>OX123194.2:25289790-26539790 GCA_944739405.2 Euclidia mi | reverse complement strand
TTATATTTATCACGTGTGCATTAGGTATATTTGAACTTTATAATATATAATAATAATAATAATAATAAATCATTTTATTTCGCGTGGCATAGACGCATAGATAAATACCTTAGAGTCTAACATACATACAGTGGTTGTTAGTATAAATATACTTATAAACTATGTTAGTATTGCTTCACTTGCACGTTGTTGTTGTGCGTTCGTGTGGCACTTGTCCGCGGAAGCGACGGAACACCACACCCTTCGGCCAAAAGTCCTCCTTCATAATAGCATGCAGAAAGCACGTCGGGACCCGCACCACAAACGCCTTAAAGTTGACGTTGCGTCGCGACTCCAACAGCTGCACTCTCGGCATGTACTTCGACTTCTGGCGCACGTACTCCGCGATGTCCTCCGCCTTAGTGGTGTAGTGCAGGCGAGAGACATAGACGGGTGTGTTCGGTGCGGCAGCGCGTACATTTGCACCAGACTCCACAGGAGCCGTACCGCAGCAGTTCTTGTTGGTTTTCTGACGACGCTTCCTCCTCTGCACCGTCATAAAACCATCATCTGCGTCCTCGTCGCGTTTCGTTGCCGTCTCCGGCATGGACTTCAGCGTGGAAGCAACGGGGGTGCTCGCAGTTACCTGCTGAGCCTCTATTTGCTTAGTTCGTGCGGCGATACACGGAGGCGCCGCGGGGCCGGGGGCAGGGCTGCGGGGCGCTTGTGTAGCGCACTCAGCAGTCACAACATTCCGCGGCGACAAAACTGCTGACGCGAAACTTGCGACCGATGTGTCGACGCATGCACCTCGGCGCGTGTTGACGTTACTACGCGCCGGTGACCCAGTTAAGTTGACAACCTTGTGTAGGTCGTCCACCTCCGTGCGCAAGAGTGCAACGGTGTCTTGAGATGCCTGTAGCTTCTTATGTACATCCGCTAAACTTGCCTTCAGAAACACAATGTCCTTCAACAGGCTTGTGACATCGACGTGGTCGAAAGTGACGGGAGGCAACTTGTTCAAGTCCCTCGCCACAAACGTCGGCACGTCGTCAGGATCGGTCTCTTTCAGCAGTGTGATAATGTCCTGCAAACTTTTCTTTGTCCCGTCACGTCTGCGGGACACCATCTGGTCGCATTTGTTTAGCGACCTGTACAGAAGCAGCTTGGCAGCCGCTATGTCCTCCTCGCTGAAGTTGCTGGAACAGATCTGGATAGCCGACACCTCGTCCATGACATCCAGCTTCTGCTGCAGGAACGCCAGCAGCTCGTTCGCCACAAGTTTGTCACTCATGGTGATAAAAATTGCGAGCGTCGGCTTGCGCCGCGCTAAACACTAAAATTAAATATATTTGCGCGTTACACGTCCGCCTTAGAGCGCGGTCGGCGATATATACCTATGTAAATTAATTATGAAGCCTATTTATTTCTGTTTTTCATACTGGCAGCTGCGGTATTAAAGTCAGTGGCGACAATTATGAAATAAGCGTCCATCGTTATATGTATTTATATTTTAACCAAAACACTTTAATAATTATGTCCTGCAAGATACGTGCATATTTAAATCCATTTCAGCTTGTCTCTTTTAATGTTGACTGGACATTTAAAGTTTAATAACATAATTTGTGGTTCAATGCTACTATTTAAAAGCTTAATAGCAGATAAATAAAATATAATATCTGTCACCAAAGCATAAATCATATATAATTATGATAATTTATTTGCTCAACATTTTTATTTTATGTTCATTTGGAGACTGAGACTCCAGTCTTCCATTAAACATACGTGGCCGTCAAAAATATAATTATCCAAAGAACAACATAATAATATGTTTATCTGTACTCTATATAATAATATTCTAATACCTAACTAAACTATTTTCATCAGGAACGGACAGCTTACCGTTAACTTGTTTACCTGGTCCAAGTGTTTGCCCTACTCAATATAATATATTACTAACTCGTTACCTAAGTTCTCGTAAGTTCTTTGTACCAGTTCCACCGATCGATCGCACATAAATATTGATAAAAACGGTCACGTGCCTTCGTTTTACTGATATCCTTCAACTTTCTAACGTACCTGCTAGTTCAAACACGAGGGGTTGGAATTGAAGCAGCAGTGTGAACTGGTGAAATTTGTTGCTATTATGTTTTAGAAATGTGCTACTGTCGAGTTATTGATAACTTATAAAGTTATTAGTGATACGTAGTAGTGTGATATCAAATATTTGCATACTGATATGTGTCTTTCAAACTATAACATATTTGCATATGTAGTTATACTTTCATACAACAGTATTTCACCAACATACTTTCGGTTTGTATCAGGCGACCATCGTTTTCGTATTTCTAAAACACTGGGACACTCTAGATAATATATTGTCAGACCAAACAGTCGTTTAGATTTTTATAAAAAACAACTAGTAAACTTATTCTTATGAAAGCTTGCAATATTTATCTGGCTGTAGAAGAACCCATAAAACCAGCGAATTGTATTTTAAAAACAAATGTGTTTTTAGTTAAGGCAGTAAAGTCTAAAGAAAGTTAAACATGACAAAATTAGGCATGTTTCTTGTAATAAACAATTTTAAACTTTCGTGGTTAGTATACATTATACAAGGTTATATAGCGGGTCTTTCTCACGATAATTAATATATTTAAGGCATTTGTGCCTTAAATATATTAATTATCGCGAGTAAAACCCGCTATATAACCTTGTATAATGTTTCTTGTAAACAAAGTAGTTGCAACAAAAACATTTTAACCATACATATTTTGAAGCATTTTCGTTAGAACTTTGAATATTATATTGAACGAGTTGAATCACAGAACATTTATCATAAACATCGTTGAGTTTCATCTACCACAATGAGTAATTAAATAGCACCACTGTTATAAAACTTCAAGAACACTAAAAGTATGATGAGGTTTTTCACTGCAACCATTTGTGACGCTCCAGAGACCAGAAGAATGTTGGTTATAAGTCTTAGGAACGACTCTTAATTCTACAGTCTTCTCATTAGAAGTTTAAAGTGCAGTCTTGAAGCAAAACTTCATGAAGTTAAACCGAGGTAATCTGACACTTTAGAATTCGCGGTTGGCGCAACCGCGGCGTTAAATATTTTATATTACCCAACTATTTTATACAATTCTCTTTGCTTTAGGTTTATTGACTTGAGCTTCCAGTTGAGGTAAATTGTATAAATTACGTTGCGGATATCTTTGGTGAACTGATTGAATTTTTTTACGACTAAAATGCAAATTCTGTTCCTTTTATCTCAATGCTGTCAGTTGTTATCATTTATCATCATCGTCATCTCAAACTGCACAATATTCAACAAAAAATGTCTAACTATCTCAGGTTTGTTTCTTTTAAGGAATATCAAGTAATGATTTTTTTTTGTTCCAGATTCTGCTGTATTCTTGAACAATGGTAAGTTTTTATTTGAATAATTTTCACAATAATATTATACCAGGTTATTAATTTTAACTATATACATTGCTATCTTACATAATCATAATATCTAAACATATATATAAATATATATAGGTACATGAATCTAAAAATAAAAAGTGAAAATATGTACAGGTGTGTTTAGGCGTCGTAGAATGCCTCCGCATCAATATCATCGGGTAACGTGCCCAGAAGGCTGGCAGCATTGCCACGCTGGATGGCAATACTGATTCTTTGAGCAAAGAATAAACCAGCCCTCTGGTCACGTGAGACGTCGATTAACCGTTTAGATATATCTCGGAATAAAGAGCGAGCGCTCGGACCCCATGAGCCTAGCGTTTCCACCCCAAACGGCTCAAATACATAATTAGCTACTAGATTACTGTATTTGCGCCGTTTGAGGGTTTCCGCAGATGCAGCAGCAGCGCCAGCATGGCCTCCCGTGCTTGGAACATGGGATGGCGCGAGGGTGTCTACGCAGGTTGCGTCCCACACCAAAGGCCTACCCATTTTCCATGGCAATAATGACATACCGTCAGGTCTCTTCCCATCGTCGCGTACCAAACCATTTGGTTCAAGTACAGCTGGTACGCCAGACGTGACAAGAGCACGACGGATTATGTCATTTAGGTTAGCATGACGAGGAATTCTACCAGCGCTTCTGCTGCAAGACAGCCCATGGTGTCCAAAGCTATCGACGTCTTCTCCACAATGACATCGATGCGGAGAGACACACGGAACACCTAAACGAAGACAAGTGGCGATGCGGAACGTCTCATCGTCCAACATGGTTCCTGTGTTAGACGATGGTAGTGCCTGAAGCCATAGACCGGATTCCCATTCCCCCACAGCCAGCAAGCGAGCTCGCTCTGTAACATCAAAAGATGTATCCAAAAGATTTTTTCTCACAATGTTACAAAGCGGCGCGTCCCACTGTCTTTGGGAGAATAGGTTGGTGGGCAAATCAGTGCTTGGACAAGCCATTTTCCAGGCGTTTATAGCTTCGGTATTGCACAGCACTTCTGAGTTAACTAGTGTAGGTAATAATATTTTCCTAGTTAACTCTTCCGTGCTGTGAACCGAAGATAGGAACGCCGGTAAACTGACACTGGAAATTTTGCGAACGCCGAGCCCACCCAGACGTATGGGTAAAGATGCTTGCAGCCAGGCTCGGTCGTCCAAGTCCACATTTAATATATTTTTTAAAGTTATTTGTATAATTTGATCAATTTTTTCTAATAGTGTTATTTTTTTTTCCAAAGCTGCGATGATCTTAAGGCATGAGTAAATTTTGGGACGAAAAGACAATATCGAATAATAGTATAGGCCGAATGTACATTAATTTTGAATAGGCGATCTGAAATATCACAAAAATTTTGAATTTTTTCCTCTATGAAAGAATCGAAAGATTCTTCAAATACTGGAGAACCTAGGAGGCGAAGAGAACTCTTATCAACAATTTTGATGTCTGAAGCCAAATGATTAAATTTAGATATTATCGAATGTTTTTTGAAGAGTCTGTTGTATTTATAAACAGCTCACATTTACTATAATTTAGTTCCAAACCAATTGATGCGAATTTATTTTTAAGAAAGGTCAAATCTTGCAATACTATGTCTGTTTCTCCTCCCAGGGTCCCGTCGTCCAAAAACCATACATTAAATTTAGAATTTATTTGCCGAATAATGGGTTGTATAGCTAAGCTAAAAATGACTGGTCCAAGAGGGTCACCTTGTTGGCATCCAACTGCAGATTCCAAAAGGTTGTCCTGATATAGTAATTTTGTGGGATACCTGTAACATTGCCAAAGAAATTTGAAAATTTTAGGGTTAATAAAATTTTAGTTTCTAATTTTGCCTGTGCCAACAAAGTGTCTCTATTCACTGAATTGAAGGCGTTCTTCAAGTCAACCTTCAAAATGACCTCGCCATCACCACTTCCAAGATAGGTCGAAAGAGCATGTATAGCAGCCTCACAACCTCCCTTGGAACCAAAACCTAGTTGGAGAGGTTGGAATTTATCAGATAGCTCCCTGCTGTAAAATTTACAGCATATCTTAGCTGCTATACGCCGATATGTGCAACCCACGGCAATGGGACGAATGCCACCATCTCTCTTGTTAAGGGCGCACAGGTTCGCCCCATACAAGATATCAATGATAGCACCGTCCACATTACCGGAGAGCATCATATTTACTAGCGCAGTCAACTCCTTCAGAAGTGTATCGCCAGCCACCCCAGCACTTGCACACACAAGATCTTTTAGATGTTGTGGTGTCAAGGCATCGAGACCGCCTGCCAAGCCACTTCGGAAGGAGCAAACTGCTGCTAACACGTACAATGGTAAGTTGTATTTTATAGATGTCATGATATAAGTTTTAAGACTAGATCATGACTGTCCGCCACATCGTCGGTCGATGTGAGTAACATTTTTATTTGAATTAGGTTAAGCTTATCGAATTTTAATACTCATTAACAAAATTAAGTAATTATATAAAATTAGACTGCCGATTCGTGGTCCAGTGGATAGCGTATGCGACTGCTGATCGGCGGTCCCGGGTGCGATTCCCGGGTTGGGCAATAGTGTTTTTGGGTTTTTCCGAATTCTCAGTAGCAGTACGGAGTCTGGTGATGTCCCCGGTAACGGCAATAGGCTCGCCCCCTATTACGTGGGACCTAAAAATTTATGGCAAAATGTGGGTGTAATATTACGTCTATAAAAAAAAGAAAAATAGTCATGCCGTGGCCACAGCTGTACCTTCCCATGGAACCCATTGCAAAGCGTCGTGCAATGGTGCAATTTAATTATAAAGTATTTCACTCGTCTATATTGAGACATTATATTGCCATAGTTTCATTTTTGTTTAAGAACGCGCAAAAATTTGAAAGTATTATTTTTATCAGAATATATAATATTTTCACTTCAGTAACGCTTCAGATTATTTGTTTACCTACTTCTGATTTTTGTGAAGATGCAAGCTTATGACTTATTCTATCAGCAAAAATATGCGTAGTATATACACACAGTTTTCTATTCTTAACGACTTAACCGCCAACGCGCCGGGTATTCGTATCACTTGCTCTTGAACTTCGACGTCGAGCCGTTTACGAAGATTGAACGATACGAAAATATCTTTGAGTATATTAAGTACTCGGGTTTCACGTTCTGGTTCACCGCTCGAAGAGTATTTTGTATATCTACTAAACTTTAAGGAATAATTTTGTATCTAAAGTGTTTTAGGTTCCTTTTAAATAGTTCCACCAGTCAAACTGTAGGAGTATTTTCACGGTGGTTATGGATTTTCCTGAAGGCTTAAGCAGTCAAAGAATTTAAATGTAAATTCTCTTTTTAAAGAGCAGTAATCCGATATTTTCCACTACAAAGAGCAATACTCAATGTAAAGGGTGTCTCAGTAAGAGTGCACTTTTTCATTTTAAAATAAAAACAAGTATTTTATGACAGAGTTGTGATATTTTTATTGTATTGTAAAGAGGACATGTTCCAATTAAGTATGGAATAAAATATCTGGCAAATGACGCCCACGGCTCCGATGGCAGGCCATTACTCTTTTTATGAAATTTTCCATGACTTTTGCACAGATATGTGGTTGTATCTCACCGACGATGCGTTGGATTTACGATTTGAGCTCAGGAATGGTTTCGGGTTTATTCGCATAAACCCAAGATTTCACAAAACCTCGAAGAAAAAAAACACACGTCGTTAAATCGCACGATCTTGATGGCCAGTTGACATCAGAATTTCGTGAGATAATGTGTTCTGGAAATCGTTGCTGCAATTAGTTGATTGTTTCATGCGCGGTGTGGCAGGTTGCGCCGTCCTGCTGAAACCACATATTGTCCAACTTCATGCCTTCCAGTTGAGTCCACAAGAAGTTCGTTATCATACTCCTGTAACGAATGCCGTTCTCAGTCACTGCAATTTCGGCCTCATTTTCAATAAAGTAAGGTCCAATCACGCCGCCTGACCAAAAAACGCACCAGACATTTGTTTCTCATGGATTGCATGAGGATTTTCTGCGTCCCAAATTCGACAATTTTGTGTATTATGCGCATATATGAAATGCGCTTCATCAGAAAAAATGACTTTTTTCGAAAAGTTGGCATCGACTTCACTTTGCTCCATTACCCATTGAACGAATTGCCGGCGCTATCCGTGGTCTGCTGGGTTGAGTTCCTGAGTTAACTGAATCTTGTAGGCATGAAGGTGGAGGTCTTTATTCAAAATTCTTTGCGTGGTGCTTCGTGAAATTTGAAGTGGTTGAGAACAATGTCGAATTGATGTTTTCGGGTTTTCGGCGACACTCTCGTTTACAGCAGCAATGTTTTCAAGAGACCGACCGGTACGTTGACGCAAAGGATTCTTATTATCTATAATTGACACTCTTCGAACGGTTGACACATTAGGTGCACTTTCTCGGCTGAAAATTTGGCGAAGTTTGCGAGCGGTTTCAGCGTAACTTTTTCCATTTTCGTAATGAGTTTTCACAATTATAACGCGTAGTTCTTTCGAAAAGCTCTCCATTTTTAATAATCGGAATAAACAGAGGTGACAGCTGTCAAATTTCAGAGTTGCCACTTGCATGAAAAAAAAATCCAATTTTAAAAAGTGCACTCTTACTGAGACACCCGTTAGTAAATATTCATTCTTAACAACATTGTATATTATAAGTAGAAATCAAGAAATTTCCGATACATTATTTTTCAAGCAACAACATTTCCGCAGTATTAAAATAAGCGTTTAAAAAACAGTGTCCTGCTTTATGCTTCAGATATACTTCAATTAATCGATTTTGTGTCGGTATTTTGGCACGTGACGTGACCCGTTTGTATAAAAGTGTTGAGTTAAGCTAGGCTTTAATGCTTGCCGGGAAATATATCAAACAATAACAGTTAAAATTCAGCCGTTCTAGGAACGCAGAATTGGAGCTTGGATTAGTTCGATTTAAAATTCTTATTCCAATGAAACTTGTTTTGGAAACAGACCATTATCTGATATAAATAAAATGAATCAAAATGGGTGTTATATTACATTATTTTAATAACGAAAAATATGTTGGAAACGAGCTTGCGAGCGAGCCATATTTAATTACTCGTTTTAGAACTGAAACAAATACTAATTGAATACCTTCACTATTATTGAGTTCAAGCAATATCGTACCATATCATGTTGTTATAGGGACCAAAGTCTATTGTAACAGAAAACATTGATGAACTTCATCGATGCTTGTAATGCCGACAAAATGTTTCTCTTGTGTGAAAAAATAACACTATCATGAGTCCGACATTTGCACAAGAGAGGCTAACCTTTGCTTAGCAAATGTCACGTCATGTATAAGTTTACGAGTATTTTATGCGCTGACTTTAATTCATTAGTGTCTATGTAGAGTTCATCCCTACTAATCCCTACTAATATTATAAATTCGAAAGTGTGTATGTATGTATGTATGTTCCGTTTTCACGCTAAAACGGCCGAACTGATTTTGTTGAAATTTGCTATACAGATATACTGGACCATGGAGATGGACATAGGCTACCATAAGATGCAAATATTAAACTGGGAGGGATTGTAGGGAGGCTAGAAGTTTGTTGGGCACAAATTTACCTCTTGGAAGTAGGAACGCATGCGCTATAATAATTGAGTGCGCATGTGCGTTCGTATATCTTTCAGTACTGACACATCATACATAATGTCATATTGTGCTCGGTGAGTACATTGTTCGCTTAAATATAAACAAATAATTATATGCTACGCTTAAACGGCTGAAACGATTTTCTTTACTAATATTATAAATGCGAAAGTGTTTATAGATATATATATTGAACATGTATTGGAACATGGCTTTGGCATTTGACTGTATGCAAGGCCATGTTATTATGTACCTTTCGGTAGATATAATGGTATAGTGTCATGAATACTGACCGAGCTACTTTGTACCCTATAGAGGTTTTGAAGTCTTTATAATAATCAGGAGTGTCTTCACACAACATGAGACTGAAAGTAGATTTGTGTTACCCCGAAATTAACGCGCGCGAAGCCTCGGGCAAAAGCTAGTTGGGAAATATATTTAAACTTCGTTTTTATACTTGAGCTTCCGTTATACGTCATTCTTCCACGTTAAAATAAGCTCAGCTAGAAGATAACTCATAATAATCAGCGAAACTTATAGTTCTCGGACATGCTAATACACCCTAATAATTAACAACGCTATTTATGTACAATCAGTACGCAAGCATTTTTATATAAAAAGAAAGTTTAAACAATGTTACACAATAGGTATATACCAAGACTCTAGGATGACCGTAGCTACGCCCGCGCATGCTTTTTGAAAATTTACTGTTTTTTACTTGATCCGTGGGAATTTCGGGAACTCCTACTTAGTGTACCCCTGCGGTCGCCGGGAACATACATACTTAATTTCCATTTTCTTTCGATCGATAGTTTTGGCTGTGCGCTGTCTGTCAGTCAGTCAATTAGACAAAAATTTCATAAATACAAATAAACTATTGCACGTTTTCAAAAACACTGTTTTCTAACAAAATTTCCACTTAATAATAATCAAAAAATTCGTATTATTTTTTTACTTAAAAACAAAACTTAAAAATGCTTTGTAACACGAACTACATTTGTAAAATAATACCTCCATTATAGAGATCTAAAGAGTATGAAACAGTGGGTGTATTATTTACTTCTTAAGAGTGGAATGTTTTCGAACGTAAATAAAAGTGCATGATGTTTCGGTGTAACGAACTTTTGCAGGCAAGGTTAATGTTGGAAAAATATGATAAGGCATGGACCTCACTGATGCGATGTTGACACTTAATTAGATATCACGTAAAATCATTAAAAATATGATCATAATAGCTAACGTAGAATGTTTCGGAGTTTATGTTTAGACAACACTGCTATTCATTTTCCCCAATTAGTTGATAGTTATAGAAAACCATGCTATTTTAAATAATGTTTTCCAAATTCGTTTTATTCAGTAGTAAATTTCATATAAAAAATGGTTCATTGATTCAATGAATAATGGCGGCAATTTATTTAACCAAAACCACACAATCATTATTACGAGGTTGATTTTGTTAATTTAATTATGAACTCTATGACTATTGTCAATGAATTATTATAAATGAGTAATTTTTGCGTTATATAATTATACGAAAATTTAGTGTTTAATAAAACGAGTGAATTTATAAATAGAACTAAGTATATCAAAAACATCATATAGATACTACCTTATTTTTTTTGTTCACTACAGTGGAAACTCTCATTATAAGCCATCTCAACTCGACGCCAACCTGGCCAGAGTGTGATCGACCGACATATACCCACTTAAACCACCGCGGTGTCACTGCGGGTCCCTGTAGTGGCGGGATCACTCGAATCTTTATTTCGATTCGGCAACGCAACACCGACACGCCTCTCCTCCCGCGACCGCGCCCTACTGCGAGGGACAGGCAGAACTGTCCCCCGCACCCGCACCCTTGGACGCATCCTACGCATATACGCATAGGGGAATACGCTGGCAACACTGAAAACGTCAAACGTAAAATTACGTAGCTCCGTGATTTTAAAGTTTTATTTAAGTTTAAATCAATATTAAACGCTTATGTTTCATTAATATCGTATGTAATAGTAATAGAAGTGTGAAATACATTGAGTTTGCTGTTTGAAACCTCGCTGCAGACAGTTCTTGGCGGACAGATCAACTACCCAGTGGCAACGGACGGAATTCAAATCATCATCCTTAAACCCGGGGAGTATTTTACTTATTAACTTACACTCCTCAGCACATATTTACTCGGCTCACTGAACGTGAGCTTCGTCCATCACACACTGGCACAGTTTCTGTCTCCTTTTGCTTGACAAAAGTGGAAGCAAAATCGAGGACTGAACAAATGCCCCATACAAGCACAAACTACACTTACACTTCACATTTATATACATATATGAAATTATTTATTAATTAAGTATACATTATTATAATTATTTATTGATTGTCTGCCTAGATTTAGTTATTAAGTACAACCATCTTAGATATTTACCTAGATTTAGTTATTTAGTACAGCCATCAGCAAGGATTATCCTACCTACTTGATACTTATATAAGAGTTGTTCAACAAACCATATTAATCTAAACCATTATTTAGTTTTATAGCCAAATTACCATTCTTACACCTTTCTTTCAATTTTCATAACTTATTTTCAACATACCTACATCAATCTATAATTCTCATAACTTTTTTATCTCTTTTATTTGGTACTAATTATATATATTCACTCTTGTATATTAACATAATACCTATCTTTCTTCAAAGTATTCACCTGTTTTTCCTTTTTTAGGTAATTTGTGAGGCATGTCTACAAACATGATGACCCGCAAGGCACTTGCTAAGGAAACAGAGAACAACTTGAAGATAGCGCTGTTAGAATTAAAGAAATATAAAGAAGATAACAGTCAACTATTGAAGGAACGTGTTGATAGCGAAGAAGAAATTAAATATGTCAATGATAAAGTATCCCAGCTGAAGGCGCAATTGACGGAACTCCACATTGAACACATGGACATCTTGGACCAACGAGACAGACTACAGGAGGAAGTTAGGTCCTACAGTAGCTGTGATGAAACCTACCTTAGACAACTCAGTCGAATTATGGAGTTGGAGGCGAGTCTGAATGAAGCCCAAACAACAATTTTATCACAAGAGGAATCAATCCAGACGCTCAACACCACAGCAAACAAGAACCTGTTTTCAGAGGTAATGAGTGGTAATGCTAGTGTTATTAAGACTGTAAAATGTAAGTGCAACTGTAAATCTAAATTGATAACCAAAAGGAAATTTAGGCAATTATCAAAATTAAATAAACTGATAAAGCGACTTGAATCCAGTCACAAGGGGTCAAATAAAGTAAATAAATTATCACAAATTAACCATGACTTGGTTAAGGAACAGGAGTCATTGATGTCGAAGCTTGAGGCTAGCAATGAACAATTACTCAGTAGTAGATTATTATATGATCAGCACACTCAGGAGCTACAAACACACATATCAAAACTGACTGCACAGCTCGACAAAATGGCAATAACACACCAGAAAGAAACTCAAGAATACATATTAAAATATGATGAGATTTCTAGAGTTGGTAGAGAGAATCTAGAACAACTACTCTCTATAGCCAACAAAAAATGTTGCTTAAATTGTTCAAAATTAAATAATGATTTAGAAAGTAGTCTAGTACTAGAACAACCTCACAAAATATACAATGACTCCGGTTCTAATGCCTTGTTACAAACAAATCATATATGTTCACTTGACACTCATAGTAATAACACTGTATTGATGTTTTCTGACCAATTGGGAGTGGGTTTGGGTAGCTTAATAGATAGTTACACTAACCGTCCATTACAAAACTTTTGTTATCCAGGAGAAAGAATGTCTTCATTAGTTAATAAGTTAAAACATGCAGAATTAAATAAACATTCTACGGTTATTATTATGTATGGTGATAGCTTACTAGTTACTAGGAAAGATATACTAGCTTTATCGGATATAATGACTGATAGAAGTTCTAAAGTGGGGTGCAATTTTATAGTCTGTGCATTTCCTTATTCTAAGACCTTATCTGATAAAGAAAACAACCAGATAAGTAAATTAAATCTATTATTATATAATAGTACATATCGACATAATGACAAAATTTTATTCTTTGACACTAATACTTTTATTAAAAGTAATTTTATTTTAACAAAAGATACTATGTATCTTTCTCGCTCTTTTAAACGACAACTTGCTAAATTATTAGCATTTAATTTATACAGTGACCCAAGTACTGTTAGAGTACATGACAATTCCATTATTGACATTCATAATAATAATAATTTAAATTAAATTCTGAGACAATAGAGAACACCTCTAGCTATAATAAGATTACTCGTAACTCATTGACTAATACACTTAAACATAATAATAACAAAAATTTGATTAAATTAGTACATCAGAATATTAGAAGTATGATTAATAAAGATTTAGAAATGGAATTGTTTATGAACTGTAATGCTGTTGATATATTTTGCATCACTGAACATTGGCTAAAAAGCAACCAGTTCATGTTCAATTTCAGTAATCATATAGTAGGAAGCTCGTTTAGCCGGCAGCAAGCAGTACATGGTGGCTCGATGATTTTACTTAATAAGCAACTTAAATTTAAGGAGCGTCATGATATTGTAAGTCTGTCTGTTGAGCGAACTATTGAGGTAGCCTGTGTGGAACTGAGGAGATTTATTGTAATAAGTGTATACAGGCCTCCTTCAGCATTGTATGATAGCTTCGAGCGTATCATGGATGAGATATTAAACAAAGTTGCAAAAATAAATAAAAATGTTGTTGTGTGTGGTGACTTTAATGTAAATTTATTGGAGGATAGTAGTCTTAGTACAAAATTGAAAGCGCTGTTTCTATCATATAATCTGAAGAACTTATTCTTAGAGCCCACAAGAGTTACTTCCTCTACATCTACTTGCCTAGATAATATATTTACAGATATCATAGTAAGAGACAAGCAAATTATTAGACAGTTAGACTCAGACCATTGTGGACAGCAGATCTCCTTTAATGATAACAGTAAGAATGTTTCTAGGCAAAATATAGTTGTAATACCTAAAACTGCAACTCGTTTTGCTAGGTTTCAAAGTAAACTAATGACTAGCTGGTCACTGTTAGATGATGAAGGTGACCCTAATTTGTTATATAATAACTTTTTCAAAGCGTTTTGTACAGACTTTAATTCGGTTTTCACACCTAGAACGATTACAGTTGGAGGTAATGCAACCTTCTGTGAATGGGCAACAACTGGGCTTCACAAAAGTAGAAAGAGATTGTATGAGCTATATGACGAGAGAAACTTTAATTTAAGTGAACAATTTCAGGATTATGTTAGAAACTATGCTAGGATATTTCGGAAACTTTGCAAGAAAGCTAAGTCTCTTTACCTGAGTTCAAGGATTAGGAGTAGTGACGATAAAATGAAAATGACATGGAATATAATAAACAGCGAGACTGGGAAAGTTAAAAGTAAAAGTTCAAAATTTTGTTTGAACATTGATAACGACACTATTACATCAGACTCAAAAGTTGCATCGGCGTTTGAAAGTTTTTTTACTGATATCCCCGTTATTACTACTAGATCTTTGGACTCATCAACCAATGCAGCGGAATCTCTTTTAAAAGAAAACATGAGTACAACCTATAGTAATTTCTCATTTCAGTATATAAATTCAAATGATGTTATAAAAGCTTTTAATACTATAAATTTAAAGAAGACTGCAGACTTGTGGGGAAATTCCGTTACTATTACCAAGTCCATTATTGCTTTAGCTGCTAACAGATTAGCTTTAATATTTAATAAGTGTATTGACTGTGGTGTATTTCCTGATCTTATGAAAGATAGCAAGGTAATACCTTTGTACAAAGCAGGTAGCACATCAGACCCCACCAACTATAGGCCAATTTCTGTGCTGCCCACATTTAGCAAAATTTTCGAGAAATTGATACTAGACCAACTGCAAAGTTATTTTAATAACAACGAGCTTCTACACTCTAAACAATTTGGTTTTACAAAGGGGCGCTCCACGACCGATGCCGGTGTTGAGCTTGTAAAACATATCTTTGATGCCTGGGAGGATTCACATGATGCTTTAGGTGTCTTCTGTGATTTGTCCAAGGCCTTTGATTGTGTAGAACATGATACATTGATCAGGAAATTACATCACTATGGTTTAAGTAGTTCTGCTCTGCATCTTCTTACTTCATATTTGAGTAATAGGATTCAGAGAGTTGATGTCAACGGGACGCGTTCGCATGGGTCTGTAGTCAAAATGGGCGTCCCACAGGGTTCAATCCTCGGTCCTTTTTTATTTTTAGTTTATATTAATGACTTACCACATCTCGTCAATGACAAGCACGGGATAGTACTGTTTGCTGATGATACCTCACTTTTATTTAAATTAAAACGACAGCAAATTGATATGGACGATGTAAACATTGCTATCTCAAAGGTGGTTCGCTGGTTTGAGGTTAACAACCTGCTTTTAAATAGACTAAAAACTAAATGTATTCGATTTTTGATGCCTAACGTCAAACAAGTGAACACCTCAGTAAAGGTTAAGGATGATGTGTTGGATCTTGTGGATAACACCAAATTTTTAGGCATTACACTAGATTCTAAGCTGCAATGGGGACCACATATTAGTAAATTGTCGAATAGACTCAGCTCTGCAGCATACGCAGTCAGGAAAATTCGCCAGTTAACTGACATTGACACTGCCAGGCTTGTATATCATAGCTATTTTCATAGTATAATGTCATACGGTATTCTCCTGTGGGGAAATGCTGCCGACATTCAGACCATCTTTGTTCTGCAGAAAAGAGCTATTCGAGCAATTTATAATTTGGATTATGGGGCTTCGTTAAGGAATAAATTCAAGGAAATAAACATTTTAACAGTTGCAAGCCAGTACATTTATTCCAACCTAATATATTTATTCCAAAACAAGGCCTCATACTCAAAGAAAAGTGATATCCACAATTTGAATACTAGAAATAAGAGTAAGCTAGTAGTGCCGGCTACCCGGCTAGAGAAAATAAAAAAATCTTTTCAAGGCCAATGTGTGCGCTTTTACAATAAAGTGCCAAGCAATATTCAAAATTTAAGTTATAATAAATTCAAAAAGATTATAAAACGTAAACTTTGTCAAAAAGGGTACTATTCAGTGCTAGATTATATTGAAGATAAAAATGCTTGGGATTAATTTGCTCGGTCCCACAGGCTACTTATGTTTGATTAGTGTTAAGTTTCATGTGAGTGTGAGTTATTGTGTCTATAGTCTATATTATGCTAGTAAGTACTTTTATATTATTATTTAAAAGCCTTATTAATTGACAACAACATTATAGACACACCAGCTCATAAACTTATGAAAAATTCAATGTAGTTACTAAGTTTTTAAATTGTATAGAATCAAGACGTGGAAAAGAGTGGCCCGGAGTTTCTTGCCTGATTCTTCTCACGAGGCTCTACTTTCTGAACAGGCATTTTTTTCAATGCTCAACTATGTTAATATGCATTTAAAGTTACTTTTAATTTTTTTTATTTTTATGACTTTCTGACGTGTCCAAAAAATTTAAACATTTTTATGGAAATAAACATATTTGAGTTTGAGTTTGCAGGCCCCACCCAAGCCCACGCGGAGCGTTCACACCCGGGATCCCGCTTAGCTTAACATTGGGTGTCCAAGCCACAGTTACTGAGCCCCTCCACCACGACAAGGTGGAGATCCCACGGGGGGGGGAGTATATAACAAAATATATAGATACGACCTACTATTTGGGTTTTCATCAGCTGTCAACTAGTGACAATATTTTTTACTTAAATTTATCCTTGCAATACTAATTTAAATATCTCTATCAATATTTCACAAGTCCAATCAAAGGACTCAATATTACAATTTCGAATTAATGAGCCAGCAGTATGTATTGCAAATGCTTTCACTCATAAACGAAAAAGTATACAAAAACTAAAACGATTCTCAAATGTTTTGAGAGACTCTAAAATAGTATGTGATGTAAATTGTTGTGATAGTTATTTGAATGTTATTAACCGCGACTTCAGTACTAAGCCCAGTGCGGAGGTTGTCAAAAAACTCAAACAATCCACTGCTTGCATGGAGTAACAATGGCCGATTGCACTTAGGGAGGAAGGGAAAGTTAATTGAAGCTGACTGATTTAGCAGCTCATAATCCAAGTGCACTAGTCTCTTAGGGCAATGAAATTTCGGCCACTTTAGCCGGATTTTATCCCCGAGACATCGCAAATAGGCGATCGCATCGAAACTACCAATAAGAAAACTCGAAGAAACTCACTAAAAAGCATGTTTTTAGCGAGTAGATTCCGAATACTTCGAATGAGACGGCACATCGACGAATGTACGCTTAAAGTTAGCAAGTCGTGACGCGTTTTATCCGCAATCAGGAGAGCAAACACTACCTTTTGTAGTTTAAACGTACCTGTAATTATGACTTACAACTTTATTGTCTAGTATTTTTGTAAGAAGTCCTACGATTAACAAGACGATGAACTGATGTCATTTTGAATATTGAAACAAAATAACATAGTGATTTCGGGTCAAGGTGATGGGAAAGCAATCACTGACATTGTCTCTCGCACATTGTGTTACTAAGTATACAAGTTTTATTGATTTATTTGAGCTGATTATAATATGTAGGTACTCATATACATAATTATGTATTTTAAATTTACAGATACACCATTTTTTTTGCAATTTGACCGAACACCTTACTTAGTGATAAGCGAATTACTCATTTACCTACTTTATTAGTCCAAATATTCGTCAGTGCACATTCGGGTGCATTCATTGTAATATTCTAACAGCTAAGAAATTATTGTGAAACAAAACATTCAGTGTACACATCTATTATTCAACATAACACCGCAAGCCTTGCACTACATCGTATACGATTTTACAATTCTTTCTGCCAAGTCTAAGTTATATGAATCGCATAGAAGGGAATTGGGGCACATTTTGTGTTGTAAACAAGAAATGTTTGAATTGTAAATAACATGATGTATGCAATGCCAAAAGGAATACACAGTTCTAGTTTAGTACGATTTTTTTATGGGCTCACGCCTGTATCCCTGGTGGTTATTAATTTTACAGAAAATTATACTCTTCCTTAAATTATGCCAAATTTGGTATTATTTGATGGCAATTAAATGGTAATGAATTTGTAAACAAGCTTAAAGCGCAGATATCGTAACTCATAAACCCAAAAAAAACATATTCGATATGTAACATTTATAAATAGTTTCAAACTCTAACGAATTACAAGTACAAATTATAAGAGGTATTTTACCTTGATTTTCAATTAATTACGCTACAAAGTCACATAAATGTGAGTTGTATCTAAAGTTTCGGTATTAACATCCACACTCTATGCTAAAGGGTTTAAGAGGCCATAGCGGATATCGTAATATCGCAGTAGTTCTGTTACTGAATCCACATTTTCGCAGTGGTTATAGCCCCGTGCTAGCACTTGGAGTTAATATAAGGGTAACGGTCTGTTTGCTGCTGAAAATAGGTATTATAGGCTGGTTATCGTGAACTTTACTGTAGGTATTTTCATTAATATTGTCCTGGGAGACCACATTAGGAAGATTTCTGTGTTGTATATTTTCTCATTTCTATGTAGGGCGCGTTTTACTCCTATTTTAAACACGAATCTTTGATGGATAGATTTCTGTTATTCTCAAAGGAAAATACTATAGTCATAATCAAAGTCATAATTCAATAAAACTTTGCTGATTGATGTATCAGCCATACAAATTAGGTACATTTTCTCATCATAATAAACAACGCAGATGGGGCTGCGGGTGGAAGCTAGTACTTTGTAAAGTACATGGCAATCAACATGATTTTATTTATTTATAGACACACGCCTGTATCCCCGAAGGGGTAGGCAGAGGTGTGATATAACACCCACATTTCGCCATGATTTTTTAGGTCCCACGTAATAGGGGGCGAGCCTATTGCCGTACCGGGCACATTACCAGACTCCGAGCTGCTACTGAGAATTTTCTAACGGAAAAACCCAATAACACTCTGCCCGACCCGGGAATCGAACCCGAGACCTCCCAATCTCTTCGAGTACTACTAGCTACCTGATGTCTCATTTTAATCATATATATGTATTTATTATAGCATAAAGATGTACTTGTAGCTATACATATTTTAGTATACATGTGTTTAATTTCTCATAATTATACATATTGTTACGCCATCTATCGGTGAATGGGGGACTTCTACTAGAAGAGATTGAATGTATCGGTGGTTTAAAGGTAATTCAGCTACTCTGTACTAGATGGCGTTGCTGTATCGAGTATCGACTGTTCGCGATTATTTCGACAGTTTTGTAGAAGCATCTAGAATACTCTAGTGATGTTATCCGGCCAGTATAAATAGAGCGCAAGCGAACGGACCGGACACAGTTACAATTGAATATCGGAGCGAAATACAAGAAGCGAAGGAAGTAAGTCGGAAGTGTTTAGTGTTGTTCTAGTGGTGTGAATAGTGTGTTATTAGTGTTGAAGAATTAAGTGTGTGTGTTTGAAATAGAATTGGTTTTTATTATAAGTCAAATCGATTAGATCGATTGAGTAACATTTTGTTTAGTCTATTGAAAATTTCTGACAATGGTCACACTGAACTGTCACTTCGGTCTCTTCCCGCGTTGAGAAATTACCACGTTGTCGACTCGTACGTAAAATAATTGTTCGCCTTTTGAAAAGCACATCATTGTAGCTACGCGAATAAGTAAACCGCTTTGAACGCCGCCTGATCTAGTGCTGGCAACGGTAAATTGATTGTGAACTATTGATTGACATTTGTGAAAACTGTGAATCTGGTATCGACTTCCACGTGCCAACGTGTCCTGAAAACGTCGCGTTTGAAGCTTAATAGCTAAGTATAAGATACTTCATTCATTTATTTTGGCCAATATACTTGTATGAATGTGTCTAATTTAGCTCAAGCCTGACATCAGCAAGGATAGCGGGTAAGTGAAACACATTAATATTAAGATTACTTGTATTCGCTGTGTAACACAGTACAGTTGTGTCTGAGATTTGTTGTGGCTGACAAGGGCTGATGAATAGAGTCACGCTTCCACAAATCTGCTGCAATTGATCCCAGCTCCTTCTAGCCAAAATTCTAGACATAATTTTTTGGTGCAGAGCTGTAGTTGAAATTTAGCCGCTGTTGCATTACTGAGTATAAACTCAGATTGGTATGAGCTTGTATCTTATCACCTTGTAGACAGTATTGTAGTGTTTGTCAGGTCAGTTATTGTCTAAAATACATAATATTTAATTGTTTTAGTTGTATAAGTTGATTTGTATAAGTTGACCTAGATAATTTGAAACACATTGTCACATAACCTCAATCAGTAATTGTTGATTTGTTTTGTTGGAAAATCTAACTTAAATTTGTTGTTGCATTAATAAGTCAGTTTGTTTGGATACATAACAGCTGTATGTATCAATAAATTTAGTAAATTTAGTTTATTGCATATATTCATAAACATAACAACCAACTTGACCTTGCCACTTGGGCGGGTCACATTAATAAACTTTGTTTTGTTATAATATAAAGATAATATTGTTAGGTAACACATATTCTGTGCTTACTTCCTATTGTATATCATAAATAACACAGTTAGTCTGTCTGTTGCAAATAATTAATTAATTAAGTTGAAGTTTCAACTTTATTACTTTGTTATAAGTTATAACTTTGATAACTTTTGTGTTTGTTTCAATATACTGAAACCTTTAATTTTGTTGGGCAGTAAATACCTGTCACTTGCCTGCACTTGCAGTAAACAGGCTAATACTTTGTTGGTTTCAAAGAATTGAGAAAAATTAAGTTTTGATTGTTAATATTGTTTAACGCTTGTCCGGGCTCTTTTGAAATTTTGATTATGTCAGCTATCAAGGACTTGCGTGCGGCTGCTGGTGCTATTGCATCAGATCTGCGCTGGTTTGCCTCGGCCAATGCTTTAGTGAACCGGCCTGATCGCCAGCAGGCCTTACTTCAGAGGTACGAGCGGATTGATGATCGCCTGGCAAGTGTGGAACAGCAATTCCGCACTTTCAGCACTTGCTGTCTTGAAGTGTCAATCAATGATTTCACCGCTGACCAGCGAAATAAGGTCAGCGAAGACTATGCCCAGGTCTTAGACCTGTATGATGCTGTCTCCAATACTGCGAGACAACTAGTTGCCGATAGGGAAGGGCAACCCGGCCTGAAGCAGGAGCTTCCTAGGTCAGCACCGGGGCTGGTGAGTAGGCTCCCTACATTGGACCTCCCCCATTTTGATGGCTGCCTAGGAAGCTACCTGGGCTTCGTTAATTTGTTCGACAGCCTAGTCCATGATAGGGCTGACCTTCGGCCGGCACAAAAGTTGGCCTATCTAATGTCGGTACTGGATGGGGAGGCAAAGGGCCTCATCCAGCATCTGCCCGTGTCTGACGAGGCGTACCAGACGGCTCGGGACCTAATCACCCGTAGGTACCATAATAAGCGTGGCCTCGCCGACACGCACATTGAGCAGATTTTGGGCTTGCCGACGCTCACCCGGGTCTCTGGGTTGCGCACCCAACTGTTGAACCCGCTCTTGGTGGCCATCAACGCACTTAAGTGCCTTGACCTGCCCGTAGACCAATGGTCTTATCTATTGGTGCAAATTGTGCTGAAGAAGCTGCCTGCCGACCTGAGGTCGCGTTTTGAACAGCGCTTTGGTGGGGATAGCGCGACCCATCTGCCCCCCTTTGCTGACCTGGAGAAGTTCCTGGAGGATGAGTGCCGGGTCTTGGACAACTCCGGTGGTGACACGCCGGCTAAGTCGCAGCCGCCCAAGGTCAAGGAGCAGGCTCGCGGTCACACCCGAGCCAATGTCGACCGGCGCCCTCCTCGCTTTGCGGTCACGCAGAGCCCAGCGGAGTGCTCCTACTGCAAGGTCACGGGGCACAGAACGGCCAGTTGTAGGGCATTCTTGGACCTACATGTCGCCTCTCGTAGGCGCATCGCGAATGCCCGCCGCCTTTGCTTCTCTTGTTTGGGGTCCCACTACCAGTGAGACTGCCCAAACTCTCGCCCCTGTCCTCACTGTGGAGGACAGCATTTGGACATTCTTTGTATGAATGCCAGAGAGGTTGGCCGCTTGTCCAACCAGCCGACGCCGCGCACGGGCGGGTGTTTTGAAGGTGGCAGCCGAGGCTCACCGGCGCGTAGCCGAGAGTCGCCTCGCTCAGTTGATCGCCACTCGCCCCGCTTGGAGAACCGTAGCGTGCGCACGCCTCCTCTCTCTCGCGCACCTGAATGTGCGACCGCGCAACGTCACCAGCACCATGACTGCTGCCCCAGGTATTCCCCTCCTTTGGCGGAGCGTCCCCGCCTTGACTCGCGCCCACCTCGTTTTGGGCGGGTGCGTCATTATGACCCCCCACAGATGGCGCGCGGATCGAGTCATCGCGCCTTTGAGGACTTCAAGCCGCACCCTCGTTTTGACTTGCCTGGTCCTGGCCAACGGTCGCCGCCCAGGCAACAATAGGTCATTGACCCCTGCCCTATAACGCCAACCTCCCCCATTGAGACCGTTATCCTACCAACGGTTGCTGTTAGGGTCTGGGGACCCACGGGGACCTCTGTTGTTGTCCGTGCTATATTGGACACAGGTTCACAAGGTTGCATTGTTTCCACTTTTTTGGTAGGGCAGGTTAATTTAAATATGGGCTCCTTTTCGAATTGTATACGGGGCATAGGTGACGTAGCCTCTAATGTTGAAGGGCAAGTTAAGGTTTTGTTTGGCCCTGTTGAATCTTCACACCCGAGGATTAAAACCTCGGCTATTGTGTTGAAGAATATTTTGGGTATGCACCCACAGAAGCAGCTGCCTGCTGCTGTGGTGAATTTGACATCGGGATTGGAACTGGCAGACCCCAAATTTGACACACCGGGACAAATCGACTTGTTGATTGGTTCTGATGTCCTCGGTGGAATTTTGATTGGTGGGAAACGGGTCTTGGTGCCAAATGGTTTGACTGCCATCCCGACCATATTTGGATTTGCTTTGATGGGACCTGTACCTAGGGACCCCCCTCCACCCGAACTTGATAATTTGTTGGCTGTAGGCTCTGCTCTCTCTGATGCAGTTCAGAGGTTTTGGGAGGTAGAGGAGCCCCCTCAAGTTGCCCGTTTGAATCCAGAACATGAGGAGTGCGAGCTGTTCTTCCAGAACAACACTGGTCGACTCCGTTCTGGTCGGATTATTACGAGGCTACCCTTCCTGTCTGTTCGGCCTCCGCTTGGTGAGTCACGACCTTTAGCCGAAAAGAGGTTGTTGGCCATGGAGCGCCGCATGGGTCGTGATCCGGAGCTCAGACAGAAGTACATTGAGTTCATGAGGGAATATGAACAGTTGGGACACATGTCTGTGTCAAATTTGGATTGGCGTTCGGTGGAGCATTACTTTCTCCCGCATCATGCGGTATTGAAGCCATCGACTGGCAAGCTGCGCATAGTGTTTGATGGTTCTGCGCAGACTTCAACAGGCGTATCCTTGAACCAGTGCTTGCATTCTGGTCCCAAGTTGGTCAAGGACCTTTGTGACGTCATCACCAGCTTCCGACGACATCAGGTTGTCTTTGTGGCCGACATAAAAATGATGTTCAGGCAGACGATTATCCACCCTGATGACCGTCGCTTCCAGCTGATCCTTTGGAGAGAGTCTCCTCGCGATCCCATGGTCGTCTACGAGCTCAATACAAATACGTACGGGTTAAGGTCAAGCCCCTACTTGGCAATACGTTCTCTTTGGGAGCTCGCAGACCGCGAAGGCCTACGTTTCCCACGAGCCTCCGCCATCTTGAAAGACGATATTTACGTCGATGACATTTGCTCGGGCGCCTCCACAGCGGACGAGGCGATACTCCTGCGGGACGAATTGATAGGCATTTTAGCCTCCGCTGGTTATGAGTTGCGCAAATGGATTTCCAACTCGCCAGCGCTTTTGGAAGGCTTGCCAGAGGATCATCAGCAAGATCCACATTTGTTTGAGATTGTTGACAACCCCGCCATGATGGCTGTTCTCGGCGTTCAGTACAGACCAGTCCAAGACATCTTTACATATAACGTAGACTTGAAATTGCCGTGTTCTTGGACTAAACGTCTCGTATTGTCTACTGTCGCCAGAACCTTTGATCCGAACGGTTGGATCTGTCCAATTATATTTTGGGCAAAATGCTTCTTGCAGAAGCTTTGGACAGCAGGATTGACCTGGGACGAACCTCTACACGGTACTCTTGTTGAGGAATGGACTTCTTTTGTATCCTCACTTCCTGCCGTCAACGAGATCTCCTTGCCTCGTCCCATCCTTCCTCCCGGGAAGTACAAGGCCACCCTTCACGGGTTTTGTGATGCCTCGGAACGTGGTCACGCGGCCGTGGTGTACTTGCGCACAGTCAGTGCCTCAGGTCACGTGAGAGTTTCCCTGATCATGCCGAAGAGCAAGGTTGCACCCCTTCGGACATCTCTGACCTTCCCAAAATTGGAGCTCTCGGGAGCAGCCCTACTTGTACGCTTATTGAACCACGTGTCTAACATTTTGGGTAAAAGCATTTGTATTAATGGGACTTACGCCTGGACAGACAGCCAAATTGTACTTTGTTGGTTGAAGGCTTCTGTCCACACCTTGGAGGTATTTGTCGCTAATCGCGTTTCCCAAATCCAGAAAACCGAAGTCAAACTTGTTTGGAGACACGTGCCAGGTGAGCTCAACCCCGCTGATTGTGCCTCGCGCGGATGCTTGACGCCTAGTTTGACAGGTCATTCGCTGTGGTGGGGTCCGGAATGGTTGAGTCGACCAGAAATTGATTGGCCTCGAACGCCAGTTTTGAATACTTCTAATTTGCCGTGTCTACGAACACTCGCTCTTGAGAAGGTAGAATGCGCCTTCGACCCCGATTTTTTGTTGAATCGTTACAGCTCCCTCGACAAGTTGTTAGGTGTCACTGCTTGGATAAAGCGTTTTGTTTTTAATTTTAGGCACCCACAACGGAAACGGCTGACACCGTTTCTCTCACCACAGGAACGACAGGAGTCCCTCACCTTTTGGGTTCGTTCTGTGCAATTGGCGCATTTTGAAAGGGAGATTGCTATCCTCAAGTCGGGGAAATCGAAATTGTCGGGAGCTGTATCTAAATTGAACCCCTTTTTGGACGAAACGGGTCTCTTGCGCGTTGGAGGGCGTCTCAAGAACGCCAACCTCCCTTACGGAGCACGTCACCCCCTTTTGTTACCTAAGGACGGTCATTTGGTACGCTTGTTGGTAACTGACCGTCACCTCAAAAATTCGCATGCTGGTTGTAATGCCTTGTTGGCCATTTTGCAACGCGAATTTTGGATTTTGTCTGCCCGAAGAATTATTCGGAGTGTAGTCTTTCGCTGCATCCCTTGCTATAAGCTCAAGGCTTCTACCATGCAGCCCTTGATGGGAGACTTACCGGCAGATCGCGTAACTGAGAGCAGGACGTTTGACGGTGTTGGCACGGACTTCGCAGGTCCCTTTTTGGTGAAAACGTCGACACTTCGAAACAGCAAGATTGTCAAGGCCTACTTGTGTGTTTTTGTTTGTCTTTCCACAAGGGCCGTACACTTAGAACTGGTCTCCTCGCTTACGACCGAGGCGTTTGTAGCCACATTTGACAGATTTGTATCCCGCAGAGGGCTGCCTTCCTTGATCCGTTCTGACTGCGGCACTAACTTCAAGGGCACTTATAATTATCTGAATGATGTTGTTAATTTTCTTGAAACCAACAAAGCTGATATAGGTGATAGGCTTGCCCGACGTGGGATAAATTGGTTGTTTTCCCCACCAAATTGTCCACACTGGGGTGGTATATTTGAGGCCGCCGTAAAATCGGCCAAAACACACTTGCGCAGGACAATCGGTGAGTCTGTTCTTACATTTGAGGAACTCGCAACTGTGTTTTGTAAGATTGAGGCCGTTTTGAACTCTCGGCCATTGTGCCCGATCTCCTCAGATCCGAATGATTTGGAGGCCCTTACGCCGGGCCATTTTTTGATTGGTCGCCCACTTGTCGCCTTGCCTGAGTACCCCTATATTGATACGAGACCTGGTCGTCTCTCGCGTTTTGAATTGGTACGCCAGATTACTCAGAGCTTTTGGAAACGCTGGAACTTGGAATATTTGCACATACTCCAGCAACGCGTTAAGTGGACCGACAAGACCGATCCACCCAAGATTGGTGACCTCGTTTTGATCAAGGAGGCTAACCTTCCGCCACTCAGATGGCGCAGGGGGCGCATCCTTCATTTGGTAACTGGGGCTGATGGAGTTCCCCGATTTGCTGAGGTCTTGGTGGACGGTTCGATTCTGAGGAGAGCGGTTGCTACATTGTCGCGTCTACCAACCGATTAGCGGACCGGTAGGCCGGTCCGGGGCGGGTGGATGTTTGAAATAGAATTGGTTTTTATTATAAGTCAAATCGATTAGATCGATTGAGTAACATTTTGTTTAGTCTATTGAAAATTTCTGACAATGGTCACACTGAACTGTCACTTCGGTCTCTTCCCGCGTTGAGAAATTACCACGTTGTCGACTCGTACGTAAAATAATTGTTCGCCTTTTGAAAAGCACATCATTGTAGCTACGCGAATAAGTAAACCGCTTTGAACGCCGCCTGATCTAGTGCTGGCAACGGTAAATTGATTGTGAACTATTGATTGACATTTGTGAAAACTGTGAATCTGGTATCGACTTCCACGTGCCAACGTGTCCTGAAAACGTCGCGTTTGAAGCTTAATAGCTAAGTATAAGATACTTCATTCATTTATTTTGGCCAATATACTTGTATGAATGTGTCTAATTTAGCTCAAGCCTGACATCAGCAAGGATAGCGGGTAAGTGAAACACATTAATATTAAGATTACTTGTATTCGCTGTGTAACACAGTACAGTTGTGTCTGAGATTTGTTGTGGCTGACAAGGGCTGATGAATAGAGTCACGCTTCCACAAATCTGCTGCAATTGATCCCAGCTCCTTCTAGCCAAAATTCTAGACAGTGTGTATCTAGTGTTATTGTGTTAGTGAATAAAGTGCAGTTTTTCTGGCAAAGTGTATATAATTTATCACGAACCCCAGCTCGTAACAAATTGGTGTCAGAAGAAAGGGATAAATTATGCCGGTTATGCCGAAAGAAGAAACTGAAGGAGTGCGCACTAGGAACCAGCGCCAGCAAGACCGGGACCAGAGACGCTTCGGAGACGTTCCTTCTCCATCGTCTGGTTGACCAGGCGACTCCGCGGCTGCAGTGGAGCCTGCAAGCGCACACTCCGTGGCGGTGCCCGACATCGCGGCTCTGATGGCGTTCATGCAGGTGCACGCGCGCCGCATGGAGGGACAGCTACAGCGCAACAAGGAGGAGCGGGCTCGCCGTCAAGGGGAGCACGCGCGCCGCCTGGAGGAACATCTACAGCGCAACAAGGAGGAGCGGGCTCGTCGTCAAGAGGAGCACGCGCGCCGTATGGAGGAACAGCTACAGCGCAACAAGGAGGAGCAGGCTCGCCGTCAAGAGGAGCACGCGCGCCGCCTGGAGGAACAGCTACAGCGCAACAAGGAGGAGCGGGATCGCCGTCAGGAGGAGCAGGCCCGCCGTCAGGAGGAGCAGGCTCGCCGCCTGGAGGAACAGCTACAGCGCGACAAGGCGGAGCAGGACCGCCGTCAACAAGAGCAGGCTCGCCGTCAAGAGGAGCACGCGCGCCGCCTAGAGGAGCAGCTGCCGCGCGACAAGGAGGAGCACGCCCACCGTCTGGAGGAACAGCTGGTGCTCATGAAGGACCTCAGCGCCGCAGTGGGGAAGGAATTGAAGGCGGTCAAGGAGGAACTCCAGCAGCACGAGGCCCGTATCAGCGACATTGAGAAGCGTGTACACGACCAGCTCGAGACCCGTATTGCCGAATTGGAGAAGAAATTGTGTAGGCTCGGGTTCTACGACGTTACACCTGCAGCTGTGGCACCCTTTGCCTCGTTGGTTTAAGGTTCCACCATTTGATGTCTCATCATCGTGGTCTGCATACAAGGTCCAGTTTGAGGCCGTTATGCGACCGAATGGGTGGAACAAAGAACAGGCCTTCACCGCTCTAACCTTGGGCCTTCGTGATCAGGCCTTGACGACGTTGGAGGCACTCGGGCAAGACATCACCTACGAGAAGCTTCTGGAGGCGTTGGAGGCGAGGTATGGAGACGCGCACCTCGAACATGTGTATCGTGCTCAGCTGAAGGACAGGACACAACGCATCGGAGAAACTCTGCAACAGTGGGCTCTAGAGGTGGAAAAGCTGGTCAGGAAGGCATACCAGTCGTCACCTGCGCTTATTGACGGGAACCTCGTACAGGCGTTTACGGATGGGATCCGGGACCTGGAAGTTAGAGCAGCGGTAAGACTTGGGCACTTCAAGTCCCTGAAGGCAGCCTTATCCTACGCTCTGGAGGTGGAAGCAGCGCGTCACGAGGATCGAACTTACCGTATCAGGGAAGTTGTTTCTTCACCACAGGTGCTACAACTGCGGGGAAAGAGGCCATATCCTCTTGAGCTGCCCAAAGCGTAAGCGGCACGTTGGTACCCTGTCTCCACCAAAGGGGTCACCTGACGTACCTGTCTGGCGGCAAGAGCAATGTAGCGCAGATGCTCTGACAGGTAGGGCTTACCCCGACCAACGCAAACATTGTGCAAGACAGGAAGCGAAGCCGGCAGCGCTAGTGAGAATGTTGAAGACGGATCTGATCGACGAATGGAAAGAAGCTTTGCAGAGTGCTCAGCAAGAAGACAAGGACATACAACCGATTCTCGAATGGAAGAAATCAGGCGCTCCTAGGCCCAAATGGAGTGATATCGCAGCAATGAGCCCTGTCACCAAAGGTTATTGGGCACAGTGGGCAAGCTTGGTTGTCCAGGATGGTGTTCTGTGCCGCAAATGGGAAAACGCTCGCGGTAACCAGTGCCATTTGCAAATGGTAGTGCCCAAAAGTAAGGTGCCGGAAGTCTTGCAGCTCTATCTCAATGGTGCTTCGGGAGGTCACATGGGAGTTAAGAAGACCCTTACTAAGATCCGGGAGCGGTTTTATTGGCTCCACTGTCGGGATGACGTCAAGGATTGGTGCCGCAAATGCACAAGTTGTGCGGCTGTGAAGGGGCCACACACTCGTAGAAGAGGTGCATTGAAGGTGTACAATGTAGAAGCTCCAGGGGAGTCAGGACAACAGATGTCTGAGAAGATGAAGACTCGCTACGACCGGAAGGCGAACAACAAAGGCTTCGATGAGGAATCATTGGTGTGGCTTCATAACCCAGTACGAAGCAAAGGCAAATCGCCTAAGTTACAAGCCAGATGGGACGGGCCATATCGCATAATTACCAGGATGAACGACGTCACCTATCGAATCCAAAAGGGGTCGCGAGGTGCACCGAAGATAGTTCATGTGGACCGGTTGGCTCGTTACCATGGGTCCAACGATGTTCGAGACGAACACGTTTAAGAGGGGGACAGTGTTACGCCATCTATCGGTGAATGGGGGTACTAGAAGAGATTTAATGTATCGGTGGTTTAAAGGTAATTCAGCTACTCTGTACTAGATGGCGTTGCTGTATCGAGTATCGACTGTTCACGATTATTTCGACAGTTTTGTAGAAGCATCTAGAATGCTCTAGTGATGTTATCCGGCCAGTATAAATAGAGCGCAAGCGAACGGACCGGACACAGTTACAATTGAATATCGGAGCGAAATACAAGAAGCGAAGGAAGTAAGTCGGAAGTGTTTACTGTTGTTCTAGTGGTGTGAATAGTGTGTTATTAGTGTTGAAGAATTAAGTGTGTGTATCTAGTGTTATTGTGTTAGTGAATAAAGTGCAGTTTTTCTGGCATAGTGTATATCATTTATCACGAACCCCAGCTCGTAACAATATATAATGATGTTGTAGTTTAAGTGATCGCCTCTTCACTGGGTTCACTTTAGGCATGGAATAGCTCTTTGTGTGATTCGGGGCAGAATGTCCGAGTGCCCGAGTTATCTTTAAAAATATTGTAATTATTAGTCTCTTAAAGTCTGTGCTTGGTGTGAATGAATATGTGTATGTCTCTGCGCATTAAAGATTCAAGCTAAAAACATATAACGAAGTGTATTGAACGCACAATTTATTACACGACACTTGTAATTTATGTGCTGTTTAAATTATGCATGACCATTCCAGGTAAATAAACAAAAAAGGTGATTACCATATTACGATCCCCAATGCATGAAAATTTAGATAGATACATTACCCGCTAATTCAAAAGTGCTCATTCAACCAGGAAATGAACTAAAAATGGCTACCCAAACCGTCAACAACGAAAATATGTAGATCAGATAAACATAACAGTTCGAAATCATACATACCTAAAAAAGGCGATCGTCAATGTTTTCTTTCTTTTTTTTTTAATATGACAACTCCCGCATTAGGAATAAATCCTGTGTCGCGGGGGACTATACAAACATACAACCAACGGACACAATGAACACCCAGACTCGAAACAACAATTTATGGATCACACGAAGGGTTGTCTCGTGTGGGAATCGAACCCACGACACTCAGCGCAGTGTCAAGCGGCGAGGCGGCCGCTTAAACCACTACGCCAACCGTGCAGTCAATGTTAAATAATTGAGTTGACAACCTTCCTTAAGCGAGCTCCGATGTAACGTTACCATATAAATTATGTGACAATCTGAAAGAAAAAGGTAGCGAACGACTTTAAGCGACCGATCCATGATCAGTTCCCAGTAAATAGATACTTAACATTAGGGATGGGAATTTGGTAAAAGGTTTATACGAGATCCACGCTTAAATCGCCAGAGGGCGAACATTAGAAACTTAAACTTTGCGTTACCGAAGTTTTCGAACAAATTTCTCCCGGTCAGTCCTCAGACGAACCCTGAAGTTTTTAGTTCTGGCTCGTTCAGTTATTTTATTCAGTTATTTTATTCGTGGGAAGTCGTCATTTGTCAAGTAAGGCGAATGTTTCATGCATCCCCGGTGAATAATGTAACGAAATGAAATATTCATATCTACGTTTTGTGTTTTAAGTAGACAGCGGGAAAATTTGTTAGTTCCTCAAGTTAGAGTGGACTCGCCTACGTTTTATGGTGTACTCGTGAAGAATTCATAAACGGTATAGTTTAAAATCCAATGTGAAGTTTAGTTGTAAAATTTATGCAATACTACGAATAAATAAAGAACAGGTTTAAGATCTGTTCTTCTATCTGAAACAAGGTACGGAATACATATTGCATGAGTGATCTTCAGAGACAATATTTTGTAACATAAAGAAATAAAAGTGAATGCAATGCTTTAACGCTAATTTGCCATAATGACAAGCTATTTAAAGATGCCCCGTGAAATTAAATTTCATCCAAATTTTTATTTTACTTTCAATGTGCATGAAGTCTTAAATATTTACTAGGGACTGTATTTAGTGTACAGTGCTTATGCGAATACTAAGCAATTTTGCAATTAGTAAATATATTATATGTAGTCATTTTGAGCTTTAAATCAAAATTATATGTTTTAATTATACCTATAGCCTATTAATTTTTTTTATCGTACTGGCAGCTCTGAAGAAGCCTGCAGGGGCAGTTATGGGATAAACTTCCATTTTTATATTATTTTTTTAAACCAAAATACTTTAATATTATGTCGTCGAAAATATGTGGATATTAAAATATATTTCACCTCGTCACTCTTAATGGTGACTGGACATTTAAAGTTTGTTAATTGAATTCATTGCCATGTCATCATGATGACATGATGAAATGACATTTAAAATTTGATAATAGAATTTGTAGATAAATGATTCTGCTATTAAAAGCTTTATAACCGATATAACAAATAATACCCTAAAATCAAATTCTCAATATTTTTATTTCTTTCTTATTGCATCCTTGGAGATATAGACCACATATATTGTATTCCATTAAACGTAACTGTTAAAAAATAAAATTATCAAACAATACCATTTGTTTATCTGTATAATATATAACTATATAATGTATCATATTAAACTATTTTCACCAGTCAGCCACAGGTTACCGTTCACTTGTTTACCTCGTCCAAGTGTTTGCCCTACTCAATATAATATATTCTCAACTCTTTCCCTAAGTTCTCGTAAGTTCTTTTTACCAGTTCCGTGTGTGCCAGTGGCTACACACCCACCGATCGGTCTCACACAAATATTAATAAAAACGGTCACGTGCCTCCGTTTTAGGAGTGTAGCAGCAGTAGCATTAAAGTAATTATACGAAAATTTTTCATTTAATTAAAACGAATGAATTTATAAATAGAACCATATGAAAAACCTCATATTGATACTACCTTCTTTTTTTTGTTCACTACAGTGGAAACTCTCCTTATGAGCTATCTCAACTCGACGCCAACCCGGCCGGAGCGTGATCGAATGGGCTTGGGACTGGCGGATGAGGTATGTGGAGGCTCTCCCTTAAAGGCGGGGCATACCCACTAAAACCATCCCGGCGTCCCTGCAGGTCCCGTGTAGTGGCGGGGTCACGCGATTCTTTTCCGTGACCCCGCCCGGGATTGGCCCGCCGTTGGTGTTAGCGGGCTCCGTCTCGTTATGACTTGGGAGGCGGCGCGGGCACTACGCCGCCTCCTTGCCTTTTGGCGAACGGGTAGCAGCCCTAGCGGTCGCCGTCCACAGGCACTAAAACGGCCGCAGAGGCTAGGGAGGACGGCAACCTGACAACACCGCATCTCCTCTTCGTCTGCGGCCCCACCGCAACGCAGCAAATGGTGCGCCCCCATTTGGTCGCGGGAGATAGGGCGCGCGGCAACGCAACACCGACACGCCTCTCCTCCCGCCACCGCCTGTCCCCCGCACCCGCACCCTTGGACGCATCCTACGCAAGCCTCACCCAAGTCCACATGGAGCGTCCACTCCTGGAATCCCGATTAGCTTCACCGTGGGTGTCCAAGCCACGGTTACTGAGCCCCGCCACCACGACAAGGTGGCGATCCCGATACTACCTACTAATTGGGTGTTCATCGGCTGTCATCTAGTGACAATATTTTACCTAGATTCATCCTTGCAATACTAATTTAAATATCGCTATCAATATTTCACAAGTCCAACCAAAGGTATGTATTGCAAATGCTTACACTCATAAACGAAAATGTGTACAAAAACTAAAACGATTCTCATATTCTTTGAGAGTCTCTAAAATAGTATGTGATAAATTATTGTGATAGTTATTTGAATGTTATTAACCGCGACTTCAGTACTAAGCCCAGTGTGGAGGTTGTCAAAAAACTTAAAAATCCACTGTTTGCATGGAGTAACAATGGCCGATTGCACTTAGGGAGGAAGGGAAGGTTAATTGAAGCTGACTGATTTAGCAGCGCACTGTCCAAGTGCACTAGTCTCTCAGGGCAATGAAACTTCGGCCGCTTTAGCCGCATGTTATCCCCGACAGATCGCAAATATGCTATACTAGGCCTTAGTGGATTGATTGAAACTACCAATAAGAAAACTCGAAGAAACTCACTAAAAGCATGTTTTAGCGAGTAGATTCCTAATACCTCGAATAAGACACATCGACGAATGTACGCTTAAAGTTAGCAAGTCGTGATGCCTTTTATCCGAAATCAGGAGAGCAAACACTATCTTTTGTAGTTTAAACGTACCTGTAATTATGACTTACAACTTTATAGTCTAGTATTTTTGTAAGAAGTCCTACGATTACTAAAGTAAAAAAGACGATGTACTGATGGCAATTTGAATTTTGAAACAAAATAACATAGTGATTTCGGGTCAAGGTGATGGGAAAGCAATCACTGATATTGTCTCTCGCACATTGTGTTACTAAGTATACAAGTTTTATTGATTTATTTGAGCTGATTATAATATGAAGGTACTCATATACATATTATGTATTTTAAATTTACAGATTCACAATTTTTTTTTTTCAGTTTAACCGAACACCTTACTTAGTGATAATTAACCTGTTGAGCGCCATGGTCACATATATGTGACAAGCGAAAACTGTCCCTGGACGCCAACGTCACAAATACGTGACAGAAAAAGCGGTATACAAAAACACGAAATAAACAATTTGAACATTACTTGAATGCCTGTTTACTTATATTACCTTAAAATAGAAGTTCTAATGCTTGTTTATTTCTGTTAAACGAGTTAAATAGCATTATAGATATTGAGACATTTTACGTTAAAAAGTAAAAAATCAAATCTTAAAAAAGAATGTTCTCTCACGCCACAGTCACAAATTCGTGACCGCTAGTGATGTAGTGCAAGTTAGATAATATCAAAAATTTACATCAAAGATCGTTTTAACACTTCCTTCTACAATGTATAATTTTAGATATAATTTAGTACGAGGATAAAACAGAATTAGTTTTATAGAATCAGACTTAAAAAGACATTTTAATAGCTACATAGCCGAAGATAAAATTGGCTGGGTCGAATTTCGATATTCGCTAATCTTGACTCAGGCGCATCCCTAATACAACCCGAATTATCAGTGCCTTGTACGCCATGGTCGCAAATAGACGACAGCATCGTGATGTCACAAGCGCAGGCGATCAGAAATAGTGAAGAAAGTAAACATTATTAAAATATTTATTATTTATTTTATACTAACTGTTATAATGAGTGTGAATTTAATGACTACGGAGGAACTTCTGCGCATATTAGAAGGAGTTCCTGAATCCTGATGACGAAGGCTTTTTGGAAACAAAATCTTTGGACGACTATGATTTAAAGGTACCTAAGGAAGTACCTACAGTAATTTTTTTCTGCTTTTATTTTAAATAAAAATTAATCTTATTAAAAACCGAGATAATATCAGTAGGTATGTGGCCCAGTATTGGTGCTAGTAGACCGAATGTAACTTATTTTTGTTTAAAATAAGTTAGATAGGTACATTTGGGAATGTTCTTTTTTCGTGAAACAACTATAGATATTTTTTTTATGTTTATACGTACCTATCCCACATGAGTAAATAAACTAAACAGAGAGACAGCTTCTTAAGAGCTTGTAAATTTGTTACCTATTTTGGTAGGGTTGTCACAATAGGTTAAGACAAATCGCTTGTTCGGTATACGAAAGATTCTGGATTGGACAGATTCGTGATTTGGCAGATTCCCAACTCGACAGATTCGTGGATTGGGTAGATTCTTGGACTCGACGGATTCGCTATACGGCAGAAGTACAGTTGTGAATAAAATAGCGAGTGGAACCAAAAAAGGCATGCACCTGAAACTTTTAAAAGCACGGAATAAAAATATACATTTGTTATCAAGGACACGACGTGACGACATGATTTATTTGACATTTCCAACGATACCACTACACCACCAATAGTGTTGAATATTTTCTGGTAATATGATCTATTTTGCTAATAAACATAGGAATCTCCTTTAGCTATTATGACCACTAGTTTTACCACGGGGATAGGTATCTAAAATAAGTTTAAAAAGAAATTGTGTAAGACAAATGAACGTCTACAAAACAAATGACTATAAAATGATCAACCATCGATAGGGCTTACAAAAAACAGGTGCATGCGATTTTCGACCTTATTGACAATTCATGACAGACTTTTTTTTGGTATTTTCTTGCTTTTTGACATTGATACGTTATTAAAATTATAAATTCTGAGTTAATGTCAATAAGGTCGAAAATCGCATGCACCTGTTTTTTGTAATCCCTATCGATAGCTGATCACTTTCTGATAGTCATTGGTTTTGTAAACATTAATTGCTTTTACACAATTTCACAACTAATGAGTTGTTAAGTATTTCGTTGCCAACATTGACAATATTTATTGCAAGATGCTCACCATCAGGCGATCCGTCTGCTCGTTTGCCGCCTTACTTTACATAAAAAAAAAAGATCGAAATATTCGCGAAACTTTTGCTCGAGCAATTCAACAAATGCGACAAAATTATCAGTAGTTATACCTAATTAAAAAACCCTATTGTACGTTACCATTGTTAAAATCTTTATAATGATTTAATTATTTCATCTAGTATTATTCATACACACAGTACCATTATCTTAATATATAAAATCCTTGCGTTACTGACTGACTGACAGACACGCTACAGCCGAAACTATTGGGGGCAGGAAGTTGAAATTTGGCATGTATGTTTCTTGGGGACCGTAGGGGTGCACTAAGACGGGATTTTCCGAAATTCTCACGGGATCGGCCAAAACGGGTAAATTAAAAAAAAATGCAGGCGTAGCTGCTGGCGTCCTCTAGTTAATAATAAAACACCACATTTTTACATTAAAATATTAAAACTTGCAACGTACAAAACAAACAACGTGCGTCGTAATAACCCTAAGATTGTCAACTGCCTGTGCCTACGTAAACCGGTTCTTTCCACTCTCGCCGCGTACACGACAAGCGGCCAGTGGTCACGCACACATAAGCCGCGTGCTCGTAGTAGTGCAACCGATTTGCGCTGTTGTATGAAGCTGTGTCTCTGTTCCGTTTATCTACTCATGTGCCTATACTGATACATATACTTAAACTGTTTGAACATTCGGAATTATAAAGATTATAAATGTACCTTATTAAAAAAAAACCGTTTTATTAATTTTAAAATAATATGGTACGGGAACATATCGATAAGCGAGATTTACGTTGCTACATCCTTATTTCGGAAGCGAAATAGTCATACAAATGGCGGGCCGTCCACGCCATGGTCACAAATAGAAGAAAGCAGATAAAGACTAGTGCTGTGCCTATAGTTATTACATTTAATTATATTTTCGTCTCATAACTGTTATTACGGTGTTATACAACTCTGTAAATTATGTATAACTATAACTATAGTAGGAGGAAGTGTAATTAGGAATTAAATTTCAATGTTACAAGGACATTATATTCTGAAATCGGAGACGAAAATAAAAATACAATTAAATATAGATGTAGTATTGGAATCCCTATTTTTTTCGTAGGTATGTGCGCGAAATTTGTGGCTTGGCGTTGAGGGCAGGTTCATGTGTTTTTGCTCTGGCGTTCAAAAGGTTGCGCTCTTTTACTTTATTAGTCCAAATATTCGTCAGTGCACATTCAGGTGCGTTCATTGTAATATTATAACAACTAAGAAATGACTGTGAAACAGAACATTGAGTGTACACATCTATTATTCAACATAACACCGCAAGCCTTGCACTACATCGTATACGATTTCACAATTCTCTCTGCCAAGTCTAAGTTATATGAATCGCATAGAAGGGAATTGGGGCACATTTTGTGTTGTAAACAAGAAATGGTTGAATTGTAAATAACATGATGTATGCAATGCCAAAAGGAATACAAGTCAAGGCAATTTTACAGAAAATTATACTCTTCCTTAACCCCTTGTATGCCGGAACGCAGATCTACGCGAGACACAATAGCTTTTTAATTGTTTCTGGCATTCCGGCATACAAGAGGTTAAATTATGCCAAATTTGGTATTATTTTATGGCAATTCAGTTGTAATGAATTTGAAAACAAGCTTAAAGCGCGGATATCGTACCTAATAAATCAAAGAAAACAAATCATATTCGATATGTAACATTTATAAATAGTTTCAAACTTAAACGATTTACACACATTAGAAGTACAAATTATAAGAGGTATTTTACCTTGATTTTCAATTAATTACGCTGCAAAGTCACATAAATGTGAGTTGTATCTATAGTTTTAGAATTAACATCCACACTCTATGCTAAAGGGATTGAGAAGCCACAGCGGATATCGTCATATCACGTTAGTTCTGTTAATGAATCCACATTTTCGCAGTGGTTATAGCCCCGTGCTAGCACTTGGAGTTAAGATAAGGGTAACGGTCTGTTTGCTGCTGAAAGTAGGTATTATAGGCTGGTTATCGTGAACTTTACTGTAGGTATTTTCATTAATATTGTCCTGGGAGACCACATTAGGAAGATTTCTGTGTTGTATATTTTCTCATTTCTATGTAGGGCGCGTTCTACTCCTATTTTAAACGCGAATCTTTGATGGATAGATTTCTGTTATTCTCAAAGGAAAATACTATAGTCATAATCAAAGTCATAATTCAAAAAAACTTTGCTGATTGTATCAGCCATACAAGTTAGGTACATTTTCTTACCATAATAAACAACGCAGACGGGGCTGCGGGTGGAAGCTAGTGCTTTGTAAATTACATGGCAATTAACATGATATGGTACATAAATATGTACAGAGTAATAAATTAATACAATTTTTACTAACATTGCTCAAATTTCACAATCGTCGGAAAGATTCTTAACTACATCCAATATTTTTGACACAATTTAGGTATATTTCACTGATTTAACCGTTGCCGTCTGAATTCGATTATTTCGGAATTGCTAAATAGAGGGCCTAAATTTTAAGGCAAATGCGTAAGAATCGAATTCACATGGCAATTGTCAAATCAAAGGAAAATAACTACAAGCCTACAGTACTAAGAGAATCCTTAAAATAATCGAATAGACATAATCAGATTTGAAATCCAATTCGCAATATTAAATCGAAATCCTTTGGACGTTATAAAAAGCGTTCCCCTTTCAAATCCCTATTGAATTTGTAATTTCAGTTACGTTACAAGAGTTACGGTGAACATGATTTGAATGCCATTGCCTGAATTGCACCTCAAGACTGAGGCAGGTGCGTAACTTATACCTTGTAAATGTAATTCTACCTATTGAATTATTCGACCTGCGGCGTTACCTTAGTGATTGAATAAGAATTTGTATTGATTATGTATGACTGGGATGTTTGTAATATTGGTAGGTAGATGTACTTGTGCTATAATAAATACACATATATGATTAAAATTAGACATAAGGTATTTACATCTACATATTTTAGTATACATGTGTTTAATTTCTCATAATTATACATATATTATGATGTTGTAGTTTAAGTGATCGCCTCGTCACTGGGTTCACTTTACGCATGGAATAGCACTTTGTGTGATTCGGGGCAGGATGTCCGAGTGCCCGAGTTATCTTTAAAAATATTGTAATTATTAGTCTCTTAAAGTCTGTGCTTGGTGTGAATGAATATGTGTATGTCTCTGCGCATTAAAGATTCAAGCTAAAAACATATAACGAAGTGTATTGAACGCACAATTTATTACACGACACTTGTAATTTATGTGCTGTTTAAATTATGCATGACCATTCCAGGTAAATATACAAAAAAGGTGATTACCATATTATGAAATGAAATGAAATACTTCTTTATTTCGTATAAACTTTGCAAGTACTTACGAAACGTCATAAAAAAAACCATTTCATACAATTATTTTTGTGTGTCGTATTAAAACAGCTCAGTCCCAAGCGTTTTGGTCGTCTTTATATTCCGACATTTTATAGTATGCTTTTGAACACAGTTCCGCTTTTACAATAATTTTGAACTTATTTATCGATAGGTTTCTTATATTATAAGGGAGCTTGTTATAAAAGCGTATACATTGCCCCATAAAACAGCGACTTATTTTGTGGAGACGAGTGCTATGAACTACGAGATTATTCCTGTGTCTTGTATTTACAGAATGCATATCACATTTTTTCTAAATTTGTCAATATTTTTATGTAAATATAACAGATTTTCATAAATATATTGTGATACAACAGTTAGAATGTTTATTTCTTTGAATTTTTCTCCTAGAGTAATTCTTGGACCGAGGTTATAAATTCCTCTTACAGCTCTTTTCGGCAGAACGAATATTGTATTTAGGTCTGCAGCATTCCCCCAGAGAAGAATCCCATACGACATTAAGCTATGAAAGTAACTGAAATAAACCATTCTAGCTGTTTCTAAATCTGTGTGGCGTCTAATTGTCTTAACTGCATAAGCTACAGAACTGAGTTTGCCCGATAGCCTTTCAATATGTGGACCCCAATTGTAGTTTGGTGTCGAGCATAATACCTAAAAACAAACAAATTACGATCCCCAATGCATGAAAATTTAGATAAATACCCGCTAATTCAGAAGTGCTCATTCAACCAGAAAATAAAATAAAAATGGCTACCCAAACCGTCAACAACGAAAATATGTAGGTCAGATAAACATAACAGTTCGAAATCATACGTACCTAAAAAAGGCATTAGTCAATGTTTTCTTTCTTTTCTTTTTTTTTGAATATGACAACTCCCGCATTAGGAATAAATCCTGTGTCGCGGGGGACTTTATAAACATACAACCAACGGACAGAATGAACACCCAGACTCGAAACAACAATTTATGGATCACACAAAGTGTTGTCTCGTGTGAGAATCGAACCCACGACACTCAGCGAAGTGTCAAGCGGCGAGGCGGCCGCTTAAATCACTACGCCAACCGTGCAGTCAATGTAAAATTACTGAGTTGACAACCTTCCTTAAGCGAGCTCCGATGTAACGTTACCATATAAATTATATGGCAATCTGAAAGAAAAAGGTAGCACTTTAAGCAACCGATCCATGATCAGTTCCCAGTAAATAGATACTTAACATTAGGGATGGGAATTTGGTAAAAGGTTTAAACGAGATCCACGCCTAAATCGTCAGAGGGCGGACATTAGAAACTGAAACTTCGCGTTACCGAAGTTTTCGAACAAATTTCTCCCGGTCGGTCCTCCAGACGGACCCTGAAGTTTTTAGTTCTGGCTAGTTCAGTTATTTTATTCATGGGAAGTCGTCATTTGTCAAGTAAGGCGAATGTTTCATGCATCCCCGGTGAATAATGTAACGAAATGAAATATTCATATCTACGTTTTGTGTTTTAAGTAGACAGCAGGAAAATTTGTTAGTTCCTCAAGTTAGAGTGGACTCGCCTACGTTTTATGGTGCACTCGTGAAGAATTCATAAACGTCTAGTTTAAAATTCAATGTGAAGTTTAGTTGTAAAATTTATACAGTACGACGAATAAATACAGAACAGGTTTAAGATCTGTTCTTCTATCTGGGACAAGGTACGGAATACATGTCATATTGCATGCGTGATCTTCAGAGACAATATTTTGTAACATAAAGAAATAAAAGTGAATGCAATGCTTTAACGCTAATTTGCCATAACGACAAGCTATTTAAAGTTGCCCCGTGAAATTAAATTTCCAAATTTTTATTTTACTTTCAATGTGCATAAAGTCTTAAATATTTACTAGGGACTGTATTTAGTGTACAGTGCTTATGCGAATACTAAGCAATTTTGCAATTATTAAATATATTATGTGTAGTCATTTTGAGCTTTAAATCAAAATTATATATTTTAATTATACCTATAGCCTCTTAATTTTTTTATCGTACTGGCAGCTCTGAAGAAGCCTGCAGGGGCAGTTATGGGATAAACTTCCATTTTTATATAATTTTTTTAAACCAAAATACTTTAATATTATGTCGTCGAAGACATGTAGATATTAAAATACATTTCACCTCGTCACTCTTAATGGTGACTGGACATTTAAAGTTTGTTAATTGTATTCATTGTCATGTCATCATGATGACATGATGAAATGACATTTAAAGTTTGATAATAGAATTTGTAGATAAATGATTCTGCTATTAAAAGCTTTATAACCGAAATATAAAAAATAATATCCTAAAATCAAATTCTACTTATTTTTATTTCTTTCTTATTGCATCACATATATTGTATTCCATTAAACGTAACTGTTAAAAAATAAAATTATCAAAGAATACCATTTGTTTATCAGTATAATATATAACTATATAATGTATCATATTAAACTATTTTCACCAGTCAGTCACAGCTTACAGTTCACTTGTTTACCTCGTCAAAGTGTTTACCATACTCAATATAATATATTCCCAACTCGTTCCCTAAGTTTTCGTAAGTTCTTTGTACCACTTCCGTGTGTGCCAGTGGCTATACACCCACCGATCGATCTCACACAAATATTGATACAAACGGTCACGTGCCTCCGTTTTACTGATATCCCTCAACTTTCTAACGTACTAGTTGAAATTCAAGAGGTTGAAATTGAAGCAGCAATGTGAATTGATGAAATTTGTTGTCATTATGTTCTAGAAATAGACTTCAAAGTGGTACTTTGTAGTGTGGAACAAAACATTTGTATATTGATGTACGACTTTCAAATTATAGCATATTTGCATAGTTATACTTTCATACAACAGTATTTCGCCAACATTCTTTAGGTCTGTATCAGTTGACCATAGTTTTCTTGTTTCTAGAATACTGAGCCGCTCTAGATAATATAGCGTCAGAGCAAACAGTCGTAGAGTTTTCGTTAGAACTTCAAATATTATATTGTACAAGTTTAATCATAGAACATTTATCATAAAGATCAGTTAGTTTCATCTACCACAACGAGTAATTAAATAAGCACCACTGTTATAAAACTTGAAGAACACTAAAAGTATAATGTGGTTTTTCACTGCAGCCATTTGTGATGCTCCAGGGACCAGAAGAATGTTGGTTATAAGTCTTAGGAACGACTCGTAATTCTACAGTCTTCTCATTAGAAGTTTAAAGTGCAGTCTTGAAGCGAAACTTTCTGAAGTTTAACCGAGGTGAACTGACACCGCTTTAGAATTCGCGGTTGGCGCAATCGCGGCGTTAAATATTTTATGTTTCCCGACTATTTTATACAATTCTCCTTGCTTTAAGTTTATTGACTCGAGCTAAGGGTTGGGGTGGTTTATTAACTGTATAAATGATGTTGCGGATATCTTTGGCTGATCGATTTTTACGACTGAAGTGCATGTTCGATTCGTTTTATCAGATTAATGTCAATTTACTCTCAGACTTCTGCATAGTCAACAAAATAATGTCTATTTTATGTTTGTTTCTTTAAAGGGATATTAAGTAATTTAATTTATTTTTGTCTGTTTCAGATTCTGATGTATTCTTGAATCATGGTAAGTTGTATTTTGTAGGTGTTATATTAGCTGTTATTAAAATATTTCAGTCGTGATCTAGCCCTAAAACGGATGTTATTGATAAAACTAATTTAATATTTCCTACCGCCATACATTGGTCATCGTAACATTATTTTAATTATTCTTGATTAAAACTCATGAAAAACGAATACCCATCAAGATTTCGTCGTTATAGATATTCAATCATCCCATGACCTCGGCTGTTGGAAACGTCGGTGCTATTATAAAGTAGTTTACTTTGTCTATTGAGCTTAGTTACAGTTTTGTACCTGTACGCGCAAACGTTTGAACGTATTCACTTTTGGCAATTTGAAAATATATGTTCACATCATACGTCTAAGCAATATTATTTGTGTAAGTACTTATATTTTTTTTATAGTTATAGGTGGCAAACTAACAGACGGATCGCCTGATGGTAAGCAATTACCGCCGCCCATGGACACAAGCAACACCACAGGAGTCACAAGTGCGTTGCCGCCCCTTAGGGTTGGGAAAAGGGATAGGATGAGGAGTGGGATGAGGGATGAGGCGTGTGATGAGGGATGAGGAGTGGGATGAGGGATAAGGAATAGGGGCCTCGGGCATTCTCCGATTTTCTGTGAGAGGGTAGTACTTCCCCGGTCGCGCCGGCCCATTCACGCGGAAATCAGCGAGGCTCTACTACTTAAAAAAAATATCTAATTTTTGTGAATGTGCAAGCTTATGACTCATTCTAGCAGCAAAAATATGCGTGGTATATACACACAGTTTTCTATTTTTTACCACTTAACCGCCAACGCGCAGGGTATTTGTATCACTTGCCCTTGAACTACGACGTCGCCGCGTCGAGCCGTTTACGAAGATTGAACGATACGAAAATATCTTCGAGTATATTAAGTACGTTAGGTTTCATGTTCTGGTTCAGAAGAGTTCGAAGAGTATCTTATATATCTACTAAACTTTAGGGAAGAATTCTGTATCTAAAGTGTATTAAATTAATTTTAAATAGTTCTTTGAAAATAAGCGTAGCAATAATCAATTTCTTTAAAACCACCAGTCATACTGTAGGAGTATTTTTACGGTGGTAATGTATTTTGCTGAGGGTGGATCCAATGTCTTAACCAGTTAAAGAATATAAATGTAAATTACCTTTTTAAAGAGCAGTAATGAGATATTTAACACTACAAAGAGCAATAACATCATGTCGTAAATATTCATTCTTTACAACATTGTATAGTATAAGTAGAGATCAAGAAATTTCCCATACATTATTTTTCAAGCAACATCATTTCCGTAGTATTCATATAAGTGTATAAAAAAAGTGTCCAGCTTTATGCTTCAGATATACTTCAATCAATCGTTTTTGTGTCGGTATTTTGGCACGTGACGTGACCCGTTTGTATAAAAGCGTCGGGTTAAGCTAGGCTTTAAGGCTTTCCGGGAAATATATCAAACAATAACAGTCAATATTCAGTCAACCGGCCGTTCTAGGAACGCAGAATTGGAGCTTGGATTAGTTCAATTTTAAATTCTTATTCCAATGAAACTTGTTATGGAAACATACCATTAACTGATGTAAATAAAATGAATCAAAATGGGTGTTATATTTATTTATTTTAATAACGAAAAATATGTTGGAACTGTGCTTGTTAGTGATTGCCAGTATTGCTGTATCAAAAATCTCCTCATTAATTATCTGCCTAGTGGAGATCGGATAGGCCGCTTTTGTACTTTAGTCATATTGTAAGATTTCCTAAATTAATATTTTGGTGTACAATAAAGTGTAAATCAATACCTTTCTTTCGAGTATTGCGATCATGGCGCTTGCGACAGTGCCGAAATACCGGCTATTCGACACAAACAAGGTATATATCCCGAAAGCCAATTAGTAACAAATATAACAAGAAACTAAACTGACGTCATACGCCTATTCAATACTTTTATAGACTCACGCCTGTATCCCCGAAGGGGTAGGCAGAGGTGTAATATAACACCCACATTTCGCCATGAATTTTTAGGTCCCACGTAATAGGGGGCGAGCCTATTGCCCTTACCGGGCACACCACCAGACTCCGTGCTGCTACTGGAAATTCGGAAAACCCAGTAACACTTTTGCCAGTTTACACAAATAGCTTAACGACATGTATTGATTTCCAATTACCCATATTTAATTACTCGTCTTAGAACTGAAACAAATACTTATTGAATACCTTCACTGTTACTGAGTTCAAGCAATATCTTACTATCATGTTGTTATAGGGACCAAAGTCTGTTGACAACAAAAACCATTGATGACCTGCATCGATGCTTGTAATGCCATCAAAATGTTTCTCTTGTGTGAAAAAATAACACTATCATGAGTCTGACATTTGCACATGCGAACCTAACCTTTGCTTAGGGTGCTTCTACACGGTGTATGTAGCTGGAGCAAGTAAAGGTGCGGGTTACACGCGTGGGTAATATGCGCAAGCTACTTGATCAAGTTACTCGAATGTACTTGTACATGGTGCAAATAACTGGAGCAAGTAAAGACGCGGGCTACTTGCGCAAGCTGTACCTATGTACAAGTTATTTGTTCGTGGTCAAGAGCTACATGTGCATCCTATTCGCGCGGTAGCTTTATGACTTGAATCGCGTCAAATGTCTCGACGAACGAAAATTATTTTAAAATCATATGTTAAAAATGTAATTTTAACAGATAACATGCGCGAGTGACCCGCGCGCGTCACAGAGCACGCGAATTACTTGCGCGGGTGGTTCGCTTTGGTACATGCTCGAGTCGCTGGACCCGCACATTGTTTTAAACGATATGTTTACGGTGCATGTAACCCGCGCAAGTGCCTCAACATGCTCAAGCTACATGCGACGTGTACAAGCACCCTTAGTAAATGTCACGTCATGTATAAGTTTACGAATATTTTATCATTAGTGTCTATATAGAGTTCATTGTAAGAAATATTTAGACTTCGTTTCTATATTTGAGCTACTGGTATGCGGTCTTCCGCGTTAAAATTGTTGAATACTTTTCACCCCGAAGTTTCGACCGACTTACATCGGCCGTGGACAGAAGATAACTCATAATAATCAGCGAAACTTATTATTCCCGGACATGCTAATACACCCTAATAATTAACAACGTTATCTATGTACAATCAGTACGCAAGCATTTTTATATAAAGACAATATTACACAATAGGTATATACAAATGACCATAGCTACGGCCGCACATACTCTTTTAAATTTGACCGTTTCTTGCTGATCCCGTGGGAATTTCGGGCAGTCCCTTCTTAGTCCACCCGTGCGGTCCGCGAGAACATAGGCAAATGCCAAATTCCCAGTATTTCAATAACACCAGAATTTTATAAATACAAATAAACCACTGCACGTTTTCAAATAACTCTATTTTATAACTAAATGCCCACTTACTTCAAATAACCAAATAAATTCGTATTATTTTTTACTTAGAAAATGTAAAAATGCTTTGTAACACGAACTGCATTTGTAAAATAATACCTCCATTATAGAGATCTAAACAGTGGGTGTATTATTTACTCCTTTAGAGAGGAATGTTTTCGAACGAAAATAAAAGTGCATGATATTACGGTGTAACGAACCTTTGCAGACAAGGTTAATGGAAAAATATGACAAGGCATGGACCTCACTGATGCGATGTTGACACTTAATTAGATATCATGTTTATAAAGCTTTTAGTAAAATGCACGTAAAATCATTAAAAAATATATTCATAATAGCTAACGTAGAATGTTTCGGAGTTTATGTTCAGACAACACTGCTACATTTTTATTGATTTTCTCGAATTAGTTGATAGTTATAGAAAACCATGCTATTTTAAATAATATTTTCCAAATTCGTTTTATTTAGTAGTAAATTTCATGTAAAAAATAGTTCATTGATTCAATGAATAATGGCGGCAATTTATTTAACCAAAACTACACAATCATTATAACGAGGTTGATTTTGTTAATTTAATTATGAACTCTACGACTATTGTCAATGAATTATTATAAATGAGTAATCTTTGCGTTATAGTAATTATACGAAAATTTATTGTTTAATAAAACAAGTGAATTTATAAATAGAACTAAGAATATCAAAAACATCATATAGATACTAGACTACCTTCTTTTTTTTGTTCACTACAGTGGAAACTCTCCCTATGAGCCATCTCAACTCGACGCCAACCTGGCCAGAGTGTGATCGACCGACATATACCCACTAAAACCACCGCGGTGTCACTGCGGGTCCCTGTAGTTGCGGGGTCACTCGATTCTTTTCCGTGACCCCGCCCGGGATTGGCCCGCCATTGGTTTTGGCGGGCCCCGTCTCGTTATGACTTGGGAGGCGGAGCGGACACTACGCCGCCTCCTTGCCTTTTGGCGGATGGGGAGCAGTCCCAGCGGTTGCCGTCCACAGGCACTAAAACGACCGCATAGGATAGGGAGGACGGCAACCTGACAACACCGCATCTCCTCTTCCTCTGCGGCCCCACCGCAACTAAGCAAGTGGTGCGCCCCCATTTGGTCGCAGGAGATTGGGCGCGCGGCAACGCAACACCGACACGCCTCTCCTTCCGCGACCGCGCCCTACTGCGAGGAACAGGCAGAACTGTACCCCGCAACCGCACCCTTGGACGCATCCTACGCAGGCCTCACACAAGCCCACGCGGAGCTTTTACACCCAGGATCCCGCTTAGCTTACTAAGCCCCTCCACCACGCCAAGGTGGAGATCCCACGGAGGGGGGGGGGTGGAGGATGTAACAAAATATATAGATACGACCTACTATTTGGGTTTTCATCAGCTGTCAACTAGTGACAATATTTTTTACTTAGATTTATCCTTGCAATACTAATTTAAATATCTCTATCAATATTTCACAAGTCCAATCAAAGGACTCAATATTAAAATTTCGAATTAATGAGCCAGCAGTATGTAATGCAAATGCTTTCAAACGAAAAAGTATACAAAAACTAAAACGATTCTCAAATGTTTTGAGAGACTCTAAAATAGTATGTGATGTAAATTGTTGTGATAGTTATTTGAATGTTATTAACCGCGACTTCAGTACTAAGCCCAGTGCAGAGGTTGTCAAAAAACTTAAACAATCCACTGCTTGCATGGAGTAACAATGGCCGATTGCACTTAGGGAGGAAGGGAAAGTTAATTGAAGCTGACTGACTTAGCAGCGCATAATCCAAGTGCACTAGTCTCTTAGGGCAATGAAATTCCGGCCACTTTAGCCGAATTTTATCCCCGAGACATCGCAAATAGGCGATCGCATCGAAACTACCAATAAGAAAACTCGAAGAAACTCACTAAAAAGCATGTTTTTAGCGAGTAGATTCCGAATACTTCGAATGAGACGGCACATCGACGAATGTACGCTTAAAGTTAGCAAGTCGTGATGCCTTTTATCCGAAATCAAGAGAGCAAACACTACCTTTTGTAGTTTAAACGTACCTGTAATTATGACTTACAACTTTATTGTCTAGTATTTTTGTAAGAAGTCCTACGATTACTAAATTTAAAAAAAAAGACGATGTACTGATGGCAATTTGTATATTGAAACAAAATAACATAGTGATTTCGGGTCAAGGTGATGGGAAAGCAATCACTGACATTGTCTCTCGCACATTGTGTTACTAAGTATACAAGTTTTATTGATTTATTTGAGCTGATTATAATATGTAGGTACTCATATACATAATTATGTATTTTAAATTTACAGATTCACCATTTTTTTTTGCAATTTGACCGAACACCTTACTTAGCGATAAGCGAATTACTCATTTACTTTATTAGTCCAAATATTCGTCAGTGCATATTCGGGTGCAATCATTGTAATATTCTAACAGCTAAGAAATGATTGTGAAACAGAACATTCAGTGTACACATCTATTATTCAACATAACACCGCAAGCCTTGCACTACATCGTATACGATTTTACAATTCTGTCTGCCAAGTCTAGGTTATTTGAATCGCATAGAAGGGAATTGGGGCACATTTTGTGTTGTAAACAAGAAATGGTTGAATTGTAAATAACATGATGTATGCAATGGCAAAAGGAAAACAAGTCAGTTCTAGTTTTGTAAAATGTTTTGTGAAATTTGGTTAATAACCAAGTTTTACTGAAAATTATTTAGCTCACAGGTACTATTATACTCTTCCTTAACTGATACCAAATTTGGTCTTATTTAATGGCAATGAATTGAAAACAAGCTCAAAGCGCAGATCTCGTAGTACCCCTCCTAAATCAATAAAAATTAAAATTCATATTCGATATGTCATATTTATAAATATTTTCAAATATTTACGATTTGTACACATTAGGAAGTCGGAACAAATGAGAGGTATTTTACCGTGATTTCCAATTAATTACGCGACAAAGTCACATAAAGTGAGTTGTACCTATAGTTTCAGTATTAACATCCACACTCTATGCTAAAGGGATTGAGCAGCCATAGCGGATATCGTAATATCACAGTAGCTCTGTTAATGAATCCACATTTTCGCAGTGGTTATAGCCCCGTGCTAGCACTTGGAGTTAAGATAAGGGTAACGAGTTGTTTGCTGCTGAAAATAGGTATTATAGGCTGGTTATCGTGAACTTTAGTATAGAAATTTTCATTAAGGACGCGTTTACAAAATTAGTAGGTACAAAATCGCGTCACAACAGCGACACGGCGGCAACAGTACGTACTACGTACGGTAACTTGCGGAAATGTAGTTCAACTAAATAACTTTGAGACTTAGAATTTTTTGTGATATGTATCTATGTGTTATAGGCCTGGCTGTGCGAATAACGTACAAATAAGTTTCTTATTTTTATATACCTAAATGGACATTATTACTTTATTTTTACCATTGTGTTGATTGAGGATATATTTCAGTATTTAGATATTATTTTGTTTCTTGCGTTGAAATCTGGTAAGATTATGTGGACTGATGGTATACCATCCCATTCAAGTGTTGCGACTGGAACTCATAAAAGAGTAGACCTAGTTATGCCAGGTTGGGGCTCATTTTATTTGTTTTAGTGAGACCCTACCACTGGTACTAGTGAAGTAACCTTCCAAGGTTATTCGATGAGTCTTACTGGTACTCTTATGTGAGTAGAGCTAGGCATGCCGAGTTTGGGCTCATTTTGTTTTTACATAAGAGACCCTACCACTGGAACTTATGAAGTAACCTTCCAGGGTTATTCAATGACTCTTGCTGGTACTCTTGTGTGAGTAGAGCTAGGCATGCCGAGTTTGGGCTCATTTTGTTTGTACATAAGAAACCCTACCACTGGAACTTATGAAGTAACATTCCAGGGTTATTCGATGACTCTTGCTGGTACTCATATGTGCGCAAAGCAAGGTATGCCGAGTTTGGGCTCATTTTGTTTGTACATAAAAGACCCTACCACTGCAACTTATGAAGTAACCTTCCAGGGTTATTCGATGACTATTGCTAGTTCTTATATGTGAGTAGAGCTAGGCATGCCGAGTTTGGGCTCATTTTGTTTGTACATAGGAGACCCTACCACTGCATTTTATGAGGTAACCTTCCAGGGTTATTCAATGACTCTTACTGGTACTCATATGTCAGTACAGCTAGGCATGCCGAGTTTGGGTTCATTTTGTTTGTACATAAGTGACCCTACCACTGGACCTTATGAAGTAACCTTCCAGGGTTATTCGATGACTATTGCTCGTTCTTATATGTGAGTAGAGCTTGGCATGCCGAGTTTGGGATCATTTTATTTGTACATAAGAGACCCAACCACTGCAACTTATGAAGTAACCTTTCAGGGTTATTCAATGACTCTTGCTGGTTCTCATATGTGAGTAGAGCTAGGCATGCCGAGTTTGGGCTCATTTTGTTTGTACATAAGAGACCCTACCACTGGAACTTATGAAGTAACCTTCCAGGGTTATTCGATGACTCTTACTGGTACTCATATGGAAGAAAAGCTAGGCATGCCGAGTTTGGGCTCATTTTGTTTGTACATAAGAGACCCTACCACTGGAACGTATGAAGTAACCTTCCAGGGTTATTCGATCACTCTTGCTGGTACTCATATGTGAATAGAGCTAGGCATACCGAGTTTGGGCTCATTTTGTATGAACATCAGAGACCCTACCACTGGAACAGACCTAGCTTTACTCACATATGAGTACCACTAAGAGTCTTCGAATAAACCAGGAAAACCTGAAAGGTTACTTCATAAGTTCCAGTGGTAGGGTCTCTTATGTACAAACAAAATGAGCCCAAACTCGGCATGCCTAGCTTTACTTCCATATGAGTACCAGCAAGAGTCATCGAATAACCCTAGAAGGTTACTTCATAAGTTCCAGTGGTTGGGTCTCTTATGTACAAACAAAATGAGCCCAAACTTGGCATGCCTAGCTCTACTCACACATGAGTACCAGCAAGAGTCATTGAATAACCCTGGAAGGTTACTTCATAAGTTCCAGTGGTAGGGTCTCTTATGTATAAACAAAATGAGCCCAAACTCGGCATGCCTTGCTCTACTCACATATGAGTACCAGCAAGAGTCATCGAATAACCCTGGAAGGTTACTTCATAAGGTCCAGTGGTAGGGTCACTTATGTACAAACAAAATGAACCCAAACTCGGCATGCCTAGCTGTACTGACATATGAGTACCAGTAAGAGTCATTGAATAACCCTGAAAGGTTACCTCATAAAATGCAGTGGTAGGGTCTCTTATGTACAAACAAAATGAGCCCAAACTCGGCATGCCTAGCTCTACTCACACATGAGTACCAGCAAGAGTCATTGAATAACCCTGGAAGGTTACTTCATAAGTTCCAGTGGTAGGGTCTCTTATGTACAAACAAAATGAACCCAAACTCGGCATGCCTAGCTGTACTGACATATGAGTACCAGTAAGAGTCATTGAATAACCCTGGAAGGTTACCTCATAAAATGCAGTGGTAGGGTCTCTTATGTACAAACAAAATGATCCCAAACTCGGCATGCCTAGCTCTACTCACACATGAGTACCAGCAAGAGTCATTGAATAACCCTGGAAGGTTACTTCATAAGTTCCAGTGGTAGGGTCTCTTATGTACAAACAAAATGAGCCCAAACTCGGCATGCCTAGCTCTACTCACACATGAGTACCAGCAAGAGTCATTGAATAACCCTGAAAGGTTACTTCATATGTTTCAGTGGTAGGGTCTCTTATGTACAAACAAAATGAGCCCAAACTCGGCATGCCTAGCTCTACTCACGTATGAGTACCAGTAAGAGTCATCGAATAACCCTGGACGGTTACTTCATAAGTTCCAGTGGTAGGGTCTCTTATGTACAAACAAAATGAACCCAAACTCGGCATGCCTAGCTGTACTGACATATGAGTACCAGTAAGAGTCATTGAATAACCCTGGAAGGTTACCTCATAAAATGCAGTGGTAGGGTCTCTTATGTACAAACAAAATGATCCCAAACTCGGCATGCCTAGCTCTACTCACACATGAGTACCAGCAAGAGTCATTGAATAACATTGGAAGGTTACTTCATAAGTTCCAGTGGTAGGGTCTCTTATGTACAAACAAAATGAGCCCAAACTCGGCATGCCTAGCTCTACTCACGCATGAGTACCAGCAAGAGTCATTGAATAACCCTGAAAGGTTACTTCATATGTTTCAGTGGTAGGGTCTCTTATGTACAAACAAAATGAGCCCAAACTCGGCATGCCTAGCTCTACTCACGTATGAGTACCAGTAAGAGTCATCGAATAACCCTGGACGGTTACTTCATAAGTTCCAGTGGTAGGGTCTCTTATGTACAAACAAAATGAGCCCAAACTCGGCATGCGTAGCTTTACTCACATATGAGTACCAGCAAGACTCATCGAATAACCTTGGAAGGTTACTTCACTACTACCAGTGGTAGGGTCTCACCAAAACAAATAAAATGAGCCCCAACCTGGCATAACTAGGTCTACTCTTTTATGAGTTCCAGTCGCAACACTTGAACGGGATGGTATACCATCAGTCCAGATAATCTTACCAGATTTCAACGCAAGAAACAAAATAATATCTAAATACCGAAATATATCCTGACTCAACATAACGGAGAAAATAAAGTAATAATGTCCATTTATACAAAAGAAATTTACTTGTACGTAATTCGCACAGAATACGAGAAGTATCAAATTGATTTTAGCGAATATTTTGTATTCGTATATTAATTTTTTCGTCTTCGGGCTGCAGCGACAAGCGACATAGAGTCCACTCCCGATGGCGCTCAAGCGCAGACTGAGATCTCATTGCAGAATTTGGATATATAAATCAAGAAAGTGGCTAAATAAAACGAACCTTACTGCCACACACTAAGACACACGTATGCGAGCAAAATATAAGAAAAATGTAAGATGATTTTTTGCTTTTTTTGAGTCAATTTACAATATTTTGAAAAAAAAAATCAAATTGCTTTTGAGTTGACTATATTTACTACCCTATTCTATCTTTGAAAATCTAAATAAATGTAAAAATAGAGAGAAAAATGTACCCAAAAATAGCAGTATATGCCTATTTTTGATGTAAGAGGCCGTTTCGAATCGATTTTACATTAATATTAATTAAATAGTTTTTATTTATTTTAAGATTGATTTATAGATAAAAAAGTAATCAATTTATCCTAATCATTCGTTTTATTAGTTATTATCTAAAATTGTCGTAAAATGTACCGGAAATATGTGGTTTTTTGATACAAGCGTAAACGCGTCCTTAATGGTATCTTGTGAGACCACTTGCAACTGATTTCTGTGTTGGATATTTTTTCATTTCTATGTAGGGCAAGTTCAGTAAAATATGAAGTTCTGATAACCATATTATATGAAGCAGCGATAGCCTAGTGGAGAGACCGACAAACTGCTACGCAGAGGGTCCGGGTTCGAATCCACGGCACGCACCAATGACTTTTCAGAGTTATGTGCGTATAAAATTGTTAATTATCGATTGTTAAACGTCGAAGGAAAACATCGTGAGGAAAGCTGCTTGTCTGAGAGTTCTCCATAATGTTCTCGAAAGACATGTGAAGTCTGCCAACCCGCACTTGGCCAGCGTGGTGGACTATGGCCTTTTCCTTCTCATAGTGAGAAGAGGCACGTGCCCAGCAGTTGGACAGTATACACCACTATTTTTTTATTAGTACAAAAACTTTAAGGACAGATTAGCGAATACATTATTATCATATATGTGACGTAAGAATTTCATAATATCTATAAAGAGCAAAGTTATTATCATTTGTTTATTGTAGAAAAATCTCACTTAAGTCATAGTCATATTTTACAATCCATTCACTAATTCATTGATAATATTCCATCCTGCTCATTCGCATTCTCTGTGTCGCACTTATGATGTAGGTAGCCTTAGACAATAAAATGAAGCAAAATAATAAGTGTAGGTAGTTACTTTTTAATTGTCTTAATTCTACCCTCTCCTTCATACTTCATCCGGGCTAAGGACCAGCTAAATTTACCGTTTTACAAGTAATTAAATACGGAGGTATGTAATTAGAAAGCAAACAAATATCAAAATAAAAGAAGGTATTCTGGACTAAAAGAAAATAGTAATTTTGGCGTATTTATGAAGTTAGAATCAGCTGCTATTTACAAAATTCATCATCATCATGTCAGCCTGGAGACGTCCACTGCTGGACATTGGGCTCCCCCAAGATTCTCCACACAGACCGATTTTGATCCGCCCGCATCAAATTATTATTTACGTAGTGTTAGCTTAATAATATTTTGCCGAGTTATTTCTCACACTGGTATCATTCAAATCTATTGTCTTGACGTGAAGTGTCACTTTGACGTCTGTCGACGTCAATGTGACAACTGTCAGAACTTGCCAGCCATAGTGAAATGAGTTATTCATTCGATACTCAACTGTTGAACTGTACGGATTAAATCCAAATATTTCCGAGCAATCCGTATTTTATTGAGCGAACCTGCATCGATTCCTTCATCTCAGAAGTGGGATAAGAAAGGCTAGCTCCATATTTCTAGCAAAACGCCCGCATATACGTACGTTTTCGATTATTCTAACGCAACACAATGGAGGATGAAAATATGACACCTACCCACTATTCAAGAAAAAGAAAACGACACGATCGCAAAGACAAAAGAAAACGACGCAGAAGTAGATCAAAAATTGAAGATGGATCAGCAACGGACTCGAGCGTTTCAATGCGAAGAAGCCGTCCTCGGGAGCGTCGTGAGCATCGTCGCCAGCGACGTAGAACTGATAGCAGCCAGGATTCTCACAGACGTCGTCAGGAGGATAGCAGCACCCGAAGCCATCGCCGTGAGCGTCATGGGCGGCGCTGTAGGAGTGGCAGCAGTCGCCGTAGCCGCCGGCAGGTCAGGAGGAATGCGGGTTCGCGCGGCAGCGGCAGCGACTCGAGATCTTCGCGCCATGACAGGCGCTTGTCTTCCCCGGTAAGAGGTTCCAATAATAGTACTGACAATGTGACACATTTATTGTTGACTAAATTAGTGAATACCTTAGCAAATACTCGTTCTGAAGGTAATAAATTTCCAATGTTAGGAAACGTCATACCTGATTTTGATCCAATGGTTAAGGGGCAAACTATACAAGTGTGGTTGAGTAAAGTTGATGAGTGTGCGAAATTATATAGATGGGGTGATGATCAGGTCATACACTATGCTTTACCTAAATTAGTTGGCGTTGCAAAAACTTGGTACCAGGCGTTACCTACTATGTCATTTTCGTGGTCTGAATGGAAACAAAAATTATTAGAATCATTCCCTAGTAGCGATGATTACGCAGAGTTACTTACAGAAATGTTATCTAAACGAGTAAAATATAATGAGTCACTAGAATTATATTATTTCGAAAAAAATCAATTTGCTGAGTCGGTGTAATATTGTAGGTAAAAGAGCAGTTGACTGTTTATTATACGGAATCGAAGATCGTTCACTAAGGTTAGGCGCGAAGGCGTTAAAATGTCAGGAACCGGAACAAGTATTACAATATTTTCAATCCATCAAACAACAACCGCGCGAAACAGATAGGTCGCGTCCTCATGGGGATAGGAAACCTAACGCTTTATCTAACGCAAAAACTACTAACAATGACACAAGGGCTACAAGTAGTAGTAATTCTATTATTTGTTACAACTGTAACGAACGAGGACATTTTAGTTATAAATGTACTAAGAAAATACTCAAGTGCAACATTTGTAACAAACTTGGACACACTACATTAAATTGTCCGAAACTACCCTCCGATAACAAAGGTAATACCGATGGAGTGGATCAAGGTCAAAAGAATATTTTACGTATAGACGCCGAGAGCACCGCCAGAAACGATTGTAAGTACATAATGCAGTTGATGCTTAACGGACAATCGATCGTAGGCTATGTAGATCTAGGCAGCCAATGCACTTTAATTCGTTGTAGTGATGCTAGAAAATTAGGAATTAATTGGTCAAATAACCCAGATCTGCCTACGATGAGAGGTATTGGTAACAACATAGTGCTACCTGTGGGGCTCGCCACTGTCACTATACAGATACAAGATGTCATAGAAAAAGTAGATGCCTTGGTTGTAGAGGACAGTGTTATTAAATACCCCGTATTAATCGGACACAGTTTTACTGAAAGGCCCGGTATTATTATAACGAAAACTTACGAATCCCTGATATTCACGCGAGCACTTACAAACAAACTACATCTCGAATTGGCCTCGGACACATCAATACGGGCTAAGGAGATGTGTTTAGTTGAAGTTAGCTGTACCAGCGATTATTCAGGAACCGTGTACGTACGCGGTTCACTTCGTGGAAAGTCTGAACATGAGTTTTACCTCCTACCAGGAGAGTACGAATTAGATAACGGTCGTGGTCGCTTACTGATTCAAAACATATCCGACAAGGTAATTTCACTTAAAAAGGACTCATTAATGACTCGTGCTTTTAGAACTGACGGTCATGTCGACGTAAATCTTTTGAATATTAATGCTAGTAATTTTTGTTCAGAATTTAACTATGACTCGAACTTAACCAGCAAACAAGTAGATCAATTGAAAGGCTTATTAGATAAATACAAGGAGTGTTTCTCAAATAATTTGAACGACTTGGGATTTACTAACGTAGTAAAAATGGAGATTGAATTAACGGATACTAAACCAGTTGTATACCGTCCGTACAGACTTTCATATCCCGAGCGTGAGCTGGTACGATCGATGGTACAGGAAATGATAGACGCTGATATTGTCTGTGAATCTAATTCTCAGTACGCCAGCCCTATACTGCTTGTTAAGAAAAAGACTGGCGAAAAAAGACTATGCGTAGATTATCGCGCACTTAACATTAAAACAAAGAAAGAACATTTCCCTTTACCATTGATCGACGACCAGCTGGATATGCTAGCTGGGCATTCCCTCTTTATTACGCTTGATTGTGCGTCAGGCTATTATCAATTACCCATCGAAGAAGGCTCCCAGGACAAGACGGCGTTTGTCACACCGGATGGCCAATATCAATTTAAACGGATGCCTTTTGGTTTGGCAAACGCTCCGTCAGTTTTCCAAAGAGCTATGAATAAGATACTGGTAAAGTCAAAAGTTAATTTTGCCATTATTTTCATGGATGACGTTTTGATTCCTGCTAGATTTTTCGAGGAGGGTCTTGAACGGTTAGAGATAGTACTTAAACTACTCCATGAGGCCGGGTTAACATTAAAACTTAAGAAATGCTACTTTTTCTATAGAGAAATAGACTTTTTGGGGTTTCAAGTTAGTGGTCAAGGCATAAGACCGGGGTCACGTAAGACGTTAGCTGTTTCAAGTTTCCCCGTACCCAAGAACGTACATGACGTAAGACGTTTTATCGGACTAGCCAGTTTCTTTCGGCGTTTCGTGAAGGATTTCGCCCTGATCGCGCGCCCCCTTACGGATCTCCTCAGGTCCAACTTCACATGGAAATGGAACGACGAACATATAACAGCCTTTACTACACTGAAACAAAAACTTGTGGAGCGTCCTATTTTGGCATTGTACGATTCGAGATTTGAAACCGAACTACACACCGATGCGTCTAAGTTAGGAGTTGCTGGTATTCTGATGCAAAGACATAGCGATGGAATGCTTAGACCCGTGGCGTATTACAGTCGGAAAACCACTCAAGATGAACAAAAATTACATTCGTTTGAACTGGAAACGTTAGCAGTGATAGCCTCACTGAAACGTTTCCGTGTATACTTGCTGGGACTAAAATTTAAGATCATTACCGATTGTAATGCGCTACGCACGACACTCACTAAACGTGATCTCATACCGAGAATATCACGGTGGTGGGTGCAGTTCCAGGAGTACGACTGTGATATTGAATATAGGCCTGGATCTCGGATGGCACATGTAGACGCTCTCAGTCGTGCACCTGTGACTGAGCCCGTAGCGAACGACGATGAGACGCATATACTCGATGTTTTAAGTATAGACATTAAAGACTGGATCTCCACAGTACAAATTAATGACGAGGAAATTGGGAGGATTAGAGATATTTTACGCGATAAAAATACAAATTATATAGCAGATGTCTATAAAAATTACAAATTGAAAGGTGATCATGTTTACAGAATTATTGGTGATAAAATAAAATGGGTAGTTCCTAGAGCCGTCAGGTGGCAAATTTTAAGAATGAATCATGATAATGTAGGCCATTTTGGCTATGAGAAAACTCTTAGTCGACTCCGCGAAACGTTTTGGTTCTCTAAGATGCGACGTTTCACCAAAAAGTACGTGGCAGCGTGTCTTGAATGTGCGCATCATAAAGCTCCAGGTGGCCGTAGGGAAGGGATGCTTCATCCAATACCAAAAGTAGATATTCCCTTTCATACAATTCACGCCGATCATTTAGGCCCGTTCGTTCGCTCTAGGAGGGGCAACACTTATATTCTTGCGATTATTGATTCTTTTACGAAATTTATAAGTATAAATGCCGTACGGGATACAAAAAGTACCACAGCTATTAGTCTAGCTAGTCTCTAAAAATTTATAATTTTTAGAGACCATTTTAGCACTTTTGGTACTCCATCACGTCTTATCACTGATCGGGGTTCTTGTTTTACAAGTTCAAAATTTAAATCTTTTATGGAGAGTGCAAATATTAAACATATACTCAATGCAGTGGCTACTCCAAGAGCGAACGGGCAAATAGAACGTTACAATAGAACCATATTAGACGCCCTAAGCACAAAATGCCACGATAAAGGTGATAACACTTGGGATGAACACGTCGGTGACATCCAGTTAGGTATAAATACAACCATGAATAAAACAACTGGCAAAAGTCCGTCAGAACTGCTATTCGGATTTAAGGTCTTAAATTCATCAGAAAATATAATAAATGAAGTGTTAAATGAAGTTATATGTCGTGTTAGTGATAATGAATTAGAAAAGATACGGTCAGAAGCTAAGTCTAGAATAGAAAAACAGCAGTCTGATTCAAAGAAGACATTTGATAAGAAAAGAAAAAGGGCAACGATATATAATGTTGGTGATCTAGTTAGGGTTGAAAGAACAATAATAGATAAAGAACATGTAGGTCAATCAAAGAAGCTTATATCCAAGTTCCATGGCCCATATAGAATAACGAAAATTCTAGAAAATGACAGGTTTTTGATTGAGGATACTCCTCTTACTAGGAGGGGCAATAAAAAGTATCAAAATGTTGTGGCAGTGGATAAGATACACCCCTGGCTAAATTATACAAATATATCTAGTGACGGTAGCGAAACTGATAGTAATTGCGATGAATAAGATTTATAAGTTCAGATTTGGATCAAAGTCTACTGTATGATTACTATAACTTAAAAAGATTGTAAGAAAATAAAAAATTTAAGAAAAGAAATAATGATTTGAAATTAATATTAATATGGGTTAATTAGTAAATACCTAAGAGCCATTGTTAGTGAGAGTATTTGATTTGTAGAGGACGATAATTGAAGGTTTGCTAAGTTGTTGACTTAAAATATGGACCAGACAAGACAAGAGACTTGACGACGCGATGCTTAGGCTATGAGCAATCAGTGCAGAAAGTAATTGATATCGGAGACCGATATTGCACAGATGATTGTAGATTATAGCAGACTAAGTATCGTGAAATCTAGGCGCATGGGCTATGAGCTTCCAGTGCAGAAGCGAATGGTGATGAAAATCATCGCACAGATGGTCGCAGATCATAGCAGACTATGCAACTAGATGACGTAGACATAGAGCATGGGTTGTGAGCGGTCAGTGCAGATTCGAATGGTGTCATGCAATTGACATCGCACAGATGACCGCAGATCACAACAGACTGTGCAGATTGACGATGATTATGACATGAACTGAATTACAATAGAAACAATTATGTATTGCGTAAGAATATGAAATGTATATCATTTTAAGTTATTGATAAAGTTATAATGTTTTTGTGTAGTTTAAATAAAAGATGTATTTCTTCCTGATTGTATTTACATATTATATGTTTACTGATCTTGTGAGAGGACTCACTTCAAGAGGATGGCCGAGTTGTTAGCTTAATAATATTTTGCCGAGTTATTTCTCACACTGGTATCATTCAAATCTATTGTCTTGACGTGAAGTGTCACTTTGACGTCTGTCGACGTCAATGTGACAACTGTCAGAACTTGCCAGCCATAGTGAAATGAGTTATTCATTCGATACTCAACTGTTGAACTGTACGGATTAAATCCAAATATTTCCGAGCAATCCGTATTTTATTGAGCGAACCTGCATCGATTCCTTCATCAGGTAGGTAATTTTTAATTACAAGTATTTCAATTGACCTTCGAAATGTCCACCACTAATGTCAATATACAGACAGGCAAGTTTAATTAAATAGTTTTTTAACGAGAGAAGTACGCTTCTGTCTTTTCACATCGCCATAAGCGTCCAATATGCGCTGTCTTGATTGTTCGACACTAACCGGCTCACTTTTGTACATCCACAAAAAGAAGTCCATGGCCGTGAGGTCAGGTGAGCATGGAGGCCAAGCTATGGGGCCACCTCGACCGATCCACTGGCTTCCAAACTCTTCCCTGTACAAACGCACAGCTGCACTCGCGTTTTATCCACTCAAAAAGTTCGCACGAAGCAGCTACATACTCTCGTGATGTGAACTGATAAGCCATCGAAAAAACGATGCGCTCACTACCGGTTACAATTTAGAAATGTTTGTCGCATCGGGACGCGGCGCGGGCGCAGGGGGACAGGGGGGAATTTATCACTGGAGTAGTTTACTACTACTAATTTACTACTCATAGTTTTAGTTATGCATTTACCAATTATTACGTACTTTGTGGACAGTTTTGAGACAGTTTTGGGACTTAGTGCTTTTACTTAGAGCCCTGTAAAAAATTTTGTACTAATTAAAAAATAGTGGTGTATATACAGGGCTGATGATGAATAACCATACTGCACTTGTGTTAGCCTACTCCTATTTTAAACGCGAATCTTTGATGGATAGATTTCTGTCATTCTTTAACGAAAATACGATACAACGGAATGTAATAAATTTTGCAGTCTGGCGTATCAGCCATATAAGGTAGGTACATTTTCTCACCATAATCAACAACGTAAACGGGGCTGCGGGTGGAAGCTAGTACTTTGTAAAGTACATGGAAATCAACAAGAATAATAAATTAATGCAACTTTTACTAGCATTTCGTCATCTAGCAAAAGATACACGGTTCCTGCCTCGAATCTATTTCAATGTCGAATAAGATTCACGTTATCCACATCCAATATTTCATCTAGCAAAAGATACACGGTTCCTGCCTCGAATTTATTTCAATGTCGAAAAAGATTTACGATATCCACATCCAATATTATATACAATATTATATTTTGCCAGATTATAGGTATTGTATATATCCACCTGATTCTAACATCCGTTTGATAATTGCCCAATTGCCGAACAAAATATCTAAATTGTAAGGCAAACGCGTAATAATCGAATTCACATAGCAATTGTCAAATTAAAGGAAAAATACCTACAAGCCAAGAGAATCCTTAAAATAATCGAATAGACTTAATCAGATTTCCAATCCAATTCGGCATATTAACTCAAAATCCTTTGGACGTTATAAAAAGCGTTCCCCTTTCAAATCTCTATTGAATTTGTAATTTCAATTACGTTACAAGAGTTACGGGGAACGTGACTTGAATGCCATTACCTGAATTGCACATCAAGACTGAGGCAGGTGCGTAACTTATACCTTGTAAATGTAATTCTAGCTATTAAATTATTCGACCTGCGGCGTTACCTTAGTGATTGAATAAGAATTTGTATTGATTATGTATGACTGGGATGTTTTGAGATATTTGTAGGTAGATGTACTTGTGCTGTGTTTTCAAGTTAGTCACCACAAAAGGGTTATGTTGTGGCGTATTAATACACCTATATTTCAAAAACGTTCTCAAAATTATGTTATATAATTTTAAAAGAGGCAATTGACTGTTGTATTGGGAACATGTAATGAAAATATGGATTAATTTTTGTAGAGCAACGAACTTTCACTGTTGTATGGAATGGTATGGTAAATTTAAATAAGATAAACATTCCTGTCGTTTGTGTATATAATGATAATATATACTATCCATAAAGATTGTATGGAGGAAATTGTTATTTTAGAACCATGGAGTCCCTCCGCCCTGTGGGAAGGGCGAAGGGGACTGTCAGACTCTTACTGACTAAAAACCAACCCGCGCTCCTCATGTACCCGTGTGTCGGAGGATCGGGTATCACTGAAGCATTCCTCGCTACCCCTGACGGGCATTGGCCCGCCAGATGGTCAGGCGGGCCCCGAACAAAACCCCTTGGCGGCGGATGAAGGTGTTGGGCTCCGCCGCCAAAACACCCAGCGGTCGCAGAGGATAGGGAGGACGGTAACGCAACACCGCATCTCCTCTTCCTTTGCAGCCCCACCGCGATGCAACTAGGGTGCGCCCCCATCCGGTTGCGGGAGATAGGGCGCGCGGCAACGCAACACCGACAAGCCTCTCCTCCCGCGACCGGATGGGGGCGCACCCTTGTTGCGAGGGACAGACAGAACCGTCCCCCGCACCACCTTCGGACGCATCCTGCGCAGGCCCCTCCAAGCCCACGCGGAGCGTCCACTCCCGGGATCTCTCTTAGCTTCACCGTGGGTGTCCAAGCCACGGTTACTGAGCCCCCCCCACCACGACAAGGTGGAGATCCCACTGGGGGGATTTTAGGACCACCTGTCAGTAGGACCAAGCTATCGACTAGCATCAAATTAAAATACTGCCAAAAAAGAAATCCTGTCACGTAAAGCTTTATAATTTTTCACACGTAGTACAAAAAGGTTCTCTTACAAAATAAGGTTTTATATTTTCATTGTTTTACTTTGCTACCCAAATCAGCCCGGATGGAATGCACGACTGACTTTACAAACTATCTACAGGGAACCTTTCTAGTTTTATATGAATAATTTTATAGTTCAGAGATGAAATTCGGCAAGTATACCTTTGGTATTTTATTCGTTAATGTCGGGTAGAATCGTGTGTTGAAAAATAACTTCGGCATGTTATCGAATGGTGAATATATTTAACAAGGAAAATAAAGTTTAGCAGATTTCCAGATAGAAATAGGATTTAATCCTATTTCTTATGGTAAACTGGTATTTTCCACTGAAAAATATGAAGATATTTTCTACCACTGGATTAAAATTTGCAGAATTTCTCATATCACTTCTCGTGTTTTAAATTATGTGTGGTTTAAAATGCATATCATCATCATCTTTGTCCTTACGTTATCTCAGTTGCATGTTTCACTCAGTCCGGGGACCGTTTACTAGTCCCACCAGATTTGTTAACTTTTCCACAGAGCGAATGCCCTCTGACCTCGGACACCCAGCCCAAAGGGATAGGGATATTCCATGGTTCAGACCAGTTTCCATTTATGTAGGGGTACCGACTTTCCATAACGACTGTCAAAAATCTTCATGACAGTCGGGACCCACGGCCTAACGTGATCTCCGAAGCACAGGGCAAACGATAATTAACAATTTAATACGTACCTAACTTCGGAAAGTCAATGGTGCGCGCCGTTGAACTATATATTAAAACTGTATGTCAGACCTTCTAGAATCAGTCTTCTAGAATCTGTATGGAGTACCAACAGGTACTCCACTCAGCTATCTTTACCTAGGTGGTCTAAAATGCTCATAATTCTAGTATAGTAGATCAAACGATTATAATTCCTATTCTCTTGTAATAAGGCAAGTGACAGCTGTCAAATGTGCTCACGTCTCGCGGCTATTGTAAGCGGCTCCGTTAATACCAGGTACAGCCATTACTTATATAATTATCCTGTATAATTTGGGACAGACGATATTTCATCATTATAAAACCGCTAAAGGGTAGACATTCCCTTATGAGTCTTTAAAAATATGTTACTTGATTTTCTAGTTCATGAAAAATGTTATCAGTTACTGTTTTGTCGGCGTATTGGAAAATTGCTGTTTAGTTTTCGTAGCTATAGAATTAAAGTTTCAAGAATGGTCAAGCGTGGTCGTTTCAAACTACAATCTTGTGCAAATCCGACGGCTGAACGTACCTTTTGAAGTATGATACTGCTTAGATTAAAAAGATCTTAATGTCATAACAAGCGAGCATCCATTGAATAGACTGAGGCCCCTGTAAGCTTTATTTCATGAAATTGTGACCGTTGTACGAGCTACCCTTAAATATTTTCAAACTTTCAAAGGTCATACCTTGACCTCAGCTGGTAAAACCCACGCCGATCCATCGGGGCAGGTAGATGGTATTTGACCTTTGTTTTCAATTAACACGATTGAGAACCGTTACATACATAAGCATTAGTGATATTTTTATCTAACTCCAGAACTAATCAGTGAAGGAATAATTTAAGCAATGATCACTAACATTAATTTTATATTGTCTGTCGAGACTTGTACCACGTACTTATTAAGTGCATATTATTGACTGATCATGGCAATTACAGCTGTGCCGAATTATTAGATACAAACAAAAACGATCTGTTAATTTAGCCGGATTGTAACAGCCTGCTACGCGACGGACATGGATTCGATTCCCGCTCAATTCAAACATTTGTGTTCATTTACACGGATGTTTGTTTTGGGCTGGGTGTTCGATGTATAATATGTACATATTTACAAAAAAGGTTTGTGTAAATGTTATCTATTGTCTACCACCCATAGAACAACTACATATCCCGAAAGACAATGTAAAACTTAACCAGTGTAGGCATGTTTTAAGTTCAATACAACGGAATAAAATAACTAAATCTTGCACGAACAATCTCTTTCTAAACAGGCACCATTACAGGGTTCGTCCAGGCAATAAACAGGCATGATATAAAATAAAAAGGTAATTATCTGCTACCGTTAGTACTTTCTAATCGCTGGCTTACACAGCACAGCTCATCCCTCACTCATACCTTGTTCATCTTTTTCTATAATGGATACTGTTACTTAACGTGGACATTTATTTTTGGCTTAATGGCCCCCACTAATGGCGGCATTATATCGATCGTTATTAGTTGAGGATACGTAGCTTAGTGGTCTACAGCACGCTATCTATCGTTGAAGAATACAGTTTTTATAGGTTTTCCGATATCTGGGTCAAATAAGAAGGCCACGGATATAGTAATTTTGTTAGTACTACGTCCTTTCAGTGACATCACAGTTCAATAAAAAGAAACTAAAGGTACTTGGTAGATGTTTGTATGTATAACAATTAATGTTTACTTGGATATTGTGAAATTGTAAGGACTTGTGACCTATTAGTGGATTTATATTATTTTAACAACGTGCCTGTCTGAATGTTTGACTGCACAATTGGCGTAGTGGTTTAGGTCGTATCATCTCGGAATGCCAACTTCGACAAATTCTAACGTTAGGATTGCCATTCTGCCGCCTCCCCGCTTCGAACTGCGCCGAGTGTTGTGGCTTCGATCCCTATACAGGACAACAGTTAGTGCTATCCACAGAAGTCCAACACACAGTTCTGCCTACTCTTCCTCTTTCTACATTACTCTTTCTACATTTCAACTGGTCTATGTCTCTAGAATTACTCTTCAGTTATATTTAGAGGACACGGTCAAGTTTATTAGCTACGATCAACGCTTAGGCTGCTGTACATTTCTTTCATTTGTAGCAATGAGGCTCAGCTACAGACAGATGAAATAAATACATATATGAATAGAATACATACATGAATAGTGTATTCACACGTACAAGCTCCAAGTAACAGCGTAAAAGTAATTGAAACGCCAGCTATAATTGCTTTATGTATTTTTTCATTAATTGCTAAAGGTATTCAGGAAATCCCCTGGATTATTTAGGAATTTTCCCAAATAACATTACTTGAAGTGAGCCGGAATCTTACCAAATACACACATGGGTTTTTTATTTCCAGGTACTGTGTACTGTAGGCTGCATATAATTATAGCGGAGTACTTAAGAATATATATATATATATATATATATATATATATATATATATATATATATATACACATATATATATATATACATATATATAAACACGGGAATTAACGCGAACATGTACATATTAGGTATTTACATACCTTATTTTGCTTGACGTTTCGAGACGGTTGCACGTCCCGTGGTCGCAAGCTGACTGGTGTAGCGATGTCACGTCTCCGATTGCCAGGTAGAAGATTCTATTTCTACCTCCGGGTCGTTCATTTTCGAAGTACCGGCGCAAAACACACTAACCGTATATTATATAAAAAAATAATATTCTACCACATTCACACAACACCATCTAGTCCCAAACTAAGCAGAGCTTGTACTATGAGTACTAGATAATGGATAAACATACATATATACTTTTTTTTGTAAATACATACATATTATACATAGAAACACCCAGACCAAGACAAACATCCAGGTTCACGCACACAAACGTTTGACTTGAGCGGGAATCGAACCCGCGACCTTCGGCGTAGCAGTTGCTTACACTCTCACTGCGCCAACCTTATAACTAGTGCCATCTATTTTACAAGGGCGAAGATAACCAAAACTGGTGACATCTAGCGGGGACCAACGGAACTACAAGAAGGAAGCTCCTGAATTGCACTATTAAAGATTTGCATGCGATTACGACAAATTTCAAGTATTTGGCAACTTCTGTTGGGTTGCGGTCTACCGGACACGATCACTTTACTTGGTCAGAGTATCCTCCTTCTAGTTGGAGGCACACTACGTCTACATTATTCCTCCAAAGCATAATCAAACTACAATCCAAAAAAAACAAGCATAACAATGGATGTTTTAAACGTATACAAAAATACTAGTTGGGCCATATGACCGTTTATAAATTGACTTAATTAGCAGGTTCTTGTTTAGATTCTGCTAGTTTATGTCTTCGATTGCAAATGATTGCTAAGCATTAGTCTCCTTAAAAGTGTGTTCAGGCTCCCTCGAAGAAATTCAAATGGAGTATTTTAGAACAAAAGTAACGTCTTTCGACCGAATAGCAGACCTTGAACAAGTCTCGGATTGGCAAAAGTGCTCAAATACAGGTATATCCTCCATTGCCCCGTCTCATAGTAATAAGGGCCGTATCCGACACTATCAAAGAAAATTTGTGCTGTCCTAGGCTCGCAATGTAAACCACCAACTGTCAAACTTTTAACTTAGGTATCAGTGGACATTTATAGACAGAAACATCCAATATCTGTTTTGTTCAATTCTGGAATTGAGCACGCGAATTCTGCATTCCAGCATTCTTCTTTATGATTCGCCTGCACTTATTTTATCTCAGAACCTTCAAGTATGATCATCAAGGCGAGTTTTAAACTGAAACAAACTAGCACAGTCATGTCGTGAGTTAAATATATCTAAATGTGCCTCGAAGGAAGGCACTTAATGACTCACAGTACACACAGGTGTTCTACAACTACGTGAAGAACTATTGATTAGTACTAGTTAGAACGTGGTATCTCAGTTTAAAGTACGTGTCTACTACAGTATGCAGCTCGCTTGTACAAGACGCGGTTTCTTGTTCTTGTTGGGAAATGAAAGTTATTGTTATTGTTTCATAGTTTTCTTCTGGGAGTAGTTTCTAGGTAATTATGTGTTGCGAATATGCAGGCAGAGGTACAATTATTTTTGTTTATTACTGAAAAGCTAAGATAGACTTACTCAGGTAGGCTAACTAAATTTATAACGACACAACTTTTGTAGTTATCAGTTATTGTATACTTGTATTATGTATGTACATACATACATAGACTCACGCCTGTATCCCCGAAGGGGTAGGCAGAGGCATATTAAACGCCCACTTTTCGCCAGTGTTTTGAACCCACGTAATAGGTGGCGAGCCTATTGCCGCTTATCGGGATATTTTGTGTTTAAAATGTATGTATTCATATTATATTTTTCAAAGGATATAGAAAAGCTTGCATAATGTTTTACACTGAAATATTATTATAAAATATGTTTTCTCTTACATACACTTAATAACTTTTAGCACCATACGAAAAAGAAATTCGAGACATGTATTTTATCTTGGCATTTGCGACTAATTCCCAAAAAAACGACCTTCGAATTGAAATTGTTATTCAATCAAAATACGTTAGAAATAAAAGGAAAATCAAGGCTTTCAAGCCCATTTTCTCACTGGCAGGTCCATAAAGACTCCAAGATATCACAGCTATAGAGCTTTCTCTAAATTGATGGTTAACGGAAACGTTGGCAATTGCCGAGAAAGATACGGGTCATAAACTCTTTTGAGTGTCGGGCCATTTACACAGCTGATTGAAAAGCGCCTCGTGTTTTTGAAATAAGAAAATAGTTTTTAAGTTACATTGGCCGTGGCCTGTAATCTGTGGAATCATTGTTATATTGGGATCAGCGTAGAAATCGATCCACACGACTTCGATTAATAATAGATGAAGATATTCTCATTATAATTATTTTAATTCAAGATAAACGCCGGCAGCTGAAAGATAGATTATATACCTAGTTAAATTGTGCATTTGATTTTTTAATAACTTAAAAAGTAAACTACAGTTTACGGATTTTATCGCGTTATATTGGTTTCACTTGTTTTTACATTTAAACCGAATGATCTAGAAACTACATTTTTACTACTAGCCGACGTTTCGAATTCTTTACAGGATTCATGTTCACGGCAGACTGAGGTGGTATTTGTCTTTGTCTTGAATTTAAAAGTTATCTCAAAGTACGCGAACATTTTTGTTATCAGGCTAATGAAACCCAAGAAGGACAAAGTCACCAGAAGACATCAAGACACAGTGAGCACATTCTGCGTAGATAGTAACACCAATAGTTGAAAAAAAGAAAAAAAAATGTTCGGGTACTTTGATATAACTTTTAAATTCAAGACAAAGACAAATACCACCTCAGTCTGCCGTGAACATGGATCCTGTAAAGAATTCGAAACGTCGGCAAGTAGTAAAAATGTAGTTTCTAGATCATTCGGTTTAAATGTAAAAACAAGTGAAACCAATATAACGCGATAAAATCCGTAAACTGTAGTTTAATTTCAATGTGTAACATTCGCGTAAACCCAAGAAAATATTAACTTAAAAAGTCTTCAAATCAGCAAATGTATATTATGATTCTAAAAGAAATGGGCTTAGTAACTTTGTGACTAAAATGCTAGCAATACTTTTGGAGTAGGTATATTAAAACATATTTTTATATAGAATATACATAGTTTTATTCCTCGGTGTTCTCGTGTAATAGATGACCTTTACCCTAAAACTATCCTATCTATCTTTCCTACAATTAATTAACTCTACCTTAGATTCTTCAGACGTTATTGCGTCACGAGGAAGAAGCCATTCAATCAACGACGCACCAAACTGAAACGCCCTTGACCTAACCCTTGAACAACGGTCCATTGTCCCTACTTGAAATTCCATTCGCTGCTTATATAAAGCGTGCAGATATTTTATCGCGTCAAGTCGTGCGAAATACAGAGTCTGACGCTTAGCAAGTTTACGCGCGAACAACTGCAGGTCTCTGCTCAACTGTGAATTTGGCACTAAATCGTGGAGGCGAAGTGGTGCCATCTGTTGTTCTGCTACGTAACATTTGCGGATTAGACTAGAAGATCCAGTTTACATTTAGTTTAGCCATATTGAATTCTGATTTGGTTGGCATTCTAAATTCCAATTATTATGGAAATCAGTAAAATTGATTGTTATTCCAAATACCTAGTTTGTTTTATTAAAACGCTTATTTAGAGACCTACAGATTCGATTTGAATAATTATGTTGTTAGATAGCCCATTTATCGAGGAAGACTATAGGCCAGGGGGTGCCACGAGTGCGAAACTGTAGCCCTAAATATCACGGGTGTTACCCGCTATTAATAACATACATTATATTACCACACACTCATGCACACAATCCAAAGATCGATGATCATATACCTATAATGCTTGTGCGTGTACATGCAACAATAGTCATTGTGAAACACGTGGTACCTTTAATTCGCCCATTCGTTAATTTGCCTATGTTCGCGTGACAGCCTATTCAGGTGCTACGGTAAAGCAGCAGCGTTTAATTGACTTTGTTTGATACACAATACCTATAGAACTTGCTTAACGAACTATACAAATATTAATGTAAAAAGATTTCAAATTATGGATAATACAAATGATGTTTGTAGTTCATTTAGTTTCATGCATTTTAAGGCGCTACCTCGAAAATGTATGCCATATTTGCTTACCGATTTTGATGCAATGAGACACAGTAGCAAAGTAAAACTTTAGTATATTACTTATGAGGACTTTATCTAGTAAAACTACAAACGGATACAAACATGCTTTCTCTAAATATTATTCTGGTTAGTTGGTGTTGGTATATGTAGTTTAAGTAATACTTAACTTTTCGCCTTGACATTACTACATACCGAAAGAAGAGCTAGTGTATTAGTAAATTTAAAGAAAAAAATTCTATGACTATTATGACTTGGGACTAGGACTTTGAACGAAATAAAATGTCAGACACTTTCGAGCTCCCTATACAACTTTATAGCTAGCGTTTAAGCGATAACAACTAAATGGTTTCCCAGGTAGCCTCTTAAAATTAGAACTAATTATCTGGCAGGTCTTGAACCAGCGCACTCGTCGAACCGTGTCGATGCTTTTTCGAACTAAGTTTCCTTACGTTTTAGACAAACGTATGATGTAGGACTTGAGCAGTTTAGTCTGCAAAGCATGAAGAAAGCTTAACTTGATAATAATTGGTAAGTAAAATGTTGATTATTATTTGAGATACATCGTCTTTTTATTCTAAATATTTTTCAGATTCAATCTACTTGTCATTGACTGTACAATATTATTCAATTTCCTTTTGAACTCTCTTAAACTCTGACATCAAAAACACGCGCCAAATTATCATATTTCCCTAAACATGATTAACATTTCCCCATAAATTCACGGCAAAAAACAACCAATTGTCACAACTTTGTTATCGTCGTATACGTGAGACTTACCAATAATTTTTCCATCTCCACACTCAAAGGAGGCTGGAGGAATCAATTTCCGGATGAGATCCGCCTAAGTCCGTGACCTTTGTACGATCAAGACAGGTTAATCTAATATTTCCCAATAAACTTGCTGGAAATAGCAAGCACTTTGCTAAATAATAGAATATTTAGTGAATAAATTAAACAAGGTTTATGAAAGAGACAGTTCCGTTATCATTTCCTGCGAACTGTCGCAGCTTACGCTTTGACATCAGTATTTAATTTTTAATGATACAAATTAATATATATTTTTTATTATCTTTCTCTCAAAAGTTTATAATAGCTATAACAGATGAAATTGCCCTCGATGCTACCTTAATGTCCAGATAGATCTTGCGGTAAATTAGATTGCCTATTAACACAAGATGGCCTGAGACATATTGGAAAGTGAGATAGATGACCTTTGTTCGAAAATGAACAAAAAACAAAGAGAAAATACGCTAGTATTACATGAATCGAAGGTTCTAAACAAGTGTTTACTGTATCCCAATAAAAGGTAACTTGAATAAGCGATATAAGTCCACAAAACTACAACAGAAACAGATGATTGCCCAACTCAGGGGTTAGAATACAACGCTAGTCCATAAATATCGGTTTGTGAGCGGCAATCTGTTAGCCGAGTTAGATAAATGGCTGCGGAGGAAGCGCAATAAAAACGGCATTACTTTGATGTACTGCTCTCGACGACCGTTGGCAAGTAAATTAACCGTTTCCATTGGTAAAAGTTTTTGTATCGCTTTGCGGAATAGTTTCTGTTCATGGCTAAATTAAATTGTCTAGAAACATCCTTATTATATCTGTTATTTTTGATTTTATAAGTTACGAAGATGGCATATGAGCTTAATTATAAGTCGTGAAATAGTCTATAAGGACCCTCTAGAAACAATACTGTTTCCATTTCATTATCAAACATTATAGATGGACTTTATTGCGGTGTTTTGTAGTAGGAACATGTATTCTTTTGAGCATGGCTCCTGTAAAGTAACAAGTAGTGGCTCTTTGGGTTTATTATGTGTGAATGTTATTTATTAGATCGAAGAACAGATAACCGTTGGAGTAGTCGTATTCTACAGTGGAGACGGTGCCTTGGCAAACGTAGTGTAGGACGCCCTCCGACTAGGTGGAGTAATATAAATATACCTACGCAAAGTGGCTGGCAGCGGCTAGACACGAAAAGCCGAAAATCGGGATCAGTGGCGTGCCATTGGAGAGGCCTATATCCAGCAGTGGACTATGGCAGGCTGATGATGATGATGAATGTTATTTCCTATAAAATACACAGCAGTAGTAGTTGATTTAGTATTTAATTGATATGTGCCTATTAAGACCTTAAGCCCACCTTTTGTTTTGAAGTAACCTGATACGCAGAGCTATATTACAAATGCCAACGTTTATTTGTAGATACATTTTCCATTGGGCGAAGCAGCCTAGAAAACATTGAATTTAAAAGTAAACAAATGTACGATAGCAGACAGTCAATGACCAACCTACGATTTATTTAGCAGATTTCTGCGAGATATTCTTTAATTATCTTTTTTCTGAGAGTTCAAAGATTGGTTGAAATATCCACCTAGTATGTAAACAACTCATACTATATTGTACTGCCGTCAAAAGGAAAAAGGGCCCAACTACATTTTTTTTTCGAAATTGAGTTATATACATATTTGGAATCAGGAGAAAAAGGTGTATCTGCTCATATTCTCTGTATAATTTTATAACCACAATAAACAAAAGTACCTACCATAACCTGAAAGGGCACAACTGAGCAATTATTTTTGTGATAGCACTAGAAAATCGCATATCTAGTTTAGATTACATGAAGAAGTCACAAGTGGTTAGATGTGTTTTAATTCATATGGATTTTCATTTTATTATTTAACCTTTCTTCCCCAAAATGTTACAATGGAAAGTCCCATTTGGTTAATTATGCCTTTTATACGTAATATTAATGATTTTACAAATGAAAAATGTTGATTATTGAATAAATACAGTAAAAATTTAAAAAAATAGTAAATCATCTTATAGAATTCATCTAGACGCTACTATAACTACAATATCGTAATCTATTTTTTACAAAAACTAAGAAAAAGTTTAAACTCGAGTTTCTCCTGATTTACAAAATGTTAGTTGTGCCCTTTTACGTTATGACGGCAGAGTAATATTTAACTTTTTCTTCCCCAAAATGTTAGAATGGAAAGTCACATTTGGTTAATTATGCGTTTATACGTATATTAATGATTTTACAATATTATTTAAGTTAAGTTGAAATGGAAAATGTAGATTATTGAATAAATACAGTGAAAAAAAAAAATACGTAAATCATCTTATGGAATTCATACAGACGCTACTATTTCCATTCATACACTTTCTATAACTACGATACCGTAATTTATTTTTTACAAAACCTAAGAAATATTTTAAACTCGATTTTCTCCTGATTTACAAAATGTTAGTTGAGCCCTTTTACGTTATGAAGGCAGTGTATCCATTGATATGTTTCTATCACGACTGTTTAAAAGTGCAACTCATTTAATCTTTGTTATAAAGTGCATTCATTGTGTTGGAGGCTTGGTATGTAATAGCTACGTACCTACCGACATAAAGTCAGTGTGTAGCTTAACTAGATCTTATATAAACGCAAAAATAATACGCCTATAACTGAAACTATAAAAGCAAAAATTTGTGAAGATGGATGTATGTTTATTACACATAATAAAGACACGTTGCGAACTCTTTCTGAGAATTTAGTAAATCCTCTGAGACAGCATCATTCTGCCATGTGGCATTAGATGCCTTTCACAATGGGGTTTTCTCTACTCTTCATCATATTTAACGCTGTGGTAATGTCGCCTATGAGCATTGTTTGCGCCGCATAATTTTTTATATGTATGCTCGCACTTGTTATTTAAATTGAACCGTTTTTGCTCGATCGCGTTGGAATTTCGGAAAATCCCTTCTTTGTGCACCCTACGGTCCCCAATAAACATACATGCCAAATGTCTTGCAGCCAGTAGTCTCGACTGTGCGTTGTTTGATAGTTGGTAACGCAAGAATTTTATATGTACAGATTATATGACGTCTGCTGCTTAATTGAAGCTGCGCTAATGCGATATTGGCGAAGAGTTCAATTTACTACAGGAATAACGCCGCGATAATGCAATGCGTAAGCCGCGTCATCACATACGCTGATCGAATGCCTACGTCCAATAAACGCTTGTGTGTAGGGGCTCTTAGTCGATCCTGTCGTATGCGTTATACCGGTGGGTGTTGTGTTAGGACGACATTAAGGGATTAGTTTCGAAGGGTACGCCTTAGTGTCCGATGATGTATGTACGTAAGCAGAAACACGTTTAATATTAATGTAGCATTTTTGGGTCAGGCATAGCTTAAGCTTAGTAGCTTTTACATCGTGTGTAAAATCTTAAAATGAATTTAATATTTGTATATATTTTCATTCTTATATAGGATCTTCATCTTCTTGAGCCTTGCTGAAGGCTCTTATTCAGAAGAGGACGTCTATATCGGTTTATATACATCCTGCTGTTATTAACGTATGGGTTTGTGAAAATGGATGGTTGCATTTTTGATACTCTTTCAAATGAAAAGTGCTTAACGGATTTTGGGGCAACTTTTCAGTAATATAGCTTATATTTACATCAATATAGCACACGGGCTATTTATTCTGATGTATAAGCTTTGTTGTCCCTATACCAATGAAGCCTCGAATAGCAGCTAGTAACTTATAAACACCGCTTTGTCTGGACGATCTGGAATAAAGAAACAAGGTATTCACTAGGGAGTAAAGAGTGATTGGTCCTTCAGCACTCTCACTTATCGATCGTAATAGACGTATACTATTAACTATAACTCATTCTATATTATGTAAAATCGTAGTACATTACTCCAGTGGAACATTGTGAAATAAGCGAGACTAAGGGCCCGTTTACACAAAGAAAGGGGCGTTTGAAACAAGGCAGTGAATGTCTTTATGAAATAGTTTATATGAACCATAATAAGAGATGGCAAAAATCTTTCTAAACTATAATTGCATCATGTAAATCGATTTTCAAGTGTCACCCTCTCCTAAACAGATTTTTAAGGGTCTCCTGGATTGATGATGAGATAGATGAAAACATGATTTTATGAGTCATGTAATTAAATGGGTACATCCTTTTAGGTACTTGACACATAAGATCATAGTGATCATGACAACCTAAATAACGGTCTCATCCTCCGCCCCTTGGGGAAAAGAAGGAGAGTCAATCCTCTACAGGAGTTTGGTGCCTATCCATCCAAATACCGCGGTGTTATTCGACGTCCCGTAGCGGCTAGGTCTAACGTTCTGTGGCTCATAAGTCATGCGACTCGCATAAACATAGTTTACCGCGACTTCTGGTGGACGTGTTTCCATCAGCATATATTACATAATATTATATTCCAATCATGATAGCTCACCAGTTTTCTAAGCCTAGCCTATTTTAAACATACATACATACATCATAGCAGTCTAAAACCTTTTCCGACTTATGGTAGGCATTTCCATCTTGTAGATCAACCAGGTTGTTACAAGATATTGCAAAACAAGGCACAAGCATAAACAATGACATGAGATTGAATGCAGCATGTACTGACAAGACAAACAAAATACCACAAGCTTAACATGTCTCACGCTATAGTAGTGACATTTGCAGTCTTGCCTGAGCTTAGGGGATCACAAATTTATGTCTAGTCAACGTTTACATGGAAATTATGATAATTTTTGGAGTTTCGGCTGTGCGTTGTCAGGAAGAGTTTTAATAATAATATTTATTGATATTTGCTGTATTATGTTTTTTGTACATGGCCTATAACCCTTCTTCATATTCAGGAAATTACAAAAAGAACTGATACGTACTTGTTGAGATTATCGAGTAAAAAATTATAAAAATCCTTTTCATATTATCATCACTTTGATGATGACAATATGCATGCTGGACATAGGCCTCCCTCATCCAGCCGCTGCCCGTGATTTTAACCATACAATTACCATAAGATCTATTTTACGATTTGTATTAATAACATTTATATATAAATAGGACTGAATACTTCAAAAGATCACTTCAATCTAAATGCAAAGTCACTCGACTATATAGCAATATACTTTTCCAGAACCTAACGATTCGGATACCGACGTAATAGGTCCGATTATCGCCTCATTAAACAATACGGAGACGAATTGAATGTGAGTAGGCCTTTAAACCACACACTTTTGGAATCGTTTCGATCGGTTTTTTACGCATTCCAAATGGCCATATCAATTAGTTGGCGAACCCTATTTTCCAAACCACCGAGCCGGTAGCGAATGTCAGCCGAAGGGTTTAAAATGTGGAATAGATTGGTTTTAACCAGATGTACGTGGACCTAGATTTCTTTAAGAGTTTCTATAGAAAGTCAGTGGAAGATACTGAGATGATTTTGTTCAAAGCTCATCATTTCAGTCATAAGACGTGTACTGCTGGATATCGGCCTCTGCCAAGGCTCGCCACAAATAATGATTTTGAGCCACTCGCATCAACCGACTTCCTGTGATCCCAAAAAGATCATATGTCCACTTTACCAACTAAACTCTACGGCATCATCCGGTGTGTGGCCGTCGCTACAGAACCTTCTGCTCTAACGGATATCGGTTCTTCTAACTATGTGCCCTGTCCAGTGCCACTTGCAAAGAGCAAGGAAAGACTGCAGCTTGCCGTTAGCTACGATAGTGGCTCTCTGTCTTTTCCTTTACTGACATCACGAAGTCGTAGGTTTCATAAATCGTATTTGCCATACTTTGATGCAACTTCACCGAGTGCTATTGTAATACATCTTTATTTTTTAATCTTTCTAAAAGGCGGCGATAGCCGAGTGGATATAGCGGGTTCGTTTCCCGCTCAAGTCAAACATTTGTGTGCATGAACATGGATGTTTGTCTTGGTCTGGGTGTTTCTATGTATAATAAGTATGTATTTACAAAAAAAAAGTATATTTGTATGTTTATCCATTATCTAGTACCCATAGTACAAGCTCTTGCTTAGTTTGGGACTAGATGGAGTTGTGTGAATGTGGTAGAATATTATTATTATTCTCTTTATTTATCTTATTTCTCATAGTTCATTTTATATTAATAAACTACATTTAAAAAATAAAAAAAACGTTTAGAAATATAAAAGGGACCACGGAGACCCACCGGTGTCGGGTACAGGGACCAAGCCCCCGGTGGTTAGGGCCTCAGAGACAGGAACTTCCTCACGATGCGTGCCGTGTCGAGAAGAACCGCCTTCTGAATCAAAGACTTGATCCAGCTGCCTAGTGCGAGCCTCTTTAGGTGTTGATCGAGGCTCTTGGCGATTAGCCCATTTACCGACACGACTATCGGCACAATGATCGCCGAATCCACATCCCACATGTCAACAATCTCGTGAGCTAGATCCAAATATTTAATCTCCTTCTCTTTTTCTGCCTTCACGAGATTGCCGTCATGCGGTATGGTGATATCGATTATCATTGCGAGTCGCTCTGCTCGGTCTATCACTACAATATCAGGCTTATTGGCTACAATAGTCCTGTCTGTAATGATAGACCGATCCCAGTACAACAATGCACGACCATTCTCGAGAACTGGGTCGGGCACATATCTGTAGTACGGTACCTCTGAACCAACGAGATTGTATTTAAGGGCTAGTTGCTGATGGATTATCCTGGTCACTTGGTTGTGTCTGTGCAAATACTGACCGTTGGCAAGACTCGAACAACCGGACACTATATGCCTGAGAGGTTCCCCGGGTTGGTGACATGCCCGACATATGTCAATTCTCCCATCCCTCAGAATATACTTCCGGTAGTTGTTTGTCATGACAACTTCGTCCATAATTGCAAAGACAAAACCTTCGGTTTCTCCAAAGAGATCACCGAATCGCAGCCAGGATATAGAAGCTGTAAAATTTACATCGGGCCCATGTAAGGCCCGGTAGAATCGTCCATGCAGCTCCTTGCCCCTCCATACTTCCCGTCGGTCCTCCGTACTAAGTACTGCAGGTTTGTGCCAGTTCTCTTTAGCCAGAGCGAGCGGGGTAGGTCCGGTATCAATTATGACTACATCGCGATGCACATCCACACTCATCTGCAGAAAATAATCTCTGAGGTTGCACACCTCGCGGTTGTGGAGGGTCTTAGCACATAAAAAGCCTTGACCCCCACATTTCCGCGGGATGTACAGCCTCATTACCGATGAGCGTGATGAACGTCTGTTTCATGTCAGTCTCAGAAATATTCAAAGACTGCGATATACCCAGGTATTTGTAGGTCTCAGTTGGGGAGAGGGATCTAAGTTGTATGGAATCTGAGAGTTGAATCCCTGCAGATTCCATAATCCTGCCTCTCTTTACATGCATGACCGCACATTAATGCACACCAAATTCCGTCCTGATAGAATTACTAAAGGTTTCGGTTACCTTAAGTAATTCTGTCAGTTGGAATTTGTTGGGGCAAATAATTTAAGGTCATCCATGAAAAGGAGGTGAGATGTAACATGACCTCTCTCCTCAACCGATAGCCTAGCCCTGAAGCCTCTAACAAGGTACTTAGAGGGTTCAGGGCCAGACAAAACCACAAAGGACTCAGACTATCGCCCTGAAATATACCTCGCTCAATCCTTATTTGAGCACCGCAACCCAAACTCGATCGACATCCTGGATAGCGCAATACGGTCCTCCACTGCCCCATACAAGACCTTAAAAAGGTGCATAGAGTTGCATCTACTTTATACAACTCCAGCACCCTCAAAAGCCATGTATGTGGCACGGAGTCGTAAGCCTTCTTGTAATCTATCCAGCATGTCGATAGATTCTTTCGGTTACGGCGCACCTGTTGGCTAATGGCCATGTCTATCAGAAGGAGTTCTTTAGTACCACGGGCCCCACTCCTACATCCATTTTGAGAAACAGATAAAATAGAATTATCAAATATATGTTTTGTTAATTTCGTTCTCAAAATGGATGTAAGGAGTTTATATATTGTTGGCAAACAGGTTATCGGCATGTAATTTATTATTATTATTATATACCAACAGATTGCCATGCAGAGGGTATCGGGTTCGAATCCACGGCGCGCACCAATGACTTTTCGGAGTTATGTGCGTATTGCATAATATAAGCCGTCGGTCCCGGTTGTCATGAAGATCTTTGACAGGCGTTACAGGTCGTCAGTACCTTCTAAATAAACTGACACTAGTCTAAACCATGGAATATCGCTATCCCTTCGGGTTGCGGAGGTCAGACAGGCAGTCGCTCTGTGGAAAAGCTAATATTCAGCCAAAGCCGGTTAGACTAGAAAGCGGACCCCAGATTAAAACTGGGATAACGCTAAGAGGATGATTTCTAAACATTCTGGTCTGTCAAAGATACTTCATTTCTCTCTGCCAAATAATCTTTTTCTGATTTGAATTGAACTTGCCTATCTATTGGTCCTGATTGTTCAACCAAATTGTTATGATTATAGTGTGTTGTTTAATTACAGTTTGCAATATCACTGAAATGTTGTAAACGTACTTAGAATCAACAATCATTGTTAAACTCGTAAAGTTGGTAGACATAATCAATAGTTTTGTATAAAGTTAGTTTTGAGTTATCAGCGATGTCTGTAACATTATAATTGAAATTCTCTTAGTTAGGTGTCATCGACAGTTTGTATCTTGATGATTATTTTAATAGGTAATGGAAGATTGGTGTAGTGACGGATTAAAAATAACAAAGTGTCACTACCCGATTTTGAAACGTGCTTGTCGAAAGAGGCGAGGCGAAAATACACGAAGCAAATAGTATCTTGACGAACAGACAAAAAAATCGACATAAAACCAAAGAGCTCAGATATTTACATAGAGGCGCATTTCCTATGGGCGTTCTGAAGACAAACTCTCTGTGGCCCAAATTGCCGCATGGCAGCGTGGCAGCCGTGCTGTGACAGCTGACTCAAAGAGAGCAAGAGAGCCGATCGTTCCTCCAGTGTATCTTAACTACGAGAGCAAGTGAGACGGAGAACGACACCAGCGCCGCCAACGGCGCCTACTACGAACTAAACTGGGGCCAGATCCCACTTGAAATAGGCACAGGAAATCCTTAAGAACTGCGGTTCTATGTATAAATCTGTATTCATTGATAAAACCCTATACCCACTCCACTGGCCAGCGTGGTATTTTACTATCCCTTTGTCATGCACATAATTATATGATACTTGTGTCAGTTTACGTTATTTATTCATATAGTTATACTTATTTATTCGTAACTTATGGCATATTTTGACAGAATATTTTTGCTCATGCCTAAAGTTCATTCTAAATTCCAATTGGTACGAGTTGGAACTATGCCATATGCCAGGTATCATGCCATAGCATGCATTCATGCCTTAGATTCGCCAAAATATAGACATGGCTCCATTCAATTGTTAAATAAAAATGATGCGGTGTTCTACAAAATGCTTAGCAATAACACTAATTCTAGAACGAGCCAGTAGAAGGTAAAATTATGCCTAATATAAAGTACCTATAGTCTTTTGTACGGGTTGATAACTGATATCATGTTGTACTTACCTACACCTTATTGTGAAATGCTGTCCTTATTAACCAGCCAATAACCATATTTGTAAATGATTAGGTATATGATGTAAGTTTAAAATCAAAATTAAAATCAAATTATTTTTCTATTCTTTTCTTTACATGTAGCTAATAACTATCACTGTGCTCTTTAATAAAACAACTTTACAATACTAAACCCGCAAGTATCTATTAAGTAACTAGCCAACACATCTACAGTATAAACAACATGTAATATTTACCTCTTTTTAGTAGCTAGTAGCCTTGTCACTTTCACGAATTCCACAATTAGCTTTTACAAGTTACAGGCCATGCTTTTAAAGTGAAATGCGACGGTGAAATCAAAAACATCGCTGAATTCCTTTCAGAGCTTTCAAAATAAAAGCAATTATGTAAAGTACGATTGTACTAAAATGAAGTTTGTTGTTAAGTGACGTTTTCTACGTTTCGACATAATATGGGCGAGATCGATCTGTACATAATTCGCATGTGTATTGCCAGTATATGTATGTTATGTCTATAGTGTTATTTTCTTTAGAATTTACGATCACGTTTATAATATGAAATTACGTATATAAATGAATATTAGAATAATTGCCTACACCCGCACTGAATTATACTCTGTCGAAGAAAATATATTATTGACAAGAAAAGTTCCTTGTATAGCTGTAGCGGCATCTACGTATGTATTACTAATGTTATCTATTATTGTGCATTATCCATAATCTGCTCACAATACTGCGATAGTAATATGTTTTCAGAGGATTTAATAAATTTAAAGAAATTCACTGATTATTTATTTTAATTTGCATTGCCAGTGTTAAAATGTGATTGCTGCTCTTTACTGAGATGCGCTGGTGGTCAAATGTTTGAAGCAGTTGAAGGAAGAAATGCAGCTACAGAAGAAACATATTAAACTTAGAGATGTCAGCCGATTTCGTAATTGTACTCAAGATTATTGTCAATTGTTTAACGAATTTTGATGTTACTTACATCGCATAATACGAGTATATAGCATAATGGTTGTTTATATCAGCAGTAGCGGTGGGAGCTAAAAGGAAATAATTTTGCTGAACGCGGCAGGGGTGCACTAAGGAAGGATTTCGCAAAATTCCGACGAAATAGGGCAGAAACGGTTAAACTTAAATAAAATGTGCGAGCCCAGTTGCGGATGTCCTCTAGTCTATTATATATCAAATTAATTTCCTATTATAGCTAATGTTTTGCTTCAAAACATGTTGGCATTTCGCTCGCATGTACAAAGCTAAAAGTGTGCCAAACTAAGATTGGATTAAATGTTATAATCAAGTTATTTTGATGTCGGATGAAGTAATTACTTTAGTACGATGAGGGTCTTATTTTAAACTATGTATTTGTTTCACACGTATTAGCTTAAGACGTCAAGATGTGTTTTATATAATTTATTCTAATCTATATTGCAGATGTATGATATAAATTAGCGGTGGCATTTGGGGTTAATTTTCAAGATGCCCGGCAATTTCCAGATTAATTGATATAACAAAGAAGTTTAATTACGACGTAATATTATTTCTCATTTGCCTATTGTTTGTATCTAACACGAGGCTTCCATCAATCATGCTCAGTTGCAAAAATAACTATCATGTTAATTTCAAGATAATTAACATGATGACGTGTATATTTGTACAAATAATGTCTAAATGTGTTGCCCCCTAATCTATGTATATAGTAATTGCCGAGCTTGATTTTGATGATAAAATAGCTGGCAATGGACAAAATGCAGCTGCTTGGATTTTATTACATAGTTACATGTCTATCTAATAACGAGCTATCAAACGCAGTGTACATGTATCGAGTATCACCATAATTTAGTCACATATTGTTAGCAAACCATTTTAATGATTGTACCACGTATTTTTGTCGTTGAATGGTAGTCATTCGTTTCATTGCCTGAACCATTAAGACCATTCAATGCGCACAAGCGTCCGAACACGCCAACTACACAAATCTAACTCAGACCCTCGCTACTAATTCAGATAAACGGACCATTTCCTTATTCACATGTAACGCAATAATCTCGGAAACCCACTATAGCTTCAAATTTACGAGGTAATTTCATCAATAAATTGGAATGCTATAAAGTTATAACATCTCTAAGAGGGTTTTATGTCAAAAGGAAAGTAACATCTTTGACATTACGCGTTGCCCTTTAGAAAGACATTATGTTGGAAGTTTTATAGGATCCAGTGTATTCGCATACATACATTATTAGATAACGCTGTTCGTTCATTTCCTCCGACGTAGAAATGACGTATGACATATTTATCTGCGAGTCTCTTGGAGAATAGTAATGTTTTAGTTAAAATGCTAATAGTAAGTAGTGTGTTGTGTAGAGTTTAAGTATGTTTCGTGTAATCGTGTATGATTTTGAAGCATTTGAACTTCTTTGGACAATTTTAACACTCTGTAAAGGTATAGCTGAAAAGGGAAAATTTGTAAACCAATAAAAAATGATTTCACTACTGTTTGAGGCATTAGATCAACTGGTATTATAACATTTAACTGGGTTAGTTTATTAAGTATAGCTTCACATGATGGTCCTCAAAATGTGAACCATAAATAATAAAGGTAGAGACGGAACAAAATCGTCATCACACAAAGCTTCTATGTAGAACGGTTACTGCATTTTGGCATGGCGCACCCGCTGTGGTGGGTAACCACAGAATAACTGCAGCAGTCGTGCTTTGTGATTTATTTAACTGTTAGGCAGTTATAGTGTTAACAGAAATGTACGAATAAAAACGATGGCAATGCACAATTAAACATAAAAAAGGTAGTTCTAAAAGGCAGTTTATGAAAAGAAATAATACTTTTGTAAGGATTTAAATGGGAAAGGAAATAAATATCATGTCTTGGAATAAAATTAATTAAATTATATTGGAAATAACAGATATTGATGTATTTTTGATAGAGCTAGCTGGGTCGTTAGAACTACATTGGAATGAGGTAATTAGTACTACCATTGAAAATGTTTCAGAATACGAAATTCTACGAAACACTCAATGATTTTATAGGGACAAGCCAACCACTTTAAGTACTTCGCCAGTCGCGTTGCACACTATTACCTTACGATATGCTCCTTACAATATTACGTAAGTGACATATTAAGGTTGTACATTTGACATGGGTTAAACCACTGAAATTCGGACACTTTGGAATATGACAAATCTAATGTGTATTTGCCAGTGTTTTGATAGTTTTGATTTATATTTTACTATCCGTATAATCGGTATAAATGTCAATTGAAATAATAAACGGTGGCTCCACTAATCGAAGCAAATATACAGTGGATACGCTACTTGGATGGGTGACCGTGTGTGGCATTTACATCGGAGCGCTGCCATGCTTTCTAGGGCATATAATGCTTGGTCAACGTTCTTGCCTCAGTATAAGAATCGTTATTCTATATCGCTTTTCTTTGGGTGGTCTGAAAACCGCGACACTAAAGTTAGCTAAAATCTCAAAAAAATTAAGAAGTAACGTGGTGGACATCACATAGAAACAAAATATAATCTACTTAATTCCTTGAAATATTTATCACCTCTGCTTCATAATTTTTGTACTTATACAAATTATATAAAGAGGACAGATTAGTGTTTTTCTTTATAATGGACAAGCTCTAAAGTAATTTTAATATTGCTTTTACTATTAGAAGATTACTTTGCCAGGCTATATTTTAAGGAACATAGGCTTTGTTTTGTTTTAAAAGTCTTGAGAATATAAATAAATAAAGTACGAACGGATGGATCCAGCAGTTATCCTTATTATATCTGTATATACAGGGTGATTGGTAATCCGACCAATTCCTTGAAGAATGTTATATTTGAGGTCTTTTGCAACCATTTTACCCGCGTCAACTAGGGGTCCAAAATTAACGGTTTCTAAGGTATCGAGTTTTACAGATATTTTTTAAATATTCCACTTTGTCATCAATGTAAACGAAATAAAAAAAAAATCACTTTTTGGCTCTAAATTGTTACTGTTTAGAAAGGTTGTAAACTAGCAATTGCTTTAAATAAAAAAATTGTTAAAATATATCAAAATTTTAGAAATAAAGCGTCCTAATCCTAAGTTACGAAACTTTATATATTTCGATGATTTTCTTAAAATTAAAATGAATTTATTAAAAAAATATGTACTACACTTGTCGTACAAAGTAATTAAAAAACATCAAGGGTTCATTACCTTTCGATATTGGTACAATTATAGTCCACTTTTATAACAATAAAAAATACGAGCCAATTTCTTAACAAAAGCAGAACATTTCTTAGGTACATGAAAATTTGCACAAACTTGATTTTTCAAAATTGAGTTTTTGCATTTTCTTGTCTCTAAACTATTCCCATCGACAAATAAATAATACGCTCACATTAATTTGTATAGTTATGAACAAAACTGCACTCGCCAATAAATAAAAAATATCTGTCCGTGAAGGCGACGCCACTCCAGTACCAAAGCAATGCTGGTGTACTTACTCGCATCTAGGAGGTCTGCCAGCAGTGTTTTGTCTTTGGTATATCGACTCATTTTTGAGACTGGATTGATAACCAATAACGTTAATGTTTGCTTGTAGGCGGTTGGGGAAAACGCCTCCCGTAGCCTTTGGTACTGGAGTGGCGTCACCTTCACGGAAAGATATTGTTTTTTTTTATTGGTGAGTCCAGTTTTATTCATAAGCATACAAATAAATGTGAGCGTATTATTTATTTGTCGATGGGAATAGTTTAGAGACAAATAAAAAATCAAGGTTGTGAAAATTTTCATGTAAGAAATGTTCTACTTTTGTTAAGAAATTGGCTCGTATTTTTTTCATTGTTATAAAAGTGGACTATAATTGTACCAAAATCAAAAGGTAATGAAGACTTGGTGTTTTTTAATTACTCCTACGTCAAGTGTAGTACATATTTTTTTAATAAATTCATTTAAATTTTCAGAAAATCATCGAAAAATATAAAGTTTCGTAACTTATTCATATTCAAATAGTTTATTGCGAATATAGATAGGTAATTACAGTTGATATTTACAAAATTTTTAGTGCAGCTATATTTTGCCATTTAGCATGCAAAATATAAAAGGTACATTTTTTAAATAAATAAGAAAATAAAAGAAAAATTAAATTAGGTTTTCAAATAAAAATTAGAATTTCAAATTATACAAAGTCAAAATAATACCAATAAAAATAGTCAAAGTAAAAATACACACATGTCAATTTAGATTAAATATTAATTATACTAATGTCGTTCGCTCATTATGAGTTATGTATTTGCTGAGTTGTAAAGTTGTCCTCGAGATATTCTTTCACACTGTAATATGCCTTTACAACATGAAATTGCTTCAATTGCGTTTTAAATTTAATATTTTGGAGCGTCTCACAATGTATAAAGGTAAATGATTATAAATTCGGGGAGCCATACAAAATATGCTGTTGCTAAATTGTGCTGTATTATTTGAAGGAAAACTTATGACTATTACGTTTGCTGTGCAGGCGCTCAAATAGAGAAATATGTGTTATAACAAATACTGCTACCTCAAATATATAAAGGCATGGCAGCGTTATCAATTTCAGATTAATAAAAAAGGGTTTACAACTATCCGTCTGTTTTAATTGCACAATGGCCCTTACACATCTCTTTTGGGCTTTAAATACTATCTCACTGTCTACAGAGTTACCCCAAAAAATGGCACCATACCTTAGCAATGATTCTACATAACCGTGGAACAGATCGGTTCACGAAAGTTGACCACAAATGGCGGCCGTCGCGCATATGTACATTCGTGCACCAATGGCGTGGCTCCGTTCTTGATGCATTCCAAAGAGTATAAATATACTACGGAAAAAGACTGCCCTCTTGAGGCATATTGTAGCAAACATTTTTGACTTTGACAGGCGACAATGCGCCATCTGGTTTTTGGGGTAAACATCACTGTATACCTACACGTACCTATACATATAGATTTATAAGTAATTCTCTTCTGTTTCAATAACAACGCAAATAAATATGAGCAATTACTTCAGGAGATATATTTTATAACGTGATTTTTTAAATCAGACTTAAAATATTCCCCCTGGAGTAAATGTTCACATTTATTTGCGTTGTTATTGAATAGAAAAGCAATGTTATTATTACAGAGCAAAATAAATATTTATAATCATTGATCATAAATATATATTTGCCTTTATAAAACTAGTTTTGCGAAACATGTATTGTAATTGCGAAGAATGTTTAAAGAAATAAGACTGAAAATGAGTTATTAAAAATATGCTTTGTACTTTGTCTTTTTTATCATAGTACTTTGTAAATATTTTACTTTTTAACATTTAATAATATGTTAAAAAGTAATTTATTTACTTAAAATTATTTGAGACTGAATTATATCTAGAAAAGTTTCATTAAAAGTAATACCAGTCTTAAAAAAAAAGGTACTATTTAGATATGGTAAAATCTAAATTCCAAGCTTTTGCCTCCAGTCATATTTCTGAAAACCCATGTTCCTAAAAATGCAACACTAAAAATTAAATAAAAGATATAAGTGCATTTTTTTTGTAGTATTAGTCGTTATCTAATTAATGATTTGTGTTGTCTATTATTTTCTAATTATCTCGTTCACGTTGAAGAAAACGATCTCGTTAGGTCACATTTAGGATCAATGCGAGTCCTCAAAATTCGAGACCATGTAACAAATCTGCTTCTTTTTTGTACTTCACTATCACTATCATCACTACATAGTATGAAACAAAGTCTGTCTGTCCCTTTATATACTTATTTTGATGAAATTTTATGTGTGTATTTAAATGGTTTTCTGGATGGTTTTAAACACAATTTAACCCGATAGATGGCGTCATTATCGACATTCAGAAATTTCGCGGGTGAAACCGATCGGGGCAGCTAGTAATTATAATATAGTGATATTTTTATTATGATGAAAATCTTAGTGCGATTTTCATCATCTCAAATTTTTGAGTTACCCATTATTACTTCCTGGTTCTTATTACTGACAACACTGAGAAGCTGACGTAAATGTTGCTAGTTTGTTTTATTTGATACCATAATAATACAACTTTAATCGTAAATTATGTAACATGAATTTGAAAATATGTAAGCTGTGCATTCGAACTATTAAAATAGGAGAATATTATGAGAATAATTTTAAAATTTTCTAAAATCAATTAACAATTTGCAATAACTTCCAAAATTGCAGTGCCATCTATTGGGATTTTAGAATAAACTTGTAGTAAGAAATTTCTACTTGCCAACTAATAGATGGCGACGCTTTCTTTGTTGAAATATCACTTTGTTCGAGGGTGTCCCCTTTTGTCCGCCCACCCCTCACGCCGCACCTCAAATGGGACCTAAAAAATGACTTCTGCGCAGTGGTCATCTCTCATGAACCGATCTATACGCCGCGATGACAGCAGATTGATTCACAACTGTTCTTTAGTCTATATAGCGCATAAGAAAATTGGTTGAGTTTAGAACAAACGTCTTCCACTTGAGATTACCAATTTAGATTTAAATCTAGGTTTAGACCCAAAAATTTTGCATTAATTCCCGACTATATTAATTTGTTTTCCATTGTAGCAAATATTAAGATCAGTCAAATCATTTTTTTCTATTTCTAAATGTCATTAAATTAGTTTCATGCAGATTTATTATTAAATTATTATTAGATAACCATTCAATTATTATGTCAAGTGTTTGATTTATGTCAGATAACATTAGATTTTTGTTTGTGCTTGTAAACATCACTGTGCTATCGTCTGCAAATAGTACCATATCTTGGTTTATATAATTTGGTAAATCGTTTATATAAATGATGAACAGCAATGGACCTAGAATACTTCCCTGTGGGACTCCTTGAGTTACTTCACGGTATGAAGATGAATGTACTATTTGTCTATATGTTTTTGGGCATATGTGAGTAATTTGCGTACATTGTTGCCGATTTATTAGGCTTTTTAGGAGATTGAGGACATTACCTCGCATTCCGTAAGTTTCTAATTTACTTAAGAGAATATTGTGATTAACATAATCAAAAGCTTTTGTTAAATCCATATATAAAGCGGATACTAATTGTTTATTATTGAGGCTTGTCATTACAGTACGCAAAAACCGAAATACAGCCAAATTTATATTTTTATTTTTCGAAACCCTACTTGCTTCTCGGTGAATATGTTATGTTTTTCAAAGAAATTATCAAGGTTCTGACCTATCACCTTCTCAAAAATGTTGGACAATATCGGTATGAGTGCTATAGGTCTATAATTAGTTACATCACTCCTATCATTTTCTTAAATACAGGTTTCACCACCGTTATTTTTAATTTACTTGGGAATATACCAGAAGCTATACTTAAATTTACAATGTAGGATAAGACAGGTGAGATGATAGTTGATACATTTTTTAACACCTTTGTACTAACGTCATCATAACCTGTGCTATTTGTATTCTTTAATGATTTAATTATATTATTAATTTCGAAAGGAGTAGTTGGGTTCATAAATAGAGAGTTGAGATTATTCGTTAGTTTGCAGTTAACGTTAACTGATCTTACACTACTATCATTTCCGCCTATGAAATAGGTGTTAAATAGCTCTGCAATACTTTTTGGGTTATCAATGATCACCCCATTATCATTAATATGCCTGGTTTCCTCTTTAATCAAATTCTTGTTATTATAATTTATGATTGACCAAGTAACTTTAGATTTGTTTAAAGCTGTTTCAATTTTATAGTTATTTTGTGCCCGTTGAGTTAACTTTATTATTTTGTTAAAGTGTTTTGAATTTGAATACGTTTCTGTTGTGTATAATCCGATCTTTTCTGTAGAGCCAAAGTAATTTTCTTTTTTGTTTTGAATCTATTCTGATACTTTTTGATATTCAGGAATGCTTTTTACGCCATGTTAATTTTTAAAACTACGTATGGAAAACATAGGTTATAAAACAAAATTAATAGTTCATGAAAGCAATCAAATGCATAATTTGTATCAGTCGTACTGTAAACTTCGTCAAAAGTAAGTGATTTTAAGCATTCATGAAAATTTTTCATGTTTTCTTTGCATTGATCTCTACTTTTTATAAACCAATGTGAAATGAAACATGTTTCTTTGACTTTGCAAGTTAACATTTGGCTTGAGTGATCAGATAGAGCGCATTCGAAAATTTTGAATTTACTTCCCTTAATATTGTGGATAAAATTATCTAAACAGGAGCCACTTACAAGGCGCGTTGGCTCATTAATAGCCAATTTAAGATTATAGCCAATGATTGTTTGGTTTAACACATAAGTTATCTTGCGCTTTTTCAAAGTGTCCACTTATAACATTTTTTTTTTGTGTAGCAAATTGAATCAAGCACATCATTAAATATGGATAAGAAACGCTCAAAGCTTAGGACGCTATATTTCTAAAATTTTGATATATTTGAACCATTTTTTTTATTTATAGCAATTGCTAGTTTACAAGCTTTCCAAAAGTAGCAATTCAGAGCCAAAAAGTGGATAGCTTTTTTAAATTTCGTTTATATCGATGACAAGGTGGAAAATTTCGAAAAAATCCTTAAAACTCTATATCTCAGAAACCGTTAATTTTGGACCCCTAGTTGACGCGGGTAAAATGGTTGCAAATGACCTCAAATATACCCTCCTTCAAGGGATTGGTCGAATTACCAATCAGCCTGTATATAAAAATATAAAATTATTGCGTTACTGATTGACTGACAGACAACGCACTGCCAGAATTATTGGGCGCAGGTAGCTGAAATTTTACATGTATATTTCAAATGTGCGGTCGTAGCGCGCAACCTCTAGTAATATATAAAATATTATGAGTAAATGTGTTTGTACGTCCTTGTTTCACGTAGTATTTGTTTAGACTTGTGCAAAATCTAGTAGCATATAGTTATTTTCCAGAAGTGTCTATGACAAACCTCATATACAACTTAATAATATAAATGAGAACTGGCTTCCATAAAGGAACATCAAATGAACAGAGAGTAAATAAGTCACGCAATGTGGGATTCAAACATATCGTTTCGTGGAAAACATAGGACAACTGTGCGCCATTGTGTGTACATTCCTAGATGTAGTACAACAATAATAATGTTGTGGTGTGTCCTTTGCAGGGAAGGCGGCTCAGATAATTATTTAAGCAAGAATAGATTTCTACGAATCGGTTGCTGAATAGACATTATACTCATTGGCATTTTTATAACATTATTTTCCATGAAGGAAATGAATGAAGTGGTGTCACTGGCTTGTTACCTTCAGATTAAATAGATGTACAGTATATACTCCATTCGCAAATATTCAATTTATCGAGCTCATTACTCGGTGCGCATCTAATTAAACCGGGTCCAGTTAATAAATCGAGTGTAGAGATATTTATGAGTGTTCTAGTTCATACGTTTATAACTCATTTTCGACACTGCACGTCAAAACCTCAAATCTACCACAACTGGATCCGGCTTAAATTCCAAGTACCTATTATCATACATAACAAGATTATGTACTTAATTTATGTAAGGTAAACAACAAGTACTTACCAGCTCCAGATATTCAGTGAGATGTATTATTTACAGCATCTGTGACGTAATTAAGAGGGACGTGTCTAGGAGGTTGAATTACGAGGGAGAGTGAATTACGTTGACATTTAAAATTATTTACGCAACGGATCTTTCCCGTATATCTCAAAACATAAAAAATACTGTTCACATTAAGTCTTGAAACCCTGCAGCGTGGTAGCTAAAATTAAGATAAAAAGAGAAACGGAAGGCTTTTTATGTGAAATATAATCTTGGAACTAGTTGTACCATAAACGCACGTCTATTAGAGTTGGTATTTGGTTATAAACTAGTATATATTCTACATAGCACATTATAATTATACAGCTGAAGTCTTTGCAACTAATAAAAAATATTTTTAAATAAAAAAAAAACCAACTTCAAAAAACACAAAGGAACTAAAAAACAAAAAATAATTGGTTTTGGAGCAAACATTTTTGGAGTCGGTGCCAAGCAAAGTATTTCTGATCTGACTATAAAACCTCTACACATTTTTATATAACTTTTGTTTTTGATAGAATAGGTAGTTTGTAATTTAGTAACTTTTTGCGTAAGGGCTTGGCACCGAATTCAAAAATGTTTGCTCCAAAACCAATTATTTTTTGTTTTTTAGTTCCTTTGTGTTTTTTGAAGTTGGTTTTTTTTTTATTTAAAAATATTTTTTATTTTTTTGCTTTTTAGTGGTATACTTATAAGAAGTAGTAATAGGTGGTACATAGGATAATGTAGGTGGTGCCTCAATTCTGAAATGTAGACCTGTACCTACCTTTCTGGCAATTTCAAGTATTTTTTGTTTTCAACTAAATAGCCTAAACACGTTCGTTTCAGTTCCATCATCAGATCTTGGAAATCATCCAATACCAAAGACAAAACAAACGAGCCTAAACACGATGAGAATGCGTTATTGTATTACAAAGATCCCATGGCCACCTTCCTGCTCCATCATCAGAGTTTGGTAAACATCCAGTACCAAAGTCCATGTAAAGACGAATCAAACGACCTTAACCTCGATGAGATTGGGTTATTGTATCACAAAAATCTCATGGTTACCTTCCAACTCTATCATCAGACCATGGAAATCATCTAGCATCAAAGTCCATGTAAAAGACGACTCAAACGAGCCCAAACTCGACGGCATTGGGTTGTTACGGTCAAATCGCTTCAAGTGTTCTTATAAAATTTGAAGAGTTCCTTCGATTGCTCAGGATTCCATGATCAGATCCTGACCTGATGAGCATGGGACCAACTAGGAGGTATTCTCTTTCAATCTAAACAAGAATTTTCGAAATCAGTCCAGGCGTCTTAGAGAAATCGGGGAACATACATAAAAAAAAAAAGATTCCGACGAATTGTAAACCTCCTCCTTTTTTGAAGTCGGTTAAAAATTAGGACAAAGGGAAGTGGCAAAAATATGGTAATTAGTAAACACGACGCCAGTCTGCAGAGGACCTGACTTTCTTGTCAAGTAAGGATTTTATAATGCATGTTAAGTTAAGCGTCAAGAGAAATTAGCCCACAGAGTTCAAACTTTTTAGCCAAGAAACACAAAAAAGTAAAAAACAACAACGTAGACATTTGAATGTTACTTAATTCTCTTGTCCTTCCTAAGACAATTTTATTTTTCGTTCATTTTGAAAACAGTATTCAAACAATAATTATGTTTATGCCGCGTTGTCTCGGGGACGAATAGATCATCCAATTTCCCCGGGGCGTCATTAGAGGCAAGATACATAGAGCTTATAAATAATATCGTAGTAATTTTTATCGGGCAGCTTTCTTGTGTCGCTAAACAGCTTTACCAAGATTATAAACGTAATTTCATTTGTTGCAATAGGATATCAAAGACACATAATTATTTAATAGTAATATCAATATCTTTTTTTCAATTTATTTTATACAAACATATAAGTATCTGAAGATGTTAACAGACACAATAAATATATTCACGTAACACCATCGAGTTCCAAATTAAGCAGAGCTTGGTCTATGGGTACTAGTCCATGTACAATAGATTGGCATACAAATATACGTATTTTAATTTTGATACATACCTATAGATTAACATACATACAAAATACATTTTTTGTAAGTAAATATAGATATGAACTATGTAAATATTTCTTCACTTGCAGGATGATCTTGTGCGTTCGTGTGGTACTTGTCCGCGGAAGCGATTTAATTACTTCTTATGGTAAACGTCTTAATAAAAATACGATACATACCAAAGAAAACATAATTTGACAGGTTGCAGCCTGTGATGATGAATGGTTTGGTTTTTTCATTAGATTGTCTATGGCAAAGGCAATAAGCACAGAAGGTACTTCATCAAGATTTTATATTATTTTGCTCGGAGTGAAAACTGGAAGCAGCCAGAATATATCAAATAAAATCGCTTTATAATAAACCCACTTAATTGATGAAGATATTTTTACTGGAAATGTTATTTTATTTTCAGACTTTAGTACTTCTTACGACTTAAGAGTACTTAAAATACTTATTTTTAGAAGCCAAATAAAACTAACTAGAATATTAGATGGAGAAAGTAAAACTCATTCAAATGTAGCTTATTGAATATTTAAATATTTTTCCTTTGATGAGTTTGTACAGCACACCTGCAGAGGTCCTCAAATCAGTCAAATTTAATCAAATTCATTTATGACTCAATACATCGTTCTCAATCAGACATCTCATTGAAATTACAAAGTCTTTTAAACATCGAAGTCAAGGGGTGTGGCTGATTTAGCTCGTAAATTGAGCTACGTCGTAACGATCTATTTGCTAGTAATGATCATTCGTTCACTCGTTCAGGAGTGTATGAATTAATGACTAATGGAGCGAGCGCTCAAGTGATTTAGGAAGTTTCAACGTCAAGCAAGTTGTGGATAATAAGACTTGTCGGAGTTACAATCGAATACTCAGTCGGCTTAAGATATAAATGATAATGTATTTAAGTTGATAGAATTTTTATTTACCTGTGAAATAAGTGACGTTTTATTTGATGAATCAGATAGAATGTCGTGTTTGCATTATAAGCGTTGATAGGTAGATCTAATATAAAAGAAAGTATTGGACATATTATTTATTTATATATTTAACCATTTGCGATTAATGACTATGGAGGAAAATTAATAAAATTCTTGTTCTCAAAATAATCAGAAAACAAGTGTAACCAAGTATTTTGTGAACAAGTGTAAACAAGTAGAATCAAGAAAAAGCTAGTTTGTGAATTCATCAAAACAACTATACGTGTTTGGATCATACGTGTCAGGAAAACATTACTAATGCTAGACATAATACTATGTCGTTACATAACGTTACGAAGAAATAATTGTGAATAACCTTCTTGTGGCCTCAATTTACGGAACAGTACAAATGATTTTAACAGTATTTCACCATTGCCATTTAAAAAGATGCTCAAACTTCGTTTTCAACGACTGTATGCTACTTAGTTATGTGATTAATTGTGTGATTTGCACTTATGTGATCTAAACTTTAGATCATTATTATTACAACTGTTGGGTGCTCAAGTATTTAAAATACAAAACCTTCCTAGATTCCCGAAAAACACTGAAGACATAAACAAAATTGAATTTTGAAATAGGAAAACCAAATCTTCAAATTTTGACAGGCAGAAACGTTGTCCAGTCCTTTGTCTTGTAGAGGGAAAATACTAACGATAAAATTCAAAATTCAAATTTCAATTTACGAATCAACCGACGTGACACGATGACATTTGAAGTAGCAGCCCTGCATTGCAAACTGATGCAGAATAAAACCATTCGAGTAATTGACTTTCGGGATGTTTCGATTACGAATGCTTTTACTAATGAGTCGCATCTGATACAGGTATCGACCGTGGTCCTTTTTGATGGAATGTGCTTTTGTGGAATGATTGCAGTTTATGATTTTGAAGTGTGTGCAGTTTGTAAGAATGTGTTTGTGTGTGTCTAAGTGTGTCTTGATTGCATTTGTGGCTTATTCTTATTTTGATATCGTAGGTAGGTCAGCGATGTGTTTTGGCATATGTTTAGTGTTTATTGAATATAAATCAATGATTGCAGAGTAAGTTTCATGTCATAATTATTTTACTTTTCAAGTAAGAAAACATGGCATTTGCTTTAAGAATGATTAATTTCATTACAACTGTGTTGTTTTTGATTTTATGGCAAAGACTCTGATGGTCAACGTTGTAGATAAAATAATTGCTATTAAAATCTTGTAAGAATAGCTATGAAGATAAACTATGATTACCATCTGCACTCCCTTTTCCAAAAGGCTGGCCGCAGGATAAGTGCTGCAACCCTTCAAACTTGGATAAAATTTTCTATAAACTTCTCTTTGACACCTAAAAGTAAAACTGCTTTTCCTTACAAATGCACTCCAAGCTAATATTCGAAATTCAACCTTGTTTTCTAATGAGCATCAAGATATCATATAATATCAAGAAAAATATTTTATCAAACTAAAAACAAATCTTAACTTAAAACAAATTCCTGAAGCTGATTATTTTGTATACTAAAATGAAAAAGATTTTCTAAGATAAAATATTGTAATAATATCAGTTTTCTTTTTAAAAGGTGCTAACAGAGAGATTTAAAAAATTAACAAATTTGTACATACCTAATACATTCAACATTTCCCAAGTATCGTTTAGTCTCTACTTTCTTGGCCTAAAACATTTATCATTATGTCTTTTTTGTGTGAAGATTTTCTTAGGGCAGCTTTTTTTTACAAAACAATACAGAACGAGGTAATCTTTGTCTTATTCTCAATTATTTAAACCATTTAGTTACAAAAATTGTATCTGTAGTAATCTTTATTATATTAAGGTAGCTTTAATAAAAACGTAAATACAAGTAGGTGTTTCATTAGTTTTATGATCCATCTTTATTTTGTAATTTTCTTTGGAAGTTAATCTGTTGGTAGGTGATTATATTGTTAGTATTTTCTGTTTCTTTCGTGGTTTCCTTACTAAATTTACACAAAATTTGCTAAGAGTTAAAACAGAGATTATCGCATTTATAGTATTTATTATCTAGCTGATTTTTATATAATTGGGCTAGATGGTAGTATTGGTGAGTTTAAATTTTGTCGGTTGTGAGATATTTAATGATGCCCATTTTAAAATATATTTATATATTTTATTACATAGCTATCCCAAATGACGTGAGACCAATTTTCAGTTTAGCTGGTGAAATTACTTTATATTAAGATTGTTAATACAGCCAATAATTTTGTTCCAATGAGAATTCTCAAAAAGAACTTTTTAAACAATGTATATAATGTTTATATACTCGTAGGTGTATACTTTGACTCACACAAAAGTAACATTGTGTGAATCAAACTAGCATAATGTTATAGAATAAGATAACTCTATTAAGTATTGCTCAGGAGGCTTACCATGACCTCTTATTGCGATTCAGTTTACGACCTAAACTGAATAGAATCGCAATATCGTACTATGACCTCATTATAGCGGCTCAGTTTTGGTGTTTACATTTCAATACGACGCAGCTGTGAGTTGGATAGCGTTTGAACCGAAATCTTAAACCATTCGTTCCTTTCCCGTAAGAGACCGTACCATGAGTGTAACGTCAGCTCAAACTGAACCGCGTATCTGTCAGATTTAGCGATTCAATAAAAGTTACAATTTGTAGTGGATAAACTGGATAGTTAAAATTATTATTGGGTTTTTAGACATTATATGTGGATTTAAATCAGTTTAAGTTAATTATAGATCGGTTTCTGTGTCAGAATTTCTATAATACTGTGTTAAATCTTACATAAACTCTGTGAAATTTGTGAATCGATGTGCCAAGGACTCTAGTTTTATTCGGTTTATTGAATGTGATAATGTATCTAGCACTTCACGTCGTAAACAAAGGCGCTAAGCTGGAGAACACTCGTATTCATACATACCAAAGAGCATTTGATGAAACCACACGATGAAACAGAATTCATCAAAAGATTTCGCCTCGCTAAACTATTGGCCCTAGATATTTTATGAGAAGCATTGAGACCATTGTCTATGCAGCCGGTGACGTCCACCGATCTCAATAGCTTAAGGTAAGAAACATTCTGTACCAAATATGCTAATAAATTCATGAAACCATAGAATATTTTAGTGTGACTGCAGTATAGACACAATATTCTTTTAAGGTACCTACATAGTATCTTTAACTTACAAGTCAATAGTTACTTCACTTAGAGACTTATTGATAACATATCATTACTTAATTGTTACTTTATTTGTTGTAGATAGTGACTGCACTGACATTTTCTGCTCCTGGGTGAAAACACCAAACCAAAGGAGACCAAAAACCAATTGGTGACATGCAGCTTATTCTATGGCTCAGCAGACAGTGGCAGCAGATATAGCAAACTGCGGAAAGAGATTCTTCTCGAATGATAAAGAATTATTTCTGCTTGTCCAAAATATAAGAAGAGCTTACTAAAACTGAGGTAAAGTATGCCTTTGTTAAAATTTAAAGTACCTAATCAACAGAATTCAATAGTATTGAATAATTAATACTTATTTTTGTACTTTTTTCAGGTTTTATCAAGGTTTTCATGATGTTCTGGGTGGCACTCATTCGCGCTGCTATTGCCAAACTAGCATTACCTTCTAACTTGAAGAACATTTTTTATTTGTAGAAAACACTATCACTCCATAATGTCAATTTTATTGGTACAACACTTTTATATTATATGGTTTTGATAATATAAGTTTTATGTGAGCTAATAAAGTATTTATTTTTTATTTACTTACTGAACATACTTTGCACCACCCTTTCCAATTTTACTGTACCCTTACAATGTGCATTTAAATTAAGGTGTATTTCTTTCCAAATCCTGTGTTATAGTTCCCTAGCTTATGGCGATTTACTGAATCACAGAACTATATCCCTACACTTATCTTAAAAATCCCACAAGTGCACAAGTTGGTTGTTACCTAGTTAGGTACTCTTCGACGCAAGGGTTCACTGTATACAAAAAAGTAACCACTTAAAATAACAATGCCGATTTCGTTTAGCTGCGAAATCTTTGTATGAGTGAATCTATTATTATTTCATAGTAAAGAAGAGATAAAGATAATAGCGATCCCAATAATTCTAATTTACATATCCCATTATAAGAAAGTTTTAAACTTGGGTTCAAACTTAATTAAGCATTAAAAGCAATAATTAATAAATATGGAAACAATACTTCTAAGAATAAAATAGGCCTTGATATTGTATTACTTGTTTTGTTAACCTTGAAATGCTAACAATCAAAACATACGTTCGTAACTTCCACCGAGTCAGTATTTGTACCGTTTTGCTAGGTATTTTTGTGAGAAAAATAACGTAACGTAACGTATTTTAATTAACTATTCAATATTGTAGTTATTTTTAGTACAAAATATATTCGCTTTGTTATAAAAGAATATTAATTTAGTTGTAGCGTACAAGTTATAACTACATACAATATTCTAACTTGCCGAAAATGGCTGACTGAATAATAGTTTCTGAACGCAAACAAGGGAAAGAGACCGCATTATTCACGAACTGTATAGCTTGGTCTCTTTCTGTCAATGTAATTATATTGCGTCATTGCGATCCAGCGATATCATTCATTCATTCTAACAATCCAAACACGATTCAGTTTAAACAAACTCATGGTACGTTTTAAAACAATTCAATTTAAGAACCTACACTGAATTGCTCCAAAACTGAATCGCTTGTTAAAAGTTCATGGTAGGCCTCCTGTACTATTTATTTAATTTTCTCAGCAAATGATTCTTTAATATGGTGTTGCTAAAAGGTAGTTTATTAAAAGAAAAATACTTTTGTAAGGATTTAAAATAAATATAATGCCTTGGAATAAAATTAAATAAAATATATTGGAAATGGCAGAGATTGATGACTTTTTGATCGAGTAAAGCAAGCTGGGTCGTTATAACTACATTGGATTGAGGTAATTAGTACTACCATTGAAAATGTTTCAGAATACGAAATTCTACGAAACACTCAATGATTTTATAGGGACAAGCCAACCACTTTAAGTACTTCGCCAGTCGCGTCGCACACTATTACCTTACGATATGCTCATTTCAATATTACGTAAGTGACATATTTAGGTTGTACATTTGACATGGGTTCAACATAATTGTTGTTTCTCACTGAAATTCGGACACTATGAAATAAGACAAATCTAATGTGTATGTGCCAGTGTTTTGATAGATTTTATTTATATTTTACTATTCCTATAATCGGTATAGGTGTATTCCTATAATGTAGGTAATTAAAATAATAAACTGTGCCTCAACTAATCTAAGCAAATATATAGTGGATGCGTTATTTGGATGGGTAACCTCGTGTGGCATTTACACCGGAGCGCTGCCATGCTTTCATGGGCACATAATGCTTGGTTCAGGTTCTTGCCTCAGTATAAGAATAGTTATTATATATTGCTTTTTTTCCTTGGTCAAAAAACTCCGACACCAGAGTTAGCCACAATCCCAAAAAAATAAAGAAGAAACTTGGTAGATATCACATAGAAACAAAGAATAATCTCTTTAATTCATTGAAATGTTTATCACCTCTACTTCATATTTCTTGTACTTTTATAAATATATAAAGAGGACAGATTGGTGTTTTTTCTTTCTCATGGATTAGCTGTAAAGTATTCTTAATAATGCTTTTACTATTAGAAGATTACTTTGACAATACTAACTAATAAGAGGACAAATAAGTAAATAACTAATTAGTAGTATGGATGGGTCCAGCAGTTATCCTGATAATATAATAATCATAATAGAAAATCTCTGCGAATACGGAACGGAACGTACGTCTGACAGCTCATAAAAACCGAGAAAATAAAATAATTTATATAAATAATAGTTTAAACCCTATATAATTACAATAGCACTGGAAAATAAACAATATTAAATATTTTAAAATAATATTACTCAGTTTACAACAAATTCCAATGCCAGCATAAATATCACCATTCCAGAAGCTAACTGTCACGTGAAATAAAAAACGCCACATTCCGAGTCAAATTATTATAAAGCCGTTTGCAAGTCACAAGTCCCAGAATAGCACGAGTAAATTTAACTCTTACTCTTCACGGCCGTATAAGAGAAGCACAAGAGCTCGATACAAGGAAACTGCAAACAGGACGGTGCCACTGCACCAAAAGAGTCTGGATGCCAGCATACAACTTCCGATACAATCTGTGGATCTAATATATAAACAACAATTAATTGTCTACATATAAAATGTTTATAACTATTACCAAGCATGCGCAAGTGGAATGACGTTGACCGTTTATTAGTATCAGTCTGTATTGTAAATATGTTTTATTGTGTATTTGTTTTGTAATTATTATTTGCAATAAATTGCATGCAAGACCGATATGGCGCTACGGACGTGAGTGCCAGTCAACCTGCCACATCATTGACTGGTCTGATGCGTTGTCCGGATTGTTCCCAGGACCGTTTTTTCAAAGGTAAGCGGGGCTTGAAAGTGCATTTTGGTAAAGTACATAAATCCCAAAATGTACTTCCAGGCCCATCAATATCTTCACAATCTGGATCAGGAGACACACACCAAATTCCCTTTTGGCAAACTTTATCTAAATTAAAACATTCGGTTCCGATTATTAAAAGAGTTCCCCGTGGGGCAAGACCATCAGTGTCAAAAAAATTGGCTGAATGTATAGGTCTTGTCGTAAGGGAGAACTCAACAACGGCTTGGGAGCAATTATTAACATTCCCTTATAGGATTTTACATGTTGATAAAAATCAGGCAACCCAAAATTCATTAACATCCCAAATTAAGTATAATTGTCAAATTTCGGCCAACACTTTAGACCCTAAATTCACGCCATACAAGCATAAATCGCTCTATCAATATGTAGAATCCAAATTATGGGATGGTGACATACGGGGCGCATCTAGACTATTATTCAGTAGTGATGTGGTGGCGCCTTGCTCTCCAGAGACGCTTGCGGGTCTGAAGAGCAAGCATCCAGCGCCCATTAATGATCTCTCCTTTCCTGAAGCTCCCGACAGTGAATCAGAACATTTGATCACCACGGCCAAGGACGTGTTAGCAGCAGTTTGCTCCTTCCGGAGTGGCTCGGCAGGTGGCCTCGATGCCTTGACACCACAGCATCTAAAAGATCTTGTGTGTGCAAGTGCTGGGGTGGCTGGCGATACACTTCTGAAGGAGTTGACTGCCCTAGTAAATATGATGCTCTCCGGTAATGTGGACGATGCCATCATTGACATCTTGTATGGGGCGAATCTATGTGCCCTTAACAAGAGGGATGGTGGCCAAGGGCGGATCCAGCTTTGGCGCCAGGAGGGGGTCACATAGTCGTGGTCAAGTCAAGAACTTATAATTTAATTTTGATAACAATAGATACAAGTAAAAAGTTGGTATTTAATTAATGTACGTAAAAGACCAGTGCAGATTCCGCATCGCTTCTTGCTTGCGCTTGGGAGCTGTTTGCCTTTCTCCGCATCGCTCTCACTGCAGTGAAGCCGTCGACAGTCTTGGCCACCATGGCCTATCGTGCAGCAGGAGTGCTGGGCGTATTTCCCGACATGCCCATATTAATGACATACTCCGTCGAGCTCTTGTCACCGCCGGAGTACCAGCTCATCTTGAACCTAATGGCTTGGTACGCGACTATGAGAAGAGACCAGACGGCATGACGTTATTACCTTGGAAGATGGGTATGCCTTTGGTGTGGAACGCGACATGCGTCGATACCCTTGCGCCATCACATCTTTCAAGTACAGCTGGATCAGCGGGCGCTGCTGCTGCATCGGCGGAGGCCTTCAAACGGCGTAAATATGGAAACCTAGCGGGTAATTACGTTTTTGAGCCGTTTGGGGCCATGGGGCCCTAGTGCACACGCTCTATATAAAGAAATCGCCAGAAGGCTGATTGATGCTTCCCGTGACCAGAAGGCTGGTTTGTATTTCGCAGAGAGAATAGGCATTGCCATACAACGTGGCAATGCTGCCAGCCTTCTACCAGTCGACAGCGTGGCGGAGGAATTTTTTGACGCTTCATATTTGTATTGCCTCTTTTGTTTTTCGTTAGTTTATTACAAAAAATTAAACTACTTAAAAACCTTAACTATCCTAATAGTTAAGGTTTTTAAGTAGTTTATTTTTTTGTAATACATGTTATAAGAATTTATATAATTACGCAGGTAGAAGAGTAGTTTAATTTTAAGGTTGAGTTTCCTATTTAAAAATGTAAATAACATACCAAATAAAAGTGCAGATACGTTACAAAACGGTAAAAAGTTAAATAAAATTACAGTAGGTTGAGACCCATTGGAGAAGGAAGAGAATATAGCGATCATTAAAGGAAAAATAAATTACGGGCGATCTGAGGTCGGGAAGTGGATGAGGTTGCGATTTTAAGGGTAAAAAAGGGTTTATCTCGATTGCCAGCAAAACTACAAGTCCTACGGAAAAAACGTCAATGGCAAAGTTGTAGGTAATAAAAAGATCTACAACTTTTGTATTTACACTTTATTCACACAACGTCTTAATTTATATGAAAAATTCAAATAACCAAGTTTTTGGTTTTTTATTTTTAACTTTTACAATAGTTTTTTTCTTTTACACGAAATTTGGTGAAAACTTGCCTTATTGTAAGTAGGACTTGAAGTTTTGCTGGCAATCGAGATAAACCCTTTTTTACCCTTAAAATCGCAACCCCATCCTCTTCCCGACCTCAGATCGCCCGAAATTTATTTTTCCTTAAATTCTTGCTATATTCTCTTTCTTTTCCAATGGGTTTCATCCTACTATAATTTTCTATCGTTTCAAAAATTATCTACCCTGGTCTAAAACCTTTGCCATCATATAAAGTTATTATATTTTAAACTAATTAAATATTGAAGGTATGTAGTTACGTTAAATCTGTATGGTGACAAAATATTTACTTCAATAAAATCTTTATGTTTAATTAGTGGTCCACCTAAGTTCTGGAAACAGCCCAGGGGGGGGTCATGACCCCCATGACCCCCCCCTGGATCCGCCCTTGATGGTGGCATTCGTCCCATTGCCGTGGGTTGCACATATCGGCGTATAGCAGCCAAGATATGCTGTCAATTTTACAGCAGGGAGCTATCAGAAAAATTCCAACCCCTACAACTAGGTTTTGGTTCCAAAGGGGGTTGTGAGGCTGCTATACATGCCCTTTCCACGTACCTTGGAAGTGGTGATGGAGAGGTCATTTTGAAGGTTGACTTGAAAAACGCCTTCAATTCACTGAATAGGGACACTTTGTTGACACAAGTAAAATTAGAAACCCCCAAAATTTTTAAATTTCTTTGGCAATGTTACAGGTATCCCACAAAATTACTATATCAGGACAATCTTTTGGAATCTGCAGTTGGATGCCAACAAGGTGACCTCTTGGACCAGTCATTTTTAGTTTAGCTATACAACCCATTATTCGGCAAATAAATTCTAAATTTAATGCATGGTTTTTAGATGACGGGACCCTAGGGGGCGCTGCAGACATTGTTTTACAAGATTTAGCTTTTATTATAAATAAATTCGCATCTATTGGCTTGGAACTAAATTCTAGTAAGTGTGAATTGTTTATAAATACAACAGACTCCACAAAAAAAACACTCGATAATATCACAATTTAATAATTTGGCATCAAACATCAAAATTATTGATAAGACTTCTCTTCGCCTCCTAGGTTCTCCAGTATTTGAAGAATCTTTCGGTTCTTTCTTAGACGAAAAGATACAAAATTTTTGTGAAATTTCAGATCGCCTAGTCAAAATCAATATTCATTCGGCCTATACTATTATTCGTTATTGTCTTTTCGTCCCAAAATTCACACATGCCTTACGATCTTCCCAACTTTGGAAAAAAAAATCACATTTAGAACAAATCGACCAAATTATCCTAATTACTTTAAAGAGAATTTTAAATGTGGACTTGGACGACCGAGCCTGGCTACAAGCGTCTTTGCCCATACGTTTGGGTGGGCTCGGCGTTCGCAAAATTTCCAGTGTCAGTTTACCGGCGTTTCTGTCTTCGGTTCACAGCACGGAAGAGTTAACTAGGAAAATTTTATCTCCTACACTAGTTAACTCAGAAGTGTTGTGCAAAACCGAAGCCATAAACGCCTGGAAAATGGCTTGTCCAAGCACTGATTTGCCTACCAACCTATTCTCCCAAAGACTGTGGGACGCGCCGCTTTGTAACATAGTAAGAAAAAATATTTTGGATACTCCTTTAAATGTTACAGAGCGTGCTCGCTTGCTGGCTGTGGGAGAATGGGAATCCGGTCTATGGCTTCAGGCACTACCATCGCCCAACACTGGAACCATGTTGGACGATGAGACATTCCGTATTGCCATTTGTCTTCGTTTAGGTGCTCCGTGTGTTTCTCCGCATCGATGTCATTGTGGAGAAGACGTCGATAGCCTCGGCCACCATGGGCTATCTTGCAGCAGAAGCGCTGGTAGAATTCCTCGTCATGCCAATCTGAATGATATAATCCGTCGTGCTCTTGTCGCGTCTGGCATACCAGCTGTACTTGAACCAAATGGTTTGGTACGCGACGACGGTAAGAGACCTGATGGTATGTCATTGTTGCCTTGGAAAATGGGTAGGCCTTTGGTGTGGGACGCAACCTGTGTAGACACCCTCGCGCCATCACACGTTCCAAGCACGGGAGGCCATGCTGGCGCTGCTGCTGCAACTGCGGAAACCCTCAAACGGCGCAAATACAGTAATTTAGTAAGTAATTACGTGTTTGAGCCGTTTGGGGTGGAAACGCTAGGCTCATGGGGTCCGAGCGCTCGTTCATTATTCCGGGAAATTTCTAAACGGTTAATCGACGTCTCACGTGACCAGAAGGCTGGTTTATTCTTTGCTCAGAGAATCAGCATTGCCATCCAGCGTGGCAATGCTGCCAGCCTTCTGGGCACGTTACCCGATGACATTGATGCGGAGGCTTTTTACGACGCCTAAACCATGTAAATATTTTCACTTTCTAAATTTGTTTTTATGGTTTTTGTATTAGATTAGATTAAGCTTCACTTATATGCTACTTATAAATTATGTTACTATATAATAATTATGTACATAATACCTGTATATAAAATTCTTGCGTTACTGATGGACAATGCACAGCTAAAACTACTGGGTGCGAATATCTTAATTTAACATGTATATTCCTCAGGGACCGTAAGAGTGCAGTAGGAAGGAATTTCTCGTAACTCCCACGTGATCGGTCGAAAACGGTCAAATTCAAATAAAATCTGACCTTGTTCCACGTAGTGTTTGTTTAGTCCTATGTGAAATCCAGTAGCTTATAGTCATATTCCAGAGGTTTCTTTGACAAACCTCATATACAACTTAATAATATAAACAAGAACTGGCTTCCATAAAGGAACATCGAATGAACAGAGAGTAAATAGGTCACGCAATGTGGGATTCCAACATATTGCTTCGTGGAAAACATAGGACGACTATGCGCCATTGTCTGTACATTTCAAGAAGTACGAAGTAAGCACGGCAACAATAATAATGTTGTGGTTTCCTTTGCAGGGATGCCGGGCACAGATAAATAATTATTTAAGCAAGAATAGATTTCTACAAATCAGCTGTTGAATAGAGATTATTTTAATTAGTTACTACTATTGGTATTTGTATGGCATATCTTTCACAAGCCGAATGAATTATAGATGTTTGTAGTGACTGAAATTTCTGGAAAGTATTATATAGGCTTTTTAGCCTTTAGATTGAGCAGAAGGCCAATTCTTGTATTTTATCTGATTAGAAACTGCAGTTTTTAACTCTTGAGAAGGCGCGCTATGAACATTTTGCTCACGTATAAATTAATTGCTGTAAATTTCAACTTTAGCTATACTGCGGCACTACAAGCTTCACAGTACCTGCCTAGAATTTCACCCCTTCTCCACTGACGCAACTCCCGTGCTGCTCAGTGCCACCACCACTGCGTGGTAACGGGTTTGTGTGAGATGCATCGTGATGCGCGGCATTTTGCTATTTTTTTTTCTTAATAACAAAATTGATTTGATTGTTTTTTCGTAGTTATGGTGCACAGTTATTGATTAACTTTGTGGATGGATCATTTAAATGTTTTATTTGTTTCTTACAGTAAACAAGGTATATAATTGGTGATTGGAAAGCCCCTCAAAGGAGAATGGGCGGTTTCGTCCCAAGTGTCGTAACATCTTAAGACCTAAAACAAACCTTAATCAAACTAGAGGGTGCTCGCAGCACATAAACTGTTTCAGCCAGATTACGTGGGAGTTTCAGGCAATTCTTTCTTAGCGCAATCCTATAGTCACCAAGGAGCATACATGCTAAATTTCAGCTTCTTGCGCCTCGTAGTTTTGGCTGTAGCTTGTCTGTCAGTCAGTCAGTAGCGCAAGAATTTTGTACAGATGTATGATCCAAATGAGTGTAATTTTTGTATGGGCATACCTCTGTAACATGTGCAGGGAAAATGTTATAGTGATTTAAAAAATAAAACTTGCGCGGTCTTATTTGAGCGAAGACCTAAGAAATAGCATGTAAAGAATCAAAGAATGCATATCATGCTAGGCAAATCGATTGTTGTATCACTAGTAGATACCAGTAGGATAAGGCGCACAATGCCACATTCACAAAATGATACATGAAGGCGAAATGCCACACTTCCTATATTAGGAAAATGCTTTAAAAAAATGCATGCATTTTGTGCAGTATGATCAGTGTGCACCGAGCATGTTACATTTATGTGCCATATGTACTATGAAAGACACATAACTCAAGAACTCATGAAAGATTAAATCATTCCATTTTTATTGTGGTTTTGTTTTTTATAGATTTTTTATGTAAAGTTAGCAAAATATTAAGGCCAAAGTGCTATATTTTTTTAGTTTGCACATAAGACTGCACTTTTTGCTATTTACTATTAATAAAACACTTTATTTAATTAAATAAAGATTTATAATTTATTATAACATGTAAATTTATAGTAGAAATATAATTGATCTCAAAGAAAATGTCATTTGAAGTAGCGTGAGAGTTTTGCTCACGGGCGCCTGCTAGTGTAACTTTTTAGGGCGCGCCTTCTCATGGGTTAATTTCACCTCTGATGTACAGTAAATATTCGATTAGCAATGATTTACTTACAATATATTCTTATTTTTAACCGACTTCAAAAAAAAGGAGGTTCTCAGTTTGACCTGTATGTATGTATGTATGTATATTTGTCCGCGAATATCTCGCGTTTGGCTGAACCAATTTTGATGCGGTTTTCAGAAAAGTATTAGTTACACTTAGGAGAAGGTTTTAAGCCCTTAACTCACTTCAAAAAAAGAAGGTTCTGAGTTTGACCCGTAGTTGCCCACGTTTGCCCACGATTAACTTGAGTTTGGCTGAACCGATTTTTATGCGGTTTTCAGAAAAAAAAGAAGGTTCTCAGTTTGACCCGTATACATATCGCACCTTCGGTAAGACAAGGGCCGAAGTGCTAAAATTTCTGAAAATGAGTTAAATATGCCAAAGTGCCCTAAAAACTAATTTCTACCTGTAGGAACAAAGACATTCATTAGATTCTGTTAATTTTCGCCAGGGGGCAGTAGTGCCTTTGTACCATTCGTTCGTTTTTTGAATGATATTGGCGCGACAAAATCTCATTGGTCAGTTGCGGCATTGCCCGCGTGATTAGTGGTTGTGTACTGGAGCGTCAAGGTCATTAAGGTAAATATGCCCTTTTTTGTTTTATATTTTGGAAATACCTGGTCATATTTTGTGTACTTATGCCTAATTTGAGAGCACACATTTGATAGAACAAAGTCGTTCGAGTAGTTATGCCTTTGTGAGCCCATTGCGTAAACATTACCTAGTCTTTAAATAAAAAATCTGACTTTGTCATTCCAATTTTGTCTTATACAGATAACTATAATAGCATTTAAGACTTTGTCTTTCCTACTGCTTTATTTTTTATGTAAAATTGATAACATTTAGGTCGTTTTCTTTACAATCTCTTGTGTCTATTTATTGAACTGTAAGATAATTCCGATGCAATTTTTTTTGCCATTCATTAACCCCCGATGTAAAAAAGGGTTCTTATAGATTTGACGTGTATTTATTTTTGTTCTGTTGATAAATAAACCGAACTAAACGTTTAATTATTTTCGCTTTTAGGGAATAAAAATGTAATCTCAAGGCAGAAAACTTTCGAGGATGGTTGATGATCAATTTAATATACCAGCTAGAGCTATTGATGAACCTCAGATTAATAAAAAAATTGAAAAATCTAGTTTTGAGGAATATATAAATATAAATTATAAATATAGTTTTGAAAAGACAAATGCTACTCCTAAAATTAATTCTACGTCAATGGTTGAGCAGTGGATAGATAGCAATGACTTTGAAAATCAAGATCCAATTACCAATGATACCAACCTGAAACTACAGGAGAGATACATTCATCCACGATAACCGTATCTGCTATGGAGGATCCAATACCAACAATTCCTGAAACTACAAAAGCAAAAAATTCATCCTTGACAACCATATCTGCTATGGAGTATAATGTAATAGCTAGTCCACCCATTATAAATACAACCCGGGTAGTAATGATTCCGAGTCTAAGAAAATGGAGATCTGTCACCATCCGAAGGTTCAGAATACAACCCAAATAAGAAACAGGCTAGAAACTACACTAAACTCTTCAAATCAAGAAACGTATCCATTTCTTCTAGTTCTGACAGCAGCTCATCCAGTTCCAGCAGCAGGTCATCCAGTTCTAGCACCAGCTCTTCTAGTTCTCATAGTATAAATAAGTCTTACGCATTTACACGCCATTTATACATTTAATGTAAGCCTTTTATACGTGATTTTTATGTTATTTTTTTATTGTACTCAGTGTTTTTGTCAGTGATAAAGATGTTCCTAAGAAGAAGAATAAAGAAGTACAATATTAGTAGTATTTTCATTCAATAAATCATTTCAATATAATGTGTTACTTTGGTCACAATTGCACAATTATTTAAATGTTGCTGGGAAAAGGGCATAATTGTATGCATGCATTAATATTTCATTAAATGTAGTATAAATAAATAAATAACTCACTCTTTTAAATTACATATTTATATTCACAAATGTATAAGGTATATTTCTGCCAAAAATAAAATACTAATTTACATTAATATGGGCAGAAAAACACAATACAAATCTATAAAAACCTTTAATCGTCTGTCCTGAAAAATTTGAAAATTTGCACCCTTTGTCCCTTGTCTTACCGAAGGTGCGATATATTGGTTCTTAGTATGTTTGTATGTATTATGTGTGTGTTTGTACGTGTGTACGTAGCTGCGCGCGCGCGCGCGCGTGTGTGTATTTGTATGTGTACGTGTGTGTATGTGTGTGTGAGTACGAGTGTGTGTGTGTGTGTGTGTGTGTGTACGTGTGTACGTGTCTATGTCTCTGCGATTAACAAAAAGCAAAGAAAGTCGGTGAAAGAATCTAATGCGAGAGCATATTTCTCATTCTTGTCATTTCGGATAAGGCTCTGTTGTCGTATGGATGGTTGAGTAATTTGTTTGAGTCAATATCACTTAAAGCCATGCCTTTTAGGGATTTGACCCGCCTCAAGACAACATAGCATTGGCCTATAGCAAAGATTTTAGGCCCTAAGTCCGCGGAACTAAGTGTATATCCTTGCAACTTGTGTACTGTCACAACCCAACTCAATATGACTGGCAACATCCGCCTCTCGATATCACCATAACCGCGATTGCCTTGATAGGTCGCTGGCACTGGAGCTATGGAAATATATCTATCATCATCTTTAAGACGCAATGCTATTGATGGATCATCAAATAATATCAAAATGGCATCAGGCAGTTCACCTGGCTCAAGTTGATTTGAACACCCATTGCCCCGTTCGCTAAGCCATCCGTTATTGGCATATTTCTCCGGAGCATAATACGAAAGCTCACAGCCAATTCAATAGTATGTACAAGTCCACCGCATTTGTTTGGATCGTACTTCCGTATGTGGCTGATTCCCTAGACTCATCTCTCTCTTCCAGCATGAAGCCTACCTCCATAGGCACACAGAATAAAATAGGTACCTATGTCAGAATAAAAGTAGGTACCTATGTCAAAGTCATGATAACAAACTGATACTAGCAGAAAACTTATCACTAAAATAATTGAATCTAGCTATAAACAAACTATTAATTAGCCCAAAACTTAAAGTGAATGGAATATCTATCACTACAAAGTATGAAATAAATAAAAGAGTAGTTAACACAAAACCAAGTAAACGAACGAAGTACCTAACACTAAAAAGTATGAAATAAAAATAATAAGAAAAAAAACAAAATGAAAACTTAAAAATCGCACCAAAAATGTTTACTAGGTATTTAGTTTCTTTTTTAAAAAAAGAGAACCGCCTTCAAAAAATCGACCTACTGAAAAGTACGAAATAATTTTTACATACGCTAATACATAGTATATAACTTATACAAAATACTTAGTTTTTGAAGTCGGTGCCAAACCATCAAAAACAAAAAAGAATACTGGCAAACAGAGAAAATAATACGACGAATATATCAAATCAATAAAGCCTCAAAAAATATCTGAATTAATAAAATTTAAAATAATCTACCTATATACTCTAAAAAGCAACATATATATTATATACAATAAATAAAAAGTATGAAATAAATGCTTAATTATAAAATAATTATACTTCATTCTGGGCTGTAAGTGCTATGTAGATTGAATGCGCTGGTTTGGAAAAGATGACGCCAAACAATAGGCTTTTAGAGGGATTTGGTTTGGCACCGACTTCAATGTATTAGCGTATGTAAAAATTATTTCGTACTTTTCAGTGGGTCGATTTTTTGAAGGCGGTTCTCTTTTTTTTAAAAAGAAACTAAATACCTAGTAAACATTTTTGGTGCGATTTATAAGTTTTCATTTTAATTTTACTCACGGATCTCTGACCACGTTTTTGTGGAAGTATATTTACACATTCATAAACATATTAGTTGTTATTTAGGTCCGGTAGTAGTTCACATTACGTCGCGACGGGCCGTTGAGATTTTCAGGAATCGGTGATAATGCTAAATTCAGACTTTGGGAAATGTATTTAGATGCTGATCATATTTACAGTGGGTCCGGTCTATAAATCAAATATGGAAATGTTCATGAATGTTGCAGTTCATACCTACATAAAATACTTATTTTCAATGGTAGGTACACCGAAACCTCCAAGCTACCGCAACTGGAGCCGGCTTACATTCCAAGTACCTATTATCATACATAACAAGATTATGTACTTAATTTACGTAAGGTAAACAACAAGTCATTACCAGCTTCAGATATTCAGTGAGATGTATTATCTACAGCATCTGTGACGTAATTAAGAGGGACGTGTCTAGGAGGTAAGATAAGGAAGTGAATTACGTTGACATTTAAAATTATTTACGCAGCAGATCTTTCACGTACATCTCAAAACATAAAAAAATACTCGTCAAACAAAATCTTGAAATGTTGCAGCGTAGTAGCTTATATAGATGAGAGAGTTAACGGAAGGCTTTTTGTCTGTATATATAAATTCTTGTGTTACTTACTGACTGACTTACAGACAACGCACCGCCAAATCTATTGGGCGCAAGAAGCTGAATTTGACATAAATGTTCCTTGGGGACCGTAGACGTGCACTGAGAAGAGATTTCCTTAAATGCATGGTATCGGAAAGAAATAAATAATTTGCGAGCGAAGCTGCGAGTATCAGAATTGGTATTTGGTTATAAACCTATTATAATAATACAGCTAGAAGTCTTTATACCTAAAAATGATGTAGGATACAAAGGTAAGCGGCAAAATATGGTAATTAGTAAACATGTCAACAGTCTTCAGAGCACCTGACTTTCTTGTCAAGTAAGGATTTTATAATACACAACTTAAGCGTCAACAGAAATTAGTCCACCGAGTTCAAACTTTGTCTCCAAGAACACGAAAAATTAAAAAAACAACAACGTACAAAGACATTTGAATGTTACTTAATTCCCTTTTCCTTCCTCAGAAAATTCTGTTTTTCGTTCATTTTGAAACAGTATTCTGAAACAGTATTCAACAATTATTATGTTTATGGCGCGTTCTCTCAGGGACGAATAGATCATCCAATTTCCCCGGGGTGTCATTAGAGGCAACAGAGGGATTTAATCCGGGAATGGACAAAAGTACCTAGATCTTATAAATAATATCGTAGTAATTTTTATCGGGCAGCTTTCTTGTGTCGCTAACCAGCTTTACCGAGATTATAAACGAAATTCCATTCGTTGCCATAGGATATCAAACATATCTAATAGTATTTAATTAATTCTTGTAGTAAACGGTCTAATATAAATACGAAAACAACCCAAGAAAACATAGTTTGGTAGGTTGCAGTCTGTGTTGGTGAAGGCTTTGGTTTATTCATTAGATCGTCTGTGGCAATAATAACAAAGGTACTTTATCAAGATTTTATATTTTTTTGCTCGGAGTGAAAACTGGAAGCAGCCAGAAAATATCGCTAAATAATCGCTTTATAATAAACCTACTTAATTCATGAAGATATTTTACTGGAAATGTTATTTTATTTTCAGACATAAGTACTTCTTACGATTCAAGAGTACTTAAAATACTTAGAAAACAAAAGAAATTAACTAGAAAATTTAATGGAGAAAGTAAAGCTTATTCAAATGTAGCTTATTGAATATTTAAATATTTTTACTTTGATGACCTTTGACAGCACACCTGCAGAGGTCCTCTATGCCAGACATAATATTATGTCGTTAACGTTACGAAGAAATAATTGTGAATAACCTTCTTGTGGCCTCAATTTACGGAACAGTACAAATGATTATATGGCCGGTCATTGCCATTTATAAAGGTGCTCAAACTTCGTTTTTCAACGACTGAATGCTACTTAGTTATGTGATTAATTGTGTGATTTGCAATTATGTAATCTAAACTTTACATTATTAATATTACGACTGTTGGGTGCTCAAGTATTTAAAATACAAAACCTGATATACATTGCCGAAAAATACTGAAGACATAAACAAAATTGAATTTTTACAGGAAAATCCAAATCTTCAATTATTGACAGGCAGAAACGTAGTCCTTTATCTTGTAGAGGGAAAAACTTTAGATAAAATTCAAAATTCATATTTCAATATACGAATCAAGGGACGTGACACGATGACATTCGAAGTAGCAGCCAATAAGAGCCCTGCAGTGCAAACTCAACGGTTAATTCCAATCACACTTTGAACGATGCAGAATGAACCCATTCGAGTAATTGACTTTCGGGATGTTTCGATTACGAGTGCTTTTACTAATGAGCCACATCTGATACAGGTATCGACCATGGACCATTTTGATTGAATGTGCTTTTGTGGAATGTTTGCAGTTTATGATTTTGTAAGTGTGTGCAGTTTGTAAGAATGTGTTTGCGTGAGTTTATGTGTGTCTTGATTGCATTTGTGGCTTATTCTTATTTTGATATCGTTGGTAGGTCAGCGATGTGTTTTGGCATATTTTTAGTGTTCATCTGTATATATAAAATCCTTGCGTTACTGACTGACTAACAGACAAGCTACAGCCAAGCTGAAATTTGGCATGTATGTTCCTTGGGGATCGTAGAGGTGCACTAAGAAGGGATTTCCTGAAATTACCACAGGATCGGGCAGAAACAGTTAAATGTAAAAAAATGAGAAAGCGCAGCTGCGGTCGTCCTCTAGTCGAATATAAATCAATGATTGCAGAGTAAGATTCATGTCATAATTATTTTACTTTTCAAGTAAGAAAACATAGCATTTGCTTTAATACTATTGCTAAAATTGGAACTGTATGGAATTCGGGGACAAGCATTATCATGGATTGAATCATACCTAAACAACCGTTTACAAAGGGTAGACATGCCATATATAGGACATGATTCAGCCTTAACGATCAGTAGCTCGCCATTCAAAGTGAACAAATTTGGAGTACCACAAGGCAGTGTATTAGGCCCGCTGTTATTCCTTTTATATATAAATGATTTACCTGACATAACACATTATAAAAATATTCTATTTGCAGATGACATTTCCATAATTTTGACATGCAACAATTTGACTTATCTTAGTGACTAAATAAATGAGACGATCCTTAGGGTGACAAAATGGTTAGAATGTAATAATCTGAATGTAAATTTAAATAAGACTAATTATATATTATTTCAAAATATACGATCAGTAGCTAAGAACCTTAATAATATAAGCATTTGTGAGAAAGATCAGATAACATTTTTGGGAATAACACTAGATAAGAATGTCAATTGGAAACCACACATTGATGCTACGTGTACCAAAATAAATAAATTTATTTATGTCTTAAATAAGCTCAGGAACACCTCCACAAAAGAGACTACCCTGTTAGCTTATCTTGGTTATGTCAGTTCTGTGCTAAGATATGGCTTAATATTGTGGGGTAACTCTCCAGAATCTAATAGATGTTTCATTACACAAAAAAGATGCATAAGAGCCTTAGTTGGGATTGCTCCAGATGAGTCATGCAAACCCCATTTTAAAAATGTAGGCATATTTACCTTATACTGTATGTACATCTTAGAGCTATCAACCGTCGTCAAAACGCATCCAAACCTTTTTACCAAGGCAAAAGATGAATATTCAAGAAACACTAGGAATCCTGACAGGCTAGTTCTAGAGATGATTCCAAAAATAAATATGTATAAAAATAATTGTAATGCAATGTGTATCCAAATCTACAATAAACTACCAGATAGTTTCAAAGAATTGCCCTTAAATCGTTTTAAGAACCACGAAAATGGCTATTAGAGAAGGCATATTATTCCCTGAAAGAATTCTTTGAGACAAAATAAATATCAGTGTCATGTCACTTTTAGTACATGTGCAATGAAAAGCTATAATTAATTATGTATAATGTACTGATCCTAAGAATTTTCTTGTTGTAATTGTCGGAAAAAACCAACACAATTCTTATTTTTTATTAAATATTTTAATTAACTACCAATGATGACATTATATTCTATGTGTAAGACCAATTTATGAATGTAATAAAATGTTAGTAATCGTATGCATTGTTCCTAATAAATTTCAAATCATGTGACATTTCACATGCCACTTATTGGCTAAATAGAAGTTCAAAAATATTCTGTAACACCAGCATCTACTGTATTTAACGTGAAATAAATATCATTTCATTTCATTTAAGATTGATTAATTTCGTTCATAACTCTGTAGTTTTTGATTTTATGGCAAAGACTGTGATGGCCAAGGTTGTAGATAAAATAATTGCTATTAAAATGTTGTTAGAATAGCTATGAAGATAAACTATGATAACCATCTGCACTCCCTTTTCCAAAAGGCTGGCCGCAGGACAAGTGCTGCAACCCCTCGAACTTAGATAAAACTTTACATAAACTTCTCTTTGACACCTAAAAGTAAAACTGCGTTTCCTTACAAATGCACGCCAAGCTAATATTCGAAATTCAACCTTAATTTCTAATGAGCATCAAGATATCATATAATATCAAGAAAAATATTTAATCAAACTAAAAACAAATCTTAACTTAAAACAAATCCTGAAGCTGATTTTTTTCTATACTAAAATGAAAAAGATTTTCTAAGGCCCTATTTTGTAAAATATAATATTCTTACACTTCCTTCACTGTATATATTTGAAACTGCTCTTTTTGTACAGGCTAATCCTCAACTCTTTCCCCGCTTATCAGACGTAGTTGTACGAAACCGAAGAAATAACAAAAGGTTATGCATACACAGTGCAAATATAGCCTTAATGGGAAATAGCATCTTCTGTATGGCTCCTAAAATATATAACAAGTTACCTGGTCATCTGAAAGATATGAGCCTAAATGTATTTAAGCAAAAACTACAAAAGCTATTATTAAGCAAATGTTATTATAGCGTAAATAATTTTCTTGACGACTATGACGTGTAACCATGTTCTGTGTATCTTTTGTATTTTTTAGTAGATAATATTATGCTTATCAATGTATGTTTTATGTAATAATATAGTTTATTTCTTTAAATTGTACCTACTGTGTTGCTACAGCTTATTTGTATGTCTGTAATTAATAGACAAAGCATGTATTGCAGCAGATTTTTTGTACACATGTTTAAGACAAATCAAAATATCTATATCTAAGATAAAATATTGTAATAATATCAGTTTTCTTTTAAAAAGGTGCTAACAAAGAGATTTTTCCGCCTTAAGTAAAAATTAACAAGAACTATGTACATAGGTACCTAATACATTCAACATTTCGCAAGTATCTTTTAGTCTCTACTTTTGTAGGCCTAAAACATTTATCATTATGTATTTTTTTGTGTGAAGATTTTCTTAAGGCAGCTTTGTTTTACAAAAAGATACAGAACGAGGTTATCTTTGTCTTATTCTTCATTATTTAAACCATTTAGTTACAAAAATTGTATCTGTAGTAATCTTTATTATATTTAGTTAGCTTTAATAAAATTGTAAATAGAAGTAGGTGTTTCAATGGTTTTATGATACATGTTTGTTTTGTGATTTTCATTGTTAGTTAATCTGTTGGTATGTGATTATATTGTTAGTATTTTCTCTTTCTTTCGTGGTTTCCTTACTAAATTTACACAAAATTTGCTTCGAGTTAAAACAGTGTCCGTGTGGTGACGGATTAAGAATACGGATTGTCACCACCCCATATCATCCCATGGTGTCGTAAGAGCCGACTGAGGGAGCATATTATGCAGAGAACAGCACTGTAAGAGAAGGAAAACTTGATAAAAACCCTATACCAACCCGTTTGGCCAGCGTGGTATAGTAGGCCAATTCCTCCTATCAAAGGAGAGGCCTAGTCCAGCAGTGGACTGTTAAAGGCTGATGATGATGATGAAAACAGAGATTATCGCATTTATATTATTTATTCTCTAGCTGATTTTTATATAATTGGGCTACATGGTGGTATTGGTAAGTTTAAATTTTGTCGGTTGTGAGATATTTAATGATGCCCATTTTAAAATATATTTATATATTTTATTGCGTAGCTATCCTAAATGACGAGAGACCAATTTACAGTTTAGCTGGTGAAATTACTTTATATAATTATGATTAAGATTGTTTATACAGCCAATTATTTTGTTCCAAAGAGAATGCTCAAAAAGAGCTTTTTAAACAATGTACATTATATAATGTTTATATACTCGTAGGTGTATACTTTGACTCACACAAAAGTAAAATTGTGTGAATCGAACCAGGATGATGTTAAGGAATAAGATAACTCTATTTAGTATTGCTCTGTACTATTTATTTTATTTTCCCAGCAAATTATTCTTTAATATGGTGTTGCTAAAAGGTAGTTTATTAAAAGAAAAATACTTGTAAGGATTTAAAATAAATATCATGCCTTGGAATAAAATTAAATTAAATACACTGGAAATGGCAGAGATTGATGATTTTTTGATCGAATAAGGCAAGCTAGATCGTTAGAACTACATTGGCTTAAGGTAATTAGTACAACCATTATGTTTCAAAATACGAAATTTTACGAAACACTCAATGATTTTATAGGGACAAGCCAACCACTTTAAGTACTTCGCCAGTCGCGTCGCACACTATTACCTTACGATATCCTCCTTTCAATATTACGTAAGTGACATATTAAGGTTGTACATTTGACATGGGTTCAACATAATTGTTGTTCCTCACTGAAATTCGGACACTAATGAAATATGTCAAATCTAATATGTATTTGCCAGTGTTTTGATAGTTTTTATTTATATTTATTTTAATATCGGTATAATCTATAGGTATACGTGTCAATTGAAATAATAAACGGTGGCCTCACTAATCTAAGCAAATATACAGTGGATTCGCTACTTGTTTGGGTGACCGCATGTGGCATTTACATTGGAGCGCTGCCATGCTTTCGAGTACGCATAATGCTTGGTTCAGGTTCTTGCCTCAGTACAAGAATCGTTATTCTATATAGCATTTCTTTAGGCAGTCTTTTTTCTTTTTTTATCTTTTTCTTTAAAAAGACAGCGCCCGCACTAGGACTAAATCCGGTGTCGCGGAGGACTTTACAAACATACATCTAACGGACACAATTAACACCCAGACTCGAAACAACATCTATGAATCACACAAAGTGTTGTCTCGTGTGGAGATCGAACCCACAACACTCAGTGCAGTGTCAAGCGGAGAGGCGGTCGCTTAAACCACTACACCAACCGTGTAGTCAAAACTGCGACACCAGAATTAGTCAAAATCTCAAAAAAAAAGAAGAAACGTGGTGGATATCACATAGAAAATAATAATAAATAATAATAATTTATTTACTCCATAAGAATTACACTTGATCTTAGTACAAATATATGGCTTATGGTATAGATTTACAAGCTTAAGACCCTGACTTCTAAACTAGGTATGTACCTGTATCTAAGAAGCCAGTATTTCCTTCTGATTGTTACATTTATATAAGCCTCACAGGTGGTTACAAATTATCGATATTCTCATGGAAGCATAACAAGTTTAATTAGAAAAATATTAACTACAAATAGCGCAAAGAAAATGGAGAAACCTTTCTTACTTTATTGTATAGAGGCAACTTAATGTAAAAGTGACTAATTTAATAAACGATATTTTTAATCTTATAAACTATCGTGTGTAGTGTAAGTGTAGGTATGTGTGTAAGGGGTGTGTATGAGGATGTTTGCGTGTGTATGTAAATACAGAATTATGAGCTTATGAGAGTATTATTTAATGTTATTGTATCTTTTTTCAAGAAATATTAAGTTAATTGCCTAATAGCAGTTCTTCGGTATTACGGAAGGTAAGTTTTTGAATATAATCTTTTAATACTATTTTTATTTGAAATTAAGTTTTAGAATGTATTTTTAGTTTCCTATTTATATTATTATAAAGTCTAGTACTGGCCACGTAGTAGTGTCGTTCCGCGAATGAAGTTTTATGCGGCTCTTGAGGAAAGATTTTGTATTTTAATCTCCCAATTGGCTCCGAAAGAGGACGGGATGAGTGCTTACGCAGAATCGATATAAGGACATAAAGCTGTCTGACCGTCAGCATGTTCGATTCCGCATATAGTTGAATCGTAGGATATCTAAGTGGCCGTGAAAAAATAACTTTAAGGACCATTCTTTGCGCACGTTCGAGTCTCATAAAATAGCATTCAACGGCTGCACCCCAAGCGGGTATACAGTACGTTAGGATCGATTGGCAGAGAGCAAGGTATAGGTAAATTCACGAAAGTTGACCACAAATGGCGGCCGTCGCGCATATGTACATTCGTGCAGCAATGGCGTTGCTCCATTCTTGCCGCATTTAGGGAATGCGTCAAGAACGGAGCCACGCCATTGGCACTCCACCCGCGCCTCACCCCGCACCTCCACGGGGATCTAAAAAATGATTTCTGCGCAGTGGTCATCTTTCGTGAACCGACCTATACACTAATTTTAACGTATCCATGTCAGCACATCTTCGTAATTAAAAAGAAGAAAAAACAATGTATAATCTATTTAATGCCTTAAAATGTTTGTCACCTCTACTTCATAATTTTTGTACTCAGATATACAAATTTTGTAAAGAGGATAGATAATAGTTTTGCATCAATCAATCAAATTCATTGTTTTCACGTTAATTTTACATTTTTGAGCTCATCCCCCCTTGGTGCTCAACCCCCTTGCTGCGCATCTAATTACACCGGGTCCAGTTAATAAATCGAGTGTAGAGATATTTATGAATGTTCTAGTTCATACGTTTATAACTCATTTTTGGCACTGCATGTCAAAACCTCCAATCTACCGCAACTCCAAGCTCAGGCTTACACTCCAAGTACCTACCTATTATCATACATAACAATACTATGTACTTAAATTATGTAAGGTAAACAACACGTAATTACCAGATCCAGATATTCAGTGAGATGTATTATTTACAGCATCTATGACGTATTTAAGAGGGACGTGTCTAGGAGGTTAGACTGGAGAGTGAATTACGTTGTCATTTAAAATTATTTACGAAACGGATCTTTCACGTACATCTCAAAACATAAAAAATACTACCTCCTTCATAAGTATTGTATCGAAAATATTTGAGAAACATATATATAAACAATTATACACCTATCTTGAGAAAATTATATACTTACCCAAGAACAGAAAGGCTTTCGTAATAATAAAACAATAAATATGGCTATTTATGATTTCATGTATAAAGTAATAGTAAATGTAGACAAAAACATTCCTGTTAGCATCATATTTTGCGATATGATGCAGGCGTTCGACTACGTTTGCCACGATATTTTAATTAAGAAATTAGAAGCTTACGGCATCCGGGGTAACGTTTTGCGTCTTATAGAATCATACATTATTAATAGAAAACAGTACGTAGAAATAACCTCAATGAACACACACACAAAACATGAAGAAATTTATCGATCATCTGGTAGAGTAGTCAAATACGGTGTGCCTCAAGGTAGTGTTTTGGGACCTTTATTGTTCATTATATATATCAATGACCTAAGCAAAAATATCAACCAATACGTGACACTATTTGCAGATGATAGTACCATAACTATTCCATGTAAAAATAAAGATACCTATAATGATGATATGAATAATTCCCTAATATCGATGATACAATGGTTAGAAAACAATAATTTAAAAATCAATTTGAAAAAAACTAATATTATGCACTTTACACAAAGAGGATCTACTATGTCTAACCTGAATACACACTACAATAATAAAATTATTAATCAAGTAAGCAATGCGAAGTTTCTTGCTGTAATTATCGATAAAAAGCTTAATTGGAAAACGCACATTGAGTATGATATCAATAGCTACTAAAAATTTTACTAGTAGATGTCTACAATGTGAAACAGTTGCAGCTCCTTACAAAAATAAAATGTACCACCATTATATTTGTTTGAAAAGAGTGGCCATGAGTTTTATTGCCCGTTCTTTCTCGTGGTTCTACCTATTGCATTGCGAACGTGGCAGTAAATGTAAATGTAGAATCATTAAGTAACGTAATTAACTTAAAATTTGACGTTCATAAGCGTCACTTTGTGGCCTAGATGAATAAATGATTTTGATTTTGATTTTGATTTCACACAGAGGCCTTAATAAGAAAAATAAGTAAATCTTCTTACGCAATTTACAAATTAGTAGTTAGTACCAATGCTCAACATAGACGCCCTTCTTACGGCATACCATGGTTTAGTTTCCTCCAATCTTAGATACGGCATTATCTTCTGGGGTAACTCTACGAATAAAGAACAAGTATTTAAAGCCCAGAAGCAATGCATAAGGACTATGTTCAAACTAAAGGTCATGGAGAGCTGTAAACCATTTTTTATTAAATATAAACTATTGACACTACCTTCTCTTTACATTTTGGAAAGTGCAATGTTTGTTAAGAGCAATCCTAACTTATTTCCACGTATGTCTGAAGCGGTCGATCGTAATAGACGCGATAACAGTAAACTTCGCCTACATAAGTCAAAAACTACTCTTATGAATAACAGCAAATTTTGCATGGGTCCAAAAATATATAATAAAATTCCCAAGCCCAGGAAAGAACATAATAGTAAATTATTTAAAAACAAACTAAATAATTTCCTTGTAAATAAAGCCTACTATAATATTAAAGATTTTCTGCATGAAAAAATTGATCACTAATTACTAACAAATTATTACACACTGAGTTACTGCTAATTAAACGTAATAAAATGGAATTTATAAAATACACAAAAATAATAATATATACGAAATTGATTAATGTATGTATCAATAAAAATATTGTATAATTACATGGTAAATAAATGTAATGTTAGATTAGTAGTCATATATTTAGATTTTCTTTGGCTGTATGTTATTTAATACAATTCATTAATATAATTTATAAGGCGAAAGATAATTAACCTAGTATTGTTTAAATTTTTTAAATATAATTGTATATATTTGTACGCTTCTTCTTCTTCTTGTCGTATCAATGGCGGTTTTAGATGACAGACGACCAGTATTCTGCTACAGCTATAGCGTTGTTTGTGGCCTTATACAGCTCAGCCAAAGAGCATTTGTACGCTGTAAAGGCTAAACATGACTGTCGATTATATTTCCTTTAACAACTTTCATGCATAACTATGTATGTATACTCATGTTAATACAAATAAAATTATCTTTATCTTTACTGTTCACATTAAGGCTTGAAACCTTGCAGCGTGCTAGCTAATATTAAGATTAAAAGGGAATCCGAAGGCTTTTTATGGGAAATATAATCTTGCAACTAGTTCTACTATAAAAGCACGTCTATTAGAGTTGGTATTTGGTTATAAACAGATATATTCTTCATAGAACATTATAGTTATACAGCTGAAGTCTTTGCAACTAAAAAGCAGAATACAAAGGCAAGCGGCAAAATGTGGTAATTAGTAAACACGACGCGAGTCTACAGAGCACCTGACTTTCTTGTCAACTAAGGATTTTATAATACACAACTTAAGCCTCAAGAGAAATGAGCCCACAGAGTTCAAACTTTTTACCCAAGAAACACGAAAAAGTAAATAACAACAACGTAGAAAGACATTTGAATGTTACTTAATTCCCTTTTCCTTCCTCAGAAAATTATATTTTTCGTTCATTTTGAAACAGTCTTCAAACAATAATTATGTTTATGGCGCGTTCTCTCAGGGACGAATAGATCATCCAACTTCCCCGGGGTGTCATTAGAGGCAACAGAGAGATTTAATCCGGGAATGGACAAAAGTACCTAGAGCTTATTTATTATACCGTAATTATTATTATCAGGTAGCCTTGTCATGTTGCTAAACAGATATACCGAGATTATTAACGAAATTCCATTCGTTGATATAGTATATCAAACATATCCAATAGTTTTTTTTAATTACTTCTTGTAGTAAACGGCTAAGTAAAAATACGAAAATAACCTAATGGCGCTGATACAATTGAGCATTCACCTGTAATGAGCATTCTCGCGAATGTTACAAAACAAATGAGTGTGTTTTAGCGAGCATTCTCACAAACATTCGGGCGAGCCTAAGAATATAGAAAATACATAGAATTCGCGCTGCAATAGCGGTTAAACCCAATATATTTATTTCACTTTGACTTATGGTTTTTATTTAGGGAAGAATTTTCGTAGTTTGTCACTAATTTTTACTTGACAAGTCATGGGCTTACTCAGAATAAATATCGATAATGTTTACCATAAATCCTTAGATTTGGTTTACTCAGAATTAATTTCAATAGAATGTTGATAAACCCTCGATATCGATAAATAAATTTGAACGTAGAAAGACACTTGTGATTTATTAAACCTGTTAAAATTAAAATTTGTTTTTTTTTATTTAAAAACGTCATTTGTTTATGTATCTTACTCTTACTCTAGAAATAACTCATAAGTGAAACTGAAGAAAATAAATTGGGTAAAACTGCTGTTGTAGTGCGATTTCTATATTCTACGGATTAGAGTGTTCGCTAGAATGATCGTGAAAATGTTCGGTTGGACAAAACAAAAAACGGCGAATGCTCGCTGTTCTGTTACAAGTGAATGCTCAGGTGTATCAGCGCCATAAGAAAACACAATTTGACAGGTTACAACCTGTGATGGTGAATGGTTTGGTTTTTCCATTAGATCGTCTGTGGCAAAGTCCATAAGTACAGAAGGTACTTCATCAAGACTTCATCAAGATTTTATATTACTTTGCTCGGAGTGCAAACTGGAAGCAGCCAGAATTTATCCAATAAAATCGCTTTGTAATAAACCCACTTAATCGATGAGGATATTTTTACTGGAAATATTATTTTATTTTCAGACATAAGTACCTCTTACGTCTCAAGAGTAAAATACTAAAATACTTATACTTAGAAACCAAATGACACTAACTAGAAAATTAGATGAAGAAAGCAAAACTTATTCAAATGTAGCTTATTGAATATATAAATATTTTTCCTTTGATGAGCTTGTACAGCACACCTGCAGAGGTCCTCAAATCAGTCAAATTTAATAAAAAACATTTATGACTCAATACATCGTTCCCAATTAGACGTCTCATTGAAATTACAAAGTCTTTTAAACATCGAAGTTAAGGGGTGTAGCTGATTAGGCTCGTAACGATCTATTTGGTAGTAATGATCATTCGTTCACTCGTTCAGGAGTGTATGAATGAATGACTAATGGAGCGAGCGCTCAAGTGATTTAGAAAGTTTCAACGTCAAGCAAGTTCTGAGTAATAAGAGACTTGTCGGAGTTACAATCGAATACTCAATCGGCTTAAGATATAAATGATAATGTCATTAAAGTTGAAAGAATTTTTATTTGCCTGTGAAATTAGTGACGTTTTATTTGAAGGATCAGATAGAGTTATATTTTTATCGCGTATATCCTGAATTGAGTTATATAGATAAAGCAAATACAAAGGTTTATATTAAAAAAAGTGTTTAATATGGTAGTTTCTATAAATGTAAACAGTTGCGATAAATGTGATTGAAGGAAAATGAACGAAATGTATGCTTTCAAAATAATGTAGAACAGTAAATACCATTTAGATAGCACAACAAGCGTATGAGACTGCTGATCGGAGGTCCAGGGTTCGATTCCCAGGTCGGGCAAAACTGTTGCTGGGTTTTTCCGAATACTCAGTAGCGGAGTCTGGTGATGTGCCCGGTAACAGCAATAGGCTCGCCCCCTATTACGTGAGACCTAAGAATTCATGGCAAAATGTCTTTGCCTACCCCTTCCGGGATACAGGCGTGAGACTATAAAAAAATATATTTAAAGAAGCGTCAAGAAAAAAGCTACTCGGTTTATTTAGAACGAATTTGAATTCTAATAAACAACTATAGTTGCTAGAGTTATACTTGTTAGTAAGACATGATTATGTTGTTAACGCTACGTAAAAGGGATCGGCGGTAACCTTCCTATGAACTCATTTCACAAAAAAGTACAAATCATTCAAAAATTTTTTAACCGTTACACTTTTACAAAGATGCTCAAACATCCCGTTTTTTAAAGACTTTTTGCTATTTAGTTATTATAGTCAAGTTGTAAAAATAAAAAAAAAAATAATATAAGAAGTAAATTAGTTGTGAAAGCTTTTTGATTTTGCATATAGATGATTTAAATTCTACATCGATTGTTAGAAGCGCAAGTATTTAAAATAAAAATCCGGATATACATTTCCGATTTGACGACATAAACATTGGCGACATAAACAAAATTAAATTTTGAAAAAGGATAAATTTAATCAAATCTTCAATCGTTGTCAGGCAGAAACATTGTCCGATCCTTTGTCTTGTAGAGAGAACAATCTGACGATAAAATTCAAATTCAAATTTCAGTTTACGAATCAACTGACGTGACACGATGTCATTCAAATTAGCAGCCAATAAGAGCCTTGCATTGCAAACTCAACGGTTCACTCCAATCACGCTTTGAATGATGCAGAATAAAACCATTCGAGTAATTGACTTTCGTGATGTTTCGATTACGAATGCTTTTATTAATGAGTCTCATCCGATACAGGTATCGATCGTGGACCTTTATGATTGAATGTGCTTTTGTGAAATTATTGCAGTTTGATTTTGTAAGTCTTTGCAGTTTGTATGTATGTGTTTGCGTATGTTTATAGTAGGCGAGGGCTCCACTATTATACGAAGGGATTTCGGGATTTACTCGAGCGCGGCAGATATTGATAGCATCCATGTCCTACGTATTGAATAAAGTAGGAATGTTAATCTGATCGTTTGCATAGTGGAGGTGGTAGTACGAAAGGTTTTAAAATGCAAAAAAGAATAAAATTATCGAGCGTGTCAGATTTTCTAAGGGGATGTTAAGTGTACCTAAAAAGGCTCTCATTGAATAATCTGACTATTTGGGTGTGACCAAACTGGTGGTCACTATTATAATTAGAACGTGCAAAAAGAATTCGCCATTTTGACATACTCAAGCGCGTAAGATTTAGATGCATATGCTTCATCCTTAGAGACGTGCTTTCTCATAATCTGACGATTATCTAGAGGGATTAGTGCAACAGTTTTTTAAGTATTTTTCTTATGGTAATAGGTGGCAAAGGAGCAGCGATAGCCTAGTGGAGATACCAACGGACTGCCATGCAGAAGGTATCGGGTTCGAATCCACGGCGCGCACCAATGACTTTTCGGAGTTATGTGCGTATTGAATTGTTAATAATCGCTTGTCTCGTGCCTCGGAGAGCACGTCAAGCCGTGTCAGTTCCGGCTGTCATGAAGATCTTTGATAGACGTTATAGGGCGTCAGTACCTCTAAAATAAACTGACACTAGTCTAAACTATGGAATATCGCTATCCCTTCGGGTTGCAAAGATCAGACAGGCAGTCGCTCCGTGGAAAAGCTATATAATATTCCGCCAAATCCGGCTAGACTAGCGGACCCCAGGTTGAGACTGGGATAATGCTAGGAAGATGATGAGGCGGCAAACGAGCAGATAGATCGCCTGATGGTAAGCAATTACCGCCGCCCATGGACACAAGCAACACCCCAGGAGTCACAAGTGCGCTGCCGCCCCTTGGGGTTGGGAAAAGGGATAGGATGAGGAGTGGGATGAGGGAGAAGGAATAGGGGATAGGGCCTCCGGCACTCTCACTCATCGAACGAAACGCAACAGGTTAGGTACTGTTACTTTACGTTGATCTTCTGTGAGAGGGTAGTACTTCCCCGGTCGAGCTGGCCCATTCGTGCTAAATTCAGCAAGGCTCTACTACCATAAAAAGTTAAGTTAAGTTTTGAAAATCAATAGCCGCTCCTCCCACCGATAAAAAGGTATACATTATTTACATTTTTATCAACTTAGCTTTGCAACCTAATAGGTCTCAATGAAGCTCGAGTAAATCCTTATTTAGCATCGTAGGCTGCCCTACTATTGTGTGTTTTTATAGTTCTCGCGGCTTACTCGTATTTTGATATCGTGTAGGTATGCGGTTTGTATGTTTGGCATATTTTTCAATATATGAGTATTAGTATTAGTATGAATCAATTCGACTCCGAATCAGACTCCCCCCGTGGTCCAGTGGATCGTGTACGCGTCTGCTGATTGGAGGTCCTGGGTTCGATTCCCGAGTCGGGCACAAGTGTTACCGAGTTTTGCCGTATTGTGTAGGGCGAAGGGGACTGTCAGATTCTTACTGACTAAAAACCAACCCGTGTTCCTCATGTACCCGTGTGTCGGAGGGTCGGGTATCGCCGAAGCATTCCTCGCTACCCCGACGGGTATTGGCCCGCCAGATGGTCAGGCGGGCCCCGAACAAAAACGCCTTGGCGGCGGATGAAGGTGTTGGGCTCCGCCACCAAAACACCCAGCGGCCGCAGAGGATAGGGAGGACGGCAACGCAACACCGCATCTCCTCTTCCTCTGCGGCCCCACCACGACGCAACGATGGTGCGCCCCCATTTGGTCGCGGGAGATAGGGCGCGCGGCAACGCAACACCGACACGCCTCTCCTCCCGCGACCGCGCCTGACTGCGAGGGACAGAAGAACTGTCCCTCGCACCCGCACCATTGGACGCATCCTACACAGGCCTCCGTCAAGCCAACGCGGAGCGTCCACTCCTGGGATCTCGCTTAGCTTCACCGTGGGTGACCTAACCACGGTTACTGAGCCCCCCCACCACGACAAGGTGGAGATCCAACGGGGGGGGGGGGTGGACTATGGGTACTAGACAATACATTGGCATACATATATACGTATTTTAGTTAAACTTTGTTAATACTTCTTCACTTGAAAGATGATGTTTTGCGTTCGTGTGGTACCTGTCCGCGGAAGCGATTTAATTACTTCTTATAGTAAAGGTCTTAATAAAAATACGAAACATACCTAAAGAAACCTAATTTGACAGGTTGCAGCCTGTGATGATGAATGGTTTGGTTTTTTCATTAGATAGTCTGTGGCGAAGGCAATAAGCACAGAAGGTACTTTATCAAGATTTTATATTTTTTGAGAAAATTTGAAGCAGCCTGAATATACACCGCTATTTTTTAATTAGTACAAAAACTTTAAGGACAGATTAGCGAAGATATTATTATCATATATGTGACGTAAGAATTTCATAATATCAATAAAGAGCAAAGTTATTATCATTTGTTTATTGTAGAAAATCTCACTTAAATTATAGTCATATTTTACAATCCATTCACTAATTCATTGATAATATTCCATCCTGCTCATTCGCATTCTCTCTGTCGCACTTATGATGTAGGTAGCAATAGAAAATAAAATGAAGAAAAATAATAAATGTAGGTAGTTATTTTTTAATTTTGTTAGTTCTACCCTCTCCTTCATACTTCATTCGGACGTAGGACCGGTAAAATTTATCGTTTAACAAGTAATTAAATACGGAGGTATGTAATTAGAAAGCAAACAAATATCAAAATAAAAGATGGTGTTCTGGACTAAAAGAAAAGAGTAATTTTGGCGTATTTATGAAGTTAGAATCATCTGCTATTTACAAATTATTTTATCGTCATCATGTCAGCCTAGAGACGTCCACTGTTGGACATAGGCCTTCCTCAAGGTGTGTGGAGAACACAGACCGATTTTGAGGCGCCTGCATCAAATTATTATTTACTTAAGTACGTATTATTTACTAAACTTACAAGTATTTCCATTGTCCTTCGAAATGTCAAAAGCATCCAATATGCACTGTTTTAATTGTTTGACACTGACCCGGTCACTTTTGTACACCCACAATACGATGTCCATGGGTACACAGCTGCACTCGCGATTTTTCCACTCAAAAAGTACGCACGAAGCATAGCTACATACTCCCGTGATATGAACTGATATGATAGGCCATCGCGTCGGGCAAACGTAGACAAACAATTAAGTTTTGCAACGAAATTAGATACGCTGACTTTCGCTAGTAATTTAGTACTGTGTGTCGCATCGTCGGGGCGTGGCGCAGGCGCAGAGAGGCGGGGGGGGGGGGTAATTTATCAATGGTATGATAGTACACGGGTCGGTCATAGTATTAGTATTGCATTTACCAATTATCACGTATTTTTGTGGACAGTTTTGAGACAGTTTTGGGACTTAGTGTTTTTATTTTTCAACTACATAATTATGATCAGTTAAAGATACTTAGTGCCCTGTTAAATTTTTTGTACTAATTAAAAAATAGCGGTGTATATATATATTTTTTATTTTTATAATAATATCCTACCACATTCACACAACACCATCTAGTCCCAAACTAAGCAGAGCTTGAACTATGGGTACTAGATAATAGATAAACATATAAAATAAAAATCGCTTTATAATAAACCCACTTAATTGATGAAGATATTTTTACCGGAAATGTTATTTTATTTTCAGCCATTAGTACTTATTTCGACTCAAGAGTACTTAAATTCCTATTCTTAGAAACCAAATGTAATAACTAGAAAATTAGATGGAGAAAGTAAAACTAATTCAAATGTAGCTTAATGAAAATTTAAATATTTTTCCTTTGATGAGCTTATACAGCACACCTGCAAAGGTCCTCAAATCAGTCAAATTTAGTAAAATTCATTATTTATTTATTCAATACATATTTCCCAATCAGACGTCTCATTGAAATTACAAGTCTTTTAAACATCAAAGTAGAGGGGAGTATCTGATTTGGCTCGTAACGATCTATTTGGTAGTAATGATCATTCGTTCACTCGTTCAGGAGTGTAGGTATGAATGAATGACTAATGGAGCGAGCGCTCAAGTGATTTAGAAAGTTTCAACGTCAAGCAAGTTCTGAATAATAAGAGACTTGTCGGAGTTATAATCGAATACTCAGTCGGCTTAAGATATAAATGATAATGTCATTTAAGTTGATAGAATTTTTATTTGCCTCTGAAATTATTGACGTTTTATTTGATGAATCAGATAGAATGTCGTGTTTGCATTATAACCGTTAATAGGTAGATCTAATATAGAAGAAAGTTTGAACATATTATTTATATATGATAACATTTGTCAATGATAATGAGGGAAAATGAATAAAATTCTTGGTATCAAAATAATCAGAAAACAAGTTTAATCAAGTGTTTTTACTCACGCCTGTATATCCCCGAAGGGATAGGCCGAAGTGTAATATAACACTCACAGTAAAATATTTTGATAGCAGAAGTAAAATTAAGAAAAAGTTACTTTTTGAATTCAACAAAACAACTATAGATGTTAGGATCATACATGTCAGTAAGATATTACTTATGTTAGACCTAATATCCTGTCGTTAACGTTATTAAGAAATAATTGTGAATAAACTTCTTGTGGCCTCAATTTAGGGAACAGTACAAATGATGATCACGGTATTTCCCAGTTGCCATTTACAAAGATGCTCAAACTTCGTTTTTCAACGACTGAATGCTACTTAGTTAAGTGATTCGTTGTGTGATTGCCACATAAGAGATCTTAACTATATATCATTATTATTACAACTGTTGAGTGCTCCAATATTTAAAATACAAAACCTGATATATATTTCCGAAAAACACTGAAGACATAAATAAAATTGAATTTTGAAAAAGGAGAAATCAAATCTGCAATCGTTGACAGGCAGAAACGTTGTCCAGTCCTTTGTCTTGTATAGAGAAAATTCGATAAAATTCAAATTTCAATTTGCGAATCAACCGGCGTGACAAGATTTCATTCGAATTGCAAACATGCATTGCAAACTCAACGGTTCACTCCAATCACGCTTTGAACGATGCAGAATAAAATTATTCGAGTAATTGACTTTCAGGATGTTTCGATTACGTGTGCTTTTAGTAATGAGTCTCATCTGATACAGGTATCGACCGTGGACCCTTTTGATTGAATGTGCTTTTGTGGAATGATTTCATTTTATGATTTTGTAAGTGTATGCAGTTTATACTTATGTTTTTGCGTATGTTATGTTCGTCTTGATTATTCTTGCGGTTTATTTGTATTTTGATATCGTTTAGGTGTATGCGTTTTGTATTTTTGGCATATTTTCAGATTTTGATAAGTATGAATCAATTATTGCTGAGTTAGTATCATTTTTTTTATAGACTCACGCCTTTATCCCCGAAGGGGTAGGCAGAGGTGTAATATTACACCCACATTTCGCCACGAATTTTTAGGTCCCACCTAATAGAGGGCGAGCCTATTGCCGTTACCGGGCACGTCACCAGACTCCGTGCGTGCAGTAAAACTTTACCCGACCCGGGAATCGAAACCGGGACCTCCGATCAGCAGTCGCATACGCTATCCAATGGACCACGGAGGCAGTCAGGCAGTTAGTATCATGTCATCTTTATTTTACTTTTTATGTATGGAAACGTGGTTTATAGCTTTGCATTTTTTTTATGACTAAAGCTCACATGACCAAATAATTAAAAATGAAACTAAATTGTTCTTCGATTTTTTAAGTGTCTAAAAATTTTCCAGATAAACTATTGAACCCCTTTGCATTCCTTTTTCCAAGGTGGCAGCCGTGGGACAGGTGCTGCGACCCCACAAACTTGGATTTTGTTGCATAAACTTATCTTTGACACCTAAAAATAAAATTGCGACTCTTTACATAGTATGAACAATAAGCTAACTACCAGTATTTTAAATTCAACCATAATTTCTAATGAGCATCAAGATATATAAATCCGAGATAAGAAACCGAGAGTTTTCTACACTAAAATTAAAAAGATTTTCTAAGATAAAGTATTGTAATAATATCAGTTTTCTTTTAAAAAGGTACTAACATAGAGATTTTACCGCCATTACTTAAAATTAACAAGTACTATGTACATACCTAATACATTCAACATTTCGCAAGGATCCTTTAGTCTCTACTTTCAAGGCCTAAAACATTTATCATTCTTCCTTTTTTTGTGTGAAGATTTTCTTAAGGCAACTTAATTTCACAAAAAAGCACAAAACGAAATATTTTTTGTCTAAAATATTTAAACAATTTAGTTACAGAAAATTAATGGTATCTGTAGTAATCTTTATTATATTTAGAGCTTCAATAAAGTCCTCAATACGAGTTTTATTACTTTTAATATATTTTTTGGTTTTTGTTTGATAGTCAATGTGTATATATTATAATTGTTAGTATTTTCTGTTTTATTCTTGGTTTCTTTAATGTGCTATGAGTTAAAATTAAGAGATTTTAGCATTTATTAGTATTACTCTGGTTGAATTCTAGTTATTTCATTGGGCTAAACTTGGATATGAAGTCGAGGTATTGGTGGCATCCCAGTTTGTCGATTTTGACAATATTTAGCAAGATCCATTTTAAAATATTGAAAAAAAGAAAGATATTTATATTGCCGCGGGTGAGATAGCTTACAGTTTGCTGGTGAAATTACTTTCTAATTATTGGCAGTATTAATTAAGATTATTAATACTGCCAATAATTTTGTTTCTAAGAGAATTCTCAAAACAATCTTTGCTGCAAAACAAGTTTAGAACATCATTCACAGTGTTCAAAGACCGCGTAGCTGTGTGTAGCACTCGTAGCTGAGTGCTACAAGTAGCTACGTGGTAGCTTTATTATGACACAAATGGTCTGTTTTGTTGCTTTGTATAATAAAGTGTTTTTTCGTAGCACACATTCTAATTTGACTAACGTTTGACTTTGTAAATGTTGCAATGTTTTAGTGATTGTCTCTCCGTGGGCGGGTAGTCTAATAGTTATGGTGCATCCACATCGCAGTTATTTTTTGTTTACAAACTTTTAAAATACGGTAACATTAGGTAACATTGAATAACTTTCAGAAACTAGCTATGGAGGTACCCCGACTGATTTGTAGTAAAATGTTGTACTGTACCGTGCTAAAATGTTGCCCGCAAAAAGTCTATGCACCATAACAAATAAATTATATACACGTCATGCTTCATATTTAGGAGGTCAAACACCTTCCAATTACTCTGGTTATGTGGACGTTATCACGTTATGGAGCAGTTCAGAGGTCAAGCACCGCTGATATCATAAGGGAGCTTTATGTGGTCATGTCCTTGTAGAAGTGTTTTATTATACTTCTGCATTAGAGAAAAATCTTAAAGTACGGTATTTACAGACATTTAATCAACGAACTTAATACCTAGAGTCAAAGCAACATATTGTGGATCATACAAGTGTTGTTAAGTGTAGCCATCAATCCCACAATACTCGGTGTAATACCAAACTCGAGGCGACCACTCAGTCCACTAAGCCATCCGCGCAAATCTTTGCATAAAGAAGGACACCGACGCATTAATTATTATTTTATCTGGTTATATTGGGTTACTTGCTGTTCATCAAAAATCATGGTCAATATTTCGTGAAAATAATCACTTATACCTTGCGTTATAAGCGGTCGAGTCAATAAGTGCAAATAAATTCCACGTATAAAATAGTTTAATAACAGTTTACACGTTGCCACGTATTATGTACGCAAAGCCTAAATATACAGCCTAGCTTCAGTCAATTAGTTGTGTACAAACATTATCGAGCAAATTAGTTCATGCCTCCACAAACACGCGCTTATGAATAAACTATAACGCTCATTACAGCGTTCGGTGTACCGTTTGTTATTGCGAGTTGCTAGTAGTGACGTTCAAGCGCTTGAACCATGTGGTGCAACTATGTGGTTAAAAGAATTACGCCCGCCAATAATCCTGTCTGCGCTTAAAGACTTATTTTCTTGTTCTTTCTCTATTGGTTTTGGGGTTTTTGGTGGTCTTTGTGGCATGCTCTAAGATTAATTGTGGTTTTCTTATGTTTACTGGCAGCGCGCAACCTACTTGTAAGGTAGCTTCCAGTTAAAAATTCTAAATAGAATACGTCTCTTTGGTTTCTCTTGCTGCTGATGACGCATGCCCCTATCGGTCTCTTCCTATTTTCGCAAGCAATAAATAATTATTGTTCTCTGTTAGGAATATCCTTTTAAGCGCTGTGTATATTGTATGTTTATTATATTACGCTATGTATATTTTCGTCATTTATTCTCATATCGAAGTCACGTAACTACTTTACCTCAGGAATCCTAATATTCTCTTATTCGATTCTATTTATTAAATATTTAGTTGAGAACTGCATTGGGACTTCGCAATGTCCATTTTAAAACTTGTCCGTTGATATTGTTCGATAAAACTCGCAGTGCAGCCACTCGCGGTAGCTAAAATTAAAATAAAAGAATATAATCCTACGCCATTCAATTCTAAGGCTCAAACTGGTATTGAAAATAAGAAGTAAAAGGCTTGTGAATAAATCAATGGACGATCCACCATAGAAAACGGTTTCTGTATTATATGTAAGTACGTTTCCTTTTCAATTGTCATTGACTGAATTGGAAAACAAAGAGGGTTTGAAGGTCTATGGAGACGTTACTATATAAATAGGTGATGTTTTGTATACGTAGGTTTCGAAGCCACGCATTAATTATTATTTATTTGAAGAACTAACAGTAGCTACATTGCGTTGGAGTAGTGGTATTCTAGAGTGGAGACTGCGTCTTTGCAAACGTAGTGTAGGACGCCCTGCGGCTAGGTGGAGTGACGATATACGCAATGTGACTGGCAGCGGCTGGACACGAAGAGCTAAAAATCGCGCGTAGTAGCGTGCCATTGGAGAGGCCTATATCCAACAGTGGACTATGACAGGTTGATTATGATGATATTCATACAAGGTAGATAATAAAATACCTACTAAAATTCTTACAAACTTGCCATTTATGAGCCATACCGCATTCAAAAATAGACAAACATTGTTTACCGGAATAAGATTTAACGGACACAAAGAATACCCAGAATAAAAGCAGCAATTTGTGGATTCTTATTATCATATTAGGCGTTAGCATTAGGTATTCATTTATTTAACGAATAAATATCATTACAATTCAGACGAAAGCTCATTTTAGAAAAAGTAAAGTTAATATAATGCAGACAGAAATGGTCACTTTGCAAATCGAACATTTCCTATATATTTTGTTGCTAAAGACTTTATCTAGGAATATTGGCATATGCCTCAGTGTTCTATCTCGAAGGGATGTTATACCTTAAAATGTACATAAAACCACGTATCGCCATTTCTGATGAATTTTATCTAATAGTTCAATTTATGTAGCCTCAGAATATAATTTAGTATATAACAGTACGAAACTACTTTGTTGACAAAAGTTTGGTCCATATTTGCGAAGGCCAGTACTATTGTCAAGTTGCAAGGGCCGAGCAAGCTGTAATACGATTCTGACAGACAATTCTCAGTAGTGTGGTTTCTGGGAATGCTTTTTGTGGAAAATACTGTTAGTAGAACTACAGTTAAGGAAATTCAGGTATCTATACAGGAATTTAAACTTTCGTGTTCATTTAAACTTATTTTAAATTGTTTAAAGGAACACAGCAGGGCAGTCAAAAATAATGAACCACACAAGTCGGCCATAGCTCAACACCTCTTAGACTCGGGTGCCGACCACTGGATTGAGTTACCCTCAGGTGCTTTCGACAGAACGCCTCTACATACCTCGAATGGTTAGGGAGGCTATTGAAATTAAAAAGTGCAAAAATTTCAATAGAGAGGATGGGTTTCAACCGTCGAGTATCTGGCATCCAGTGGTACGTCTATGTAAAACCCGTGAAAATAACAAAGTCAAACCGCGAGCTGACGTAGTTAGTATAGTATGTCGTGATCGGGTACAGTGCGATAGTGATAAAAGTGCTAGTGGTGTTGAACGCAAAAAACGAGTAAGAAAGTGGGTAGACCGCTATACTTGCTCGTAACATTCACCCACCCGCAATACCCTCAGTACATCTGTGAACATGGCGCTTGCAACAGTGCCGAAATATCGGTTACTCCAAACAAAGGTACATGGTATATATCCCGAAAAACAATTTAAAATAAGTTTAAATAACCACGAAAGTTTAAATTCCTATATTGTGCACCAGTACGGGCAGGAAAGTGCTAAATTAATTAAACACCTTGAACGCGCGCGGAAGAAATGTGAATGTTTACGTCAATCGTTGGTGTTTTTAGTGAAGTGTCGGGACGCAGACATTATTCCCGTTTCTGTCAAAATGAAACCCCGAAACGATATTCACGGTTCCGCGGGCATTCTACATAATGCGAGTGTAAAACTTTTGCGTAAGTTGATCGCCAACACCCGTTATAAATTCGACAAATTACAAACGGAGTTATATAAAATACATCTGAAGTGCAGTGAAGTGTTGACTAAAGATTATTTTGATAACAGTGATCGCATCACCTATCTACAGGCACAGCGGTCGAGAGAATTTAGTGCCTTGAAACAAGATCGAAAGTTTGAATTCTTGATGAGGAAACAAAAACCATCTACCCCCCACCAAGAAAACTCAAATATTGAACGCACGGTTATCAATCGATCTCATAAAACGTTGACGGAAGCTGCACTTAATATTTTAGAGAAAGGGTTAAATTTCGCCCCAACACCTAGTCATGTTCTATACGAGAAAGTGATCGGTACAGTTGAAGAGGTTATCCGACGGAATAAAATACCTTCCAAAGAGGCCGAAGTTTTGCGACAAGACGTCGCTGTTTGTTTACGTCGAGCCAAGCTTCCTCAGCCTAACACGAACGTCGCCGAACTTGTCGCATTACGCGAACTCCGTGAGGATGAGAGCGTGCTTGTCCTGAAAGCTGACAAAGGGAACGCGACGGTAGTTATGAACGTTAGCAAATATGACGAAAAAATGCGTCATTTATTAAGTGACGTCAACACCTACAAAAAAGTAAATTATAACCCGACCGCTCGATTAAACCGTAATACCCAGAGGCTGATCAAGGAGTGCCAGCACGCGATCGGTGAAGATACGGTATCCCATTTACTGCGACCTTGTAATGTTCTACCTCCTAAACTGTACGGTTTGCCAAAGGTTCACAAGAACAACGTTCCTTTACGGCCTATCGTCAGTGAAGTTGTAATTTAGAGTTCGACGCATACAGACGTGCTCATCAAAATTACTTAAAATAACAATTAAAATAAAGTGACCTAGTTTTAGTGATTTAACGTACTATGCACATTCTAGTTACATTGATGTCATAATAAAACGGACAAAGTATTAGTGTTGTATACACGTGTATGTACATGTGTTTCTAAAAATGGATAGCAGCCCCTTCAACAGGAGTAGCAAAACGTGCCGTTCTCCACCACCGATGTCGTCAGAAGCCCAAGAGTGAGCAAAGTGAAAAGATGGAAGTTGTTTCGACACCCGACATGCACAATTGGTTGGACCTTATTGACCAGTATCTAAATGAGATCTGTTCCATTGCATCTGACGGTAAACTAAACACAGACCAAAAAATCAAAATCAATTCCTTGTGCCGTAAGGTGACACAGCAAACTGCACACATGTCTGTGCACTACCAGTCCTTAAAGCAAAAGGTAATTCAGACGCATTTAGGCTTGAAGGGAGCTCCAAGCCCTAGCCGAAAAAGAAGCACTAAGCAACAGCTTGACTGACCTTAAGATAGCAGTACAGCAATCTACCAAACAAAATACGAGTAACACATCTTTTGCGGACATGGTCAAGAAGGGTACCAACAACTTTATTCGTCCTAGCACTTTGAGCTCCGTTGCAATCTATCCCAGCGATAGTTCTAAGACGAGTGACGATACCAAAAACTTGGTTCAAAATATAATATGTCCGGAGGAATTGAATCTTAAAGTTCAAGGCGTTCGCAAAACAAGAAATGGAGGTATAATAATCAGCACTGAGTCCACACAAGGCATAATAAAAGTGAAGGAAACTGTTCAGCTTGCTTCAAAAGGCCTTACCGTTGATGAACCACAGAAGCGCAAGCCCCGCATTATAGTTTTAGGAGTTCCTACATCCATGGATGAGATTGAGGTCTTGAAATGCATTTACGAGCAAAACGTAGCTGAAAAAATTCCTTATTTGACACGAGAAGTATTTATGACCTCTATAAGACTGAGTCACAAATCAGGCCAGAGAAATGCGGCTACGTGCAACTACATCATTGAGCTATCCACAAACATACGTAAAGCCGTTATTACGCAGGACAGAATATATATAAACTGGACATCCTGCCCTGTGAGAGACTTCACTTTCGTCACAAGGTGTTTCAAGTGTCAGCAGTATGGGCATGCATCTAAAACATGCAAATCCACGACCTCTGCTTGTGGCCATTGCGGAGAATAAGGTCATTCAATCCAAGACTGCACGAAGAAAGCAGAGTCTCCCAAATGTGCAACATGCCTGCGCTTTAAGAAGCCCCATGAACACAAGACTGGAGATGTCGAATGCCCAGCTAAAAAAGCAGCCGAACACAGGTACATCAACTCCATAGATTATGTTGGCGCCTAAGAGCGCCACACATTTAATTGTTTGTAAGCACTTTTTTTCTAAGTTTTTGTAATGGATGTAGAGTTAATTACGGAATTAGATAATATATTTGTACCCCAAGCATAATCATGTGAGGTCGAGGAGTGCAGAAAGTATCTTTCCAGCTACCAAAACTCATTAACAGTACTAACACAAAATATTCGCAGTATCCCCTATTCCTTCTCCCTTATCCTATCCCTTTTCCTAACCCCAAGGGGCGGCAACGCACTTGTGACGCCTGTGGTGTTGCTTGTGTCCATGGGCGGCGGTAATTGCTTACCATCAGGCGATCCGTCTGCTCGTTTGCCGCATTATAATATAAAAAAAAAAAAAAAAAAATCCAAAAATATAGACAGCTTTAATGTTTTCTTAAGTAGACTAGACTTTGCATGTTACATAATAGTTCTGACGGAGTGTTGGATATCTAACCGACAAAGCAACTTACCAGAAATCCAGGGATACAATACATATTGCACAACAATAAACCACAATCAGAATGATGGAATTGTTGTCTATGCTAAATCCTCGCTAAAAGTGACTATCGAACAACCAATTTTACAGGATTGTAATTGCTTAGTGATTAAAATTGGCCCCAACACAGCAATTATTGCTATGTATAGATCACCAGCGCAACGGCATTTAGACGTATTCCAAAATTCCCTCCATAGTACACTTCAGGCGCTTTGTTCTATCCAAAATGTAATACTAACAGGCGATATAAATATTAATATTGGATCTGAATAACTGGTACCCAAGATTATCTTAATATCTGCGCATACCATAGGCTACTACCGGCTCACACACTGCCTACACATAGTAGTGGTTCATGTATCGATCATATGTTTGTAAAATCTAATCATCAATATAATACGCTTGTTACTAATTCAACTATCACTGATCATCATGCTGTCCTACTTACCTTAAATTTAACACTGCTTAAGCAAATTCATCCCCGGACAAACTCTAAGCTAAACATAAACCAACTGGAATGTGATTTATGCAATATTGACTTTAGTATCGTTTATAAGACTGCCGACCCAAATGAGTCACTATCGCATTTTATAAAATTTGTCCAGCAAGCCATTTTAAATAACACAACAGAAATAACAGTTAATAAGAAAAACTATAATATAAAGCCATGGATTACACTCGGGCTTATCCGATGCATAACAAACAGAGATAAACTACACCAAAAGACTAAGAAATATCCTAATAACTTAATTCTTCAATTAACTTACAAGAGATGCGATGAGACAGAAATTTATGCAATAATCTTCTCAAAAAAAAAAAAAATCTCATTGCGATAAAGAAAAATTTAATAGGGCTGGTAAAAACACAAAACTTATCTGGGAACATATAAAAGACGTCACTGGTATCTCAAAACAGCATATATCACATTCGAGTTTATTATTAACAAAAACCTCACCGCTTTCTTCTGCCAATGACGTCAATGAATACTTTGTTAACGTGGGCAAAAACTTGGCTGAAATTAAAACTAACCAAATTGGCCACCAGACTGCACCGTTGCAGAAATCGAGTAGTTGTACGTCATCTTTTGTACTGTTGGACACTGACGAACACGAAATAGCACAAATAATCACGGGATTAAAGGACAACAGTGTTGTTGGTTGGGATAGTATAAGTAACAAGATCCTTAAACGTTTTATGCAAATTTTTATACCATTTTATAACATACATTTTTCAAAAATGCCTATCAGAGGGTATCTTTCATAAATGTCTCAAAAAGACAGTAGTTATTCCGATCAATAAATCTGGAGACAAGGACCTGGTTATCAATTATAGACCAATATCATTACTTCCCTTGGTATCTAAAATACTAGAAAAGATTATTAATAGCCGATTAGTTAACTTCCTCGAAAAGACACATTAACTCTCATCTTCCCAATTCGGTTTCCGAGCAAAATTATCAACGTCTGACGCCGTACATAGCCTGACTGACTATATTACACAGGAACTTGGAAAAGGCAACTACACCTTAGGGATCTTTCTCGACCTAGCCAAAGCATTCGATACTGTATGTATTTCTTCACTTCTACACAAATTGGAGTACCTTGGTGTAAGAGGAACGCAGCTTAAACTTTTTGCGGACTACTTAAATGATCGGCATCAGTGTGTAAAGATAGATAAAATTACGAGCAATTATCAAAAAACCCTAAATTTGGTTTGCCCCAAGGAAGTATTTTGGGCCCCACACTGTTCCTAATTTATATTAATGACTTGTGTAACATTCAGTTAGATCACGGCAAATTAATATCCTACGCTGACGATACCGCTCTTGTATTTTACGCAATAACTGTCAATTAACTTTATGAAAAAGCGCAGTCAGGCTTTAATATAGTAAACAACTGGCTACATCGTAATTTACTCACATTAAATGCGGAAAAAACAAAATATATTCATTTTGTCATGCGCAAGAGTAAATAAATGGTTACTAAACCTCAACTATACGCACACGAATGCACAACGTCATCTGTGAACACAGTAATAGCATGTAACTGTCCTACTATCGTCCATACTAACAACATTAAATATCTCGGGATCACTATTGACGAAACACTTTCCTTCCGTGACCATATTACAAACTTAGTAAATCGGGTCCGGAAATTAATTTATGCATTTAAAAAACTAAGGACATTTGCGGACTCAAAATTAATCACACAAGTGTATTTGGCCCTATGTCAATCTATAATCCAATATTGCATAACTTCTTGGGGTGGTGCTCTGAAAACAATCTTACTGCCTCTTGAGCGAGCACAAAGAACAATCCTAAAAGTAGCAAACTCTCACCCCTTTCTTTTTCCCACAACCCTGTTATATAGTGCCTGTCATGTGCTAACTATTCGCCAACTCTTCATCTTGCACATAGTTTTAAAACAACATGCTATGTTACCCTATGATACACACAATACTAACAAGAGGCGGAAAGATTTAGTCTGCATCCCACATCCGACCTCAAAATTTACTTTTACGAATAGATTTTACACATTTATGGGTCCATTTTTATATAACAAATTAAATAGAGTCATAAGTTTATATACCTTAAACTATTATAACTGTAAAAAAGCACTCTGTAATTATTTACAAGATATGTCATATGAACAGACAGAAGTGTTACTTAAAATATTAAAATAGAAACAAGAACATAATTCTGTACATCTATTTGTATTTTAGCTATAGTTATTTTAATGTAGTTTTACCATATATACCTAAGATAATTTCACTTAATCGCCTGAAGCACAGGTTTTCAACCTAGTACAGGCAATCATGATTTTATTCCTTTTTACTTATAAGATCTAAATTGTAAATGTATTTGCACTTATTGGAAATAAAACAATTTATTATTATTATTATTAAGTTGATTCACCTACTTACGAACTAGCTAAACACGTAGCTAAGGTCCTGCGGCCTTTGATGGGTAGAACAACATCGCATGTCAGAGACTCCTGACATTTTATTGAGATTCTACGTCAGAATAACGTAAGTGAAAAAGGAGTGATGGTCAGTTTTGACGTAGAATCGCTTTTCACGAACGTGCAGATAGCAGACTGCATGGAAGTAATTCGACGTAGGATCAGCGAGGACCATATTGCTGTGGTATATGCCGACCTGATGCATCATTGCCTGACCACAAATTATTTTCTATACAGAGGTGAGTACTACCTACAAATTGATGGCGTAGCGATGGGTAGCCCGGTAGCTCCAGTGGTAGCCAACCTATGGATGGAACATTTCGAAAACCAAGCTATTGCTACTGCCCCATTAAGAATAAAAATTTGGAAACGGTATGTGGACGACATTTTCTGTATTATGGAAGGCGATGAAGCAACTGTTCATCAATACTTGGCACATCTAAACAGCATCCACAACAAAATGGATTTTACTTATGAAATAGAAAGGGATAGAAGAATGGCGTTCCTTGACGTTATGATAGCCGTACGAAGTGACGGTTCCCTGAGGCACTTCCTATACAGAAAGCCAACGCACACAGATCGTTATGTACACGCCGACTCACATCATCACCCACGTCAACTGAATTCCGTTATAACGTCGCTTACAGACCGGGCATACAGCTTGTGTGACGAGGAACATTTGAATAAGGAACTTTCACATTTAAGCGACGTTCTACACAAGAACGGGTACAGTAGGCGAATTAGACCACCCAGACATACTCACAAACACCTGGACTTCAAGGTTGAACGACACCCAGCGTACTTACCGTACGTCAAAGGAGTGGCAGATAAGGTCGCCAACATCCTCAAGAAGGTCTCAGTTAAAACTATCTTCACTCCTTTTAAGAAACTGTCGCAATATATAAGAACGCTGAAAGACAGTCATCCCTTGGAAAAGCCAGGTGTATACAAAATTGACTGCAGCTGTGGGAGTTCCTATATAGGACAAACTAAACGCACCATCTCTTGCCGGATAAAGGAACACATCAGGGCAGTCAAAAATAATGAACCACAAATGTCGGCCATAGCTCAACACCTCTTAGACTCGGGTGCCGACCACTGGATTGAGTTACATAACCCTCAGGTGCTTTCGACAGATTGCCACTACATACCTCGAATGGTTAGGGAGGCTATTGAAATTAAAAAGTGTAAAAATTTCAATAGAGAGGATGGGTTTCAACTGTCGAGTATCTAGCATGCAGTGTGCAGTGGTACGTCTATGTAAAACCCGTGAAAATAACAAAGTCAAACCGCGAGCTGACGTAGTTAGTAAAGTATGTCGTGATCGGTTACAGTGCGATAGTGATAACAGTGCTAGTGGTGTTGAACGCAAAAAACGAGTAAGAAAGCGGGTAGACCGCTATACTTGCTCGTAACATTCACCCACCCGCAATACCCTCAGTACATCCGTAAACATGGCGCTTGCAACAGTGCCGAAATATCGGTTACTCCAAACAAAGGTACGTGGTATATATCCCGAAAAACAATTTAAAATAAGTTCAGGTATCTAGTCACACACTTTACCAGAAAATATGTATAGCTATAATATTATTTCACATCTCCAGACAGTTGCGCACTGAAAGAGGTTACATACATCATGTCATCGGAAGATTGTAATGATGTATTGATATCAAATTATTAGTACTTAATTGATATTTAAGTCAACATCCTGTTCCAATATGTCAGACAATATTTTGTAATGAAATATATCCGAAACATAACTGGCGAAGTATATGCCTACTCCTTCGGGGATAATGGCGTGAATTTATGTTATATTATATGTCCGAAAAACTTCCTACAAGTTATTAATAACTTGTTATTGAACTCAGTACAGAGTATTGCTAACTCCACTGTTTCTAGATGAGTGTTTTGTGAATATATTGCTTTAGCACAGACCGCCTTAGGTTTGTGTTTGTTATAGTTATAGTTTTAAGAAAAAATATTCATCATATTTTTATTATATATTAAAATTAATGAATAAGTTTCATCACCACAAACAGTGAAAACATTTGTTTTGTTTTGTATTTCAAAATCATTTCCAAGCATTTAATTAGTTCATTCATATACCTCTTATAATAGAGATATCTGTACATAGATGTAGGCGTACATACATACACCTACACGCCTATAGCACGAGAAATCCAGTTAGGTAGTTCTGTATAAAACTGAATGTCTGTGAAAATACTGACACAATACCTTTGTGCCTATTTTACATTTGAATTGATTTCAGTATTCTGTTAACATATCGCTGTTTTTCGTATCAGTTTAAAACAGTAAAACTAAATTCAGCATGGAAAAGTGCTTATATTTTCACCTTATTGTGGCAAGCCCAGATATTCTTCATGATAATGTACTGACTCGACCTGGAAGTTCTTGTTATGAAATTACGTTGATTTGATCATTGTAGCGGTGAGAGATGCGGCTATTCAACTCCTCTAAATCTCACCAGTTTCACTTTTACCTGTATTTTATAATTCCAGTTGTGCATCGCATTGTAGTGTTCAAGGTCACAAAGTTCAGATGCTCAGTATGTCAATAAAGCAAAAATATATTGTAGGTATATACACTACATGTCGTTTGTAGCGCAATGGCGATGCATAACTTAAATAATTACGTGAAAAGGTCGAAAACGTTTAATTAAGATGAATAAAATCAATACCCTGACTTGTACGAAGATGGAAAATTCTCGTGAATACTCAATTAAAACTTTTGTGTTATACAAAGTAGAACAATATAGGAGAATCTCTTGTGTTTATATCAACAAAGAGCCCATGTTACATTACAACCCGACTAAACTCAGACAACTACTCTGCCTATACAAATTGACTAAATCACTTGTCGCACCTTATTTACTATGGTAATAATGAAAACCTGATCTCGGCCACGCACTATATGCATCAAACGAAAGTAGACATTATTCCCTCTTTATTACGAGCGATAATTGATTGCACTGTGAGTATTGACATGTCCTTATTAGGCCTGTCTAAAACCATGTTATTTTAATCCGGGACTATTTGGTTTAATTTACGTAATGTTGGCTGAATAAAAACAGGCTTTGGGGTGTGAATTATTGGCTATTCATGTTATAGAATAATGCCAATTTTGAAAGTGGGAAACATAATTTGTACCTTGTTGTTATTTTGCCACCATATCTAGTGATGAGAGTGCGATCCCTACATATTGCAAATGTCTGGTGCAACCTTAAGGCGCTGTTATACCTCAGAAGGCGTGAAACACCTAATTTTTCGTCGCGCATCTAGCCATAACGGTACATATTACAAACTTGCAAAAATTAAAGCTTAAAGTCAAAAGTCTGAACAAAAGACTTTTGAAAGAATTTTTCATGTATGTAAAATAGAATCACGGTAAAAAAATCACAAAATCGAGGCAGAAAATAATCTTTCGTCTCAATGTTTGCAATATTTTGATCGTAAGCTGTCATATTTTTTTTGATAATATTGTAGGAAATCTAATGAAATAAAGAATTACCCTATTTATTTTCATATTATACGTGTATATTTAGTAAAATTAAATAAAATCTGCCAACCGTCTATGATTTTGACGCTCGGTAGATCCCATCAATATCAAACGCTTCAGCAATTTAAACCTTATTAGCATAAGCGGTGTACTGAGTGTCAGTTGCTAGTTTACGCCCCGCCCAGACCTCATCATTCGGCTATGAGCCCTGTGAGAGATAGGTCATGTCGCTTGCGTCTCCGCTGCACGAAATTTTACGTAAACCTGTTTGTTATTATAATACGCCGATTTGAGTTCGTAATTTCATGTTTTATGTTATAGACTGATAATTTGAATCAAATAGGCTTTTCATGTAACTATGGGCACATATAATTAGGACCTAAGTTTATACTCTTGTTGCGTGTGTTATTGTTTCTGTGCTTATAAATATATAATTAGAAGAATAAAATATGGACAATTAGAGAAATAAAGTTCTACGAAGGATTTGTACAATAAAGCGTCGTAATAAAATAGAAATTCATCCATGGCCAAGTGATTATGAAATATGTAACATTTTTACACAAATTATTTTCATAAGAGTCTTTTATGACTAACTATGTTACTTATATATTATCGATTATGCATAATATAATTATATAAATTATTCTCACAATACATAGCTGCCACAGTTTTCAATTTTTGAAAGAGTAATAACATAAAATCGAATCATTTTATGTACCTATATTTCAAATTCATTAGCTTGTCAGAGCGCCTGGAGCGCTAAGATGCCGCCACGGCGAACAATAATGATGACAGCGCTAATATGGCGCTCCGCAATCCGCACACAAGCGGTAACGAATGTTGTATTATTGTGTTTTGAACATAAACCTTTTTAGGTATATCGGGTAAAACTTTGATTATTCATAAACTATTAGGTATGTCTCAGTACATCTAATATCTTTTTAATTTCTAAAATCAATCATTTATAAGTAAGAAGGTAACTTTTCTGTTTGCTATAACACAAGATATAGTATTTTTTTAATAATAAAGTACGTAACTAATTATCATTATTGTAATTACAGTGAAGTTAAAGATAACAGTTCTGCAACGTCTTACACACATTTGACTTCAGTCATTCCTAACACGATCTGTTCAAGAGCTAGCCAAGAAATGCCAAACAATTTTTTTAACAAATTAGACTCAAATTCCGTAGTGATAAGCAAAAATTACAAGAGGGATAGCAGTGACTGGTTCGAATTGCGTAAGAATATGTTGACAGATTGAAATTTTTGTATAGTGGTAAAAATAAGAGATAACAGCAGTAAAGCCAACTTAGTAAAAAATATTTTGTACAAATAAAATATTTGCAATGTAAAATCAGTTGCGCATTGAATCTAAAATGAACAACTGGCTTTGCAACAACTGGCAAAGCAAGAAAATGTAACAATCGAGCCTTGTGGATTATTCGATTATTGGTGCCACACCAGATAGATTAATAGGTCCAAACACGATTGTGGAAATTTAATGTTCTAAAGTTGCCTATAAGAATGGCCTGGAGAATAGTATAAGAGCAAATAAAATACAAATATGGAAACATGATAAAAATGTTAACTGACTAGTCTGAACAAATATTGTAATTGTTATTACCAAATTCAGGGGCAACGCCACGTTACACGCAAACAAAAGTGTTTATTTGCTGTGTGGAGTAGCGAAAGTATACCACTAAAAATAGACATTATAGAAAGAGATGATGTTTTCTGGGAGAAGAAAAGCTTGTGGCGTTTTATATGAATTGGCAGTTGCCTGAAATTGTTGATTCTCGTCAAACTCAAGGGATGGCATTGCGAGATCACGGAGAGGAAAATGTTTCATCAGTGCTTGAAATTTCTACAATACCAAGCCGTAAAAGGAAAGTAAATGAAACTGTGCCTCGTGAACAACAGCAAATAATAAGTATTGAAGCCTTATCACACACTGCCTTTAACATTCGATGAGAATAAAGAAAACCTGCCGGGTTGTAGCAGACAGCTAAGTTTTGATGAGCTGTAAACTCTGTATTTTGTTAATAAATTATAAATGAATATAAATAAATATATTTTAATATTTCTTTTCTTTGAAACAACACATATTTGAAGCGAAATAAATTTTTTATATTTTCCATACAAACATGTATGACGAGAGCTAACGAAAAGGCAGTAACTCAAATTCTAATTCTATAATTTTCTAAGCGACATAGCAGTATCTCATGAATAAGGTATATCCACATATATTTATGATGTTTCATCTATTTTGAAATATAATAATGGGTTGGGTTTCGAGACGAGTCGCCTGAATTTAAGGGTATTGGCAGTGCAGGGGGCTTAAGGTAGTTCGTTTTAATCCCCTAAAAGTAATTTTGGCTGCCGGAGTTGCGTCTAAATATTTTTAAACAATTTCCAAAATTTCATAAAAACTTCGGCAATTATGCAAAACGGAACATAGTTTTTATACTTTAGTACAGTTTTACAAATGTAATTTTTAGGTTTTATGTGAAAAACGTGAAACGAAACGCAAAACTGCCATCTAGGAATGATCATATTGACAGCTAATGTCAAATTTGTGCGTCATTGCTTTCGAGTGCCTTGGGTTAGGTGCGACTGTAATAAGTAAATAAATAGGTAATGTTAGGTTCTCTTTTGACCCTTAATCCGAAAAAAGGAGCCCTTCGCAGGGCTCCGACAACCTTAGTTTATTAAACTAGTGTGATGAATGTGGAAGTTGGCAGTGCCATACACACCGATGTTTGGAGATTTTTTTTTTCAGAGGAAACCAAGTATTTCTGGCAAGTGAAAATGGTGAGGGGGGTTTCAAGACCTTCCCTGCTCCCTCTCCAATCACTCACAACCCCTAAAAACGGCGACGTATTTCGAAACCTTTGCCTTAATAATTATACCTATAATAACAATAAACATCCATAAATAAATAAAAGACATCAACTTTTACTAAACTTCAATTATCTCGTAACTCGCTTTAGTTGAGATACGGCTTTTGCGCTTAGTAGAGCAGAATTGCGTTTTTTAGGGTACCGTAGCCAAAAATTGTAAAAACGGAACCCTTATAGATTCGCAATGTCTGTCTGTCTGTCCGCCCGTATGTCACAGCCAATTTATTGCAAAACAGATTTGAAAACTGGCAGGAATGGAATTAGATGTAGGTATTCTATGAACTGCTTCACTATTTTTATACAAAAACAAAACAAACATAATAATGGCCTCTCCATACATGGAACTGACTTAATAATTTTTATCATCTTACGGCACGTAAGTATTTACCTACTTTCGTCAACATTTAATACCTATAATGTCTAATGTAAACCAGTTTTGCTCATGGCTGCACTGAGAACAAAAATTGCGCTATGCCTATATTGTACAAACAGATTGATGTATGTAATATACATTTTAATATCAGTATCTCAATTCAATATGGTAAAACGTTTTGCTTGCGATTTTGAAATATTGGAATACGGATGTCGCCAGAATACGGCCGCACGCGACGAGAATGAAGGGGGGCGCCCCACAGTAGACGGAGCTAAGCTCCCTTCACCTCCCCTGCTTCACCCCCTCATTTACCAAAACAGTCGCTTAGGACAGCGCCTTAACAGTGACTATTAGGCACCTATGAATCATAAAAATATACATGGAATCATGGAACCTGTAATATATTTTTATTAAGATGTGCGCGTCACAATAATTACTTTGTACCTAATTTGTACCTCAATTACAAACAAGATAATTGGATTCGATCAAAAAGTTGACCACGACACACACGTAGCGACATTGGTGTCATAGGAACTAGCGACTCTAGCGGCGAATTTGGAAGTTGTCTGGGTACGACACTTTTGACAGCTCAATACAATAACACTATAAACTCGAAGCAAAGTTATATTGAAAGCTGTCAGAAGTGTCGTACCCGGACAGCTTCCAAATTTGCCGCTAGAGGCGCGCGGATAATCTTTGCATCGCCAATATATACAAATAACCTGTTAGATCTATTCCCTTAATAAATTTTAATACATAACGTGTAAAAATGTAGTACTTTATTCAGATCGCGAATAAAATACTTCGTGAGTTTACATTGAGATTATTACCTATATTACGCAAACATTGAGATCATTCTGTTAAGTAAAAACTTGACATTGGTACAGCAATATATTTAATACTTTTACGTTATATCAGTTTTCAGTCCTATCGTTAGCGCGAGAGAAACCTTTTACATTAAGAGTAACTAGATACTTCGTGGATTTAATTTACTTAGAACTTGCGAGAACCTAGAGAAGTACTGGCTTTATTTACTTTATGCTTACTTTTTATGAGTAAATCTTAGTAACTGAGGTTTGTTATTATAACATCATACTAATAAAGTTAGTCTTGGTTCAGTTATTGCAGTATAAAAGTAGGTAAGTATGGCACATTTCTGACTGCTATATGGGTGCAATCAAGAAACTTACAGCAATGCCTAGTTTGGCACGGATGGCTGTATGTAAATTGTCCTTTAATATGGTGATTTTTTTTCTTAGTATGGTGAAGAAATTATATACCTAATAGTCATAAACATTTCAGTTAAATTCAATTTCGTAAAGGATCTTAAAATAAGCAAATTACATCTGTAAACCCTTCATGTCTTAGAACATTTAAACGAAATGTAGATCGTGCTTAAATCAGTTGGGAGACACAAGATCCCTGTATTATCAATATTATTTTTCTATAGGCTCAAAGTCTTTTCCAAAAGCAGCTATTACTATGCGCCATTTCATAAAAGAACCTTCTGCATTCACATGCAAATAATATCCACCAATTACTCTCAATCATATCGTATGTCATAAAATCCTAGCTCGCATTCGCATCAATTAAAATCCTTAGCAGTTATGACCAATTACTCAGTTCACAATGCATCAACAAAATTTAATTTATCACGTATCGCGAACACTGGAATATGGCGCCGTAAAAATTAAAACGTGTTTTAAAATTATACTCAAACGACGTTATTTGATTACGCTCCCCAATAGCTAGGTATGTGCGCTGCTCGTAGCGTTTTATTTGTTTACTGCCGTTGAAAGTAGGTCTGTACTAAAATAAAAAATTACGTAGCGGCTTTGCTCGTGTCGTACGGTGATAAAAAGTAGGTATTATATACTATTTCTTAATAAGTATGTTTATTATTATGTTCAATTAGGAGTAGTGCCTCGGAGAACACGTTAAACCGTCGATCCCGGCTGCCATGAAGATCTTTGACAGTCGTTGTAGGGCGTCAGTACCTTTAATAAACTGAAACTAGTCTAAACCATGGAATTTCGCTATTCCTTCGGTTTGCGGAGGTCAGACAGGCAGTCGCTCTGTGGAAAAGCTAATATTCACCCAAATCCGGTTAGACTAGTAAGCGGACCCCGGGTTGAATCTGGGATAACGCTAGGAGGATGATGATAGGAGTAGCGGTTGGATGCGGGCGACTCAAGATCGGTCTCTCTGTAGAACCTCCGAAGAGGCCTTTGTCCTGTAGTGAACGACTATAGGCTGAGATGATGATGAGGAATACCCCATGGCAATATCTTAGAGCCTTCCTTGTATCTTGTATACGTAAACAATTTACCTTTTCACTGTTTTCTAACAATATTTAAAGAAGATAAATATAAACAAATGTTAGAAGAAGTTCTTCTTCTTCTTGCCGTATGAGATGAACTCAGGTGTCAGAAATTTCGAAATAACGGTTATTGACCTGAGACTAAAATTTCTACCGACATCTTTACATACCATCCAAACACGCTCCGATGATAATGCCACATGCGGTCACCATACAAGTGGCGACCTGTGCAATCGTTGCCAAACCATTACGAACGGCAAGCCAACTTTTAAGAAGTAAGTGCTTCAAGGGACTTAGTACTAAATGCCTAAAAACAAATGCTAGCCTCCCTCACATTGGGCATAGGCGCACGCCGAGCGCACGCTCGAGGAACGCGTACGTAAGGTCGGCCTTATGGTTGCTCTGCCAAAATTCGAAACCGTGCTCGTAGCTTTAAATGATCATGTACTGATAAAAACATTAAGCTACATTGTTCTTTGAAATAACACTTGATTAGAAGTTACAGTGGGGTGCGAACCTTACTTATCTCTCAGAAAAACTTAGTTCAGCTACGTATACCAGTAGGGAGGTTCGTAGTTTGTCTAATATTTATATAGGTAGATTTGTATAGTATATTATTATGAGCATTTTTGAACTGTAAATAATCGGTCTTTATCAGCTTACTTAGGTTCTTTTGAGTAACAATTTTTACTCATTCGTATCAATATTGATGACGGTATCCATATAGAGTTCACAATTTCAGTGTATTATTTATTTGACGACCCAGTGACGTAGCGAAAGTAAAATCCAACTGCCAAACCGAGCCACGTAGGTTTGATTCATGCTTAAGTCAAACATTTGTGTGCGTGAAGATGAATGTTTCTCTTGGTCAGGCAGCAGGAACATAGATACATGTATAAAACAGTGTATATGGGTATGTATGTTAGCTCTACTTAGTTTGGAAATAGATGGCGTTGTGGGTATTTGGCAGAATATTATGTATATTATTAATTTCATTAAAGCTCATTCACCAAACATTTTGTGAGTAAAGTAGCCACTTTTTTCTACTAAGTTATCGCTCAAACATAAGCAAAACGGTTCGGTCCCGTTCATAAACTTTTTGTTGAGCACCGAAAGCGTTCTTGTGTTTGCCTGGATTAATGAAATTGTTCACGACATAAAGTTTTTAGTTGGTCTCATCTCTTTGTCTCTGTCTGGATTGCAATTTGTTTGTCCGTATGCTTTTTAAAATAACGCCATGAGTTGTGGCTGGAAACTGTACCAAGTTCAATAAATAGCGTCTTGGGATATATTATCTAAAAGATTAAGCAAAGGCTATTAAGATGGGTAACAAACATTCGCAATCTGTACACATAGGTACTGTACATTTTATCATGGGTCTCAATCTCATAAAGAATAAAAGTGATATTCCCACCGCCTTTTTGCTCTGACTTCATTTCTTCGAACTTGATCATTATTAACTTCAGAAAGAGCATAATAAAATCGAGGAGACCAGTTACAATTTTATTTCAAAAGCATAAACACGAACCGCTTGTTTGCTCCGCGCCGCAACCCGCGCCGGCCCCTCTGCCCGGCCACTTGAAAGCGATAACGATCAAAAGCCCGCGCATTTTTATCGCCTCGGCGCGCGGGTCGGGTTTCACACAATCGGTCCTTGTGACTCAATTGGTTGTGAAAGGTTGTCAAGTATTATATTATTTATGTTTGTTATGAAACTAACTATACAATGTTATCTTTGTTTATTTAGATTACGACTCTGTGTCGAGTGATGCTCGTTTGAAATTGAGATAGCGCGTTTTAGAGCTCGCTTTGTATTTATAAGTTCATACCTCAAAACTTAAAGCTTTGACATATCGTTTTTAATATTTAATTACGTTACTTATATAATAGATAATAAGATAAGAAATAAAAAAGTACTCTTGTTCGTACATATTTATGAATTTATAGGCCTCTGATTCCAAACTATTATCTGGCGCCACGCGGCGTAATTTATGTTAAATTTGATAAGGCCATATAATGCACAAATATCATTTTTAAGCATAAAATTAAATAAACACTAAATAAGTAGTCTTATATTCTTTTAAAACAAAGAGAAATCATAGGGATAGCATTCACCACTTCTGAGTAATTTGAAAATTTCTAAAACAGTTCCCATGCTCTCAGTAAAATCACTGTTGCGCGACAAAATCTACTTAAGGTCTCGAAAAAAGTCAAATCTTATATTTCATGCTGGAATTTTTATATATACGTGTTAGTTATTTACATACCTTGATAAACACAATAGATCTTAAAGAATAAGACCAAATTTAACAGAAAAAACAGCAGAAATACACTCACACATTCCGCACATTCCGCACCGACTCAACACTCAATGACAACATTGACAATGCACTTTTTTTTTTAATTTCTCTATGGAGTCGAAACTCGACTGGGATTAGTATGACGGGAAATTTAACGTAGAAACGAGATACATAATACAAACTAAGCCCTAGAGCGACAGAGACGAGTATATTTCACTCTTTCGATCGCGGGAGCCATGTTATATGCCAAATAACACGGGCAATTTAGTGTTTGAATTTTGTTATATGCCATATAACACAGGCAAACAAGCGGCTAATTAATAATATACTACTAAAGATGTATAAGAAAATCGAAATCTAATCTAATACTAGTATATAAAGCTGAAGAGTTTGTTTGTATGTTTGCTTCATCGCTGATCTCAGGAACTACTGATCCGATTTGAAAAAATATTTTAGTTTTAGATAGACAATTTATTAAGGAAGGTTATAGACTGTATAAAATCACGCTCTGAGGCACGAGAGAGGAGCAGTAGCCTTAAATAACGCGTAGATAAAATAGTAGGTATTATCTAGAATCTAAAACTGGCCTGTGAAACATTAGTTATCTACATCATAAAGATATTACATCCGTAGACCTACCTATTGTATACATTTATATTATTTTTAAAGAACAGTATTATTCTATTTATTCCTTTCCTAGCATTATGTTTATAACAAAGCAAACGTAATCTTGGTGCTTCTTCATATTCTTACAAAACAAAAATATTTTTTTATATGTACAGAGTACTTCATCCGAGCTTTATTCTGAAGCCAATCGCGTATGACGTCACTAGTAACAAACAGGGATAAAACAAACCAACTGCCGTATGGAAGGCTAAGGGGTAGTTTCAATACTACTGGTGCGTTCCACTAGGTGCTCATAACGATCATTATTTGAATAAATTTTAATGTGAAAAATATATTTTTTTTAACTAGCTTGATCAAAGTACTCGTCAATGCCAATAAAAATGGCATATCTTGATGAAATGAATGAATGAATGAAATGAAATGAATGAAATACTTCTTTATTTCGGGTTTTTTGGGTTTTTTGGGTTCCCACCAAGAACTTAGGGTCCCAAGCCAACCTCACCTGCAAGTGGTGCACCTGCCGATCAACGGACGAGGCTCTGGCAAACAAAATGTCCCAATAAGCGGCAATAGGCTCGCCACCTATTACGTGGGATCAAAACACTGGCGAAAAGTGGGCGTTTAATATGCCTCTGCCTACCCCTTCGGGGAAACAGGCGTGAGTCTATGTATGTATGTATGTATGTATTTAATACAATTATTTTTGTGTGTCGAATTAGAACAGCTCAGTCCCAAGCGTTTTGGTCGTCTTTATAGTCAGATATTTTATAATAGGCTTTTGAACACAATTTCGCTTTTACAATAATTTTGAACTTATTTATAGATAGGTCTCTTATATTATAAGGGAGCTTGTTATAAAAGCGTATACATTGCCCCATAAAACAGCTACTTATTTTGTGGAGACGAGTGCTATGAACTACGAGATTATTTCTGTGTCTTGTATTTACAGAATGTATATCACATTTTTTACAAAATTTGTCAATATTTTTATGTACATATAGCAGATTTTCATAAATATATTGTGATACAACAGTTAGAATGTTTATTTCTTTGAACTTTTCTCTTAGAGAAACTCTTGGACTGAGGTTATAAATTCCCCTTACAGCTCTTTTCTGCAGAACAAATATTGTATTTAGGTCTGCAGCATTCCCCCAGAGAAGAATCCCATACGACATTAAGCTATGAAAGTAACTGAAATAAACCATTCTAGCTGTTTCTAAATCTGTGAGGCGTCTAATTGTCTTAACTGCATAAGCTGCAGAACTGAGTTTGCCCGAAAGCCTTTCTATATGTGGGCCCCATTGTAGTTTGGTGTCCAGCATAATACCTAAAAACATGGTTGTCTCGACGGGCTCAATCCTAGATTCATTAAGTTGTACATTGGTTGGCATATGTTTAACATTGGGCATTGAAAATTTTAAAAGTTTAGTTTTCTTATTATTAAGTAATAGATTATTAACATTAAACCAATTGACAACTTTAGAGAGTGCATTGTTTACTTCGTCAAAGTTACTCTGTTGTCGTTTAATATTAAAAATCAAAGATGTATCATCAGCGAACAATACAATCTCATGATTATTCTTAACGTAATAAGGTAAATCGTTAATATATATCAAGAATAGAAATGGTCCGAAATTGAACCCTGCGGGACACCCATTTTCAAAGCAGAACCCGGTGATGTCTTACCATTAACCTCGACCTTCTGGATTCTGTTGCCCAAATAAGAAGTCAGGAGATCGAATGCTTTATTTTTAATGCCGTAATGATATAGTTTCCTGATAAGAGTATCATGATGAACACAATCAAAGGCTTTAGACAAGTCGCAAAATATAGCTAATGCATCTTGCGACTTCTCCCAAGCTGCAAAAATACTTTTCAGTAACTCAACTGCTGCGTCAGTAGTTGAACAACCCCTCGTAAATCCGAACTGTTTCTTGTGAAGAAGATTATGTCTATTGAAATGACTAAGTAGCTGACTAAGAATTAGTTTCTCAAAAATTTTGCTAATTGTTGGCAATACAGAAATAGGTCGAAAATTTGAGGGGTCTGATGTGTCACCAGATTTAAATAAAGGTGTTATTTTGCTATACTTAATTAAATCAGGAAATGTTCCAGAAGTGACACAACCATTGAACACTGTTGCAAGATGTGGAGCAATTAATGTAATAATAGACGAAACAGTCTTTACTGACAATCCCCACAGATCCTTTGTCTTTTTCATATTAATAGTTTTAAATTGTTTAAGAACATCATCTGTAGTAACAGCAACAAATTCAAAGGCCGTAACACATTCCGGCACGCAGTCTTTAAGCAGCATTTCAGCAGACATGGAAGACGATTTGAGTGACGCTGTAGTTACAATGGGTATATTAGCAAAAAACTTTTCAAATTCCGTCGCTACTTCCAAGTCCTCTGCAATACTCACATTATTGATATTTAGTAGGTAGTCGCGACTGCGTGTTTTGGCTCTATCAATTTCGCTATTGATCACATTCCAAGTTACTTTTATGGTATTTTCAGCGTTTTTTATTTTATTTTTCAAATAAATTGATTTTGCAGCATAACAAGCTTGTCTAAATGTTTTTGAGTGTTTTTTTACATAATTAATAAAGGCTGGACAATTATTAAAAGTTTTTTCATTATAAAGTTCATATAACCTAATCCGACTTTTATGAATGCCTTCAGTTGCCTAATCACTAAACATCAGACGGTCAGTTACATTTAATTTTTTAGGTTTAAATACAGTAGAAAATTCATCACTAATCAATTTAAATAATGAATTATATAACTGATCCGGATGGTCATGAATAGGCAACCAACGCATTTTATTTGATAGATTATTTTTAAAAAGTCCTAATCGGTTTTCATTTATAGGTATAAAATTAATAATTTTACTCTGAATCTTAGGGCTTTTTCTTGGATAACAGACTAACTGCCCACAGTGATCAGACTGTAACATATTAATTAAGGATTTTTGTTAATAAATATATTATCAATACAGGTAGCACTTGTGGCAGTCACTCTAGTTGGTTCTAAAAAAGTATGACTTAAATTGTAAGATTTAAATAGATTTAAGAAATCAATTGATAAAGAACATTTCTCTAAAATGTTAATGTTGAAGTCACCACAAATAGCAACCGTTTTATGGCAATTATTAACTTTGCTTAGGGCATCCTCCATAATTACTAGAAAACTTTCAAAATGTGCACATGGAGGCTTGTATACACTCATAACAATGAACTGATCAAATTCGACACAAGATATCTCTATAACTCGCTCAACAGAGAGGCTCACAATATCAAACCTTTCTTTAAATTTTAAAAGTTTATTTATTATAATTAACGAGCCTCCTCGAATAAATTTTTCTCTGCTGAATGAGCTTGCAACCTGGTGGTTGTTGAAATTGAAAATGAACTGGTGGCTTTTTAGCCAATGTTCTGTAATACATAAAATATCAATATTGTTACAGTTCATGAACAATTCCAACTCTAACCCCTTACCCATCAACCCTTGTATATTTTGATGCACCAGGTTAATACAATTTTTTAAATTATTTTTTGTACAATGTGTGGTTGATGAAAGTGTGTTTTTATTACTTATATTTAAATTTATCAATGTCTTGTCTATGTTATTGCCAGATATTGACTCTATTGTCTCATAACTTAATTTAAAGGATTTGGAACAGATTCCAAGCTTATATTCAATGTCAAGTTAGACTGCTCAATAAAAGCAGTGTTATTAGCCAAATTTTTGGCTGTGTTATTAATATAATATGCTAGCGATGATGCTATTTGTCTTTGAATATATTGTGATAGATGGCAACTATCACATGTCAAATAAAAACTTCTAATAGGGTTGTGTTCTCTTATTGTTCATAGTTCCTATGGCCGCCTTCCAGCCCCATTATCAGATCAGCTCCATGGCGTCATAAAATGGCCATAGCATCATATAATTGCCACGCAATATACATAAATAGATAACCGGGAAGTGGGTCAAAAAAGATCTTGCAGGATATTATTATAGACACCGGGACAGATGAATAAATAGTAAAGCTTGTAAAATAAATATTTCTATAACATTTTTGTTGAATCAGATTAGGTTATTTTATATTTTACTAAAAAGACAAAAAGTATATTAAGAACTGAAAATTGAAACTCATTACTATATTTTAGCTAGAAATATAGTAACCATGGACACCCGTTGACACTCTGAGCTTTGAATAAGCGCTGTGACACAGGTATTTCATACACATTTTATTCAAAATTTTACGAACGAAAAGAGTGGCGAAACAAAAAAAGTACCCGGCCATGTTTTGAGATACTGTTATTTATTAGATATATATCAGACACTTTATCGGAGAGTGGTGAGTATCGCCTGGAGCAAACAAATAAATTTCGTGCTTGGGAGTTTTCGAGTTTTTAAGTTTCGAGTTTCAACCGAGAATAGAATTGTTGTGGGCGTTTTTACCGAGAAAAACAACCGTCTTTCCTTATTTGTGTCTGTGTCTCTTGCGTGAAGATTAAGAATAATTTGGGATTGGCAAAGATGAAAGATATTCTAAAGTGTTGTTTTTTGGAATTCCATCTTTGGACGAAGTAGTGAAATGTTTATTAAAAGAATCAAGGTTAATATTGTTTGGAATGGTTTGTTGCCGTTTCTTACTAACTCCCAAAGGTTTAAGAAATTGTCAGACCTTTGCTGGATTAGCATCTTCAACTGCACTACACAACTTATTACAGAGATTCTCGATAGCCACGTATTTTTTCTGATTGAAAGCGCTAGGTTTATGCTTCAATTTTGCTTTGGCGACAGATTTCTTTGCCATAATGTTCTTTATACCCGCTGTTAGGCATGGTGCTAGCAAGTGTTTTATTTTAACAGCGCAAATAGGCGCGTGCACGTCATATAACTTAATCAGCTTTGTAACTAGTATTTGAACTTTAGACTCAATACTCTCCGAAGCATACAAAGGCACCCAGTCTATATTGACAGCATCCTCACGAAGTCTGTCAAGATACGCCACTAAAGTTGCGTATCAAGACAACTTTAGGCTTTGTTTTGGGTGGGCGTATATTTTATTTTATAAGAGACAAAGACGGTCGTGATAAGAGAACGCATCTGCTGCACATTGACCATGCTTGTAAACGAAACAAGGAGAAGACACCAAAATGAGGTCAAGAAGGAAGGAGTGCATTTTGGAAAGTAATGAGTTGCGTTAAGTTTTAAGATGGATTAATTACAAGACTCCGTAGGTTGTCGACAAGAGGATCCACGTAGCTTGCAAGAAGTTACTATATTCTATTAACCGAAGTTATGAAGGGCTGAAGGTTTTTATGAACAGTGAAAACGTGTCCAAAAAGGCACGTTTGGCTGTGCATAGAGGGGTGTTAGTACCTACACTTATGTATGGTAGCGAAAGTTGGGTATGGCAGAATAGACATGAAAGTAGAATAAATGCCGTAGAAATGAGAGCACTGAGAAGTATGTGTGGAGTGTCTTTGAACGACAAAGTAAGAATTGTGTGATAAGAGAGTGTTGTAGGGTAAAAGAAGATGTTGTGTCAACCATTGAGAAAGGCATGCTAAGATGGTTTGGACACATGGAGAGGATCGATGACGAAAGACTGACCAAGAAGTTATATAAGTCAAGTGTGAATGGGACAGGAGAAAGGGGAAGACCTAGACGGGCGTTCTCTTACCAGATTGGAGACATCCTAAAAAAGGACAGGTTAGAAGTACCCTTAATCGGAGAGCATGCATGAGAAATTTGATGGGAGTGAATGAAGCAAAGAGATATATGTTAGAATCATTGCAAATGGCGTTCTGTAGTTTCTGCCTACCCCTCTGGGAAAGAGGCGTGAGTCTATGTATGTTTGTATTAAATGAAATTATGTGATCGACAAAATAAAAAAGTAACTTAATACAATAAAAGATTTTAGAGAAATCTTAAATATTATGATTTAAATAATTCATTTCGATAAAATTCATTAACATTACTTATTGTGTACTTGTGCTAAATTATTCATAACAGAAAGTAATTAAATACAGATAATGAATTTATCGAACCTAATTCTATGCTATTTATGCTACACTTGTTTCGATAAGGTTAATTACATGGTAAAAATGAGTATAATATGAATGTTGTTATTTTAATACTTATCTATTTAATAAAAATAACTTGTACAGCTAAGTGATTTTTTGTAAATGATTTCCAGAGATGCAGTTATGGACTTAATATTAAGGGCGTAACGCCTAAACTTGACTACATAGAAATTAGTGAGTTTTTGCCTTTTGTAAAATGTGTCAAAAAAAGTCCACTAGAGTTAAAAACGTATTTAGTGATTTTATGCAATTAATGAGTTCTTGTAATAAGCCGACGAAATTCTATGAAGCACGCGTAAGTTTAACGTGAACTGTAATTGCTTAACAATATTTGGATGTGGAAGATACTGTCTCTAACTAAATAACAAAGCAACAGTTTTATTTTCGATAGATAATCAAATCTATTTTATTCTATTTTTCATTCTTCATAAATAGCTAAACGGAATCAATATTGTTTTTCTAGGTAGGATAATCAGTAATGGCGATAAAATGAATATTCTGCTCGCGTCCTTCACAATGGCACCATACATTGTGTGGGATCGGACACGCAGTATGCCATCCATATCTAAATAATTATACTATCAGTTTGGTGATGTGTCACTACTCTATTTCATTCCGTGGGTGTGTCGTACGTTTGTGTCAGAGAATACATACAGCAAATAGCATCTTAGGGAACAGACGGAAATCAAAACATCTTTTGACACCAACTCACCTAGACAGCATAGTATAGTAGGCCGAAGCGTATCATTGCCTCTCAATGCAATTGTGACGCAAAGGAGACGCCTATGTCTAGCAGTGGACTGCAAAAGGCTGTATCGATGAGTAACTCATTAGATAAGCGGGATACTGTCAAATGATCCACAGCAATCCATTAATAATGTAAACTATTTCTTCGCCAATATAGGGAAAACATTTGCTGAAAAAATAACTTCTACTCTTACTCAATCAGAGCATTCAGAGCGAACATATTTAAAATCAAATCCTAAATCTTTCGTTATCTTACCTACGGATGAAAAAGAAGATGAGGCAATTATTAGTAATTTAAAATCTGATAGTGCTGTAGGGTTGGATATGATACCAGCAATTTTTTTAAAATCAAATAAAGATTCCTTAGTTGCTCCTGTAACGTATATTTGTAATTTATCTCTTTTGACTGGAGTGTTCCCAAGAGCTTTCAAAAAGTCCAGAATCCACCCAATACACAAGACTGGGGACAGAGGCTGTGTCAATAACTATAGACCCGTTTCGATCATTCCATCCATCTCAAAGGTCCTAGAACGAATATAAAACATAAGATTAATGCAGTTTTTAGAAGGTAATAATTTATTATCAGCGTCTCAATATGGTTTCAGGTCAAAAAAATCAACTGCAGATGCGATTCATGAAGTAACAAATTTTGCAGTTACAAACGTAGACAAGAAAAAGAAAGTTATCGCAATATTTTTAGACCTTGCCAAAGCTTTTGACATAGTCTCCGTCCCAATCCTGATCAGAAAATTGGAATCGCTTCGCATAAGGGGCCTTCAGTTGAAACTTTTTGAAAACTACCTATCTAACCGATCTCAATGCGTCAAAATTAATGACCTGATTAGTGATGAGATTTCTACAAGCTATGGTGTTCCCCAGGGCAGTATACCGGGCCCAACATTGTTCCTGGCATACATAAATGACCTATGTCAACTCAAACTCCCTAACGCTAAAATCATAACTTTCGCCGATGACACTGTCCTACTTTTCGCTGGTGATACGTGGGACGAAGCGTTCTCTTGTGCTCAGAGTGGCTTTAATATTGTAACAAAATGGTTTTATAATAACGTCCTAATATTAAATGTGGTGAAAACGAAATATATGCTTTTCTCCCTACAACATCCCGAAACTACCGTACTTGCAAATAAAGAGTTAATATCACACACCTGTAGTAAGATCAACAGCACTAATTGTTCCTGCACCAGGCTTTAAAATACAACTACAATCAAATATCTGGGTGTCATTGTGGATCAACATCTTAATTTCCACAGTCATATAGACATGCTGGCAGCAAGAACTCGTAAACTCATTGTCATCTTCAAGAACTTACGACATGTGGCGGATAAGGAGTTAATCAAATCAGTGTACTTAGCGCTATGTCAGTAACAGTTAACATACTGTATTATAGCTTGGGGCGGTGCGACAAAAACACATTTCCTTAAAATTGAAAGAGCTCGAGAGCTATTTTAAAAGTTAGCAATTTTCTTCCGTACATTTACCCACCGCCGATCTTTATAAATTAACGAAAGTGCTAACGGTTCGACAATTGTTTATCCTCCACACTCTTATAAAAAACACTCCCTAACTGTTTACGAACCGGAAAAATTTAAAGACGTGCGAAGGAAGGACAGGGTACGTGACAGTGAGCGTTTAAATACAAGTTTCTCACATCGATTTTATTGTTACCAAGGTAAGAATCTTTACAATAAGCTAAATAGAATTCTATCTATATATTCGCTCACAAGGGACAAAAAAGGGAAAAAAAAATTAGGGAATGGTTGGTTAAGCCTCGATTATAAAGAAACAGAAAACTTATTACCCTGAATTGAAAATAATAAGCGCCAAATCACACCATCCACACACATACACGAACACTCACACATACACACACACACACACACACACACACACACACACACACACACACACGCACATACACACACACACACACACACACACACACACACACACACACACACACACACACACACGAACACAGGGTGAAATTTGTCTAAAGTTATCTTCGTAATAAAAACAAAATAAAAATAAATAAAAAGATTGCAATACTTATAATTATATATTAAAATTTAAATTGAATAAAATATTGATTTCGTATAACAATTATTGCTATTATTTATTTACATTTTTATAACTTTATTCTACCATTTTATATACAATCAAATTTGGATAAAATTTATTTCATAGCTTTGATTGCAGAATTTATGTAAATTTTTTATACGTTAAGGCCCACTTGCGTAACGTTTGATTTAAGTCACTCCTTAATTTAAATTTTTTGAACAGAATTAACAGCATAAAATAATTTAACTTAAAAGTATTTAGCGTCCTCTTGCACAACGGCAACAAAGCTTAGATTTAGTTAAACATTTTATGAGGTCGGTAAAGTAGTTTCTACGTTATGTTTCATGGCATGAAGCCTTTTTGTTACGATTTTAACGATATTATGCGTATGGTTTCGCATAAAACCTTAGACTATATATACTTTGAGCATAAAATAAAACGCATTGTTGTCGCCTAGCAACGAAATGACAATTGACAAATAATAACTAGAAACCTTTGAGCATTAACCCTAGAACCCTACATGGGGTGCAGGTGCACCCCACACCGATTTGTTTTCTAAATAGCTCATTTTCTATAATATCCACGAATTCGCGCGTCGGAGTATTTTAGTTTGGTGTCAACCACTCGCGTTACGTCAATAACGTAACGAGGGACCGCGTTGTGTGGTTGCCTGTATAAGTGCTGTGGTACGCCAGTACCCCAGTGTAGTAAACTCGTAAGATTATTTATTTATTACGATTGATGCATTTATATGTAATAAGTTATTAAATTTGATTATTTATTAAAACAATAGTCTTACATGAATTAAATACAGATATTTTTAGATATTATGAAGGTAAAATTCAATGAAGTTTATTTATTTTGTTTCGGATGGCTGTCAGAGGTTTGAATTACGAAGAAATAAGCTCTATTCTAGACCACAAATCTGGCGAGGAAGAAATAGAAGTTGGGACCAGTTGTAATTCCTGGGTTCTTTACAAGTGTTCAAGATCAAATAATAAGCCAAATTTAAAGTTTCAGCAGACAGTTTTGAAATTAGGTTTGGAACTGATACATGAACATTTGGAGGACCGTCACCGGATGCCACTAGTCCACTGCAGTGATCCTGAAAAAAGGACCAAATCCTACAAGCGCTGTTGCTCAAACTACATTTAACTTTGTGTAATAAGGCTGATTTGTGATCTCAAGTTACCGATTATGTTTAATAAAACGTATTTTCATGAATTGTTTATTTTTTTATTTTAAGGATTACAGTCATTTTAGTATGGGGTGTTCTAGCATCCCAGTGTAGGAATAACATGTGCGCCAAATAGTGTAGGATTCTAGGGTAACACTAACAATAACACTAGTAGGTACATTGTTATCAGTTACATCATCATCATCATCATGTCAGCCTAGGGACGTCCACTGCTGGACATAGGCCTCCCCCTGCTGCGTCGTCCGGTCCAGTTATATAATTATTGATAATTTTCGTCGCTAATGACAAGATGCCAACATCAGTGTGACAGTTCTTAAATGAAATTAGCCACTAAACAGCCGATTTTCGGCAATTAATTTTTACAGTTCTTAAATCATATTACTCGACAAATTTTTCGTTGTGCAAGACGCTAGTGGTGTTTAATATTTTTTTTCTCTTTAAATACATCTTAATTCAATTTAAGAATCGTTGTGCAAGTGGGCCTAAATATGAATTGTTTAATAACTTTATAATTTTATGCAAAGGAGCTTTGTAATTTCACATAATTATACAAGTACTTTTACTATAGGGGGCGGGACCTGGTGATCCGTGATACAGGTTTTTCCTACTACGGACACCAGCTTCTCACATAAACTAAATTAGAGTAGTAAGTTAATATAAAAAAAATGTATTTTGTATTCAAGCTCTATTTTAGAAAATAAGTTTATTTTTTTATTGTTATTTTGCATGATCTATGTGAGGAGAAATAAATAAAATTATTATTATTATTATACTCTGCCCATAAAGCTGTTTTGCCTTTAATCAGGCGGTACTATCTTACTAGTGGCATACGTCTGCATCTTGACTATAAATTCTTACTAACCTAGCAGGTAGATTGCGCATGTTGACGCATTTCCGTAGGTTGTATCGTGTGAACGACCCATGAAGTAGGTACGCGTGTCTATCTACTAATTTATGTACCGATAAGAGCCAACCTTGTAAACCATGAACATGCGCCACCATGCATGAATAGAGCTTAGTGCATACGAGTAAGTATCGAGATTGTGGCAATTCCAAAACGCCTACACTAAATTATATAACACCAATGAAATAACCATCATCTCCTTTGCATCGAAGCTCAGTGAATCTGTTATTATAGGATTTGGCTTGTTGGCACTGCCATAACACTTCTGTAACCTATGGATACAAAATCATGATAACTTAGATATTTATGATGATATTTGAGGTCACTGCCTTCCCAATTAGACCAACAATATTTTTTATAATAGTTCATTTTATCTTCGATTCAATACACGGTTGGATTGCGTCGTGTGTTGTGTGTTCGATCTCCACAAGACAAAACACTTTGTGTGATCCATAAATTGTTGTTTCAAGCCTGGGTGTTCATCATTGCGTCCGATGTACTTTTGTAATGTCCTCCGTGACACAGGATTTATTTCTAGGGCGAAAATTGACTTTAAAAAAAGTCAAGCGGTTGACCTCATTTCAATACATTTAGAATAATATTTCATTTGAGTTGTAAAAATAAATATTGTTTGACACTCCGGACTTAGATATCAGCTTGGAAACAGCGTGCCTATTCTTCTTTTTCGTTCTTATAAATATATATAATACGAATGTTTTACATATCATAAACATTTCTTATGTGTGAGTTTTTCAAATTGTTTTCTAATATTGCTTTAGTGAGCAAGGCTCTGCATTCATGGTTGAACAAGCATACCTGTCTTTAAATTTTCGTTGACATGAGACTACGATTTTGAGAAAGCGGAGAGCAGCAGAGTGGGTGTTTTACATGTAGCCGTGAATATTTAACATGAAAGAAAGAAAGAAAAAGCGTTTATTTCTATGAGACAAAATGCACATACAACTGAGGCCATCTATCGTACGACGGGCAACACAAACACGGACACGATGGAACTAAAGTCCTGCATCGCGCAAGAAAAGTTCACGTACGAGATGAGTGTATAGATGTCTATACAAATAATATCTCGAGTAGTTCTGCCGGACTGTCCACCAGGTACTATCATTTGAGCAAAGGATCCTCTCTCTAGTTATCTTTTAAAGGTAACATTCGTACTAGGAATAAATCCTGTGTCGTGGGAGACATTATAAACATACAACCGACGGACACAATGAACACCCAGACTCGATACAACAATTTATGAATCATACAAAGTGTTGTTTCGTGTGACAATTGAACCCACAACACTCGACGAAGGGTCGAGCGGCGAGGCAACCGCTTAAACTGCTACGCCAACCATGAAGTCGTTGGAGGAACACAACAGCTTTTTTCCTCCACAAATCAAAAAAATAATTAAATTTTTTACATGGCTTACGGGTGCTGTGAAACAATTATGTAATTAAATGTTAAACATAGCAGTGTTTTCCATCAGGGCAGAATTCACATGAATTTCTATATTGCAACCTCATGGAATTTCGTTTGTACATGGTTTACGAGCCTTATAAAATACATTTCTCGCGTAATCTGACGAAATTCTGATGTTTATTTTATCCATATTGACTCCGCTCAAGTTTGCTTTCTCGCTCGTTGCGCAATTCTTCTAATCGTATAAGCTACGTTCGTATTCGCTTTACTTAGCGCAGCTTCGCTTGCTTATTTTTGCTCCAACGCGCAACAGTACCTCGGCGCCACTGTAAATACCGTATATTCTAAGTTTCGTCGAAATAGACTGTTTATCCTCTCGTACTGTTTTTGTTTATCTTTGAATTAATTCAAGTGTTACAACCTCTCATTGACGGGAACAATTTTGTGTATAATCAAAGCAAAATTATTCATAGACAAGATGTTTACGTAATAAATGTTTGGAGCACACGATATCTGCTAGTTGGATGAAATTTGTACGCTATGTTTCATTCATGATTGAATTATTCAATTTCTAGAATAATATCAATTCAAGTAAAATAAGCTGAAAATAAATAAAACGTAATAAATACAAGCAATTAGGTACGTTAGATCCGTTACAATAAACTTGAAGGTGGTAAATAGTGATTATTTAAAGGGGAAGTATTAGAGCTGTAAAAGAAAATTCATAATTATCAAATAAAGTTTTAACACATTCCGACTTCAAATTTCATTTCTAAGATGAACGGGACCAAACGGAAAGTGTCTTTCTAAATAAAAATGGCTTCGAAATAGTTTAATAAATTAATACGAACTTCTAAGGTAAAAAACATTGAAAATATACAATGGAATTGAGTACCATTCTTTTGAATTCGGTTGTAAAATATACGCAAAGATTACTGTTTCATACATGTTTCTTCAACTAAACTTCATTTTAACTCTCAACGCCAATGTGAATGCCAACGTCAAATTAGGAGAAGCTTAAGTCCAACGGTCGATTGCGAACGAAGAAGGAAGAAGAAGATTTTTTGTCTGTACCAGACAGTATGTACTGAATAAATGTTATTACTCCGCCGAATTAATTGTATATAATAATGTGAAACATGCGTCCATTACGTTCCCGTAGCATTCACGAGAGCGTAAATTGATACCATTAGCGGTAATTGCTTTGTATGACGTGAAGCTCTAGAGAACCTCGTTTACAGATGATGTATTATGAATCATTACTGTAACCTTGGACCCCTCTTGCTGGTGAAAAGTAAATACATTTTTTACTGGTAAACTATTATTGACATGGTTTTCATAATTTATAAAAATATGAAATTATTGTGTTACTAACTGACTGACTGACAAGACACAGTCAAAACTATTGGGATCGAACTGAAACGGTTCATTTAAAAATAATGTGTTACCTGACGCTGCGGGCATACTCAAGTTTCAAATAATATTCAAAATTAATTAACCCCACAAAGAATGCAACACACGCGCGCCCCCAAACAATATTTTGAACAATTTTATAACGCCTTTGATTTATGAAGACAAAAGACATCAAGGCTATGTTAAACGTAATTTTTCCATCGTAAACATATTTAATTAAATATTGGACGCATATTTGCGATTTGTAAGTTTTACAGTTTAGTTGTAGTAGAATTGTCGTAACATTGGATCTCATGAGTAACTAAACTACTACTAACGAAATGTCTACGAGTTATTATTTTAGTAATAACAGCTGTTACATTTCATACAGAATTACAAAAAACTAATAGTGTACAACTTAAATGTATTTTTTTGGTAAATGTATCCAACCAAAGACCGTCCAGTTGTATCGTCGGGACTATTGGTGGCTGATAATTTGATATCATAGAGTAAAAATAACGCAGACTACGTTGAGTTCCAAATGAAAAGTTTGACGATAAAGAAAACGAAGTCGCGAATAACAGACAAAGCATGGCTAGGACACAACCCGCTAGATAAATTAAAATAATGTCAGTGCAAGTATCTCAAGCTGCCATACAGAAAATAAAGCTTCAACTTGCAAGCTTTCCAATTAAACAAGGTAGGCACATAATGAACAAGGGCTTGTAAAAATTAAATCAAGTTAATTAAAAATAGTAAAAACCAACGCATTTACTTCGGCGAACCTGGAAAGAAAAGCTGTCAAGTAGTAACCACGGCTAGTGAACACGAACAGTGTGAAACTGCTGAATGCAAATAGAAAACTAATTATAGTTTTATGAACTAATTATAGGGTGCCTACTGTATATGCCAACGTTTGTATGTTTAGATACTTGTATGTTTCTTGTTCAAGAATGCAAAAAACATTCGCACAGATGTTGAAGACTTTTGGTTTCAAAATAGTTTATTCGCTGGACACTAACAATATCGTGGACGATAAGCTGGTAATCTATATTTTTGAGACTGTTTGTAAAATTTCTGACTTTTAGATTGCTATATAAGATATTGAGTGCTCATAGAAACTGGTAAGTTACGCTAGTTTTTTCGTTAATTGTAACTCCATTTTGTTGGTAAGCAATAAAAGTAATGCAATGCAAACCAACTAGAAATCAATTCATATTTTATTTTATGAGAACGTGTGGATGATCACATATTAAAACCGACAGCAGGCAGCTAGTTATTTAAAATGCAATCATTATATCTCTGTTACGATACTCTTATTGAACATAAGCTCGTTCAGTGGAACTATTGTATAATGTTGCTTGCTATTTTTGATACATAACAGATCTAAAAAAAATCTCTATCCAAATGAAAATTAGTGGTAAACACTTCAGTTCTAAGTAAAATATTCAATAACTTACACGAAATTCTAAGAAAACAACCCTTTTACGTCTGCGAAGTCTTTAACGTTACCCAAATATCAACGTCGGCGACGCATTAATTTCCCGATTTTAATTTACGAAATTAATTATTTCCTTCGAGGCATTTTGATCAAAAGGGCCCAAGAAGAGCCGAATATTCCCGATATTGCCCGAAGTAAAGCGATTCGTGGTTATATTTTGATTTTAACTGGCAAGGTCTGTACCAACGTCCGTTTTGGTGATTGGATAATTAATTATTATAAGGATTGTGATTGTAAAGCTTTGTTATTTAAAGTGGTTCTATTTCTGCAATTCCTCTTAACACAAAGTAGCTACAATTCGGATTTAATAAAGCCATTATAAAATGAGATTTATTGTAAAAAAATTACTAAGCTAAAAAGGGAGATACAATTATAAATAAGACCAATTATGTTTCATTTTACATTTTTACGTTCGCAAATATTAATAAGTTGATTGCACTGATGGTGCAGTGTTTCCATTCCCGGGATAAAAATATGATCTAAAAAATATTTATTTGGTTTGTCAGGAGAAATTCAAAGTAACTTTCAGACCGAGCGTTGTTTTGAATATCCTCTGACTTTTGTAAAATTACGTATTAATATGCATATTTTCTCCAGTTAGCCTTGTGATTGCATGAATGGCGTAGTGCTTAAAACGGCTGTTTTGCAGCTTAGCCTTTGTGCCGAATGTCCTGGATTCGATTATATGTTATCACTTAGTGACATTAAAGCGATGTACACGAAAACAGCTGTCGTGTTTAATGTAGAACGTAGATAAATAATTCATTTAAAGTTTATGATATAAACTATTTCTTGTAGTATTTTTTTAATCGTAATATTTGTTTATTATTGTAAAAGTTCTATTTAATAATCAGATTAGTACTGACAACAATACAATATGTCAAGACTGTTGACATATTGTATTGTTGTCAGTACTAATCTGATTATTAAATAGTTTTTTTTAAAAACTCTCGCCTTCATACCCGAAGGGGTAGGCAGAGGTATAATATTACACCCACATTTCGCAATGATTTTTTAGGTCCCACGTAATAGGCCTATTGTCATTACCGGTCACATCACCAGACTCCGTGCTGGTACCGAGAAATTCGGAAAAACCCAGGAGCACTCCGATCAGCAGTCGCATACGCTATCCACTAAATAGAACTTAACTTTCTATTATAAAGAGTATTAAAAATGATTAATGCTCTAGCAATTAGGCCTAGAGACGAACTTTGGTATTTTCTCTATCTTTTCGATTGACTAGCAGAAAACGGTACACAAATGAGGCCGATAATGCCAGAGGTCCTTTTATTCCTCTCAATGTGGGCATTACTATATTATGGTCAACCATGAGAGCGCTTAAGAGGCTACCTCGAAGGTCAAAATATCGTGGAGAAGTCATCGCTAAGTGTTAGCTATAAAGTTGAATGTCGCACGCTTTTTGTCATAGCATACCATCACGCAAGTCTAAGCATTCCCTATTAAACTAGCTCTTCTTTCGGTGAGTAGCAATTTCAAGGTGAAAAGTTAAGTATTTTTAAGTTATCCAACAAAATATTTAGATAAAGCAGGTTTTTCGAATTAAAATCATATCGATCGAAAATCTTCCAATCGTGTATCCGTGTAAGGAGTTACTAGACACCTTATAAATAACATACAAAATTTTCACTTTGCTAGTTTGTCTCACTGCTTCAAAAGCGGTAAGCAAAAAGGGCATAGATTTTCGAGGTAGCGCCTTGATGGTTCTGCGAGATTAATGGACCCATGCGTAGGCGTATCTTCTAAAATATGTAATAATGTGTAAATAATTTCATTTCTAGCCGCAATCAAACCACAATAATACAAAATATTCAATGTTTGGCTATAGTTAGACTAGAAGCCAAAAAGTACATCTGCCATTTATTTTGTAATATCAAGCTTAAATTGTAACAAAGAGACGGTTTCTAATCCGATATCCAATTAAAATTGATAGTCATATTACTCACAGACTGGAATATTCCGACAGTTATGGCACAACTTTGCTCGAAATACGACATTCGAGAATAAATTCTGTGTTTTGTTGTAAGTGACGGATTTATCGACGAGAATTCAAATACACCTTAGAAGTAAACTTATATTTCTAGTTTAAATTTTCCTTGGGATTCGGATTATATGACAGTAATATGTTGTTATTTATGGAGAGCCTAGAAAGCAGACGAGGCCATAGGCGAAAATCTTGGATGCCACTCGGATAATGCCACGGCGACGATTAGGTTGAACAGTTGTTTGGTATATAAATAAAAGCTTTTTTCACAGCAATATTACACAAGAAAGGGATAAGATCATTGTGACACACAATAGATCTTAGGAAAATTATAAAGACGAATATTTATGAAACAAAATAGTGACATGTGATGATTATGTCATGACTGCCTACGTGGTCCAGTGGATAGCGTATACGACTGTTGATCTGAGATCCCGGGTTCGAATCCCGGGTCGGGCAAAAGTGTTACTGGGTTTTTCCGAATACTCAGTAGCAGCACGGAATCTGGTGATGTGCCCGGTAACGGCAATAGGCTCGCCCCCTATTACGTGGGACCTAAAAATTCATGGCGAAATGTGGGTATAATATTACACCTCTGCCTAGCCCTTCGGGGATACAGGCGTGAGACTATAAAAAAAATTCTGTCAATCACGAGATTAGTCGAACATTAGGATGAAATACGAGATTAGTTACGCGAATGTTAGTAGGTTTGTAACTTTAGCTACCTTTTAACTTTTTGTAAGTTTAACCAGTAAACGCGTTAATGTAAACAAAATAAACGTTTCATAACAAGTACAAGATTTATAAATTTAATCTGGCTTGACAACAGTTAAAACAAAACACTCGTTTCCAAAACACAAATTATAACTCATTATACTTATAAAAAGCCAATAATAATATAGCGGTGCTGTTTATAGCAGCATTTGAATATAAACTTTATTGTTTAGAAAATAAAACGAATAATGGTTTACCGTTTCTTTCCCATTGTAATCATACCGAATTACAGAATAAAATTTAATCTGTCAAACTGTTCGCTAGAAATTAATTGAATTAATATTGCTTGTCATTTCAATTATTTGCGGAAATAAAATAAGAGGTTTCAATTATGTTATTGTTAGCAGGAAACGAGGTATTATGACGTTTTCTGACATTTGAAATTAGAATTAGGAAGGTATAGATGGGAACATTGAAAAAGAATAATCGCTCGAATATGCCAGGACTTATTACTTATAACATATTTTGCACTCTAGTTTACCAACTGTAAGTATTTGATACTCACGCAGCGTTAGCGGCGACCGTGGATATTTTCACGCCCACGCTACCTCACTCCCACTTGGTCGAATGTTCCATTCAACATCAACGCGATATTACTCATATCGTCAGAGATTACTGCAATGATCTTTATCAATCACATATATAAATAATTTGAAATATAAAAAATAGTAATAAAAATATGAAATATGTAGTAATTGTTTGATATAAAAATAACAATTTATACTGTGCTGACAAGACAGCGACAAAAAACGTTGAAGACGACAGCAACACATAATATACGCCAGATAAAAGAATAACATTTTACTTCATGGACAATAAACAACTGCTCACGAACAAACAATATAAATTAAACAATAATACCAAGAACAGAAAAAATAAAGGTCTATGTTCCAGAATATTAGACTTTTATTTCTTGAGTAAGATGAAAGGAACAAAACTCATTTGTCGAGAGATGAAGGCTTGTGAAAAATTATTCGTTTGACGTGTTGAGTGACGGATAATTTTGCCTAGGTCATAGGGTTTGGCGTGATAACTGTTTTGCCTCAAATTCAAGACACACAATATTATCCTGCTGTTTGATTTGACTTTTACACTAATTTAAGTAATAAAATTGTATTAATTGTAATGTTAAATGTAAAAATTCTTAAACAGCAATTATTATGAGTCTAGCAATTATTATGCAATTACAATGCAATTACTATTAAGGCAGCGATAGCTTAGTGGAGAGACCGACAGACTGCTACGCAGAGGGTTTCGGGTTCGAATCCACGGCACGCACCAATGACTTTTCGGAGTTAAGTGCGTATTAAATTGTTAATTAGCGCTTGCTAAACGGTGAAGGAAAACATCATGAGGAAACCTGCATTCGTCTGAGATTTCTCCATAATGTTCTCGAAAGGCATGTGAAGTCTGCCAACCCGCACTTGGCCAGCGTGGTGGACTATGGCCTTACCTTTCTTATAGTGAGAAGAGGCCTGTGCCCAGCAGTGGGACAGTATAAAGGGCTGATGATGATGATGAGCAATTATTATTTGCAATCTCAGTAAAATGGTTTCGCAAAAAAGAAAAATAAAAATAGTTTCTAAATGTATTTTTTCTGAAATATCGCAAATTTTTTTTTAAGGTAAAATTGCAACTTATGAATTTCATAAAATGACACAAGCTTTGAGTCAATTAAAGTGAAAGCGGTGGAAATTCTAAAGAAACTAACACGCGAAACCTCACAGCACTGTTTTTCAAGATGGAATATTGGCATAAAGAGGAGTTGAATGAAAGAAATCTAGTACTTCATTTCGTTATTTTTTAGTCGAACGTTGTACTTCAATTGAAGTTTATAAAAATGTTTTATAAAATTGTCTAATTATTTAACTTCTTTAAAAGCATAATGTTGCCGTTACTATACTATGTAGATCATGCAGTTCTGTGTTTATCTCTTTGACATACCTAATTGGAACAACGCCATATTAATACATAAAGACGCTGCAAATAATGTTTGCTTTGTGTTTGGTTAATAAACTCACGCATGGTATGCTGCGAAACAAAGGCATGAAATATACCTAAAACAATCTCTTATATGCATGTCATTAAGCTTCAATTATTATAACTACAATATGTGGTCCAGTTGACAGCGTTTGCTAATTTGGAGTTCTTGGGTTCGATTCCCAGATCGGGCAAAAGTGTTACTGAGTTTTTCCGAATTCTCAGTAGCAGCACAGGGTCTGGTAATGTAGGTAACGACTATAGGCTCGACACCTATTACGTAGGACCTTTTATAAAATAGCTAAGTGTGGTTGTAATATTTCACCTCTGCTACCCCTTAGAGGAAATATGCGTGAGGCAATGATGAAAAAAAAGTATGTCTGTTAGACACAAAAAACCAGTACAAACATATCAATCCAAGTTGTTTTAAAATAATTAAAACATTTCATATAACTACATTACTGAAAAAAATGCCTTACAACATTTTATTATTAATTGAAGCATATAAAAATATTTTCTTGTAGTACGCACACGCTTATCGAACTGAAACATGGGCTACTACCATAAGTAATAGAGTCATTTTCTGTGCATACATTTAATCATTTTATTATTAGTTCAGTCATCTAAATGAGTAGGGTGATGGCCTGAACTTGAAGTGTCTTGCATTTCAAGACCAGTGGCATTGCGCATATTCTATCTCTGTAACAGGTAACAGGGTTCGTCACGTTCGTATGTAGCCCACGCGTGTCCTAGCGCGTTGCTTTTTTTAGAGTACCCATTAAAAATTTAAGCTGTGCAATATCCTTGTCCCTATCTCACGTTATTCGCACTTGACTGTCACAGTGTGTTTTATCCTCAATTCGTTGTTTTGTAAGACTCGCTTATTGTTATCTTCATACGTCTTACTATAATTATTATATATTACTTCTAATCTGCGCAACCGTAGCAAAAGAGGAAGTATGTGGGAAGATAATTTATATTACTACCTATGGTCATCTTATAGCTCAGTCGTGATTCTTTTATTGTTACATTTATTTCATACGATGGTAAAATTTTCTCGACATGTGTTCTCCAATAAGGTAAGAGCCAACACGTCCAATATGTTACGCAAAACTTAGGGCTTCACATATTTCTAGTCTGAGCAAGCACTTTCTCATTTAAGAATCTCATCGTCATCTATCGAGAAACTTATTTCGGTCCATTTCATTCTGTAATGGTTTCGGTCTGAGTTCCGAAAATTCCTTTAATGGGTACTGAAGACGAAAGAGAAGGGGAAGATTTCTGTATGAGTTCGTAATAACACGGAGGAATGGGCCAGTCATATTTGTTACAATATTTACTGCCAAGCAAAGGAATAAATGTTGCTTTCGCCTTTTTCTTCTTTGATGAAGATTACTTATGGGTCGAGTTTACCTAAGTTTAGTGTTACCTAACATTCGAAGGCAAAGTAAGCTTATGCCATGAATATACAAAAACTAGCTTTTGCCCGCTACTTCGCTCGCGTAAATTTAACTTCGATAAAATGTTTTATACAAAAAAAAGAACTGGCTAAGTGCCAGTCGGTCTCCCTCATGAAGAGTTCTGTAGTAGCAGGCATAGGAAGGATTTGAAGGGTTTAGATACCGAATCATAAATTTTTAGAGTAGCAAATAGGTATATCTTCGTTCTTCGCAGTGTTTGTATAAACGACAAAGGCATATTTTCGGTTTTTGAAATGTGTTATATCTCAAAAACTATCCGGTGTATATTGTCTTACACACCCATTTTCATTGAAAGTTTTAAATTATATTTTACAGCAATATTGTCTGAACATTTTTTAATTTCTTATTATAAAAGGTAGAGGGCGGTGGAAGTTGGCCAAGCATTTTACCACTGTGAAAGTGTATATTTTTCGAACGATTGACTTGAAATTAATGTTTTAGGAAACTTTAAGTCATTTTGCAAATGTAATTGGTCCTGATGAGCCGTTATAAGTTTTATTGAAGGTTATATATATATACACCTATTTAGCATTGTTTATAATTATATACCTAAAGACTACGGTTTATAAAATAGTGGAGGGAACGAGACGATTTGCACTTGGTGGTTTTGGATAAATTTTTCGTTTTTTATTTTTGTTCAGGCCCTGAATAAATAATTAAATGAAGTGCGAATCGGATTCACCCATGAAAGGTTCCATAGTAAAGGTATCCACTTAACATACTATTTATTCTTCACCTAACCGAATATCACTACTTTTTATCACCAATAATAGCTTCGTTTTCCATAGTCTTTGTATAAACGACAAAGTTAAATTTGCGGTTTTTGAATATATGCTATATCTCAAAAACTGATGAGAACATTTCGTTCCAATTTTTGTTCAAAGATTTCATTAAGATCTACAACGTATATTTTTTTAGAATTTTTACTCTTTTTAGGGTTCCGTACCTCACAAGGTAAAAAAAAGGAACCCTTATAAGATCACTTTCTTGACCATCTGTCTGTCTGTCTGTCCGTGTGTCACCACCGATTTTCTCAGGAACGGGTGGACCTAGCAAATTGAAATTTATACCAGATACTGAGGTCTATGGTTCCTATTAGGTGTATAAAAACCAGGGTCCTGGGTCAACCCAATACTTTTTATTGGGTTGACCCAGGCCCCTGATTTTTATGATATGGTCAAAATTAGATTTTTGCAAAAACTTGTAAGTACCAAAATTAACCTTAATTTTCAACTTTTTATAATTGTCGGAATTTTTCCTTTACTTGTGCTGTAAGACCTTGGTTTTAACTAAAATTGTCAATTCTAGGTCAATCGTAAGTACCCTATAGGTTTTGTGTCGAAAACCTATATGGTAGTTCCCGTTGAACTAGAATCACGAAATTTGGCCAAAAGCAGGGTCTTACAGCACAAACAAAGGAAACATTACAAAAAATAAAAAAAATGAAAATGTAAGGGTGTCCCCATACATACATAGTAGACTCCATTTAAGATAGTCCTCTAAGCTGTATGGGCGCTCATACAGATTTAGAGGACTAGCGTAATTAGCACCAACCTCAAATAAGGTAAAATGCGTACGGAACACTCGGTGCGCGGGTCAGACTCGCACTTGCCCGAATTTTATTTAAAAGGTAAATTGACTGGGACACTCATTTTACTACTTTACCGTCTATCTTTTAAACGATTGTATAAGAAACAATGCTTTTAGGTTAATCAAATTTTTAAAGACCTATCTGTAGACACTCTGCGTAATTTTAACAAATGAAATAAAAAAAAAATGAGTCAGTTCCATGTATAGAGAAACTGGATGGTTACCTGGAAGAAAACGCTCTTTTCGATAAGGCTGCCCTTGTGAATTTGCTATGTACCTATGTACATTTAAGTCATTTATACCAGATTTGTACCAACAGTGTATTTGCACAATAAAGAATTATCTATCTATTTACAAAAACCCCCGTTATTATTCTACTTTTCAACTTTTTCCTTAAAAGTCATGAAGCAGTTTATAAAATTCATCTGTGGCTGTGACATATGAACGGACAGACGGACCGACAGACAGGCATGGCGAATTTTTGCCATTTTTGGCAACGGAACCCTAAAACACGGCTAAAGCAAACCCTTCGTATTAAAAATATATTGTATAGTTTTGACCGCGTTATCACAATGTATAACTCTGCCAAATTTCAACTTTCTAGAGCTTTTAGTTTTTGCGTAAACCGCGACAGGACAGACGGATGGACATGATACAGGTTCCCAATAGTTTACTACGGAATTCTAAAAAGTGCACCATAATGAATACCATAATTTTTGAAGTTACTAAAATAACGCTAGGAAGAAAGTTAGGAAATTTCGATGTTAATCGTGTTCGAGCACCGCTAAGGCAATCCCGGTACAGCGATATGTTGGGGATACACGTCGTGCGTAGCAGTCGTTTACTCAGGTTACTTTGCCAATTTGTTGCTTAGAGCATACAGACGTGTGTCCTGTGTCCTAATTGACATATCATCGCAGAGCCCAAACTACTGCAGATGGAATTTTGGGTAGCGGGTTCTTTTTATATCGTAGGCTAGGCACACATTACGACAGGATTTAATAATATGTCACCGCTTAGGTCATAAAATAAAGTTTGAAAGTAAGCAGTAGGCCCTAAGGGGCAGGCTAAGCGGCTGGCGACTGCTAGTATTATTATAAATGCTATATAAAAAAAATAATAACATACAGCATTTATAAATGCTATATTATAAATGCTGTATGTTATTATTACTTTGTACTATTCCTACGGGATATATACCACGTACCTTTGTTTTGAGTAACCCAACACCCAAAGCCATTGCTACTGCCCCATCTAGTGTGAAGATTTCTAAACGGTACGTGGACGACATTTTTTGTATATTGGAAGGCGATGAAGAGGTAGTACAACAGTATTTGGCGCATTTAAATAGTATCCACGCTAAAATGTGCTTCACGTACGAAATAGAAAGGGACAGAAGAATGGCATTTCTTGACGTGATGGTTGGTGTACGATCTGACGGTTCACTTAGCCACTCTGTACACAGGAAAACAACGCATACCGACCGCTATCTACATGCTGACTCACATCACCACCTACGTCAACTGAACTCAGTTATAACGTCACTTACCAACCAAGCATACAGCTTGTGCGACGAAGACCACTTAAATGAAGAACTTGCACACATAAGTGACGTTCTACGAAAGAACGGGTACAGCGGACGTGTCAGACCACCTAGACACACTCAAAAACACCTCGACTACAAGGTAGAACGACAACCAGCGTACTTACCGTACGTCAAAGGAGTGACAGATAAGGTCTCTAATATCCTTGAGAAGGTGTCTGTTAAAACTATCTTCACTCCTTTGAAGAAACTGTCACAGTACATAAGAACGCCAAAGGACAGTTTCCCCTTGGAAAAGCCGGGTGTATACAAAATTGACTGCAGCTGTGGGAGTTCTTATATAGGACAAACGAAACGCACCATTTCCTGCCGCGTCAAGGAACACATCAGGGCAGTCAAAAACAATGAACCACAAAAGTCGGCAATAGCTCAACATCTCCTAGACTCGGGTACGAACCATTGGATTGAGTTACATAACCCTCAGGTGCTTTCGACAGAACGCCACTATATACCTAGAATGGTTTAAGAAGCTATTGAAATTAAAAAGTATAAAACCTTCAATAGAGAAGATGGGTTTCAACTGTCGAATACCTGGCATCCAGTGGTACGTCTATGCAAAACCCATAAACCGGAAAAACTTAAATCACGAGCTGACGTAGTGAGTACAGTGTGTCGCGATCGAGTACAGTGCGAGAGTGAAAACGGTGATAGTGTTTGTGCGTGCAATAAACGAGTAAGGAAGCGGGCAGACCGGTTCACTTGTTTATAACTTTCATCCACCCGCAATACAGTGCCGAAATATCGGTTACTCAAAACAAAGGTACGTGGTATATATCCCGTAGGAACAGTACAAAGTAATTATAGTGACCACGAAAGTTTAAATTCCTATACTGTATGTTATTACTCTTTTATCCCAAAATTTCAGAGGGCAGTGAGGCAAAAAGAACGATGTCTATGAATAATTTATTAGTCTATTATACAAATAAATAATATTTGATTGTCTGTCTGCAAACTTTTCAATTCAAGCAACGTGTGGTGACGTCGAGCAAGGCTTTGTGTGTTGTAACTGTGTTATATGAATGTAATCTGTACGAAATTTTAATGAATTAAAACACTTATATAATTAATTTATAATAAACTAAACAAACAAACTAACTTTACAAAGAATACGACTATATGACAGAAGAGTGTGTGCATGACTCAATTCAACATGGCGCCCGTACATCCTATGAGCCAAACACAACGGAAATTGCAAAACCGTTCTGACGCCACAAAGCCTTTTAAATCTCACAATATAATATTAATATTAAATATTATTATATTAAGTTTCATATTAAGAATTTTTTCGCAGTTTGCAGTTGACTGCAAGGTCAGCGTAGAAGCTTTGTAGTCAATTCGCTGTAATAATATGGTTTTGGCCAGGTGCTTAACGTTACATTGCTGGTAATTTCCACATAAGTTGTGAAAACAGACGTTATTTTCGTAGTATTGGGCACATTCAAGAACTTCCCGTCTCACTATCGTATCCTAGCAGGCTATATCCTAGCACGTCATTAAAATATAAGCAAATAAAGAAATACCGCTGGCAGGTTAGATTCTAGATACGAATATGAAGCATTCGATTTTGTAGGTTCAATCTTGAATGCTTCGTCTGCTGTTTTGCGCAGTCAATAGACAAGGTCAACAAGATATTCTAAGCATATTTTTATTTGTTACAGTAAAAATGCAAATAGTACTTGATATTAATTTAAGCTCCATAATTATTTCGACAAAGAGATTTAACCCTTTCCCTCGATAAATATGAAGCTTAACTGTTAGGCCAAAAAGACAAATAGACAACCAACTAGGGACAGTAACCTTTTACGGGCTCTGATATTATCTTAATATATAAAATCCTTGCGTTACTGATTGACTGACAGACACGCTACAGCCGAAACTATTTGGCGCAGGAAGCTGAAATTTGGCATGTATGTTCCTTGGAGACCGTAGGGGTGCACTAAGAGGGGATTTCCCGAAATTCCCACGGGGTCGGCCAAAACGGGTAAATTAAAAAAAATGCAGTTGTAGCTGCTGGCGTCCTCTAGTTTATCTATAAAATACTTCACCACTTTATAATATTTCATTGGCTTTATCTACTTAACTATATAACTATATGACGACGGGTTGCTTGATTTTTGGCCGGTATCAACGTTTCACAGTTTGTTATAAGTTCACACCAAATCAAATTAACAAAACTGACTATAATTATTTTGGATTACTGAACACGAGACGAGTAAAAGTTTCTAGGTACTTGTTGTCCGTCCGGAGATTCCAAGAGAAGTGATAGTTGTGATGCTCCGTTGAACGTCAACCGTCAACGACGTTCAACTGTAGCGAACGTCACACTAGACGCTGTCGAAGCGTGCCATCTTCACACTTCCGTTTCGTAGTCAGTTGACGTCCCGTACTCATGACCATTCCGATACGGCCATCCTACAAGACACACGTCCCTGTGTGTTAATTTGTAACAAAATTTTACACGCACAGTATCACATTGCTCGGTCACTCCTGACTTAAGCCAGGTAAGGGTTGAATCAAAACAGTGTTAGGATTCCAATAATTTTTTTTACAAAATTACTTCCTACATTACATTCCTAACTATTATAGGAGCTGGATTCAGAGCATCACTGACTGTACAGTCAATTACCATAGACTCACGTTATAATCAAATCAAAGAACTAAAGCTCTACATGTGATGCATAACCATTCAGTAACCTCCAGTTACTAAGCCAGCCACTCGGTTGCCACCATTCAGTAACCTCCAGTTACTAAGCCAGGTACTCAACCAGTCACTCGGTTGCCACTCATTTATTTGCGCGTCCTCACAAGGATCGCCAAGTCCCTCCTGGGCTTTATGGTTTCCTACGAAACTCATTTATGTGCGCATCCTCACAAGGATCGCCAAGTCCCTCCTGGACTTTATTGTTTCCCACGAAACCCCAACACCAGAGTTGTCTGCCTACCGCGTACTCACGGACAACTGCCTTCACAGTTGGTTGATACCGATTTGTACTGATTTACGGCTACAAATCAACCTCTGACATTGAATCACACAACCAATCAAATACCAGAGTTGTCTGCCTACCGCGTACTCACGGAGAACTGCCTTCACAAGTGGTTGATACTGATTTGTACTGATTTACGGCTACAAATCAACCTCTGACATTGAATCACACAACCAATCAACATGTAAGCCTAGTTTTCTACTGTCTCGTCAGTTAATACTGACGAGACAGTAACCGTAATCGGTTCACACTTTGCTCTCTTCAAGATCGTCAGTTATGCTCTGATCCTCTGGCACAAAATTTCAGAATCAAAATCAATAATTAGGAAACTCAAAGTAAAACTGACATTTCACTATCGCGGTATCTCTTAAAATACTATTTCAAACCAAGTAAACCAAAACATTTAAGCTCTACATGTGATCATGGCTACGCATAGCCCAGTAACCTACAGTTACTCTACTTTCTGCGAACCCCATATGAAAACAACGAGTCTCTCCAGGACTACGGTTTCCACTGAAACCCGAACTCCGCCAGAGCTGACTGCAATACCGCCTACTCACGGACTACTAAATTAGTAGACGCCGATTTCTACCAAGCTACGGCTACACGTCAGCCTCTGGTACGGTCCGATCCGATCATCATGTAAACTTAAACACTTTCTTCAATATCAGAACTACTTTGTTCTACCTCAATTTCGTCAGTTGTACTTTGACTTTCAGGCATTTTTCGCGACTTGTCGTGTGCGTACTTATAGGAACGCTTAGAATTAAGGGCTTTGAGATTATAACGATCACCGTCAAGAACTTCTGTGACCTCAAATGGGCCTTTATACTTAGGGTCTAACTTCGATTGATTACGAAGTCCTCGTTCATAATCAACACAAAGAAACCTACTGAAAATTTACTAAGCCTTGCTTTTGTCTTATCAAACCTACGTTTCTCATATGATGCTGCACTCGTTACGCATCATCTCTCACGGTATTTAGGTCAACCTCAGGTTCTACATCAACTGCCATCAATGATAGAGGCCGTGCACACACCTTGCCTATTAACAACTCTAGGGGACTAGCTTTCGTCGTTCGGTTAACCGTACAGTTAATCGCGATTTGGACTTCGGCTAATGAATTCTGCCAAGAACGCTCTTGTCATACAACACAGAAACCAGAGGTATCTAACAATTTTAGTGAACAAATATCAAAACAGAGCTACTTTAGCAGCAGGGAATCCATGATTGCGATCAACAACCACACCTTAATGCACTTTGCTCTAGGAATAAAAGAAAAATTATCGCACAGCACTCATTCTAGTCGTTCGGCTATTCCTGACCCAAGTTGGTGGGGAATAACGGTACTCTGATCAAAATCATAACGGGTTTCAATGAAAATCACAACTAACTCTTTCTCTTGAAGCTGACATGCTAAACAATACGCATACTCGTTAAAATAATAGGAAACTCATTAAAATATTGCATTGCTCATACTCTGACATCCATCGGGTCTTCAACATCACGCTAATCAACCTCCATCCGGTTACACAACACCACCCGGATTATCATTTCGAGCGCTTAACAAATTAATCTTAAACTAGGTTTGTTTAACATGTTGCTTCGGTTTTCCTTATCACATAGCAGACTATAAGAAAATCTTACTAGGCTGATACTCTAGATGTTAAGTTTACTACCAAGTATCCAACCAGTCATTTCAGCGTTATAATTTTGTCATAGATAGTCTGAATACGAAGCTTATCCTAACCTAATCATTAGCGATACAGCAACGGACCTTTCGCGTTCAAGACGATGGATAACGTTTGTGGTACCGTGACAAATGCACTAACATCTGTCTTGTTTGCGCACCTACGGAGACTATGCCTAACACAAAAGCTTCAGGGTAAACTAGGCTAACCACAAAGGCACTTTGCCGGTCCAACCAACGGCAACGCATGGCTAAACATGCAGCCGCAAAAACGGCTTATCCAGTTTATGTAAATCTACACCAACGGAAACGTGGGTACCACAAATTTATCACAACAACGACTAACAAAGTACCCATTTAATGAGAATAAGGATAAGCATACAATCATCACCAAAGATCACTAACCTAGTTCTAGCTACAATGAAAATTAAAATCTCCGAAACTGATTATCGTAACGCACTACGATGATAACTCAATCATTTTCTTCTACGTCTGATAATTGAGTTTAACAGCTTCTACCAGAAACACTATCACTCCTAAACGTCCTAAACATAACTTGGAATTGGCCACAGAACTCGGGGCACTTGATACAAATTCCCAGCGTATCATATTAATTAAAAAAACTCACAGTAGGTAAATTACACGCGGAAATCTTAAAATTGAATTTAATTTTACTAGTGGTGCCATCTAATAATCATGAGTAAGAAACATTTTAATGTGTTATGTTAAAAATTTATGCACACAAAGAAGCAGGTGTAATTGCAACACCGAGATCGTCCGTAAAACTCAGAATTACAACGAGTAACAGTGCCACTTTTTACTAAGGCTCTGATCACGTTTAAACGAAAACTGTTAGGCATTATCAACACCACGAGTCGGTAAAATAATGGCGCTAGTAATATCTTTCGACTATGATCAGGTTACACTAACAAACCAACCGCACTCCTCTAAACAGCACTGCAGTTCACACGTCTATTTAAGAAATAAAAGCTACAAGCTGTTCTACACAAAATCAGCACAGTCAAAAGCAATAGCTCTGCACAGTATTACACTATGAACTTAGTATGTACGATTCGATTAGTCACCAACTTTAGCGCCGCTGCCCTGCGAAGAACAGTCTAGACCGGTGTTATTGTTCTAGATTTAGCAGAAAACCAACCGAAGCTGGGTGTTGGTTCTAAAACCAATATTACAACTGCACTGGAACAATAACTAGCACGTTTCAATCAAACGCACTTGCTTGGAATAATGCATGTTGGTCTGTACGCTCACTCTCGTTACTATTACAGTCCATAAAGTAAGACCGAGACAAGATAATCTATTTGCAAGCAAGCATAATATGATCACAAGGTTCGTGAGTGCGAGCCGCCCTCGCATGAAGAAATAAAAATAATCGCTTTCTTTTTAACCGGCGTATCAAACTCCAAACCACCGTTCGATGTCTACGCTATAGCTAGGTCACTGTGGTAGTCAGACAACCATACGCTAACATAAAATACAGCAAAGGTCGCAATGAAATCTGTGGGTTACAGCCCACATTTTTTTGTCTTTTTCTTCTTTAAGCTATTAAAAAGAACACGACACCGTAAAAGTCAAACGGTTCCACAACTCAGTGTCTCGTGTAGGAATCGAACCTACAACACTCCGCACGATGAGATGGCGATATCACCACAATGATTATGACATTTCCAAGGTTAAACGCGTAATGTTTAACAGATACCGTCACTTAATAAAATTGGCAGTACCAATAAAAAATCAAACAAAATACGCGCACCACGGTTACAGTTGAAAGCTCAGCTCATTCACCAACATAGCAGTGTTAGCAGTCGCCTTCGCTCACGCTGGTCCATCCCACTTCCGATGACGACGGGTTGCTTGATTTACGGCCGGTATCAACGCTTCACAGTTTGTTATAAGTTCACACCAAATCAAATTAACAAAACTGACTATAATTATTTTGGATTACTGAACACGAAACGAGTGACAGTTTCTAGGTACTTGTTGTCCGCCCGGAGTTTCCAAGAGAAGTGATAGTTGTGTTGCTCCGTTGAACGTCAACCGTCACCCCGTCCCGTCCGAACGCCACACTAGACTTCTGTTCGTAGTCAGTTGGAGTCCCGTAGTGATGACCATTCCGATATATAGAATTAATCATAGACTAGAAATTAAAGGTGTAGTAACATCCTCAGAAATATAGAAAAGTCTGACGATATATCATATAGTTTTATCTAATGAAAAAAAAAGTAGGTACATGACGAAGTATAACATCGGGAGGAAGCCTGCATGCCGCCAAGATTCTTCTTCATGTTCTTAAGAGACATGTGAAGTCTGCCATACCACACTTGGCCAGCGCGGTGGACTGCGGTTTAAAAATATATATTGGCGTGTTAAATGTTCGCCATCTGCTTTCCTTTGCTGAATATAGTTCAGAACGTCTATCCGAATCGTTACAACCATCCAAATGCGCAATAACAACACTTCATACAATAATTGTATATCTCGTTGGGGTTGTACCCTATTACATATTCAAGGCAAGACAGGAACGGGTTTGCGAAAGTGGATATGGGTACATAGTGGTATACAATGGATGAGGGTAGGACTTAGATTAAGCTCTCACCGCGAGGCAGCGTGTTTATCCATCACTATAGAAGACGCATTGGAAAATAGAAGTACATTTCAAATTTGTATAGGTAACTATTTAGTTACCTGTACTAGATTTTAGATATAAAAGAGGATTTTAGTCAATGTAGTAAATTTTCATATAATGATTTGGAGACAAGGTTCAATAAACTTAAATAAAGATCTGTCTGATGAAGGGTTAGGAATTCAAAATGTCACTACCCCATTTCATTTTGTGAGTGTCGTCTAAGGAAAATAGACAAAAAAAGTAGTATCCATGCGAAGAGACGGAAAACTCATCAAAACCTATACCAACCCTGTTGGCATAACGTGGTATAGTAGGCCAGATCTTCCTTCTACTCACTGTGCTACTGTGAAGCAAATTAGGAGAGGCCTTAGTGATCGCAAAAGTCGGTAGAGGGGAAACTTAAATAAACTGCTTAAAAAAGACAGAGCTCTTAACAATTGAGTTTTGTTATTGTTTTTTTTGTCTTTACTGAATCTACTGAAGTTTGATTGTTAGGGTTTTAATCTTTAAGGAATGCTAAATGAGCTTATGGAGCGAGCCAAATTGGTATAAAAGAAGTTTGGCAAATTTGGATAGATTTGTTTATTTAATATATTCTTGATTCTTCGACCTTAAGCCGTCTGTTTTCGAAGCTGGCAGCCAACAATAAATATATTTACCAAAGATTTTTAAGGTGAACTTATGCTACAGTGAGCTGGCATTCATGCCAGCATGTAAAGGATATACATGTACTTATTCTATTGCACATATATTATTTTTAAATTATTGCCAAACTTTACTCATTATGTAGATAATACGAGCAATCAAAAGTCACTTGTATATAAAAGAACATTATGTATGGGGCGTCAAAATAGCGTTGTCAGTAGTTTTACGAGATTCAAAACTAGACTACCCAAGATTCACACACTGCACGCCTGAAAAGAGAAGTTTGAAAAACATGCGGCTTCTTGATTTTGATAAAAACTCGTCATAACATACGTTACATTTAATTAATATTAAGTTTTGAAAGCTACAAGTATTATATTCGGACACTGCATTCAAACAATTCTGAAATGTATTGCAATAGCGCAGAAGTTTACATAAATCAAAGCGATTATAATACTAATCGTAAAAATAAGTGTCTATTGTAATTCAGGGCAAGTTTCACCAACAATTGATTGTAGTTAATTTGCACCAAAGTTTACAAAACATCTGACTTTCGAGAGCCGACTATGTATACATTACCCTAAAAGTCCATTACGAAGTTCTCAAATGCGAGAAAACATTTACTTAAGTAATCCGAACAAAACAGTCTTCAGTGCTCTATTTTTCAAATTAAATCACAATAAAGCTACGAAGACAAAAAAGGCAAATTGGTTAGAATGGTGACATAAAATAGCGGAGCGTATATTAGGACAGATTATGTAGGTAGGCCTTGTATTATTTATTCTTCATTCGACTTATGGCCTCCATTTGATGCAACGAAACTAGCATAATGTTGAAATTATATAAGCAGTTTATTAGGGTTTTACCCTCATTTAACGTTGAAAAATATAATTCGTTTCCGTGTAATAATCTCACATATTATTATAATAAATGTAAACCCACATATTTGACTTCTTCGATAACAGTGTAGATAATTTTGAGTTTTCTATAGGTAATAAAGATATGAGGGTGAAATTATGATTGAAATTAGCCATTTTATTTACCGTACGAACGTTTTATATAATTAATGCATTACTTATGCATGTTTATATAAAAATATACAATGGTTTCTGCAGTCTTTATTCATTTATTTTAAGTTCTAACTTTGCTAACTTTCGTTCTCGTACGTGCACATAATTTGCAAACCTTTTGCTTCACCTATTTTTTAGATAGAAAATGCTTTGAATAGTAATTATAATTATAGCTATGTAATAATCAAAATTAATTGAGCGTTTTTCATTCCAATTAGCAACTACAACTACATATAATTAAAGACTCAATTGTGCGTGTTACGATTATTATAGTAATTAATTGATTGATTCGACATACAATTATATGTTCGTGACCTTTACACAAGGCTACCTACATGTAAAATACCTAGCACCTGTACTAAACTATTCTATACTAGGCTGCGTCTGCGACTCTGCTTACGTGGGACCTTTTTACCCATTTACTAGTAGCAGGTGCACTTTCATAACACCCTTCTAACTTCACCTCTACGACCTTCAAGAAACTCAAAGAAACATATATATATATATATATATATATATATATATGTTTCTTAGAGTTTCTTGAAGGTCATATATATAAAATTCCATCATACACACACTTATATATATATATATATATATATATATATATATATATATATATATATATATATATATATATATATATATATATATATATATATATATATGTAGGTACATGCGAAATTTCAGCTTCTTGCGCCCAGTAGTTGTGGCTGTGCTTTAGCTGTCAGTGTTGATGGAATTTTATATATACAAAAGATATCAAGCGAAATGCTTAGAATATGACCAGTGTCATAAATTTCAATCTAATATAAAGTAGCGGCGATAGCCCAGTGTTGTACGTAACGGAATGCCGAGGCGATGGTCTCGGTTTCGATCCCCAGTTACCCCGGGCACACACCTCTGACTTTTTGAAGTTATGTGTGTATTAAAATGTTACTCATAGCTCGCTTAACAATGTGTCCGGTAGATGGCAATAGGCCCGCCCTCTATTAAATTTTATATATACAACAGATATCAAGCGAAATGCTTAGAATATGACCAGTGTCATCAATTTCAATATAATATAAAGAAGCGGCGATAGCCCAATGTTGTAAGTAACGGACTGCCGAGGCGATGGTCTCGGTTTCGATCCACAGTTACCCCGGGCACACACCTCTGACTTTTCGAAGTTATGTGTGTATTAAAATGTTACTTATCGCTCGCTTAACAATGTGCCCGTTACATCTAACGGGCACATTGTTAAGCGAGCGATAGCCTATTGCCATCGCAATAGGCCCGCGTCATTACATTGGGACCGAAACATAACTGGCGAAGTGTGGGTGTTTAATACACCTCTGCCTTCCCCTTCGGGGATAAAAGGCGTGAAGTTATGTTTATAAAGTACTTACCCAAGTAACGTAAAGATATGTAGCGATTTACACATGTACCCGTAGTCCGCGCCGCTCCACGTTGTTCTATGTTAGTGGCCTAATAAATCTTTCTAAAACTTTCGAATTCGGTCAATATTTTAGAGGCTACTAACCATAAAAAACTTGACATACGATTTGATAACAAAATAATTACAGAAGCCATATCTTCACAATTCTTAGGGCTTGACTTAGATAGAGACATATCTTGGAAAAATCACACTGATAATGTTTGTAAACGCTTAAGTCAACATTCATATGCTCTTCATAAATTGTGACAAAAAGTTAACCAGTAATCTTTGATTACAGTATATCACGCATATGTCGCATCTACCTTACGCTACGGTTTAATATACTGGGGCAACTCCACAAATATGGAAGTTGTCTTTAGAGCTCAAAAGAGATGCATAAGAGCTATATGCGGTATCAAAACCACTGATAACTGTAAACCATTTTTTAGGAGTCTTCGTATACTGACAGTTCCTTGTCTTTACATATTGGAAGTTGTATTATTCATTAGAAACAATTTTAGTTTATTTGAAACGCTTAATAGCTTACGTCATAGACATAAAATAAGGTTCAGACCACACAGAAAAACAATATATAACAGGAACTTCTTAGGCATGGCACCCAAAATATATAAGAAACTGCCTACATCTGTTTTAGAAGGCAACAATATAAAAATATTTAAAAGGCAAGTAAATTATATATTAATAAACAAAACATACAACTCAATAAAAGAGTATTTAGATGATAGTAATATTAATAGGTAATTTAACTTTTCTTGACATTTCGGTGAATTCTTACTAAGCTCAATTTATTTTATTTTTAATTTATGACACTGTATCGGATAATTGAATCAATTGTAATAAATACTGAACTGCGCATTCACCCAACATCTTGTAATGTCAAGTTGTTATGTACCTGTGTTCAGCAATAAATATATTTGAATTTAAATATTTGAATTTGAGGCCCATGTTTCGATCTAGCAGACTGCCTGAAAACTTCGAGGCTTTCCAAATATTTCAGTATTAGGAAGGTTCATTTTGTAGTATTTCAGTGTGCGGCAATTGAAATTGTTTCTTTTTTATTTCGTCACGCCTGTATCCTTGAAGGGGTAGGCATAGGTGTAATATTACATCCACATTTCACCTTATGAATTGTAGGTTCCACGTAATAGAGGGCGAGCCTTATTGTCGTTACCGGGCAATTTGTCAGACTTCGTACTGCTACTCAGAATTCGCTAAAACTCAGTAAAACTTTTGCCCAATCCGGGCATCAAACCCGAGACCTCCTGATCAGCAGATGCATATCCACTGGACTCCGAAGGCAGTTTTTTGAACTTAGTTTTATAGATTTGAAGCTTTTTTGTTCTTACTTTGTATATATTTTATTGACTCATCATTATCAGCCTGCCCTAGTCAATTGCTGGTTATAGGCCTCTCTATGACACACCAGTGAGCCCAATTTCTGGCTCTTTGTATCCAGCTACTGCCAGCTGCTTTGCGGATGTCTTGACTCCACCTAGCCGGAGAGCGTCTACCGCTACGTTTGCCTAAGCGCCCACTGCTGAACACGACCACCTACTCCAACGCGTGTAGGCAACAGTTTTATTGAATGCTGAAGAATTAAATATGTCACTTTTATAGTGAAAAATATTGACTAAAGATCTTTTGTTAAGTTATTTGATTTTAATAAATCAATATTCCAATCACCGCACAGCAAAATATTCTTGTTTGTTTTTAAACAAATGCTTTTTAGAAGTATGTCAAGATATTGCAAGAACCTTGTTCCATTGGGGTTCGGTACCCTATAGATACATATAAAAATTAGTTTTAGAGATATTATTTCTACAGCACAGTATTCAAACTGAAAGGGTATTGGTTCCACTTTCTTATTAATTGGTTTAAATTCTAGATTTTGTTTCTTTTTTGTTATTTATTCTCAGGTGTTAGACAGTGATATTTAGCGTCGCCCAACTACAGCTGTGGCCCAGTCATTAGGCACTGCAACATAACCACTGCAACATACACGATGCAAATAGTATCTCAGTGATTTGCCATATATTACATCAACGCGTCTGGCCAACGTGGTATAGTGAGCCAAATTCTCCTATTAACTCTCAATATTATTGTCCAGCAATGAACTTCAAAAAGCTGCTTTAATTTAATAAAGCTGCAAAACTTTAATTTGTTTGGATACTGATATCCAAAAGTATGCAACATATTTTGACTCTAATGAAGATTTGTCTTATGATTCTGATATGTTTAATAAATATAATGGCAGTATAAATAATTATGGAATTAGAAACATCTTTCAGAACTTAAATTATTTGTTAAGTATATTTTCAACCGAAAACAATTTGCAGTACACGCACACAACTGAAAATATTATTACACAATCTAATACGGAACAGGTTGGAAATAAAGAATTATTTTTTCGAGACAAAGCAGCAAAAAGTCGCATTGTTACACCAGAATATAGCGGGTATCCTAAATAAACAAGATTTATTTGAAATTACAATAGCAGACTTGGCGAAACAATGCAATCAGATTGATATTATCTGTCTTACAGAAACGTTTATAAAGAGAGGCTCAGAGAATAACGTTAAAATCGATAATTATAGGATGGCGGCATCATTTTCAAGGGCTAACCAGCGAAGAGGCGGCTCTTGTATTCTTGTAAGGAAAAATCTAGAATTTAAACCAATTAATAAGAAAGTGGAACCGATACCCTTTCTGTTAAAATACTGTGGGGTAGAAATAATGTCTCTAAAACTTATTGTTATATGTATCTATAGGGTACTGAACCCTAATGGAACAAGGTTTTTGCAATATCTTGACATACTTCTAAAAAGCATTAAAATTTGTTTAAAAACAAACAAGAATATTTTACTGTGCAGTGATTGGAATATTGATTTATTAAAATCAAATAACATAACAAAAGATCTTTAGTCAATATTTTCAAATCATAACATAAAATGTCATATTTTATCTCCTACAAGAAAACAATCTTGTTTGGATCTGATAAATTCCAATATAACACCAAATGTTACACCAAAAATCCATTATTTGGGGTTACCATGAAACCGGTCAGAATATTTCATTTGAGACTGAAGTTGTCAACGATGCATCGCGGTATGGACAATTTTGGTTTGAAAAGCGTAGAGATTACAACGAAGAAAATAGAGAAAAATTTCGTTCTTGCATAGCAGCTTTAATGATATCTACACGTTAAATGACATAGATGATGCCTTTGATACTTTTTACAATACTTTGACACTTTTTTATAATCTTTGCTTCCCCTTTAATAAATGTAAAAATAACAAACAAACCAGTGAAGGCTAAATGGATTTCCAAAGGGTTAAGAAAATCATGTAGAAACAAGAGGATGCTTTATTTTAAATATCTACAGTCAGCGTATAGTAAAAATATTAACCTTAAACGATACAACATATATAAAACAATTTTAAGAAGATGCACACTGCAGGCTCAAAAGAATAATAATACCAAATACATATATAACTCGAAAAACAGATGTAAAGCAGCATGGCAAATAATAAGAAATAACTTTAGCTCAGAAATTAACTGTAAAGATATAAAATCAATAAAAATCGATGGTATAAATAACACAAACCCAAAAGATATAGTGAATAATTTCAACAACTATTTTATAAATATGACGAACAGAAATAATGATGATGCCAAGCCCAAAATCAGAATGTGTAAAACCATTGAAAATAATACAAATACCATATTTTTAAATCCAGTAGATTGTAAAGATGTATATAAAACCATAATGACGTTAAACAACACTAATTCCGCAGGTTATGATGAAATTAACACAAAAATACTAAAGACCTGTGCCACAAGTCTATCACATCCGCTAACCTATTTGATAAATCTATAATTTGAGTGCGGCAAATTTCCGAGTCGTCTGAAATACTCCATAGTGAAACCGATTTATAAAAAAGGAGATAAAACCGATATGAACAACTATCGTCCAGTTACCCTAATCCCAGTAATATCTTCGAAAGATCTTCGAAAAGTTGTTACACAATCAACTATACAACTTTTTAATAAAGCATAACATTCTAAAATCAAAACAATTTGGGTTTAGAAAAAGCAATTCAACAACCTTAGCTGGTTTCACACTCGTGATAAATATTACGGAATAATTAGATAAAAAATACCAATAGTTTCCATATTCCTTGACATGTCCAAAGCTTTTGACTTCGTGTCTCATGATCTACTACTACAAAAGCTTGAAAATATGGAGTTAGAGGTAATGGGCTAAATTGGATAGCAAGTTACTTGTCAAATCGTGTTCAGTGTGTTGAAATGCCATATTTATCAGGTTGATACATAAAAATGGTGTGAGGGAGACATTTCATTGTCGTACCTCATAATTTTCAAGTACCTATTCCATATTTTATATCCACGATAGTGTGATCCCTTCTGTGTAGATAATTTGGAAGAGAATAGAATAAAAGACATCGGGTTTTGACCCGGAGAAATTCCAGGGAATATAAAACTGTCTTGGAACTTGCAGCGAAATTGATCAAAAGTATATAGGGATTTATTGAATCCAATCCGTCCTTCCTTCCTTGGGAGAGAGAAAAGGACTTCAAAACTGTATCTGAATAGATATCTGCTCGCTAAATAGCTATGAAAAAAATCACTAGAATTATGTGAATAATTTCTCATAGTTGTTCAGACTTAAGTCCGGTAACTTTTATTGTGTAATTCGGTAATTGTTCCGCAAAGGGTTAGTTGAAGTACACTTGCTAAGTTGCTTTGTGTAGGGAATCGCGTTAGCAAGATTTTTATGAGTGGTTCCTTTGTGAGAAATCGAGTATGAAAAAATTCAAATGAAAAACTTGTTGACCTTCTTTATTTGACGAGATGAACTTCTGTTGGATTCGTAAATAATAATATATACTTATGTTTATTTCAAGAGTACGGTTCTAGGCACTAATTATGACATGTATATCAAAAATAAGCTTAATAATTGCAAAGCTGCAAGCTTGGGCTTTACAATATTATCATTCCTCGAAAGATTTTTTTTGGTTTTGTAGTTGAATATTGATTTATTTTAATTTACAAACCACTTACAGAATATTAAAGAATACTAGACTTTGCCCGAAGCTCCACGAGCCATCCACGTGAGTCGTTTTGATGGGCAGAGATTATGGGCAGAGATTCCAAAAATCATTTCCAAGTGCAAGAGCACTAGGCGTATGAGAATACGCTTCGTCTATCTAGGGAACATACATCTCAAAATGCTAAAGTTCATCGCCCTGCGCCCACAAGATCTGGCAGTGCGTTGTCTGTCAGTCAGTCTGTAACGCAATATTTTTTTAGAATACCAATGTAATAAAAATAAGAATACCAATCTACCTCATGTACCAAGTACATTTAAAATGCAGTTTTCTTATGCATTATCACAGAGATTTGACTTCACTAAAACTTTATGGTAGTCAAATTGAGAAGCATTCATGTTTTAGTAGCTTTTAGTCAGTATTATTAATCAAGGGCTGGCCGTCGACAGCCGCGCTCAACTTTGTCAATCAACATCACGATGGAATTGCCACCATTATTCGGGTACGTACACATCAGTTGCGTACAATGGTGTTGATGCCCGATTCGAATTAATTGCGATATCCATTGTAGACAAATTGCCAGCAAATAAATATTATAAGTTGACCTTTTCTATCTATATTCATAAATTTTAATTACACCTCTAATACTTGTATTTATAAACAACAAAGTAATATTACTATAAGCATAAGCGTTTTAATAACTTTGAACATTTTATTGACGGATAATCATGAACAGCTCACGAAAAATTCATTAAAATTGAAATGAAATTCTGACCCGAAAAATGATTAACCTCCCTTTATATGACTATTAAAACTTGACGCAAACGTTCGGGCACATGATAAATTACAGGAATTACTGCGGTGAGCTCATTTTACTTAAACACGGTTAAGATTCAGGGACCGAAACTGTAAACAAAGAAGTTACATTGTGGCTTTACAATCAGATTATGAACTTTACTTATAACTTTCACAACAGCCTAAAGAATACTATATCCCTAAGAGCAGCGTTCTAAAGTCTCTTTTTGTTTACAGATCATGATGGATGAGACGCGAGCTGATACAAAGCAACTGTAGTCCGTGACTTAGCCAAAATGCTGCACCGAACATCATCGTCAAGGCGACGGCGCGCTTCTAGGAGTGCAGCCACTTCACCACAAGCGCGGTCTCCTAGAGCATCAGCACAAGCGTCAAGAAGAGCCTCGTTGGCGGCTACAGAAACCGATGAGGAAATGGAACCAACCGCTCTTCCACCTCAAAGAAGCCCACGAGCCAGTCTAGCTCCAGACGCTGCACTGGATGTATACCACCGCAGTCCTCGCCACTCTCTAGTCCCAGAACCCCGGTCGGCAAGAAACTCTATAACTGCCGACACTGCACCACCTTTACATAGAAACAGTTTAGCTCCGTCTAGAAACAACTTAGCAGTCGATATGACATACGGGTCCAGATTAAGCTTAAACCCACAAGACTTCAATCGTAGTCCAAGAAACAGTATTGCGCCTGATGCGACCGCCAGAAGTCCTAGACGAAGTTTGGTGCCTGAAGGTACATCATGGAATCAGCCAAGGAATTCTTTGGTTCCGGATGTGGGAAGAAGTCCGCGTCATTCTGTAGCCAGTATTCAAATCGACCCGGCCAGAAGCCAAAAAGACTTGGGACCAAGTCCGAGAACTAGTCCAAGAGGTAGCATAGCTCAGGATCAAACATTAATAAAGAAGGACATACAAGACATTAGGAGTCCTAGAGGTTCTCTGATTCCTGATTCACAGAGGAGTCCAAGAGGAAGTATTGCACCTTCTGAGAGAAGTGCAAGAGGTAGTTTAGTGGCTGGAATAGAAGAAACAACGAGAATTAGTCCCAGAGGAAGCCTAACTCTTACATTTCAAGAACCTCTCGTATCAAGAGAAAGACGACCAAGTGAAGATAGCCAAACTGCTGGTAAGTTCGATATTTTTTATGAAAGCATTATTTAAGTTGTTATCAAATATAATAATGAATACTAAGGCTCAAATTAAATGTTGAATATCAGCAGATCTAATAACAAGTCAGACATAATCATTCAAGTAAAATGGTATCACGATCACGTACCAGAATATTTTCCATATTCATTTCTAAAACAATATCAAGCTTGTGTTAACTAAACAAAGTAATTTTATTAGTCTCACTAATTTAATCAGTGCTCTTAATTATATTTTGTTGTATGATTTATGTTCAGCTTACTGTGAGCTCATTAGGTATCAGAGCGAGTTCATAAATAATTGAATTAATTATTAATTCGTTTTCTTTCGTGTGATTGAGAGTTTGTGTCGAGAGTTCGGTACGATCCTCTGACTTGTTTACGCTCAGCGTTAGTGGTAAAAGTTAAAGTAGAAAATTTATTTTGTACTGGAATTTTTGTTGGAACTTTGAAATAAAGTTCCTATCAACTTTTATCAGCCCATATTTAATACTGAAAGCATTATTATTATCAGGGTATGGCTTGGCTCTTCTTGTCAGTCTATTGGATTTCTCATAACAAGGAATCAATGTACATTTTTTTTTATAAGTGTCATGATTTGTCTAGGTAACCGAGGCAGAAGCATGTCTCCGTACAGAGCGTCGCTTGCGGGCCGACAGACTGGCACCGGTGCGCTCTCCGACACCGGCTCCCGGCGGGCTTCCAGCTCGGTCAGTCAGGTAACCGTTTTGCTTCATAGACACACTTTATTTGCGTCAGCGGGGTTAGCACAGACAGTCTTGATATGGCTAGATATATGAAGACTCAGAAAGGCGAAACTTTATGTGCTGAGCGCGATCTTCGTTCGGTGATTTCTTTTTAATTTGTATGGAGCTTTTTTGTTGAATTTTGGGGTTAGATCGCTGTTTGTAATTTGTTCTGATATTATTTGTTTTATAATTATTAATAAACATCGATGGTTTGCTACTAGCTAATACGTCCGACTTAATTTGTATGGAGTGCTGTTTTGGGTTTTAGAATATGATGCTTGTAAGTTCTTTCATTTTATTAATTTGTCGTATTAATATTAGAGCACTGGAAATTTCTATTTTGGTGGCAGTTAAGAAGTTTGATGGATATCTAGTCGTGTTGAGATTGGTTCGTGTTGGCCCTGCGTGTAGTAGAAGTAGACCCCTAATTTTTGCTTTACAGGTACTAGATAAATATTTAAGACTACGTGGCTGCATAGATATTGCTTCAAGTTTTTCATGCTTTTCATAAACGATTATCTTTAAAGTGATTATTAATATATAGTTAGTATAACTCTTCTGGCGAGCCTTAGTACAAATAACTTATTTTGGATATTTATGTATAAGTTTAGAAGTAGAAACTGGACTTAAGAAGTATTTGAATTTTTAGGTATTTTCCGTGAAAAACAATTTGGCAATATAAGGTAATGATTAGAATACTTGTTTATCACAATACAGTTTTCAATAGGGACTTTCATAAGAAAGCAATATTCTTGCAATCAAATTATTTTAACCAAGTTTATTAGTAGGTAGTCAGAATATGGAACGCCGACACTCGTCACGAATTTTCCATTTACAGTGATAACGGTGGGGGATGTTGTATACAAGGTACCAGTCGTTTGGCGTGGTTCTAAGTCTGCTGACTATGTTGGGTATCATGTTAAGGGAAATTAACAAGTTAAATTTGATATCTTGGTGTTTATCAATATGAATAGTGAGTGCGATCTATGTGCCTTAAGTACTATAAGTGATAGTTGTTTGTGTAGATATAACCAGAAACCTTTAGTCATGTTGCTGGCACCGCCTATATTGAGTCTTCATATTATATGCAATTTTCAAAAGTTCGGCAAGAAACAGGTAAAACAATGTATGTCGCGGTCATCACTACTACAATCGGTGACGGTTGATGTGACTTTTTTAAGCATGACTTAGGACAAGGATCATTAGGCTTTTTCGGTGACTTTCGAATAATCTATCAACTCTAATACTCAATAACAAGACGATTGACCATTGTTTTTTCATTGGTTGATAACGCAAGTGGAAAATTTAGTGTATAGCTTAATGTAATTGTTTACCATCAGATAGTCAGATATGTATCTTATTTGTATAAAAAACAGTTCAATATTCCCTTAAATGCATAGCGATGAAGATCTGCATCGTATGTTTAAAACCTCATATCTCTTTATGTAGCGACATTGCAGACATTTTTATTTCTAATATTAATTTTGGTAGAACTATTTTATCGTTTCCGAACGCAAGTAAAGCCACGATCAAACCAACGCGTCCAGCTTGCGTCCACGGTGGCGTGCGCGGTGGCGATCAGATGTTGTGTACGAACTTATAGCGCGGTGTTCACATCTACGCGTCCTCGGATTACACGCGGCGTCCGGTGCAGCTTCTGCATGCGGCGGTGGCGATCAGATCGCGCTTGTTGCGTTAGGACGCTGCACGCAGCTATTATTTGTTGAGGAAACTGTGTTTTTGTAGATTTTAAGTATGGTGGAAACGGAAGAAATTATAAATTATTAATTCCACAAATACCCATTGTTGTATGATACGTCTCATTCTGATAAGGCATTATCGAATGATGGTAGACCGGTATTTACTTCACTGGCACTGTATAATTATCATACTCACCTCAAGTTCACTTCTTGTTCCTCTTCGTCTTCAATAATAGCAGACAGAAGTAAAACTTCTTCAATTTCACTATCTGTACCAGATAGCATATTAGTGACGCGACTACAGCCTGGTGAACGCCTGAACGAACTGTTATACCCTTAGAATGTATAAGAAATCGCTGAAAATGACACACTCCTATTTTAAGCTGCTGCGTCAGTAAATCGACTAACTCAGCTAGGACTGGACGGTTAGAAGCCAGTCAGTCGCTCTTAAAACTCGGTTCGGGTCGGACCACTTCTAGCTCCTAAAATTATATCTCTGTATCTTAATCTACCAGTTCAGTATTATAGTGATCTTCAGTGTATTAAATAGTTATTTTTAAAAACCTAAATACGATATCCCATATAACATTTGGTGGCAGCGGTGGGATACGAAAAACGATATCCCGAATACGTCTTCGAAAAATTCTGTGCTTGTTTGGTGAATTAGTGAAGAACGGTTCATCGTCCTGGTGATCGTGACACGGAGGCCCGTGTCCACTGCTGAGCCTTGCCTGGGCCCTTACCATTGGCCTACCGGTACTTACGTCATGCTGCGATTGATCCTGAGACTGATCCCGATCCTGGCTGTACTACAGTGAGTGCCAAACTTTCTAAAAGTCCACAGACATCGCTTCAGAACACAGAACTCAGAGTTTACGCAATTTATTAACGCATTTTGTAGAACTCGTGTACTATATTCTTAATTCTTTCGTCATCCTGAAAACAACACCACTATTCATAGTCATATTTATGTGTGGTACTACTAATTCGGAACAACGGAATCTGTTATTGTTACACGCTTCTAGATAAACTCGCTGCTCCACATCGAACTTGTACGAGCTAATCTATAGTGGAGACGGCTTCTTTCCTGTATACAATATTCTATTCGATTTTATGTTATTAGTTGATATTTTAAAACTATAATAATGACTAGCAAAGCTGACCTTAAAGAGGAGGCTCCCAGTGGTTCTAAGGGCACAGCGCCCCGCTCCGAATCAGAAGAGAAAGTAGAACTTAATGTTCTACTAAAATTTATCAAACCTTTCGATGGCTCTCGAGAAACATTAAATGCTTTTATTTCCAACTGTCAAAGCGCTTATAACATCGCCAATAAATCACAAAAACCTACTCTATTCAAGTACATTCTCAGTCAACTCACCGGTAGAGCCGAAACGACATGTAGCATTAAAGAATTCGACAATTTCGAACAATTTCTAGATTTTCTCAAACAACAATTCGGAGAAAATAAACATTATACACACCTTCTCTCCGAACTGCAAGATTGCAAACAAACCCCTAACGAGTCCGTTAACCAGTACGCATTAAAAATAGAAACGTGTCTAGCTAAATTACTCACTGAAATCAAAATATCCATCCCATCAAAAAGGAAAACGGAAGTAGCAGGCAGGGTAGCAGCTATGGAAGACCTAGCTCTCCATACATTTATGGTTAACGTTCAACCACGACTTTCACAAATAGTGAGATGTCGCGACCCCGATTCCCTCAATGCGGCGGTGAATTTCGCTGTCGCAGAAGAAAAAATACTCTCCGGCACCTCGAGCAGGAAACCATTCCAACCCTATTATAACTCGGATAAACCTAGATTTCTACCGCGACGCGAACCCCAGAGCTAGACCTCACGCTTTCCAGCCGCGCAAAACACTCGTACAGTAGATACGCCTAAGAAAATTAATACTGGTGACCTCATATGCCGATACTGCAAAAATATAGGGCATACCATAGACAACCGCCGCAAACGTCAATACAACAATAGCCGCAACCAGTATAACGCGCAACCTTCTACTTCCGGTCGCCAGAATATTACTGCACAAGATCCGTCTCGTAGGACCTACCACATTAGTCAGTCACAAGACGACGGATACGATGAAGTAGATAATTTAAACGAATAAAATTTCCCGATACGTATCGCGCGGGAAATTACCACCACAGAATCAAAGTCGATACCTTAAACACTGTATCCTCTGAATCGAATAGTCAACCTAAATCTCTGAATAATTTTACTAATCCTCTGAATCCTCTGAATCCTCTGAATCCTCTGAATCCTCTGAATCCTCTGAATTCTCTGAATCCTTTGAAATCACCGAATCCTCTGGATCCACTGAGTCCTCAGAAGCCAACACATCCTCTGAACCCACTGAACCACCAGTACCAAGTCACTTACCAAATCTGATAAATCCCTGAATCCAATGATTACCAAATCCGCTGTAGGCGGGGAAACCCCTGAATTCCTAATACTTACCAAACCGCCTATATATTCTAGATCCAGAACAAAGACATGTTCTGAATGTGTTAAAACCGTACCAAATCCGCAGCCTGTATCTCCAAAAATCGTGTCCCTGAAGCAAAACCTGAAACATACACAAAATATTAGAGTTTATAAAATCAATAGAAATACAGAAAAGCGATACTTACCTCATATCACGATCCAAACTCCTGTCGCAGACCGTCCTCTTTCCTTTCTAGTTGACACTGGTTCTTGTGTTAGTCTGTTAAAATTAGATTCTATGTCTCGAGTACCGCGCTTAAGCGATGTGATAATAACGTTAAAAGGAATTGACCCTAATGATGATGTCACACCAACGGTAGGTAGATTTAAAATGCATATATTTCAAAATTCTTTAAAATATTATATGCACGAATTCCATGTCGTAAAAGACATTAGCCTAAGTCATGATGGCTTCATAGGCAATGACCTCATGAAAGAACTAGGATGCCAAGTCGATTATTCCAAAGGTGTATTACGCATAGGTAAAGAATCGATAAAACTCAATTTCTCTGAACCCTTGTATACTATTCCCCCTCGCACTGAAGCCGTTATCGAACGCACAGTCAGTAACCCACATATTCAAGAGGGTACTATTCTAGACCAACACATCTCTGAATCCCTACTAATCGCAAACTGCATTGTCAAAGTCAAAGAAAACAACCGTGTTAATATAACGATTGTTAACACATCCGAAGAACCAGCAACAGTCCACCCTAACCTCAACCTTACCTTAGAAATATTACCCGAACCACCTGAAATTACTTGCACTGCTTCGCATTACCAATCCAATGCTTCAGATAGGACTAATCAAGTTCTGAAACAATTGAGGATTTCCCATCTAAAAGAAGAAGAAAAACATGCCCTCCTACAAGTATGCACTGACTTCTCAGACATCTTTCACCTCCCAGGCGATCAACGTACTTATACTACAGCCACAGAACATAAAATCAGAACTAATTCCGAAGTCCCGATCCAAACAAAATCCTATAGGTTTCCAGAATGTCACAAGAAAGAGGTCGAAAATCAGATGAATAAAATGTTAGAACAAAACATAATTGAACCCTCCAATTCTCCTTGGTCTTCACCCATCTGGGTTGTACCTAAGAAGCTTGATGCTTCTGGACAACGCAAATGGAGAGTCGTTATCGACTATAGAAAACTCAATGACATAACCATAGGAGAAACCTACCCCATACCACAAATCACTGAAATTTTAGACCAATTGGGTAAAAGCCAATATTTCACCACATTAGATTTAGCCTCAGGGTTTCACCAGATCCCGGTTTCAGCCTCTGACGCACCTAAAACAGCATTTTCCGTCCCACAAGGACATTTTCAATTTTCAAGAATGCCGTTTGGACTTAAAAACGCACCTTCGACGTTCCAAAAACTTATGAATACCTGTCTATCAGGGCTTCAAGGTTCACGCTGTTTTGTGTACCTAGATGATATCGTTGTGTACTCGCCAGACCTCCCAATTCACCTCCAGAACCTATCAGCCGTCTTCGAAAGACTCCGTAACTATAACCTTAAACTCCAGCCAGATAAATGCGAGTTTCTTTGTAAAGAGGTCGCTTATCTCGGACATCTTATCAATAGCGACGGAGTAAAACCTAACCCCGATAAAATTAAAGCAATCACAGAATTCCCCATACCTAAATCCCCAAAAGACATAAAATCATATTACAGACGTTTCATCCCGGACTTCGAAACTCGCTAAACCTCTGACATCTCTTCTGAAAAAGGATACACCATTCAAATGGAATAATGAGCAACAGCTCTCATTCGAAAATCTACAAAACAAACTTATTACATCACCTGTCCTTGCCTACCCCGATTTCTCTAAACCCTTTTTACTCACGTGTGACGCCTCAAACTTTGCTGTATCCGCAATTCTATCTCAAGGCCAAATCGGCAAAGACCGTCCCATAGCTTTTGCATCTCGCACTCTTAATAAGGCAGAATGTAATTACAGCGTCACCGAAAAGGAATGCCTCGCCATAGTCTTCGGTACCAAAGCCTTCCGACCATATCTCTATGGTCGAAAATTCACGATCGTCACTGATCATAAACCACTACAGTGGCTTTTCAATTGTAAAGACCCTGGCTCAAGGTTAGTTAGATGGCGATTTATTTATTTATTTATTTATTTATTTAATCACACATGACAGAATCTAGTACATTTGTGGCAAACATTTATTTATTTATTTATTTATTCAAGACAACACAATCATAACAGGTTTCACCCAATGCGATTGATATTGTTACAAACATAATTATAAGCATATGTACAAAGCAAAATTAGAACAAAAAGATAAAATATAAAGAACAACAAGCAACATTAAACAACAAGATAATGAATAAAAAATTGTCTAATACAATTTTGTAAGTACCTTAATAGCTACATTTACAAATTCCGCCAGTGTACAATTAAAAATATCAATTTTACAGCTAATTTTATTAATCAGCTTTATAGCTCTGGCAAGTGGCGCATATTTGGCTAAATTAGTGCGAGCTGTTGGGACCTCGAATAGCCTCTGTCTTGCACTAATTCTTAACCTAGTGTTTGGCACGACCAACCTCAAAGCAGCCAATATTGTTGGGTTATTCATTTTGCCTCTGAAAACATCATAAACGTATTTTGCCAATGCTACGTCACGTCTAACTTCTAACTTATAATATCCAACCATACCTATGACAAATAGGGTTGGATACATAAGTGGATAGAATGGGTAGACTCCATATTGCTTATGATACAAGTATCGAGTAAATTTATTTTGCAGTTTTTCCACCATGAGACAATATTTGGCCTCATGGGGGTTCCAGATCATAGCACTCGTCTCTAATTGGCTCCTCACTAAAGCATTGTACAAAACTTTTACCACTGCTATGTTTTTAAAGTTCCTGGTTTCTCTCATTACAAAACCTAAATTTCTATACGCTTTTGAACAGATGTTAACGATATGCTCCTTGAACATTAAATTATGTGTTATCAAAACTCCTAAATCTCTTACAGATGTAACACGAGGGATGACCGTTCCCTCCATTACATAGTCATGGTGTAAAGAGTAAACCGCGCGTGTACAAGTCATGACGTTGCACTTTGTGACATTGAAGAACAACTTGTTCATTCGACTCCATTCTAATATTGCATCGATGTCACTCTGCAACCTTTTGCAATCGTTCTCGTCCACAACACGTAGGAAAAGTTTCAAGTCATCCGCAAAGAGTAAGCAGTTCGCATGCCGCACTACATCCGGCAGATCATTAATCATTAGAATAAATTCTAATGGGCCTAAATTACTCCCTTGGCTAACACCTGATAGAGTGCGGTAGGGACTTGAGACATAACCACCATATTCAACGTATTGCTTACGATCCCTGAGGTAACTCGCAAAAAAGGACAACAGGTCAGGAGTGAAACCCACCATCGCTAATTTTGTCAAAAGTACGTCATTATTCACGCTATCAAAAGCCTTTTTGAAGTCAAAATAGGCAATATCAAGCTGTGAACCAATATCTGAATCAAGTGTTGATACAGCTTGGTTCATAAAATACATGAGGTTCGAGTTTGTGCTACGACCTGCCCGAAACCCGTGCTGTGCATCACTAAACTGTGTAATTACCTGTAATGTGATGCATGTAGACAAGGCCGACTCAAAAACCTTAGCGAATGTGGATAGTACTGCTACTGGTCTGTATCCACTTACCTCCGAGCTAGCGGCTCCTTTAGGAACCGGGGTTACTCGAGTTATTTTCCACCCATCGGGGTAGACGCGTTCCGTTAGGCAAAGATTGAACAAATGGCAAAGGGGGTCTGCTAGAGATGTTCTACAATCTTTTACAATGTACGGGGGAACCCCATCTGGACCCACAGATCGCTTAGGCTTAAGACGCGCAAGGGCTGTATGTACGTCCTTAAGAGACAATTGGCCAACATGCACGCGTGCACCACGTTCGGGTGCTGCGAGCGCCGCAGCCGCCGCATCTAGCCGTGGCTCCTCCTGTCCATACACCGAGCTGAAATAATCCGCGAATTCTTGGGCACACATATTTTCTAAAAGAGGTACCCCATTTTTAATTATTTGTGTTTTACTTCTTTTAGACCGTTTATTCCCTACATAAGCCCAAAAAGATCTAGGCTCCTTTGCAAATTGCGTCTCAATATGACTTTGGTAATTTTTATAGGCAATAGTTATCTTACTTTTGACTTGAGAACGATAATAAGAAAATCTTTCGTAATGTTGTGTCGATCTACTGATTTTATAAGACTTGTGCCAGAAAACCTTTTGCTTTATGTCGCCTATAATTTCCGCCGTATACCACTCTGGGTATTGGTACTGAGAGTGGCTGGTTGTATGCTTTTTCTTGGGAGTGCTATCATCTAACAATTTGTAAAATATGTCGTAAAATATACCATAGGCTTCGCTGGCTTTGTTCGCTGCGTATAGTGCGCTCCAATCGGCATCAGTAATCGCTGTATACAACGAGTAAAAATCTGCCTTAGAAAAATTCCATCGCGGGTAGGAGGGGGTGTGAGGCAGCGGTGTATCTGGCGCGCCGACCAGCGCTAGTGGCTCAGTGCACGCAATACCCAAGAAAAAGCATACAACCAGCCACTCTCAGTACCAATACCCAGAGTGGTATACGGCGGAAATTATAGGCGACATAAAGCAAAAGGTTTTCTGGCACAAGTCTTATAAAATCAGTAGATCGACACAACATTACGAAAGATTTTCTTATTATCGTTCTCAAGTCAAAAGTAAGATAACTATTGCCTATAAAAATTACCAAAGTCATATTGAGACGCAATTTGCAAAGGAGCCTAGATCTTTTTGGGCTTATGTAGGGAATAAACGGTCTAAAAGAAGTAAAACACAAATAATTAAAAATGGGGTACCTCTTTTAGAAAATATGTGTGCCCAAGAATTCGCGGATTATTTCAGCTCGGTGTATGGACAGGAGGAGCCACGGCTAGATGCGGCGGCTGCGGCGCTCGCAGCACCCGAACGTGGTGCACGCGTGCATGTTGGCCAATTGTCTCTTAAGGACGTACATACAGCCCTTGCGCGTCTTAAGCCTAAGCGATCTGTGGGTCCAGATGGGGTTCCCCCGTACATTGTAAAAGATTGTAGAACATCTCTAGCAGACCCCCTTTGCCATTTGTTCAATCTTTGCCTAACGGAACGCGTCTACCCCGATGGGTGGAAAATAACTCGAGTAACCCCGGTTCCTAAAGGAGCCGCTAGCTCGGAGGTAAGTGGATACAGACCAGTAGCAGTACTATCCACATTCGCTAAGGTTTTTGAGTCGGCCTTGTCTACATGCATCACATTACAGGTAATTACACAGTTTAGTGATGCACAGCACGGGTTTCGGGCAGGTCGTAGCACAAACTCGAACCTCATGTGTTTTATGAACCAAGCTGTATCAACACTTGATTCAGATATTGGTTCACAGCTTGATATTGCCTATTTTGACTTCAAAAAGGCTTTTGATAGCGTGAATAATGACGTACTTTTGACAAAATTAGCGATGGTGGGTTTCACTCCTGACCTGTTGTCCTTTTTTGCGAGTTACCTCAGGGATCGTAAGCAATACGTTGAATATGGTGGTTATGTCTCAAGTCCCTACCGCACTCTATCAGGTGTTAGCCAAGGGAGTAATTTAGGCCCATTAGAATTTATTCTAATAATTAATTTATTCTATTGCTTATAACATATATAAGCAATAGTATTATAAACTTAACTAGATTCCTAAATATGCGTATACATCATGATCTGTAAAAATAGGAGAGTGAAAAATTATAATATTAAAAAGAAAGAAATAAACTTATTGTGCAACATACGTTACGTTTATGTGACAAGTGTTAGTAGTCATTCAGACATAATATGTTGAACATCGTTCTTAAAAGTTAAGAATTTATTATTAAATATATCCAATTTGGAACTGTGTTTAGGTAGCAAGTCATTATATAGTCGACACATCCTTACAATGGGGTTATAAAATGACGTATTATTCAGGTGCACATTTAAAATGAAACTTTTTAAATGAGGATGTCGCGACCTAAACTTAGTATTAAAGTTAATAAGAGTCACTAAAGTTGGACAGTCTATCGCACCGTGTATAATTTTGTGAAGACACAAAAGATCAGTACTTTTGCGGCGAGACTCGAGGGAAAGTATCTTATAATTATTTAACCTATCTCTATAGCAGTGTAAATCTTGGTGACGCTCATATCTGTAGCATAATATCCTGAGACATTTCTTTTGAACTTGCTCAATTCTGTTAATGTAAACAGCGTAAAAAGGCGACCAAATAGGTGAGTTGTACTCCAGGATAGTGCGAACCAAAGTAATAAAAAGGTAAACGAGACTACAAGGATGTTTAAAGTCCTTCGTAAATCTAAGTATAAATCCAAGTAAACTGATGCTTTTATTAATAATGTAGTCATAATGTGCGTGAAATGTTAACTTTTCGTCAAACATAACCCCAAGATCCTTAACAACATGCTTCCTATCGAGGTAGAAGCCATCTAAATTATAATTAAAAAGTATTTTTTGTACTTTACTAGCAAAAGATATCACACAACATTTATTTAAGTTTAGATGCATGTAGTTGAGCTGACACCACTGATGAACAATTTGAAGATCCTGCTGAAGACTTAAGGCGTCATTAGTACTATTAACCACGCAATATATTTTCAGATCGTCAGCGTATAACAGACATGGGTTTCTCAATCTCGCTATTAAGTCATTTATAAATACTATGAAGAACAATGGACCTAAATGGGAACCTTGAGGCACCCCCGAAGTGGCAGTGACTGGTGATGAAACATTACCTTTGACCGATACCAACTGACTTCTTCTACTTAAGTAGGACTTAACCCAACGAAGCAAATTACCATGTATGCCGTAGTGTGAGAGCTTGGCGCAAAGCAGCGAATGGTTTACCTTATCGAATGCTTTGGAGAAGTCAGTGTAGATAGTATCGACTTGCTGCCTTTTTCCGAAAGCACAGCATAAATAATTTTTATAAAGCAAAAGGTTAGAAAGGGTTGATCTATTTTTCATGAAACCGTGCTGATTAGGCGAGATTGATGACCTAAGATGATAGTACAGTGAGTCATACACAGCTGATTCAAAGAGTTTAGCCATGCAGGACAAAATACTAATGGGCCTGTAATTTTCACAGGAAGATTTGTCACCAGTTTTGTGAATTGGAACTATATGTGCAACTTTCCATATGGTAGGAAAAACGCCAGAGTGAAGAGAATTAGCAAATATGATTGATAAAGGCTCACACAACTCATCTCTACACATTTTAATAAAAGATGGTGGAATCCCATCAGGTCCAGCACCCTTGTTGCTATCTAAATGACAAATCTTACTGTACACGTCGTATGTAGTTATGTTTATTGAGTGCAGTGTTCTAATAAAATTACCGCCAGAAAAGAATGGTAAATAATCTGCAGCGACTGGTGGGTCATAAACCGAACTAAAATAATCAGAAAATAAATTGCATGTGCCTACTAGACTTGAAGAAGTTTGGTTACCGTACTTCATGGTTAATGGAATATCATTTGTGCACTTCTTGGTGTTGACATATCGCCAAAAAGATTTGATATCATATTTCAAAGCTGTTTCTGTGCACGCAACAAATGATTTGTAGTCCTCATTCATGAGTCGTTTACATCTTGTACGAAGCATGCTGAAAGTATCATACTCGCGTGGATTTTTGTATCTACGATAAAGTTTGTGATGTTTATGTTTTTCTCTTAAGCATTGTTTTAAAGCCGGTGAAAACCACAGCGGATAAATATGTGTGTCGTCCTTTATTATGGGAGTATGCTGTATAATTATTTTATTGAGTATTTCATAAAAAGTCTTAACTGCGGCATTAACGTCCTGGTCTTTTAAAACTACTTGCCAATCTACAGCTTTAAGCTGTTCCTTGATGCTTTCATAATTACATTTACGGAAATTAAGTCGTTTACGTCTACATGATTTTAAGGACCCAGGTTTATTTAAATTAGAACAGTCTATTATAAGAGAGGGATGGTGATCATCCAGGCGGCTTAGGGGTTCGGCTCCATATATCCGTATGGTACTAATATTAGATAAAACTAGATCCAAATAGCGATTGCTTTTATTGGGAATGTTATTAAACTGACTCAATCCACATAAATTCAGAGTCTCAACAAGTAGACTGGATTTCTGGTCTAATGGTTGTCCTGGATTAAGCCAATACGATTAAAATTAGAAGAATTTGATTATGATATCGTCCATAAGAAAAGAAAAATCAATACAAACGCCGACGCACTGTCTCGATTCCCCGTCAACCCAATAGATTTACCAGACCCCGACTCCCTATTTCCGAATGTTAATGACACATACGACAATCCTTTAGAAGATCCCTTACTAGAACTACCATCCCATATTCCATTTGCGTTTGACAACGACGAAATTATTAACCAAGAGCCCATTCAAAACCCTGTCCTAGATTCCACACTAAATCCTTACATAAATTCCACTCCTGGACCTAGTACCGTTCCAGATTTTCCCTTAACTCAAAATGAAGAACCTTTGCCAGAACTAATTGAATTAGGCCCATTAGATCTAAGTCCTTAAAGTACTGACATTAACCCCGACTTCGACAATATCGAAATTCCTTCACCTATCGATTCCCATAACTCACCTGTCTCTGATGTAAACGACGATGACTACTCTAAATTCCTGAAATCCATAGCCAACAAAAAACTCAGTCTCCACACCCTACTGAAAGAACACAATGAAAGTTTGCTAAAATGTCCCTACAAGATAATCCTTATTCCTACCTCGATAGACTTAGATGAATCCAACCCCTACGTTTCAGAAATCTTATCCAACAGTACTAACGAAAATGAAATCCTCGAAACCGAAAAGGAACTACACTCTTTCCTAAAAGTAAAATTTGAAGAAAAGGATATCTACTTAATCTTTACGAAAGTAAACCACTTCGACGAAGCTTCTTACCCTGCTATCTATAATACCCTGAAAAGAGTAAGAACCGATATCTTGCAACTAACCCCGATAACAGATATTGCTATTTCTGATTTTAAGAACCCCTTCGACCAACACTCTTATACTAAAATCTACAATATCCTAACCTACATATTCCACAATACTAAAATCTGTTTACACGTTTACCTAAACAAAATAATATATCCAACCCTAAGCGAAACACCCAAGATCTTGAGAGAAAACCACGATATCCCGGTAGCCGGACACCTAGGCTCAACACGAATGTACAGTAGAATTAAAGAACAATTTTACTGGAAAGGAATGAGAAGTGATATAGAAGACTATGTCAAGAAGTGTAAGTCATGTCAGGAAAATAAAGCATTAAGAAAACTCAATCGAGCCCCTATGGAAATTACAACGACATCTACTGCCCCCTTCCAAAGAGTCGCGTTAGATATAGTAGGCCCTTTGCCTGAATCCGGCACCGCCAAACTCAAGTATATATTAACCCTTCAGGACGACCTATCCAAATATTCTATTGCCTATCCTTTACGAAGTACCACGGCCGAAGAGACAGCCGATTGCCTAATTCATTTTATTTCGCTCTTTGGCATTCCCAAATCAATACTGAGCGACCAAGGAACAAACTTTACTTCCGAACTATTCAAAACCACATGTCAGTTCCTAAAAATAAAACAACTATGGGCTTCACCCTATCACCCACAGACACAAGGCGCTTTAGAACGTAGCCATTCAACGCTCAAAGAATATCTTAAATCCTTTATTAATGATAATCAAGATAACCGGCCCACCTATGTATACACAGCCATACTCACTTACAACACGACCATACACTCTACCACAAAATTCACACCATACGAACTAGTTTTCGGTCATAAACCATTCATCCCAAACTCTTTATATGAAAGCGGCCCTAACACCACGTACTCAGACTATATAAAGATGTTGCAACATAAATTCAAATTTACTAGAGAAAAGGCCCTTGAAAATATTATAAAATCAAAAGAATCCTCAAAAACTTATTACGATACTCGCACTAAGCCACCTCCAAAATATAAAATCGGTGACTTAGTCTACTTAAAAAATCATTTAAGACTGAGAAAGGCCTTGTCTCCCTTGTGAAAGGGACCCTACAAAATCATACAAGTTCATAACAATAATACCGTCACGCTCCTTATTAACAGACGTCACGTCACGCACCATTTCGACGAAATCAAACCCGCAGAAATCCCTACCAGTTCATAAAAACTAACGCTATCCTATTTATTTCTTTCAGTGCCTCGATCTATACTCAAGCGGACTTTATCAAGCCGTATCCGTCGAATTCTGGCATCTACTTTGACAATCTAGGCAAACTTAAGATAATTAAAGGCAACCTAAATATTGTTAGTTATGTAGATATCTCGTTCATACAACCTCACATCACTAACTTAAATGAAGCTATGAGTTCCCAAAGATTTTCTTGCCAACAATTCGAGCACTCACAATGTGAAGACATACTATCACCCTTATCAGTGCGATTTAAGAACATCCAACGCGAATACGAATCTATGTCCCACCTTATTTCTAAGCGCAATAAACGCTCTCCGTGGTTTGGCGGTATAGGTACAGTATTCAAGCATATTTTCGGCACTCTCGACGAAGACGATGCCCTAAAATACGACTCCGCCATAGAATCACTTCAAAATAATCAGAAGAAGTTAGCGACTCTAATAAAAGAAAATATCTTGGTCACCACCTCCACCCTGGAACAATTCAAACAAACAATGATTAAATTAACTAATAATGAAGAAATTATTAACAGATCATTAACTTCAATACTAAGCCAAATAAATAATATTACAGACATTTCTAATAATTTAATCATTGAAACAAAAGTCCACTCCATACTTACCAACATCGAAAGCTCCTTACTTACATTGTCGTTCCAGCTCGAAGATTTAACAAACGCCATTGTTCTCACTAGTCAAAATATCCTACACCCAAATATTCTGGCGCCGGCGCAACTATACAAAGAACTCACTGATAACGACAGGCACATGCCTTGGGACACTGGGATACCGATTTCTTTAAGTTTAGACAACATACATTTAATTTTAAGTATTTCTAGTGTATCGTGTTACTATTTTAATCATAAACTTGTATTCGTTTTACAAATACCTTTAGTTACTAACGATGAATTCGTTTTGTATCATAATCTAGCGTTACCTACCCCTCATGTTACGGAAAACCTAACTACTTTTAGCCTAATTTCACCCTCTAGTTTGTACACTGCTATTTCTAAGGATAAACTTACTTTCTGTAATCTAGATAGTTTAGATAAGTGTAAGATAATTAACTCTGAGTTCTACCTATGCGATATACCTATGGTTCTGTTGTCAAGCGGTAACCCGACATGTGAAAGTGAACTGTTGACGAAAACTATCAATGCTATTCCCGAACAGTGCGTTACTAAAACGATAGTCGGCGAATTAGACGTTTGGAAACCCTTGACAAACAATAAGTGGATTTTCGTGCAATCTCGTCCGAGCAAGATATCAATCGAGTGCGGTGTTTCGGAAATACGCGAAATAATAGTGTTCGGTACGGGTGTATTAAACACTCCTAATCAGTGTATAGTGTATACGAAAAGTGCTCGGTTATTATCGTCAAATAACCCCGTTAATATAAGTGCACCTAGCGTTATTTTAGATTTTAATATTATAAACGACTCATGTTGTAAACTAGATCATAAGAATTTAAATAAGATACCCCATACAACATTACAAAATATTGACCTAGATGATTTAGTAGTCAATAATGAAAATAACAAAATATTTACTGATTTAAATGAAATAATCGAAGAAAAACCTATTTTGACTAAATATGGGACATCTTATTTGACACTTACCGTTATCATATCAATTATTGTAATCTCCTATATATCTTTTAAAATTGTTAAGTTAATTCTAAAATATAAGAAAATATTTAACCTCTCTTATTTAAGACAGACCCGTTCCGAAAATGACAACAGTCCGCATATCACCGATTCCCCTGTTCCATTACCCAGATTGAGAGAAGTAGTATAATTCTTAGATTCTGAATTTCGGTTGTTTTCCCCGAATTTCAGTCTTATGCGGGGGGTTGTTATACCCTTAGAATGTATAAGAAATCGCTGAAAATGAGACACTCCTATTTTAAGCTGCTGCGTCAGCAAATCGACTAACTCAGCTAGGACTGGACGGTTAGAAGCCAGTCAGTCGCTCTTAAAACTCGGTTCGGGTCGGACCACTTCTAGCTCCTAAAATTATATCTCTGTATCCTAATCTACCAGTTCAGTATTATAGTGATCTTCAGTGTATTAAATAGTTATTTTTAAAAACCTAAATACGATATCCCATATAACAGAACGCGACAGTGTGCACAACTTTTGCACGCGCAATAATCGCCACCGCGGACGCGAGCCGAACGCGTTGGTTTGATCTTGGCTTAAGATCTTTGACATTTTTTTTTATCTGTGATAATTTTCATTGTTGGCGCGCTATCTGAATAACATTTCATTTTTGCGTGTGTTATGTATGACGATTATTTCAAATAAAAGTAAGAAAAACGTTCAAGAAAAAATGTTTTTGGATAGAAACAAGGTAAGAGTAACAAATAATATTTATATTTTTCAATATATTGATGTGATATTATATACATATTTATCAGCATGTTTTAAGTAATTATGTTGTAATTTTTATAATTATGTAATTACTATGAGGCTGAATTATTTTCACATTAATTTCTTACGAGTTTACGTTTATATTTTCACATAATGTCTCGGTACCTGCAAAATAAGGATATCGAACAACTCTTAGCTGCTTTAGAAGACGGTAATATTCGGATGATGGATTAGAGAATGAGAATGATGACGAGGATCAATTCTACACGAGCTCTAGAGAGATCATGCAAGATTTGATGGAAGAAGATGACACGTTAGGCGAACCAGAAACTACTGAACACGAAGATGGTGTAGATAGTGACCCACCTTTAGTCAAAGATAATCCTGAGCCATCTTTTCTGAGGTGTAAAATTCCACTATGTAAGGGACACAGTGGTCTTGTAGCAAATGTAAAGTTCCTTTAAGCCTAAATGCAAAAAATAATTGCTGCATGAATTTTCATATTTTGTAATGTAATGAGATAATAACTACGTTTCTAAAATTATAGTACGCAGGAAACTTGTAGAACGCAAGGACCGATTTTGCATGATGATGCAGAAGTACATCAATATGCTTTTTTGAAAATAAAAATTATATGTTCCATAACTTTTTTTTTGTATTTTTCCCATTAACTACACCCACTTTCCGATTTATTTCAAAATTTATTGATTAAAAACAAATATTCATGCATTTAAGGGTTATAGCCGATAAATATAAAATACCACAAATATTTTATTTCTCTCTGTGTATCAACCTGCGTATAATAATTGATAAAATTACTATACCTAACATCAGATAAAATGGGTATCATAATATTTTTATGTGCTATCGTGAATATATTGAAACATTTTACTGATGAAGTTAAATAACTTTTCTCAATATTTATTGCTTTATTTTACTGTGTATTAGTAAAATCGCCTCTCCTTTTTATGGATGGATTTACTGATCAAGTTTTTAGTGACCTTAGTATTCTTATGTGATAACATAGAAGACTTGGACAAAGACATGGATAACATAGAAGACTTGGATAACACAAAAGAAAACTTCTGGTCGAGTGCAAGTCTACGTCTAAGTTGCACTCCAAGTGTTTCTGACTTCTGGCAAAAGACAACCATATTTTAATTGCTTGAATGGCGTTCAGTAGTATAGTACCTACAATTTCTGTAAAAAAATAAATTCTTTACCTATCGCGTTTCAAGAGATAACAACCCGCTGACAGAAAGATGGATGGAGTTAGGGACAGTGGAGGTTTAATTGCAGCGTCACGTTGGCACGCTTCTTATAGGAATTCCAAAAAGTTTCGCTTTAATATAACTTATATGTTGTAAAGGCTTGCTGGTTCATCATAATTCAAATTGCCTTTCGGGATAAATACCACGTGCCTTTATTTCGAGTATTCGATACTGTTGTAAGCGACCAGATCTCGAAAGTACTACTTATCCGTTGCCGGGAGATAAAACATACTAAATATATTGTATATGCGAAAGTGTGTTTGTTTGTTCTCCATTTATAGCTTAACTAATAATCAGATATTAATGAAACGACTGCCTCGTTGGTCTCGCGGCATAAATGTGCGCGTGGGATTGGGAGGTCTCGGGTTCGATTCCCGGGTCGGGCCAAGTGTTATTAGGTTTTTCCGTTAGAAAATTCTCAGTAGCAGCACGGAGCGAGCCTATTGCCGTACCGGTAATGTGCCCGGTACGGCAATAGGCTCGCTTCTATTACGTGGCACCTTCGGGGATACAGGCGTGAGTCTATAAAAAAATATATAATGAAACTTTACAGTTATTGCTATAATGGAACTTATTCGCGTTGCTTAAGGACGCGTTTACGCATGTATCAAAAAACCACACATTTCCGGTACATTTTACGACAATTTTAGATAATAACTAATAAAACTAATGATTACGATAAATTGATTACTTTTTTATCAATAAATCAATCTGAAAATAAATAAAAAATATTTAATTATTATTAATGTAAAATCGATTCGAAACTGCCTCTCTACTCACATATGAGTACCAGCAAGAGTCATCGAATAACCCTGGAAGGTTACTTCATAAGTTCCAGTGCTAGGGTCTCTTATGTACAAACAAAATGAGACCAAATTTGGCATGCCTAGCTCTACTCACATATGAGTACCAGCAAGAGTCATCGAATAACCCTGGAAGGTTACTTTATAAGTTCCAGTGGTAAGGTCTCTTATGTACAAACAAAATAAGACCAAACTCGGCATGCCTAGCTCTACTCACATATGAGTACCAGCAAGTCATCGAATAACCCTGGAAGGTTACTTCATAAGTGCCAGTAGTAGGGTCTCTTATGAACAAACAAAATGAGCCCAAACTCGGTATACCTAGCTCTACTCACATATGAGTACCAGCAAGAGTCATCGAATAACCCTGGAAGGTTACTTTATAAGTTCCAGTGGTAGGGTCTCATATGTACTAACAAAATGAGCCCAAACTTGGCATGCCCAGCTCTACTCACATATGAGTACCAGCAAGAGTCATCGAATAACCCTGGAAGGTTACTTCATAAGTTCCAGTAGTAGGGTCTCTTATGTACAAACAAAATGAGCCCAAACTCGGTATACCTAGCTCTACTCACATATGAGTACCAGCAAGAGTCACCGAATAACCCTGGAAGGTTACTTCATAAATTCCAGTGGTAGGGTCTCTTCTACTTGTCTACAAAGTAATAATGTCAACAACATTCAACGAAGTCTATCGCGTGCTACCATCATTACATTCATACGACACCGACAAAATAATAATAATATTCCAGGCCTATAACATAGATACAAAAACAATCTAAAGTCTCAAAGTTATTTAGTTGAACTACATTTCCGCAAGTTACCGTACGTAGTACGTACCGTTGCCGCCGTGTCGCTGTAGTGACGCGATTTTGTACCTACTAATTTTGTAAACGCGTCCCTAAATAAAACATGTGAAAATACATGTTTATTTTCACATGTTCCTTCCCTATTTTCTTTACCAAATTCTATACTAACGTTATTAAAACATATTTTATATTTAGCCATTGACCTGCCTATTATTATTTACAAACATTCGGTGACCCGTATCAGCGGTAGATTAACGAAAGTATAAGCCGGTAAACGCTCTGTCGTATTATCAAAGCACCTCTTCATAGCTTATGGCTATATCATTAAATGCATTCAACTTAGTGGCGCATAAAGTTTTGTTGAATGCAATCATGAAGCCATTTTGTCGTATATTGCGCTACTAAATTTAATAGCATGTTTGTATTATACTCATGTAATGAAAACTTGTGAGGTGGACGTAAAAGTCTCAGATTCAATCAATTCAGAACTTTAAAATATGTTACCAAATCCACGACTACAATATTATCATAAGATGTATAGGCACCCAGCATTCTTTAAATTCTATTTACGTTCCGCAGAAAATGGGTAAGCAAAATAAGAATTCAGCTTTAACCAATCCTTTATAGGACCAACCACAGTGTGCTTACAGTTCAATAATATGCTGTTATGCTGATATTGCGAAGCGATGAAAAGATACAGCGTAATGTGCAAGCTTATGCTTATATTGATTGTATCTAATGGTATGCCATCAAAATCAGGCGGACTTGTTATATTTATGTCTATTATAAAATAAAGATTAGATTAAAGAACCTCTATATATTCATCATCGTGATTTGTTTATCATAAATTGCGAATTTCCCTTACATAGGAAAATACACGGCCCTTTGTCAGACGTACAGTCATAAGTCCAACGCGCAGTGGCCTTATGAGAGTTTTAATATAGAATGTGATGGGACACCCACTGAAGCGCCTCCATAAATACACAATTTAGTACAGTCACGGATTAGGCGCAGCTGGAGTAGAAATAATAGACAAAATAAATATGTAGTTATTAATTGAATACTAGCTGATACAGTAAACATGTTTTTTTTTTATTTCTGCCGAACAAACTGACTCCATGCTGCCTGATGTTAAGCAGTCAGTGAAGTCCCATAGTAATGGCCATCATCCCAGCAGCGAGCATGGCATTATGGCATGATGGTCCTCACCTTGACGGCCTTGAGAATAGCTTTTTCACGCCCTGCTTAAAGGACCCAGGATCATAAGTGGAGGGAAACACGTGGACTGGTAATGCGTGTGTTCCACATCTTAATGGTACGGCAGAGATAATAGGCGCCGAACCGTTTGGTGCGTGACGGTATCTGTTCTACCGTGTAAGAGTGGCACCTTAACTCAGCACGTGTCGTTCGGGATAGGAAAGGAGAGGGTGGGATTAGGTGAAAGAGCTCTTCGGAGCACTCACCGTGATAAATGTGATAGAAGACAGCCATTGAGGCCACGTCTCTGCGTAATTGCAGTGACCCAAGAGTCTTAGTGGCGTCTGGATCCCCAATGATACGTACAGCACGCCGCGCCGCTGCATCCTATCGAGGGCGTCTAATAGGTACTGAGCGAAACCATTCCAAAGGTGAGAGCAGTATTCCACGCAGGAGCAAACCTGGGTCTTATATAACAGACACAACTGCTCCGGTGTGAAAAACCTAGAGTAGTAGGATAACATTTTCGGGTAGCAGACGTTAGGGCCAATATGACAAACCACTTAACCGTTCCCATAACGGAGATGCCGAGACAACTCGACTGTTTGACTACTTAAGTCAGGCAGCAGATAATGCGCAGGAGCAGTTCCCGACTGCCGAGTTGGTATTTTTGGCTCTTCCAAAATGGACCACGCGGGACGAGCTGCTCACGCATTCGCTCTCACGCATAACCTGACTCAACTGGTACTCCAGCCCACTAAGATACTAGACATATCGGGTCAAGCGCCCTCGTTGTTAGACCTTTTGCTGACGAGTAACCGGGCCCAGTACAGTGTGACGGTACAAGCCCCTTTGGGTTCCTCCGACCACTGTCTGGTTCGCACTACAGGGCCATTCGCTTCACCTCCACAACCAGTGAAGGCAAAGCGACGCTTGTGGCACTACTCGTCAGTGGATTGGGATGGCCTGCGAGACTATTATGCGTCCATCCCGTGGTCTCAACGCTGCTTTGGTGGGAGGGATCTGTCGGAGAGTGCATCTGCTGTTGCTGGGGAAATCATGTTGGGTATGGAATATTATATGCCATCCACTGACGTCTCCAGCAGCAGCGGAATATGACCCTGTTTCAATCGCGAGTGCGCCGATGCTGGTAAATAAAAACAGTCGGCTTACCGCGCTTGGATCAGGGCTCGGTCCCGTCACGATCCGAATGTCCATCTCATTAAGGCAGCCTATAATAGCGGATACATAAGAGCGGATGCCCAGCGTATTGCACGGTTTGGTCAAGAACTCTTGTCACACCCACAGGCAGCCGGGGATACTGGCGATTGGCCAAAGCCGTGCAATCTAATTTCTGTCAGCATTCACTGCCTCCGTTGCGATGCCCTGATGGATCACTGGCCCATGGGCCGCAAGAGAAAGCTGACCTGCTTGTCAATCTCTATGAGGCCAACTCTCGAATCGATGATCGTAGTGCGCAGCCGCCATCGTTTACCTACTGCGGCCACTCCATGCCTGATATTAAAATCAGGCAATGCGATGTTCGCGCGACACTGCGATATCTCGATGTCCGGAAAGCTAGTGAACCTGACGGAATTCCAGCGGTTGTGCTTAGGAAAACCGCAGCCAAGTTATTTCCAATGCTTACACTCCTGTATCGCCTATCATATGCCTCTGGCGTAGTGCTGGAGGCTTGGAAAGAGGCGAACGTACAACCGATTTCTAAAAAGGGGATCGTTCTGATCCGGGCAACTATCGGCCCATTGCTATCACCCCTATCCTCTGCAAGGTGCTTGAACGAATAATTAACAACCAACTCGTTCGCTACCCAGAAGATCACTCTCTCATCAGTGATCGTCAGTATGGCTTCTGACCGAAACGATCAACGAGCGATCTTCTAGCGTATGTCACTCACCTTTGGGGTGAGACGACAGGCATCGGAGTCGTTAGCTATTAGTCTCGACATCTCCAAAGCCTTCAATAGAGTCTGGCATGGTGCGCTTCTTTCCAAGCTTCCAGCCTATGGCTTGCCGCCTCGATTGTGCAATTGGGTTGCCAGCTGCCTGCATGAGCGCCGTATCCGAGTCTTTTGTGACGGTGAGTCATCGAAGTTTCTCCAGGTGAATGCTGGTGTGCCTCAGGGGCCCTTGTTATCGCCCACGCATTTTCTTCTGCATATCAATGATATGCTCACTTTTGGGGGCATACATTGCTATGCAGATGATAGTACTGTTAATGGGCGATATCTCGGACAACCTGCGGCTAAGCAAGCCGATACTGAGGAGTATAGGCGAATACTTGTTGCTGAGCTTGACTGGGTTCTGAATTGCATCTCGCATTGGAGTGATGAGCACTTGGTCGAGTTCAACGCCAAGGAAACACAGGTGTGCGCATTCTCAGCCAAGGTATCTCCATTCCCTCCCCATCCCTCTCTTCTGGACGCTCCACTGCCGATTCAAGACAGCCTCAATATCCTGGGTACGGACATACGAAGAAATCTCAACCAGAAAAACTATTTCGAGGGTGTCATCAAATCCGCATCTCGGAAACTCGGAGTCCTGAACAAGGTGTCCTCACCTTGTCCGCTAACCGAAAATGTTATCCGTTATCACACAAGTACGTTACTGCCCTATGGAATGGGAATAGGAAGAGGGGTAGCGGGATGTCTTAAACGGGCAATGGGCCCTCAGGTACTCTCACTCATTGAACGAACGCAGCAGTATAGATACCTGTTACTGAGCAAGGCTCTAGCCTTGCTTACTTCAGACAGAAGGGGATACTTTACGTCGATATTCTGTGAGAGGATTACTACCCTCACACACCCTTACACGTCGTAGACGACATGTAAGTAAATGAAAATATTCTGCATCAATTTATAACAGGCTACAGATCATTGAGGTAATAAGACAAGATGCTATTATATTTAAATAGTAATAAGTGATTTCATATCACTTAGAAGTCATCATTTAAATGTTAAAACATAATATTTTCATAACGCGTTTGTACGAATTATAAAGTTTTATTTGCATGGCGGTATTAAGGTATCATATCAAAACTTAATACCGCCAACACTTTCAAGTACCTAATATATAATGATAAAAAATGTTTCTAATCTAAAGTAGCAGTCTTGCTTTTATTAACAAGAGTCTGCAAATATATCATAGTTAACGAGGGGAATATAAGTTACTGCAATTATGATAGCTCGAGATATAGTACTTTTACTACATATATAATACTTATACTATGTACGTCTGCTCCTAATGACATTTGTACTAACCAAATGGGTCATATGACCTACTGCGATAATGTCTGAAAAAGAAATAAAAATTACGACGTAATTATGTGTACCTTCTCGATGTTTTTACTAAACCTATTCAATATTAGCAGAACTATTACTATAAATTATTACTGCAAAGTTGCGGCAAAGTATGATGTAACCACAGTTTGCGCAACCCCGGCGTAATGGGATGTCGAAAAATATCGTAATAGTCTAGTAGGCGAGCCCCAAACCCTGTAGTTGAGAGTCACACATACTAGCACTTTCACTCCACCACGTGGGTGGTAGATGAGCCCGCAATGTCAGTTTCCATCGTGAATAGAAAATAAACATTCATGAAGCTGGCCAAAGACACATTTGCAGATTTCACTCATTTGGAAACCTTTTGGACAAGTCTGAGACATTGCTTTTTTGGGTTCCGTACCTCGAAATGAAAAAAAGGAACCCTTGTAGGATCACTTTGTTGACAATCCGTCTGTCAAGACCCTTTTTCTCAGAAACGCGTGAAGGTATCAAACTGAAATTTATATCAAATAGACAAGTCTACTGTCCCATGAAGCTGTGAAAAATCAAACTTCTAAAACAACGCAATCAAAAGACAGCTGTTTATGCGGCAAATTGCCGCAAATTTTCGAAACTCACAAGGGAATCAAAAGCTGCAGGGTACTTTCCGTAAGCTCAGGTTCTTTAAATTTGGAACGAATCAACGTCTTATAGCACAGATAAAGGAAAAATTGCGATAACCGCAAATGTTTAGTTACATCATATAATAAAAACAATAATAATAATTTTAAAGTTACTAGCCCTTTCGTTATGAACGCGTAGATGTATTAAATTGAAATTTATATCACATACTCGGGTCTATAATATTTTAAGCTGTAACAAAATCAAACTTCTAAGCCAACGCAATCAATAGATACAGCTGTTTATGCCGCAAATACTCGCAATTTTTCGAAACTCACAAGGGAATCAAAACCTACAGGGAACTTACCGTGAATCTTAAAATTTCGTGCGAGGCCACTTCTTATAGCACAGATTGAGGAAAAATTTCCAAATATGTAATTTTTTTGTTACATTCATACCTATGTATGATAAAAACATTAAAAAAAAATTAAAGTTACTACCTCTTTCCTCATGAACACGTAGAGTTATGAAATTGAAATTCACATCAAATACTAAGGTCTATAACACCGTGAAGCAGTAATACCATCAAACTTCTATGTCAACACAATTAACAGAAACAGCAATTTAAGCATATTTCTAAACTCGCAAGCTCGCAAGGGAATCAAAACCTACAGGGTACTTCCCTTGAACTCAGAATCTTGAAATTTGGCACGAAGTGTCTTATAGCACAGATAAAGGAAAAATTGCAAAAAACCGAAAATTTTCTTACATCATATAATTAAAATATTTTTAATAATTTTAAAGGTACTACTTCGTTCCTCATTAACCCGTAGAGATATAAAATTTAAATTAATATCAAATGCTCAAGTCGAAACTAAAGTGTACTTCCAGTCGATCCAGAATCCAGAAATTTGGCATAAAGCAACGTTTTATAGCACATAGAAAAATTTCGATTTTTTTTGTTACATCACATATTTTTTTAAATATTGATATATACCTACAGGTTTGTACGGAACCCTCATAGTGTGTCGTCACACTCTGCCATTATAAGGCGAGCAAACTAGTTCCTCTACTGCTAGTTGTATTTTTGAAATATCCGCATTTCGTGCGTTTAAAGAAACAAGTGAATTTATTAATATCTAAATACTTAATTGTACAGACAGAAACGAAAGTCGCTGCCCACTTCAAAATCTTTAGCGAATTGAGACTCTGATTATATTCAATTTTCAACTTTTGCATTTTTTTTTATGTAGTAGGCGGTAAACGAGTAGACGGATCGCTTGATGGTAAGCAATTACCGCCGCCCATGGACACAAGCAACACCACAGGAGTCACAAGCGCGTTGCCGTCCCTTGGGGTTAGGAAAAGGGATAGGATATATAGAGTGGGATGAGGGAGAAGAAACAGGGGATAGGGCCTCCGGCACTCTCACTCACCGAACGAAACGCAATAGTTTAGGTACTGTTACTTTACGTCGATTTTCTGTGAGAGGGTAGTACATCCCCGGTCGAGCCGGCCCCTTTATGCTAAAATCAGCAAGGCTCTAATAGCGTTAAAAAAAACGGTGTTCATTATAAAATTTTATTAATACGGGTCTTTGTCGCGATATTTTATTAATTTTTCTGTTTTACCGGGCGTTTCGAGCATCTTACAACGGTAGTGGTCGTGGCGGGACTGGTGTCAGCTCAGCCCCGTCTTTGTGAAGCGTGGGATTCGGCAGCTACCCTCACTTATTTTTATTTTTATTTGCACTGTCGGTACTTTCTGAATATTATTCTATATTTATCAATTATGATTTATTTTAGTTTTTATACATATAAAAAAAGCCATTGCTAATATCGCGCAATGGTTATCGATGTATGTTTCTGACTGTACACATACGTTCGTATCTATTTTGTATATTTTGATAGTTAACACCCAATATGCAAATGCAAATGCAAAACGTTGTAAAATATCTCAGTCTGTAGAAAAGCGCAAGCAAATATTTGATCGTTACACTCAATTAATAAAGTTTGCATGTCACTAATTATGCACTACCATGCGACCGCTATTTAATTAAGTGCTAAGTATGCTTCTTATTAGGTAAATATTTGTAGCATTGCCAACCAATTATGATAACAATGAATTTCGTTGAACGAAACGATATTGATCCGCTTTTGCAGTTTAGCGAGGCTTAGAGAATAGAGCGATGGCAGAGAAGAGTCATTGAGCTCAAGTGGAAGGATGAGTGATGGTCGTTTAAGATGAGTGGGATGCATAATATATATATATATATATATATATATTCCTAATACTGCTATCTATGTATGTGTCGGTAATCTAGATGATTGATTAGCTGCAAAACGGAGTAATACGAGATTCGTCAGGGCGCATACTGATAATCTATCGATGGACGACTGTCGTTTCTAACAAAACTGTTCGAAGCAATAATACCGATCCTGTCATCACTGCAAAACATGTTGTCGATGACGACGCCTTGAGATGAACACCTCTATTAAGTACCGACACGATGGTTTAGGCTACATGATAATCTGTCATCACGACATAGCGAACGTGCCCTTTCGGTGTTCGTTTATCTCTGGCGAGTTGAAGCCTCGTAGTTACACCGACAGGGAAGCGTCAGCTATTATATCGACGAAGCTGAGGTACATCCTACGACTACATCAATATTCGAACTATGCTCGAAATTCAAGTCAATTTATTTCGAGATCTTCCTGATGTTACTGCTAGCTTTTTGGATTAACGTAGACAGCAAATAAATAAAACCTAAGATGCCAACTCTTCCTTCATACTTTTAAAATTCTTAAAATCGGAAAGAAATGCTAGCCAATTACATGAAAACCACTTTGGATTAAAAGATCACGGTGTATAAACTACCATAAATAGATATAATTCCTCTAACGCTACTTTAAATAAGGTTTTATCACGACCATTTTCCAATTGGTTTTCTTACTAGGTATCCGGTGACGAACAGCGTCGTCTCTGCGGCGAGCAGGCCAAGTACAGTGACAACCGTGGCCTGAGCCTTGGCATGGGCCTCACCACTTACGGCTCCGTGGCCTACCAGCTCAAGGACGCCAACATGGAGGCCACTGGCACTGTGGACTTCGTCTGCAGGGCTGCAAAGATTATGAATAGGACAAGTGAGTACTATGTATTTGTCCGTTAATTTATTTAAATCTAATTATTTACTGATTTTGAATTGTCTCTTGGAATATAACACCACCATAGCATATATCCCGAAATATAATTTAAAATCAGTTTAAATTACCACGGAAGCGTTTAAATTCTTCTTATTGAATAAGATGCTTAACAAATTGTTGCTTTGTTCCAGTTGTGATGACTGTGTTCCTAGCTTGCCTGTCTACACTGCCAGTTATAATGCTTATAATGGGTGAGTTTGCGTTTTCTATGTTTCATAAGACAATTAGTAAACAATATGCCGGACACACGTTTCTACTATGTTTGTTGTCCTGTATGTGGATTGGACACACAAAACCCGCTGCAATTAAAAACGCCGGTGTTTAAAATTGAGACGAACTGTATGTATATTATGTCCCAATGTTGTACACCTTCGTGACGTAAATAAAATAAGTTAATGGTTGGAATGAAAACTATAAGCTTCTTGTAAAATACTATTAACAAACAATCTTAAAAAAGATCTAAATAATTGTTGTATTGTATTTATACGCAAAAAAACCTAACAAAAAACGAAAATGTTGTATAAAAATACCGTCCACTTTTGTTTTGTTAAATATGAGTACATCTTATTGTGCGCAGAGAAAGATTACAGTAATATACAATGTTGAACAATATATCAAAGGCTTATTTATCAGACTGGGCAATGATTTAGCGTCATAAAACTGTGTGGAGTTTCCACATATTTCGTTGTCTAAGCCTTGAGACATTCAGACATCATATTTTGTTTGCTTTTACCCGCATTTTCTCGCTGGTTTTGAATTTAAACGTTCCATTTCATGAATTCAGACTCACTATGAATTGAAATTCAATGTATTGGTGTTGCGATATACAACATTGATTTTGCTTGTTTAATATACAGGCAATCACTTATATTAAATGTCAAAATCATGCTTCTCTATGATACTTTAAAAATTACTTAATTGCTTCTTTAAAATGTGTTTCATTGTTTGAAACTTACAACAGTATCTATTTAAATATTATAATTATGTATTTAACCTTGAAATATAAATTAATACTGCGACAAATTGTTGGTAGGTGTAAAAAAGCAACTGTTTGTGAATATTTGAAGCTGTATAACAAGTCTGATTAAATATAAAAATTTATAAAATTCAAGAAAAATATTATTGATCCAATTCAAACAGTCTGTTAGATTTTCTTAGTATCTGCAGTATTGCCCAATTTAACGTCGCCAGTCGAGTCTCAAATTAGTATTAGAGTAGAACTAAACAGGATCGAAGTAATACTTAGAGCTAATTGACAAAATGTTCTGAAGACAACTATTTGTTAGTTTGAGAGCAAGATTACTATTTCTAATCAAGACTGCCGACTGTAGCGAATTTGATTTAAATTGGCCCGCGAAATGAAATCTACACAATGAATTAGTGTTATTGAGTGGAAGCTTACTATAGATAAAGTACTACACAAAGAAAGAGTGTGTTATAAAAATGAACGGTAACGTTTTACGCGGTAAAAATAACGATCAAAAGAACTAAAATACAAAAAATAAATTGCGATAAAAGATTTACCCTGAAAATATATATCAGGAATTTTCTATGTAACGTTCGTGGAAGATCTAAAAGTCGAATAACTTGGTTTTAAGTAATAAAACTTTTAAGTGAGTTTTAAGACATACTGAGAGAAATCTGGTATAACCTGAGAGCATGTAAAAATAATGTGAAAATAGAGTACGTACCAAGACCACTACGAATAGGCCGTGGATACCCTGACATACAGAGTAGGTATAAAATATAATATTTTTATTTTGGACGCAGTATTGCAGTATTTCTTAAACACTCAAAGTTAGAGCTTAAAACAGAGTTGACATTAATCTGATAAGTCCGGTTGAGATGCGGCGCTAATGAAATTACGGAGTGAGAGCCAAAATGGAGGTTCAAAAATACGAGAGCAAAACTTCGGTAAATAAGTTTATTGATTAAAAGTCAACGTCGCTGTCTGCGTTAGTGCGTTGAGCTCAAATATTAATTATTTATTATTTAGAGTCAAATTAGCCAAGATAAATATTTCCAGAGGCGATATAACTTTTGACTTATAAACTGCCAGTTCAATTTCCCCTCCGTGCTGTTTTGATTTTATAGTTTTGACAATAATCTCTCTATCCTTCTCTTGTATTAATAAAATACAATAGAAAAAGAAAGAGATAGGTAGATTACTTACTATCTGTGCATCTCAAGAGATTTCACACACATACATACATAGACTCATGCCTATTCCCGGCGGGGTAGGCAGAGACTACGGAACGCCATTTGCAACGATCCTGACATATCTCTCTTGCTTCATTCAGTCCCATCAAAATTTCTTATGCATGCTCTTCGGGTAACTCGGCTCTAAGGGTACTTCTAACCTGTCTTTTTTTTAGGATGTCTCCAATCCGGTCAGAGAACATCCGTCTAGGTCTTCCCCTTCCATTTCACAGACGTTGGAATCCAACTTGCAGCAACTGTTTGAAGACCTTAAAAATATCAAAAATAGATTTCATGGTTTTCCTGGGATAGGATCATTCATTGTGTTGTTATGTTGTCGAGATTCGAGAAATACGAGGTAATGTTTTAAAATCTTTACAAGGTCGTTTTGGATACTTATATTTCTTAAATTAAATTATGGGCTATTCAAATAATATGATATACCTAATAATTTAAAGAGACGAAGCTGCCTTTTTACTGTGAATTATGTACTTAGAACAATTATAGCCTACTAAGCCGTACAGATGTACAGAGACAAAATAAGTACTATAATAAATACATAGCTATAAGAATATCCACTCCTATGTTGGTGCGTAGACTAATGCTCACATTTCGCCACGCCCTATCATTAAAGTAGGATCTGAAAAAAATCATTTTTTGTTTTATTATTCTAAATCACTTAGAATAGCGTAACGAACAGACCCATTGTTTCAAATTTCTAGATTTGCATCTTTTAACGAAGATAATTACGTCAACATTGTCATAACTGATAATTTTGTTCGTTCAAAATAGTAGGAACTTACTTTGCGACGATATTGATGGCGCGAACTGAGCGAGCGCATGGCCCGATCTGCCACTTGCCGAGTTAATGGTGGGAGAAGCACACGCGTATCATTGTTAGCGTTCGAAATTTATAATAGATACTATATACCTTTATAGATAAATTTGGCTGTTATACCGATTTGTTGTTGTTATTCCATGTAAAAAATTAGTATCGGGCACATCCAACATTAATGATCGTATATTATAACATTCATATTGACGGGTCAGCCACATCCGGCGTTACTGATTGCAAACCTAATATTGTTTCTTGTAGTATATGACACACCTGACGTTATTGATGGGTCATCTTAAAATGTTCAAAGTAGGATATGTCACATCCATCGTTGATGATCGGCAATGATTAAATAGGTTGTGTCTGATGTACCACTTATGAAGTTATTGATTGGCGATCATAGCATAATTATTATTGTTTGGTCTACAAATACTTATAAATTTACTTTATATTCTTATTTAAGTATGCGTTTTATTTTAGTAGGTACTTATATTAATTTGACTTGACGACCAGACGGTGCAATTTCTGTTTATGGGGTGAAACGAGAGTCGCCTATACCTGTTACTGGAGGTCATAATTTGGAAAAATGGCAGTTTTATTGAAATATGTTTTTGACGAAGAACCTGTATCTAAGATAAAAGAGATAGAAAATGACAATTTTTGTAATGAAAAAACTGACGAAAATTTAGATCCAAATATAATATCCAGCAATATTCAAATTATAGATATAAAACCTGTTATACCTGCTACTGAAGTATCAACTCCTGTTCCATTATCTCAGATTCATGAAAATTGTTATAATACTATTTGGGTCCAGTGTGCCAAAGACCTGGTTTTGATAATAGCAGATGATTTATATGGAAATCTACTGATCATGTATCATCTCTTGCAAATAGTGTAACAACGCCATCCACACTCAAAAACGATAGAAAATGGGCATTCAAAATTAATAAACGTAAAAAACGCTTTATGCGCAAAGAAGACTGGATAGTTGTTAAAAGTAAATTACACAAAATAGGTGAAGTGACTCTGAACAATTGATTACTTGAATTATTAATTTAATGCAAATGCACAGTATGTTCTTCGCTTCCATACTTCTCTGTCGCCAGTCATCCTATCGTTGACATTTTTCTGTTTTCTCCCGTGACTTAGTCATAGGTATAGGTACATAGTTAGCCCACAAAGCGTCCACAAATCCTTTCCCTTCCATAACCATCCTCACAATCTATCCAACTTTTCCTTGGCCACCTTCTTTCTTTTTTCCGCTTCGTGCATATTTATCACTTTTTTACCTACGTACATCTCATCCCTTCGCATAACATGTCGATAACATGCCAATTGACTCCCCTTTACATTTTCATCTATGGGCGCTACTCTCATACTACCTCTAACGAAATCATTCCTAATTCTGTCCATTCTTGTTACTCCACATAGCCATCGCAACATTCTAATCTCTGCCACATGCAAGCGTTTTTCATCCATCTTCTTTATAGCTCAATACTCAGCTTCATACAGTACGACAGGGCTTATAACCCCTAATACATGCAGCCCTTTAATTTCACATGTCAAAAGTCAAAGTCAAAAATCATTTATTCATCTAGGTCACAACGTGACGCTTATGAACGTCAAATTTTTAAAGTAAATTAATAATGCTTCTACATTTACATTTACTGCTCATTCGCAAAGCAATAGGTAGAACCACGAGAAAGAACGGGCAATAAAACTCGTGGCCACTCTTTTTAATCGCCAGTGTTATGGTACATATTTTGTTTTTGTAAGGAGCTGCAACTGTTTCACATTGTAATTAATTACTTGTAAATAGTAAATAAGAACATACATATATACAAAATATGTAGTTACTAAATTAAGTGCTGTAGTAGTCTTCAAATGTGAATCTTGTGTAACAGGAGCATCCACTTACGCTTTATAACGTAGGCAACTCGCGATCATGTTCAGAACTATGGTGGAAAAGTATGTTACAGAAAGTGACGGTATATGAATACATGTAAATTACAAAAACGTTAGTATCCAGCCCATGATAACGAGTTACCTTCATCTAACACTGTAGCAAATTTTAATAAAATTTGTGGAACAACAATGAAAATGTAAATGTAGTAAGTTGAATGACCTAATAATGCATGAATATTAAATTAATAGAACTAGAGATATTATATAAAAAAAAACTGAAAAGTAAGGTATCTATATAAATTAAAAAAATCAAGAGTTGGCTTGGTATTTTATTGCATATACGAATACCTAGCCCTACAAAAGAATTATTAACTTTATGTAAACGATGATAAGGGGCATATAACTTATGCCTGTTTCGAGTATGTATGTTATGTACATCACTTTTTGTAGTAAATAAACCTATATTTTGCCTAATATACAATATATTAGCAAATAAAAATTGCGAGGCTACTGTAAAAATTCCTTTAGACTTAAAGCGTTCCCTAAGAGTATCTTTTGCACCTAACATGTATATTGCTCGTACCGCTCGTTTCTGTAGAACGAAAATATTCTGAATATCCGCAGCTTTGCCCCATAACAAAATACCGTAGGACATGACACAATGAAAATAGCTAAAATAAACTAGCAGGCTGTGTCAACATCAGTAAGTTGTCTAACTTTTTTGACAGCATACGCAGCAGAGCTCAGCTTACCTGCAAGACATGCTATATGTGCACCCCATTGTAACTTATTATCTAGTGTAATGCCTAGAAACACTGTCGAGTCAACTGTGTCAAGTTCCTCCCTATCTAGCCTTATATTAGGTCCCAGTTGTCTAACGTTAGGTAAAGCAAATTTAACTCATTTAGTCTTTTTAGAATTAAGCACTAGGTTGTTTGCTGTAAAACATTGTGTAACCTGTATAAGTGCATTATTTACATCATAAAATTGATTCCTATCTACTTTAAAAATAAGTGACGTATCATCTGCAAAAAGTACGACATCACAGATATTTTTTAAATAAAAAGGTAAGTCATTAATATATACAAGGAATAGAAAAGGACCTAAAATAGAGCCTTGTGGAATGCCTAACTGTATAGGTAATTTAGAGGATGTAGTCCCATTTACATCGACGCACTGAAATCTTTGCCGCAGGTACGACTCGACAACACAAAGTGCGGTTTCCTCTACGCCGTAGTGGCGGAGCTTACGCAATAGTGTGTCGTGATGAACGCAATCAAATGCTTTTGAGAGGTCACAGAATACTCCGATAGCATTTTTAGATGACTCCCAAGCATTATAAACGTGTTTTATGAGAGCAACACCCGCATCAGTAGTGGATCTACCTTTAGTAAATCCGTATTGATCTTTATGAAGCAGACTATTTAAATTAAAGTGTCTTAGTAGCTGCTTTAATAAAATCTTTTCAAATATTTTACTAAATGCCGGCAAGATAGAGATGGGCCTGAAGTTATTTACGTCATTTTTACTGCCAGATTTGAATAAAGGTATGATTTTACTTAATTTCATCAAATCCGGAAATACGCCTAAGTCAAAACATTGGTTAAAAATTATAGAGAGGTAAGGCGCAACAGTCTCAACTATAGTACCTAAAATTTTAATTGAAATGCCCTAAAAGTCGCCGGTATTTTTAATATTAATTGAATTATATGCGATCAATATATCTCGCGGGGTAACGTGCTCGAATCTAAACACGCTCTTGCATTCAGGTACACTGCTAAGCAAAAAATTTCCAGCGTCTAAAGATGATGATTGTAAAGAGCTAGTAGTTGTTAAAGGTATGCTCGCAAAGAAACTATTGAACATATGCGCTACTTGAGTTTGATTGGTGACTAATAAATTGTTTTCTTTTAGTTCAAATTGGTTTTCTCGTGGTCGTGCTCTTCCTGTTTCATTATTTATAATTCTCCAAGTTTCTTTAATTACATTTGTTGAATGCTTAATTTTGCTACTAATAAATTTAGATTTTGCCATAACACAAACTTGTTTAGAAAATTTTTGAGTAGTTTTTTACATAATTTAGAAAAAGTGTGTCAAATCTATGTTGTTTCATACCATATAATTCAAACAATTTGGCTCTACTTCTGTATATACCTATAGTGGCCCACTGGTTAAAAGATCCGGTAGTACCCTTTAATGTGACAGTTTTGCTCTTGAAACTATCTTGAAACTCATTATTTACTATTCCAAAAAGTGAATTATAAATTGTATTTGGATTTTCTGAGTTCAAAATTGAGGGATTGAGTTTAGCGATAATATTGTTTTTAAATCGTATAAGACGATTGGTAGTTTGAGGCCTACATTCTACTGTATATGATTTATCATATGTTGTACATGAAAAACTAGCTATCTGTCCACGGTGATCAGAAGGAAGAGAACTAATAACTACTGGGTTTTTAGCAACACAAGAACTAAATATGTTATCCAAACCAGTAGAAGATGTTTCAGTGACTCTAGTAGGTTCACAGAATAAATTACTTAAATTAAATGACTTAAAAAGATTCAAAAATCTAGTACACTGTGAAGAATTCTCTAAAATATTAACATTAAAATCACCACATACTATAATATTCTTATGATAACCTATAATTTTATTAAGAGCATCTTCCATAACAGTCTCAAATAGATTATAATCACCAGAAGGGGGTCGATATACACAAATATATAATATATAAGTCTAGTTCCACACAGGACAACTCAATAGTGCGCTCAATAGATAAATTTACAATATCCTTACGTTCTTTGCATTTTAATAAATTTGAAGTCATTATGAGAGAACCGCCTCTAATAGCCTGCTTTCTTATATATGTACTCTGCACTGTGTAATATTCATTTATAACAATAACCTCATGGGTGCTTAACCAATGTTCAGTTAAGCACAAAACCTTAACGTCATATTTTTCTAGAAATAAACTTAACTCTAACTCTTTGCCAGATAGGCCCTGCATGTTTTGATGTACTATATTCAAATACTGAAGCCTAACTGTTGTCTTATCTTGGAGTTTAAATCACAAGATGTGTCAATAAAAACGTTGTTAGTACATGTACTAACCCTATCACATAAATTGTCAACACAAGGCTCACTGCCTTGCTGTAAATTGTATGCTAATAACTTAGCAATTTGTCGCTTAATATAAAATGGCAGATACATTGTATCTTTAGTTAAAATAAATTTACTAATAAATTTATTAGCGTCAAAAAACAATATTGCGGCACTATGACGACAAGTTATGTTATACAATAACATGTTTAATGAGTGTATGTGCATATTTTGTGTGTGTGTTAAGTTGCTTGAGTAAGGTTAAGCACCTAAAATAAATTTACAACTAAATTTAGAATTAAGTTCTATCAACAATTCAACACATTCTATGATATCCTGTCTCTTTACAGTTAAACTGTTACCAAACAATAATATTGCAGTACTACTCTCATCTAAGGGGTGTAATTTAATCTGATTAACTAAACTACAGTAACTATCCCCTGGCCTACAATAATTTATAACACACTGATTTGTATATTCACTGAGAAGACTACCAAAATTATGACCTAGCCTATCAGAAAAAATAAAAGTTTTATTAATAGATGTTGGAAGCCTAGATGTATTTAAATATGATTGTAATGAGTGTGAATTTTGTGGATTGTTAAAAAAATTCTCAGGTAGTACGGTACTCAATGGCTCTGCTGGTACAAGAGTATGAGTACAAGAACATGAGAGCTTATTGGTCAGAGACTCATACATTTCTGCATTACACCTTACCAAGTCTACGAGCTCACCTGCCTCCACTATACGCTTGCTCAGTTCTTGTTGAGAAGCTTGGTACCTATTTGTTGAAGATCTCATTTAAGATTCTTTCCCTAAGTAATATCTCTTCCCTTAAGCGATGAGTGTCCATATCATACACTGATCTGCTATGTTCCAAATTTCTAGAGTACTCAGAAAGTTGATTAACTAAGTTTATGCGCTCCTTTCTAAGATTTAAATTAACTCTATGCACATTATATTTCCTAATAGATTTATGAATTTATTTTATTAATTTAGTAATTTTAATGTAACGTTTAAGTTTATTATGACTAGAAAAGCTGGGTCTCATAATAATGGTATCCTCCCTGGTCAGATCTATTGTCACAACTGGCTCCCTAATGCACACATGATCAGGCTCACTACTAACCAACTCATGATATAGGCTACAGGTATTCGCAATCTGTTGACTGTGTTTATTTATTTCTATGTTGGAGATGGTTTTATGAGCTTCACTCAATTCACGCTCCAGTTCAGCAACACGTCTCAGAGCTTCTTCATGAGTGTCCATGCACTGTTGGAAGTTGGACACCGTCAGTCGAAGTTGTTCATGTTGCTCAAGTATTTCAAGATGGTGTGTGTGCATTTCAGCCAGCTGTGCCTTGAGTTCAGTGTTATTGTCTACTATTTTCTTTACTTCTTCTTCGCTGTCCTCTCTTTCCTGTAGCAGCTGGTTACACAGGCATTTAGAGGATTCTAATTCCTTGAGTGTGGACTGTAATTTGTCCTCCAGAACTGCCATTCTGCGAGTCATCATTTGAACAGACCTACCCCGTAAGCACCTGAAATATAAGGAAGAGTGAGTAAAGTCAGCAGAGAGAAACTAACAAATGGGTGGATAGAAAGTTGAGAAGGAAATAATGTAAGTAGATTATAAAAAAATAACAGATAAGTAAATTAAATAAATTTGGAAACAGCTTATTTTAAATCTAACAATTGGGGAATATGAAAGTAATGAATAGGTAAAAAAAAATTATATGTTTGATATTATATTTATAAAACAATAAAATAAAAATTGGAATGTAGGTAGGAACTTCTATAAATTGACCTGTGTAACACTATTGTACTTCTTAAATTAATATACTTATTTTATAATAAATAATTGCGTTTTGTGTGTCATGTAGTATATGGTGTCTGAGGCAAATGTTTTTCGTCATCGATTTTGCTTCCACAAATTGTCAAGCAAAAGGAGACATAAACGGTGCCGCTGTGTATTGTAAATGACGTCGCTCACGTGCAGTGAGCAGTGTTTATGAAATGTATAGTGTATATTAGTTAGTATTATATGAATAAAACGATACAGGGATAAGTAAATAATTATGAAAACAATACTCCCCGGGTTTCCAGTTGATTTTGAATCTTGTTTATGTTGTACCAGTTGTCCGTTACTTTGACAGTTGGTCCGCCACAAGTTTTCCAGTGAGGTTTAGTCACCAGTCCTTTGATATTATGTTACACAAACAATTATTGCTAAGGTTTATGGGTATAGGTACACTTTAATTTAGACATACAATTAATGATGAAAACAAAATAAAACTATTTTTATCAATTAAATTATTATACACGTAGCGAAAATGATGATGATATGTGATCGCATATTGCGTCCGAGACCTATCGCCATTTCATCCAGCCTGCGTTGATTCGTTGCCTAACAGCCCAATTAATTTCGCCGTCATTTTGCAGTTCTGAACTGAACTGTATGCTGATTGTAAGCGGTATAGGTTTGGAGAGACCGCCAAAGTCACAGAACAGTTACTTATTCTGCTTGGGTTCTGCTTATTCTCAGGCTTAAATTCTTTAATCTCTCCCGCCGCTCTTCCAGCTTGCTCTGCACCTCCTATCTACTCTCTGCTACCAGAACAATATCATCGGCAAACAGCATGCACCAGGGTGCCTTTTCCTGTATGTCCGATGATACAGCAGCCATCCATCCATTACTCTTTCCCATACTTTCATACTATGAGGCATTAACTTTATTCCCCGATAATTGCTGCATTCTTGGATATAGCTCTTTTTTTTTTAAATGGGCACCAGGTAACTGTTGTACATTCATCGGGTATGGTCTCCTCATGCAACAGCTTAGTGAAGAATAATGATAGCCAAGCCCGTCCATCATCTCTTAACGCCTTCCATGCTTCTACTGGTATTCCATCTGGTCCTAACGCTTTCCCATCCTTAATCCCATTTATCCTTACTTATTGAAACTGAAACCAAATTATTAATTCAATATAAACATATTAGAATGTTATTTTTGTTTGATTTGCTGATTAAATAATGCTGTAAGACTGTAATTCAGTAATAAGAGCAAAAATAACAACATTGTTATTTTGTTCATAAGTAGAGAGTTGTCTATTTAGATTTATTATGAAACATTGATTTAAAATGTTATTTATTTTTTTCAGATTTATAAGCTTTTTACTATTGTTTAGTTTTTCACCAATTTTGTTAGCATTTGCTGAGAAAGAATAAATGAGCATGTTGTCGATGATTTTTATTTATTTATTTCGATCCCACTCATTGTTTCGTCCAAAAAAATGCATAAAATTAATGCCCATGGACCAGGGAAAACGCTTTATAAACTAAAATTTATGATACCTAAGGCTTTTGAACTTTAGTCAGTTACGGTAGCAGTAGAACCAACAATATTATTATATTTCTTCCCATAAAAATAGATTTATCTGCCACATCCGATGTATGGTAATGATTTTTATTCAATCAAATATGTTGGATATACCACATCCGACATAACATGATTGAATTTGTCCGATGAAAATGGCGACATGTGACATTTTTTAATATTTTTTAACGAACTTATATAAATAATTACCTTCGTATAAAAAATAATGATATATTTAATACTCATTACAAAATTTAAAAAGTTATCACTTTAGGTTACATTTTTATTCCAAGTTCAATCTTTAAACTGCTCTACTGAAAAGTTGCAGATTTGCAGATCCTACGTTGTTGATAGGGCGTGGCAATTTTTCAAAGCATCTGTGCCTAAGATTTATTGCAGCAATTCATGTTCAATAATAATATTTTAATATGGCTGTGAAACCAGTTTTATGTTACTTCTATTTCCTATTTTGTAACAAGGCCCTGCTCGTCTTCCTATTTGGTATGCAAGCCTCATTTCAAAACAACGTACCTATTCATTCTGCCATCCAACCCAGCAGAATGTAATACCGGGTAATACAACACACGATACTCAAGCTCGACGCCCATGGAGTTGTTCATGAATATTCATATCAATGAATATATCCAGCTGATTGAGCAGCTCTGCTTGATTGTGCAATATTGTGGATACCGTAACGCAGAGTGATATCGAATTATCATATTTGTTATTATAAGCTTATGTACTTATACTATAAGCTTAGAAGTTGGGTCGTAATATAATAATAATAATATTCTACCATATTATACACACAACATCTAATCCCAAAATGGGCTAGTGCTAAGAGTAGTACCTAGATAATATAATATGGATAATATGGATAAACAAACATACATAGCTTTTTCCTTTGTTAATATATACATATTATGCAAAGAAACACCCAGACCAAGACAAACACCCATGTTCAAGCACATAAATGGTAACTTGAGCTGGAATCGAACCCGCGCCGACAAGATCTTTTAGTATTAGGGCATTCATTTGCACTTCTGCTACGCCACATGGTCATGTATCGATATAATTTGATTATCTTGTTTTTAACACGTAATATTCAAAATGGTGTAATGATTCGCTAGGGTCCATTACATTTCTGAACATAAAGGAACTGATATAACCAATTTTTCACTATTGTAAATTTTTAAATTAGAAAGGTAAAGAATAGAAAATTTACCTACATATTTTTTTTAATGAAACTGTTTGGTGAATGTCTATATTTTTCACTCATCATCATCAGCCTTTAACAGTCCACTGCTGGACTAGGCCTCTCCTTTGAAAGGAGGAATTGGCCTACTATACCACGCTGGCCAAACGGGTTGGTATAGGGTTTGTATCAAGTTTTCCTTCTCTTACAGTGCTGTTCTCTGCATAATATGCTCCGTCTGTCGGCTCTTACGACACCCATGGGATGATATGGGGTGATGACAATCCATATTCTCAATCCGTCACCACACGGACAGTATTTCACTCAGTATTTCAGTATAAAATGCTTCAGACTGTCAGAGGTATAGCGCAGTGGAATTCAATCTGACAGCCGAGTTTTGTTTTAACTTTTGTTGTTGTGCAGTGAACAATGCTGTTTGTTTCAGGAGTATTTGTTTTTGGCGCTAGCTAGGTACACATACCTACAGTATTGGTAAACCTGTAAGTTGAAATAGAGACCTAAATATCATCGTAATAGCATCATATAAACTTAACATCATAAAAATCGTGAATGTTTATGGAACGGATATCTAATTCATGGTGCACCTGCCGGCTTGTTTATATATAACGGACGAATGGACCATAGTCTACCAAAATGTGAATTTTGACATTCTTTTTTTGTTTTTTTTTTAATTTCAGCTTAGGCACACCAGCCATGATATAGCAACGTCTCAGTAAAGATCAATTGCAATTTTTATAAGAACTCATTTACCTTCATTCAGGCTACTACTAAAGATAGCAAAGCCTTGAATGGTAATTAATCAAGTACTGCAAAACATTTTGCCTTGATTGACGTAATTTTTTTTAAATATTACGAAGAAGTTTTAAGCCAATATTTTTGCTTGAGAGTGTTTTATTAAGTCTTTGAGTTGTAAGACTTTGTTGACTGTTGTTTCTTGGCCGTGGGTGTCCGGCGGAGTAGAATAGTCCTCCTTCACTCCTACCTAGGTGTCGTAAAAGGCGATTAAGGTAATCCCGTAATATCAGCAAAATATAATTTAGATTGGCGTCCTTAGTCTTAGAGAAGGAAAACTCGATATGAACCCGGAGGACTGTCCCGCCGTTAGGGATTGACTGTCAAATCCAAAAATGATAAATAGTACAACTACCGACGTGATCATGGCTGTGGGAAATATTACAGTAAATTTACCCCAGGGGGGTACCGGCGGAGCCGGAGAATCCCCTCCTCATCCCGTATCTACAGGACGAGGCTGCTCCTTGTATTCTGGGGTGAGCAACCTTACAGCTGTAGGCAGCGACGATATTCGCCATACGTCACGCCGAAACAACCAAAACCTTAAGCGAAACTGTTCACGTCGGGGCGGAAAGTGGGCATCGGAATGTCGATTTGCGACGTTGAATGTAAGAGGAGGAATGAATGAGAAACTGCATGAAGTATACGAGTTAATGAGTGACAGAAATTTGGATGTATTGTGTGTAAATGAGACTACGTTTGTAAAGGGAAAGAAATGCTGACGCGCGGCCCTTTTACAGAAATATGGTCAGGACTTACCAATGACGAACATGGTAGTAAAGGCGTTGGTATTATTCTTTCACAGCGAATGGCAGAATGCATGCGAGGGTATGAGTGCGTGAGTCCACGTCTTATGTGGGTCCGGATGAAAGTAGGTCTGACACCTCTATTTCTGATAGGTGTATACGCTCCGGACTCTTCTTATAGTAAGAGAGGAATTTTGGGAACAAATGAGAGAGGTTGTGTTATTGCGTAAGTGGAATGAACGTATTGTCATGCTCGGAGATTTTAATGCAAACGTTGGAGTGAAGCGTGATGGGTATGAAAAGATACTTGGAACGTTTGGTGATAAGAGAGTGAATGACAACGGCGTGTACTTGTTAGGTGTATGTGTGGAAATGGGTCTGTCAGTGATGAATACGTGGTTTAGCACAAGATGATACATATGTACACGTGGCGTAAGAAGGAAGGCCATGTTACGTTAAGAAGCATGATAGATATTGTGATAGTCGATGAAAGAATGAGAATTAAAATAGTAGACACTAGGGCTTATCGTGGACCGGATATTGGCACAGACCACTATTTGGTGATATCAAGAGTTGGTGGTATGTTTAAACACTGGCGGAACACAGCCAAAGAGTCGTATACAGAATTATAACGTATAAAAGTGGAAAGATTGAAAGATCAGCATACGAAAGAGATGTATAAAAAGCAATTGAGCGAACCGCTGGATAAAAGCTGGAGTGATGTAAATAAGGAAAGTGTAAATGATGTATGGTTGGTATTTAAAACCAACTTATTGAAATGTGCTGAAGATGTATGCGGTGTGAGTAAAAGAAGAAATGTGAGAAAGCAGACTGGTGGGATGATGAAACTAGAAGTATGGTTGAGGAAAAGAAGAAAGCGTGGTTGGATATAATAGAGACAACGAATCGAGCGAGCGGTAGTATGAATGAAGATATTGTTAAAGGAATGAAGGACAAGTATAGATAATAATAGTAATAAATTTATTTATTGTTTCACAAGTTACTACAATTATGAGACACATTTATATTATCAACACATGAATTTGCTACTATTTATGTGCGGCTGGTACTTAAAATAGGAAAACCTGAGCCTTAAGTACCAGCATCCTTCCGATGACACGGTTAAACAACTTACATAATTACTGAGACACTACAATATACAACAATAGTAAAGAATTAAATTTAACAAATAAAAGTAATAAACTAATTTAAGCATAAAATTTGCCTTTAGCACATTAAATTTAAATTAACCTTGCATTTTGAGTGTGTGTGGGTGTGGGTGTGAGTGTGTGTGTGTGTGTGTATGTGTGTGTGCGCGTATATGTGTTAAATGTTGATTTGGACTAGATTCTGCGTCTCGTCATATGATAGTTTTTGAAGCCATTCACTTATGATGGTTTTGCAGTCATGTTTGTTATAGTAAACTATTGTTAGTACTTTATTTAATTTATTGTAAAGAAAACGTCCAAGAAAGTAGAAAAACCGTTGACTGAATGAAGTTCTACGGTCGCATCAAGTGGGAATTGATGGCTGCGAGTATTTGGCTGTTGAGAAGAAGTTGAGGTAGAATGGCCGGATTTAGAGAGGTATGAGTGTTATCTTAATACAATTTGTTGAATAAAAAGTTGTCTTACTGTTAGGACCTGACAGTATTCATATAGTTCCCTGGTAGGGTGTCGGTATGGTTTAAAAGTGGACACTTTCAATACTGCTCTCTGTGCTCGTTCCACTCGTAATAGATGGCTTTTGGGTGCCCCACCCCAAGAGGAGATACTATAGCCTATCAAAGATTGGCAAAGAGCATAGTAAACCGTCTTGAGGATATCAGGCTCTGCCACATGTCTTAGGTGTTTAAATACAAAGATAAGTTTACGAATTCTGCTCGTCAATAAGACAATGGGTTGTACGAAACTCAATCGATCATCCAAAATTACACCCAAATATCTTATGGCTGTAGCGTTTTTTAATTTCGGGCACTCACATGTTTAATGGTTATTCAATGTGTGTTTGTGTGCAATAATAGAGTATATTGTATTGTCCAATGGTACCGATGGCTTTTTAATGTTAAATGATAGATATTTAGTTTTTTCCACATTCAGTGACAGAGAGTTTAGAGCAAGCCAATGGGTTATTTTATCAAGACCAATCTGTGCTGCATTATATGCTTGTTCCCAAGTGCGTCCCGTAAAGATAAGGGCTGTATCATCAGCAAATGCAAAAAGTCTGCCATGTTCTAATTTTATTTTGCACATCTCGTTAACATAAATCAGAAAAAGTATAGATCCCAGTATGCTACCTTGGGGCACGCCATGTTCGATTGGCAGATAATTGCTGAGGTGCTCTCCTATTTTTACGCATTGGTTTCGGTCAGTTAAATAGCTCTGAAACAACTTCAACTGCTTGTCTCTTACTCCAATTCTTTCCAGTTTTTTTTGTATTTAAGGAATGGAGATGTGTGAATGCTAAAGTTAAAGGATGTATAGAGAGGAAGAAGAATGAGAAAAAGAAGAAATATGAGGATCAATTCGGCTCAAGTTTCCGAGACAATATAAAACTGTTTTGAAAACTAGTCAAAGAAGCGCGAGGCAAAAATATAAATGGATCGATGAAAGTTATTAGGAATGAAAAAGGTGAAGTCATGAATGAAGAAAAAGTTAAACAACAGTGCTGGAAGGACTATTTTGAGAGTTTCTTTGAGAATGATGTGAGTGAAATAGAGCTAGAAGAGATGATAGACATGTATGATGGCCCTAGTGATGAAATTGAAATGGATGAAATTATGAAAGCGCTAAAACGAATGAGGTCCGGCAAGTCTGCTGGGTGTGATAAGGTGACGATTGAAATGATGAAGGCTGGCGATGGACTAATAGTAAGCCTGCTGCATCGCCTTTTTAACCTGTGTTGGAAACAGGGCCAGGTCCCAGATGACGGGACGAAGGCAGTGCTTGTCGCAATTTATAAAAGAAAAGGTTCGCAGCAGGAATGTCAAAATTATCGCGGGATCAGCCTTCTTAGTGTTGTAGGAAAAATGTATGCCAGAATATTGATTGTCAGGGTAGTAAATGTGACTAATGAGAAGATATGGGATGTGCAAGCGGGATTTTGGAAGGGAATGGGATGTACGGATCAGGTCTTTTCCTTACGCTGCGTAACTGAAAAGTGTCTGGCAAAAAACCAGAAGGTATATTGAGCGTTCATAGACCTGAAAAAGCTTATGATAGAGTGAATAGAAAGGAATTATGGAAGGTGATATCTATGTATGGGGTGGACAATTTTATAATTAGGGATCTGAAATCTCTGTATAGGGGTTCTAGAGCCTGTGTCCGGATTAACGGTGCCTATACAGACTGGTTTGACATCTCTATAGGTGTCAGACAGGGGTGTGCAGCCTCGCCTTGGTTGCTCAACTTATTCATGGATAGCTGCATGAATGATATGAGGAAAATGGAATGCGGGATCGATATGGCAGGATTGCGTGTTAAGTGCCTCTTGTACGCCGATGATCAAGTCATTCTTGCGTTGTCGGCGACTGAGTTACAACAAATGATGAAATGCATGATTGAGAGCTATAAAGCGAAAAGTATGAAATTGAATGCAAGAAACACGAAAGTGATGGTGTTTGAGAAGCATGAAAATGTGACCGAGTGTAATATTGCGATTGAAGATGAAAACATTGAACAAGTTACAGAATTTGTATATTTGGGTAGTATGTTTACAAGAGATGGAAGATGTGAAGGAGATATTGAAAGGAGAGTGACTGCGGGAAACTGTGTAAATGGAGCGCTGCATGCCTTTATGAACGGCCAGAATGTGCCAAAACAGGCGCGACTGGTGGTTCATAATGGAGTGCTTGTGCCTACGTTGATGGTGAGTGTTGGGTGAGGCAGAAAAAGTATGAAAGCAGAATTAACGCAGTTGAGATGCGTTCACTGCGTAGTATGTGTGGGGTAAGACTGATTGATAGAATTCCGAATGCAGTAATACGAGAGCGACGTGGCCTGAAAGAAGATGTCGTGACAAGAATTAAGAAAGGAATGCTGAAATGGTTTGGGCACGTGGAGCGAATGAGTGAAGAAAGAATGACGCACCAAATATATGAGGCTAACGTGTATGGGCAAGCCGGTCGCGGCCGACCTCTTACGAGTTACGGCGGTCGTCGATCAAATTGGTGACGTTCTAAAAACGGAAAGGTCCGAAGCACCCGAAACCGGCGAGCATGTATGAACAGAGTAATTTATGTAGAGGAAGCGTGTGAAGTTTGTAAGGATAGATGCAAGTGGCGTTCCGTTGTCTCTGCCTACCCCGATGGGAAAATGGCGTGAGTATTTGTATGTATGTATGTTGTTGACTGTGTGTTTAAACCATTCACAACTAAAAGTACCTAATTAGGTAACAAGGCAGCTAAAACACCCTAAATTCTTTTCTTCACCTAGTAACTAATTGAGTGTGTTTTTAGATGAGTAGATGCTTGTCATACAGCCAATGATTAACATGATCGTCGTTATAAGACTCCAAAATATTCACCTTGGATAATGGGTCCGGTTTCTAGTCTAATCAGATTTGATAAGAAAATGATTTTTCCGCAGAGTTGCTCTGTGTTACCGCGTGACCACTGTAACCCTAAGGTATAGCGATATTCTATGGCGTAGACTATTGTCAGTATATTCATGGGTACTTACTATCCATAACGACTATCAAAGATCTTGAAGCTAACTGGGGCCGACGACTTAACGTGCTCGCCGAGGCACAGAACTAATTAACAATTGGAAATATAGTAATTTAGAACGCGCCGAAGGCTTAAACCTAACCCGTATTATAGCAGTATGTTGGCATCTCCACTAGGCTATGGCTTTAATGATCGACATATTTTATGCAAGTACGAGTACATAAACCAAGCATACAACCAGTGTGCTTCGATAGATTTAATTTTACATTTAACTATGTAGCATTAATAGCTATTAAATGGTGTACAATCAGGGACAATTAGCTCATTACAGCGGATCGATTTACAGTTGCTGTGACATTTACTGGTCATTCAATAGCCTACTAATGTGGTACGTGCATAAACAAGTAGGTTTTCCCATTATAACATAGTAATTCGCTTGTATTTGCCTGAATGAAATTGGGTTTATTCGATATTTATTGGACGTTATTAGAATGGTAAACATCTGAACGAGCAGTAAAATAGTGTGTATGTGGATTTAGAGCCCGAATACTAGATATTTTTATTTAAGTTACTATTAAAGATTTCGTAAAAGGTTAATTATTTATAAATCGCAAATTGGAATTTGCATAGAATTCGCAAACCACTTCTTGCACCCAAAGTGTAGGCTAAGGATAAAAAAATGACAGTAGCTAATATCTTTGTTTAAAAACCAATGACTGCTATGTCGCACATACTTTAAAAACGTAAAATCCGCTCAAAAATAAATCATTTAAAATATTCTCCGTGAAACAAAAGTGAATTGTTCGGTCTGATAAATCACGGATGGGATTGTTAAATACGTGAATAGAGATATCAAAAAGTAAACAATACATACGTTACTCCAGAACAACGAAACTTTGTTTCGTATTCCAAACGGTTTGCACAAAAACATTCACCCGGAACACATTCATTTAGTCACTGAAAAACCATTTCTATACACACGCAAGCCTTTATGTTAAGGGTCACATCTGTGCAGCACAAGGAACATTTCAAAAACGCAACCAACAACCACCTGCAATGATATATAATACTTTTTATAGCGAACCTCTTTAAAGTATGCCTCTGACCCTATTTTTGTATCTATAGAACTTAACCCAATTTTCGTACACTGCTATAAAGCCTGATAAAAAAGATGTGCAATTGTGAATACGTCTCCAGCTACACGTAACTTATGCTCCAGTAAGACAAACGTAAATTTGTAACTCATTTCTTTCACATTGCTTACTAGCAAATCTATCAGACATTATATTATGTAATCTACGCAGTAAAGGCTGAAAGGACAGCTTTCAGATATATGAATGTAAGTCTCTAAATATTCTGAAAATCAGGCAGCTCTCTTGTGTATGGCGATAATTTTAGATCCTAACTACAAGTTGTTGGTATCAACTTATAGTTAGGCCCTAAAATGGTCGCTAATGATTAATACACAATTCTGTGTCAGATAATTTTGAAGATAATAACCGGTTTTATTTCTTTGAGTTGCTGTGCAATAACGAGTACTATTTACTTTCGGTTAGGTTGGTACATATCTAACAGCATCGTCGCTAGGGCACAGAATAGATAGTTCTTACGAACAGAAGCACCACTTCACAAACCAATTTAAAGAAATGGCAACTCTTGCTACTAGGCAAGAAAGTGCAATTCAGCTCGCATGAGCATTCAGTACCTAACGCGATATTGACCTAACTGTTCCCGCTCTTTTCTAACACATAACGCTGTTGCTGTCTGGCGCGGAGTGGCGCGCTAGGGTTGTCGAATTGCCGCTGCTACTATAATATTTATTCATCGTCTATCTACCTACTTGACCACGTACCTAATAATAAATATTTATACTATAAGTATCCTATCCCACTATTTGAGCTCGTAGAACGAAAACCACAAAAATACTGGTGGTTTACATTTTCACTATACTAATTCTTAGTTATTTCCTAAACGCGTAGACCGATTTACATGACTCAAACAGATTAAAATGGTTTTTGAACTAGACCTTTAATTTGACACCATAATCGTTGAGATATCTCAACAAATAAAAAGTACAATTTTCAAGTTGCTCTCGTAACATAAATAAAATCAACATTTCAAGTTGCTTCCAACACACATCCGTTAAATGAGCAATACTTCGCACCAGACTTGTGATGTGAACATTTTTGTTGTTCACTATTAAAATTCACGTTATTAGCTAGCCCTGCGCGCGAGCGGTGACGACGCGGCGTGGAAGCCGCGCCAAAGTGTAGGCACTTATCGCTGTAGGTACGGCCGAGTGAAGGAGGCCTGGCTAGGGTTTGAGTCTCGGGTTGTCTCGTGCCTCGAAGTCCCGGAACTTTTTGTGAATTGCGCTGTCTCAGGTCCCGGGACTTTTTAGTCGAGAATCGAGGCAAAGCGTCACTTAAACATTGCCGTCCCATAATTACTTGTTATTACTATGATACTAATTTAGGTTGTAACTGTTCTTTATGACTGTTGATTTAGTATTTTTATTGTTCCAAGAGTTTTCTTTCTAAGAAAATAAAAAATATAAATTGAAAAAAGTACATCCAGACTCGAAACAAACAAATGGCAAGGTGTCGCCTTAAAGCACTGCGGTGTACAGACAGTTAAAACTTGTTATTACTACGACTTCAATTTAGATGGTGACTTTTTTGTGTCAATAGTTTGTATGTTTGTAAACCCCCGCGTCATAGGATTTGTTCCTTTCGACGACGGCTGTCTCGAGTCCCGGAACTTTGCAAATGTCGAGACTTTGCAAACCCTAATTGTCGTACTATCATAAGTATCTATAGTTTGACCAGTTTGTCTATTTAAAATATCACATGTAAAAACCGTCGTTGCGTAAGTTTCACATTATGCTTAAAAGAGCTGCTCTTATATAAATGAAAACCCACGCTAAACCAGTATCTGTACCATCTGTCAATTAAATGTCAATCGTATCTGGATAATCATGAGCCAGATGAAATTGGCTCCGTTTGGCAGACAGTAAATTTAAGTCTTTTAGTCTTAGAGATATTGAATTTTATGCTGGCAATATTTGACGATTTTGCATAACAAAATATATAAATTTATGTCGTGTTTTTATAAATTTTCAAGCAAAATATAAGCTTGTAGTTATTTCATATTATATGAAGTTATAACAGTATCCCTGAAAAGGATCTTGATAGATAAATTGACGGGTTAAAAGACAACAAAGTAATCTTAGAAGGGTTGTTTTTCTTTATTTTTATTTCATACTTTTAGTATTAGGTAGGTACTTCCTTTACTTCAGGTTTTGTGTCAACTACTATTTTACTTATTTCATACTTTTTATTGATAGACTAATTGATATAGACAAACTATTAATTAGCCCAAAACTTAAAGTAAATGGTACTTTAAGCTTTGGGCTAATTAATAGTTTGTTTCTAGTTAGATTCTTCAATTATTTTAGTGATAAGTTTTCGCCCCCCGCAAATGCTGTTCCGACTCATCTAAACAAATGCGGTGGACTTGTACAGACTATTGAATTGGCTGTGTGCTCTCGTAATATGGTCCCGAAAAATATATCAATAATGGATGCTTAGTGAAAGCTTAGTGAACGGGGCAATGGGTGTTCTTAGGATTTAAATGGCCGGCACTTAGCTCCAGTGACAGCGACCTATCAAGGCAATCGTGGTTACGGTGATATCGAGAGGTGGATGTTGTCAGTCATATTGAGTTGGGCTGTGACGGTACACAAGTTGCAAGGATGTACACTTAGTTCCGCGGTAATCGAGCTAGGGCCTAAAATCTTTGCTAAAAGCCACTACTATGTTGCCTTGAGTCGGCATGGCTTTAAGTGATATTGACTCGAACAAATTACTCAACCATCCCCACGACAAGAGAGCCTTATCAGGAAATGACAGGAATGAGAAATATGCTCTCGCATTAGATTCTTTCACCGACTTCATTTGTTTTTTTTTGTTAATCGCAGAAACATAGACACGTACACACGTACACACTCACATTATACACACACACGTACACACACGCACGTACACACGTATACACGCACAGACACATATACACAATACATACTTACAAACACAGAACCAATATATACGGGTCATTTGAACCAACTTCAAAAAAAAAGAAGGTCCTCAGACCTTCTATTTTTGAAGTTGGTTAAAATACTAAAACTTATTTCTAAGTGTAACAAATACTTTTTATCTGAAAACCGCATTAAAATCGGTTTAGCCAAACTCTCAAATTACAGGCTCAAACTCAGAACGTTCTTTTTATGAAGTCGCTTAAGATGCTAAAACCTTCTCCTTAGTGTAACAAATACTATTCTGAAAACCGCATCAAAATCGGTTCAGCCAAACGCGAGATAATTGCGGACAAACATACATATACATACAGGTCAAACTGAGAACCTCTTTTTTTAAGTCGGTTAAAAACAGCTGTACCTGCGATCGATGATGGCAAACATGTGTACTGAGGGCTAAGTTTAATCAACGTATTGGTCGGTAATCCGGTACTGGTATAATCCTGTTCGGTGCTTCGGGTCGCGGAATTGGGTCACGAATTATCTTCTGCTCGTATCACTGGAGATCTATCTTCTTCGTTCGTTATCTATGTGGTTATGTTGATCGGTACCAGAGCGGTATGATGCAATTATTGAATTAAATCTTAGGTGTAAAGAATTTCCTGATCTAAACGGCCATTTTAAATTGCTATTGTCAGCTATTGAAATGATAGTCAAGTATAGAATATATATCGTTTAATCTCAAAAATTTATAAAACTGCGTTTAAAATAATTTCAACTCCAATCCTAGACAAAATTAAAATTTCTATTTCAGAAATGAGTAAATTTGACACGTGAATCATACCTTGATTAAATAATGCCGATTTGAAAATTCTTATACAACTGTTTCGTGCCTGGACTACTGATATTGACAATTTTTCTTATAACTAAGCATTCGCCAGAACTATTCTTTGCTTTTATATGGGCAGTAAGTGGCTATGTTGTCGAGATCAAGAATATTTTTGAAGGCTCATTTGTGAACATTTATTTAATAGATGGTCCTGAGACCAGTGGCTATAATCGCTAGAAGGATGATGATGGTCCTTGATCTCCTGGGTCTTCTGGTCAGACATTACAATCGAAACTCTTAATAGCACATGACATATTCAGCTTTCTGATAACCAATATTTTTTCAAACAGGTGTCCACTACATCAGAGATTGCCCAGCGGAGCCGCGCATCCCAGTCTACATGGTGGTTGGCGGCGCGGCCGGCGGCGCGGGTATCTGCTGGCTGCTGTGGGCTCAGCTCGCCAGTCGCAACTCCAACAACTCCGCCAGTGTGCCTGAGAGAATCCTCGCGTATTTGCTCACTGGGTTTCTGTTAGCCTGGTAAGTGAAGTTTTCTTAGTACTTGTATCTCCAAGTGCATAGAAGGGAGATCCAAAGGAGATTGACCAAAACTGGGCTATTTTTGCGGCACATTCCCTTTTAAACCATTAATAATTATGTGAAAATCTTCTTTTTAATAATTATTTTATGTATATCAATTTTATTTTATCAGATGCGAGTTTTTATGTTCTAAGATATAAGTATCTACATGGTTCCGAAATAAGTGACACCGCCATTTTATATTCATAACTCATTTTGTTTGTCATTTTGTAACTCATTAACTTGCCTTATTACCTACGAAATATCGTTTTGTGTTTATGGAAACCACAAGAACATATTTTTATTACACTGGCAACCATAAAGTTTCGTCGCAGTCAGTTTAAATTTAAAACAGTCAAATTAGTTTTTCATTTATGAGCGAAAATCAGCCTGACTTCTATACTTAGATCAATTTCCTTTAACAGGTACCCTGGCCTGTGCGAAGAATAATATTGAATGCTGTCTCATCATCCTCCTAGCGTTATCCCAGTTTTTTTCAATCTGGGGTCCGCTTACTAGTCTAACCGGATTTGGCTGAATATTAGCTTTTCCACGGAGCGACTGCCTGTCTGACCTCCGCAACCCGAAGGGATAGCGATATTCCATGGTTTAGACTAGTGTCAGTTTATTTAGAAGGTACTGACGCCCTGTAACGACTGTCAAAGATCTTCATGACAACCGGGACTGACGGCTTAACGTGCTCTCCGAGGCACGGGACAAGCGATAATTAATAATTCAATACGCACATAACTCCGAAAAGTCATTGGTGCGCGCCGTGGATTCGAACCTGATACCCTCTGCATGGCAGTCTGTTGGTATCTCCACTAGGCTATCGCTGCCTTTAATATTGAATGCTGTCTGTTTTGAAGTATTAGGTACTCCTAGTCGACCAAGCGTTGAGTGTTCTATTGCAGTCCAAGAGAAAAGGAAGGCAATATTATATGTTTTATAGTCTAACCAGATTAAAAAGACTGTTATCCCGTCACGGAGTAACACAAAGTATTCTATAGAAAACATTTGTGCAGTGTTTGAGTAAATTATAACCCTCTATGTGATAAACAAAACTTTTCATTATTTTTTGCAAATCGTCTTTAATATCTTCTTTAATAGTGTTTTCCCGTGACGTCGGTTGGTATAACCCACGCCAAAACATCGAAACAAATAACGCCTTTTATATTTATGATTTTTTAAAATTACGCTCTAATGATCCATTACATACATATTAGTAGGTATGCGTAAAACTCGCGAAAGTTTAAAGGTATTCTTTGCTTCGCATGGTCTAAACAAAAAGTCAAAATTACTGATAAAACTTACTCTAAAACAATCCCAAACACTGAGAAAGCCTATTAAGTATTTATATAAGACCAGAAAGAGGTTGCCCGCCAGCATTCAAACTAAACATTATATGTTAACGTAATAGCAATTTCGTGCCCATAAACAAATAGTAGAACTATTTGTTTATTGGCACGAAATTGCTGAAACTGCGTTTTACCAACAAATAAAACTCGGTCAAATAACTCTGAAACAAATAAATACTACGTTCACGAGAAATCACGAAACCCTAATAACGTACTTTTACATTTTCACAAACCTGAGCTTTTGAGCTAGTTTATTTAATTTGCCTACTCCCACCCTATTGGAGTTAGGAGGGTGGTATATTTTTATAATAACTAGCTGTAGTTATTCTAAATAAACTGCCAAACACTATCCTTAGAGAGAGTAGTATCTGTCAGCAGAGCTCGTTTAGAGAATTTTACAAACCACAATCTGTCATAATGATATTAATCATGGAACCCTAACCAGATAATTGCTTTCAAAATTTATATGGCAATCGTATTTAAGCACGTTGCTTACTCGAGTCGTTTATAAAGTTTCATAGTCAAGTTTTAAAACGAAAAAAAGCAGAAAGTTGCAGGAAGTTTTCATAACAATAACAATAAACCGCCAGGCAGTTCTCAAGTCTTTGTTAGTTGTATCGCTTATCACTATATCATACACACAAATTTAACGTAATTAAAACTTGACTCAGTTTATCTAATTTGCTGTGCAATTTATTATATAAAATGCTGTGTATTGTGTTTAAGAGCATCATATATTCACCACTACCGTCGCCTTAATTGTTAAACTTCGCTCATATCACTAACTCAGTACGTAAGTAACAAAGGTTATGAAATTCTTCGACAGTATTACATAATAACAATTATGTAATAGTTATATGCTGTACTTACAACGAACAACACATACGACATATAAGAAAACAAAAGTTAACATAACTATTATGGCGCTGATACACTTAAGCATTCACCTGTAATGAGCATTCGCACGAATGTTACAAGATAGAAAAAAAAACGAGTGTGATTTTACGAGTATGCTAACGAACATTCTGGCGAGCCTTAGAATATAGAAAATACATAGAAACTGCGTTACAGTGGCCAATATATTTACTTCACTTTGACTTATGATTTTTATACTAATGTAAGAGAAAAAAGGGTGCTTAAGGTTCCCACCAAGAACTTAGGGTCCCAAGCCAACCTCACCTGCAAGTGGTGCACCTGCCGATCAACGGACGAGGCTCTGGCAAACAAAATATCCCGATAAGCGGCAATAGGCTCGCCACCTATTACGTGGGATCAAAACACTGGCGAAAAGTGGGCGTTTAATATGCTTCTGCCTACCCCTTTGGGGAAACAGGCGTGAGTCTATGTATGTATGTATGTATGTATGTAAGAGAAAAATAAATATACAAATAAAGTTTCGAATCATCGTAGGTTGTCACCTATTTTAACTTGACTAGTGATGGGTTTACTCAGAATGAATATCAATAAAATTATTATTTATTTTATTTATTTTTATTTATTAAACTTCATACATACACTGTAGAGATATATGTATAGGCGGACTTAATGCCTAAGGCATTCTCTACCAGTCTACCTTTTGGGTGGTGCAGAGATTGAACAAAGTAGGTGTAAATTGAAGTTGCTATAAGTAGAGAAGGACAATTCTTCGTATTAAGTAAAACTAATCAAGATAATATATAGGTATACATAAAGATAATTTATGATAAAAATATATAAACATATCTATAAATAATATTCATAAATAAGAATACTCTATATACATACACACACGCACTTATATATATATATATAATAATAACTACAATTGAATAGAGATGTCAACTCTGTGATGATCCTGCCAACTCGTTCTGCAGTAGTTGCCGCACTTTCAATTTAAATGTATGTCGGCTAGTAGCCATCCTGATTTCCAGAGGGAGGGCATTCCACAGAAGAATAGATTGCACAGGAAAAGAAGAATGAAGGAAATCAGAGTTATGTGTCGGACAGAGAAGAAGTAGATTGTTAGAAGAACGTAACGTTCTGTCGTGGTTGGAATGTAGATACTTAAAATAAGGGGTTAAATAGGTAGGTGGGTTAGGACACATGAGGATAGAGTATAGTGTTGTGAGGGCACGCATACTACGGCGTTGACGGATAGGTAACCATTTCAAACGGGAGCGATAAGTAGACACATGGTCATACTTGCGAAGATTAAAGACGAATCGAATGCAGTTATTGAGAAGACGGTCAAGTTTATTGAGAAGGTCTGCATTCAGGTCGAAATAACACACATCACCATAGTCGATTATGGGGAAAATTAAGGTATGCACAAGCGTTGTCTTGGTCCTGGTTAGTAGAAAGTTTTTCAGGCGATAAAGAGCACGCAGAGTACCGGTGACTTTTTGACAGACGTGAGTCACCTGAGCACGCCAATTTAGAGTAGAGTCTACATGTAGGCCCAGGTCCCTAACTACTGGACAATATTCTATAACTGATTCATTGAACATGATCGGCGGTAGTGCGGTCATATCAAGTCTACTCAAAATTCTTTGACTGCCCACAACTATTGCTTGACACTTACTGGGATTTACTGACAGACCGAAAGATTTAGACCAACTATGCAAATATTCAAGATCCCTGTTCACACGGACTACAGCAGAAGATATGTTATCAATACTTGCTTGAGCATAAAGCTGCAAGTCATCGGCATACATATGATAGGCGCATTGAAGATGCTGGGTTAGGAGATTGATAAAAATTGAAAATAGAAGTGGGGAAAGAATACCGCCTTGTGGAACGCCAGAGCCGATCTCACGCCAGTTTGACGAGGATTCACCGACGCGAACCGACTGCTGACGTCCACGAAGATATGACGAGAACCATTCCAGAGCTTCGGAAGAGATCATAAGGTGGGAAAGGATAGCTAGCAGGATTTCGTGACTGACGACATTAAAGGCATTAGAGAAATCAACTAAAGCCAACACCGTGACTTTGGTGTCCTCCATGCCTGACCTAATGTCGCCAGTCACTTTAAGGAGAGCAGAAACAGTACTGTGGCCAGGCCTAAAGCCAGACTGCATGGGACTTAAGAGATTATTTATGTGAATATGGCGAGATAACTGCTTATGGACACTGGCCTCAAGTACTTTGGACAGAAAAGGAAGAACGGAAATTGGACGGAAGTGATTGGGTAAGGAAGGATTCTGGATCTTGGGCAGAGGTGAGACAAAGGCTTTGCGCCATAAGTCAGGGAAAACGCTGGAGTCAAGGGAAAAATTGATGATGTGCGTGAGCACAGGGATAAGGTGTTCAAGGATAGTCATGATCATGCGGCGACTGATCTGATCACAGCCCACCGCATTTGACTTTATGGAGCGGATAATCCTTTTGATCTCGTCCGGAGCTATAGGAGAAAAACTGAAAGATTCGATGTTTGGGTGGGTCAAATTACCGAGGTAATCGATAGTGAGACACTTGGTTTGATGATCAAGGAGAGTAGTTGTGGTGAAATGTTGATTTATATCATTCAAACCAAGCGTCCCCTGGAAATCGAAACGACGCTTCCCGCCAATGCCTAGAGTTCCAAGGAACTTCCAGACATCAGCAGGGGATGAACAGGAGATATTTTCATGAATATGTCGGCGTTTAGCGTTGCGTATCATCTGGTTACACCGGTTCCTTGCAGCCTTATAATCCGTCCAGGTGTCTTCACATCGGTCTCTCCTGTACTTGCGAAAAGCCCGGTCCCTGCGCCTCATCGCCATCCGGACACCTCTCGTTAGCCAAGGTGCTGGAGGACGTTTGAGCTTTATTTTCCTGATTGGAGCATGTACGTCATATAGGCCAATGAGATTGTCATTGAAGGCTTTGACTTTGTCGTTTACTGTGGTAGCCTGGAACACATTGTCCCAGTTAAGTAAGGCAGCGTCTTGACACAGTTTTTCTACGTCCATGCGACCAAAACAACGCCTCTGCACAACTTTAGGTGGGGATTTGGGTGGTTTTAGGATGTAGGAGAGGAAAATGAGGTCGTGATGAGAGAAAGCAGGAGCTATGTGTTGACCGTAGGAAGAGGCTAGGGTAGGATCAGAGGTTAGGATCAAGTCCAGCCAGGTGTCGTCACCTTCCATGTTGTGATGGGTAGGTTGCAGAGGTAAGATGTGCAGACTGGCTGACCTAACAATGTCCAGGAGTTTGGAAGATCTTTGGATACAAGGGGACAGGAGATCGGTGTTAAAATCGCCCATGATGATATGATGTGAATACTCCGACCCTAAAGATTCCAGACTCATTTCGAGACTGGAGAAATAGTTTACAGAAGGAGGACAGTAGACGACACCAAGGACCAATTTGGACCCTTTAACGCAAACTTCGATAAAAAGATACTCCGCAGTGGCCGTTGAGGTGGGAGAAGATGAAGAAAGAATTTTAAAGGGCAAGTTACTGCGGAGATAAATAGCAACACCTCCCCCCCTCCGGTCGACTCGATCATTACGGATCAAGATAAAACCGGGGAGAGGGTAAGTGGTAGAAAGAAGATGCGGTTTAAGCCAACTCTTCGAAACCAGGACGGCATGCACATTAGCGTTATTGAAAGCCTCTAGCAAGTCGCTATAATGGCTAGGTATGCTTTGTGCATTAATATGACATACATTAAAATTGCTGCGCGTAGTTTGATTGAAAGTTTTCCTCACAATGTCACCTAATGTATCAGTAAGAGAATGAAAACTCCCATCTAGCGTTACATTATCAGAACTATCGGCAGAATAGAAAGAATCATCATCAGAATACATAAAATATTATAATATACTATATATATAAATAAACAAATAATATATGAATATAAATTAAAACAGTAATAAATTAGTAATTAAGAAAGAAAATACATACGTACTTATTTGGTGCAAATATTCTATCCCTGCACCACCCGCCAGCTGACACACAATATAGAAAACGCACTAATACAAACAAAACGTAATAAATCGATGCAATTTCCGAACGCAACAAAACGTCAAAGTGACAGTGGTGACAATTTCTCATAGGCTATTTTGACATTATGCTATTTGTTTGTAATGTTTTAGTTTTACAAAAAACAAAAGTGAGATAAAAAAAAGTGATGAAGTGGTGGGTAAAATAACTAAAACTGTTACGTAATGAAGAACAAGTTAATGTTTACGTTATTACCGAAGAAAAGTGAATGGCGAAACGTTATAGCGAATTACAGCGATAATGTTCGTCAAATACTATTTACGTTGGCGAGGAATTGCTGCAGAACTTCCGACGTCATTCTTGCTCGATGTTGAAGCACTGGGGTATTTCTCCATGAGAACGTTGAGCTGCTCCATGGTAGTCAGCTTGTGACGGCTTCCATCTGCGGCTTTTAGTGTAATTACGCCATCCTGGGTCCAGCATCCTCTCATACCAAAATGTTGGCGGGCTTTGGAGAAGATGGATTGTCGAGTCTTTGTAAGGAACTCCTTAACTGCGACGGCTGAACCCTTCAGCTTGGCTTTATTCTTCCAAACAGCAGATCTGGATTCCACGGAAGTAAATCTCACAAGTAGTGGCCTATGATGGTCTTTGTTGCGCACTCCGATCCGGTGAGAAGTACGGATATTCGATGCCGAGATATCTTTGAGGTCCATTCTATGGATAACATTAATGATAGCAGCTGTGCAATCCTCTCCGTCAACCTCTGCAACACCCAGGAATATGAGGGCTTTTCGACGGTGCCTAGTCTCCATATCATCAACCAAGGCAGTTACCTCATTAATCTGCTTCCTGAGCAGACTGAGCATGGAGAAAACCAGTTCCCTGAAGGTCCGGAACCCTTCTGCGACTTTGGCTACTGTATCCTTGGCAGGGCCCCCGGTGTGCAGCTGAGCTTCAAGTTCCGCCATCCTCTTGGAAAAACATTCCTCCAGATTTATTTGTGCAGTTTTTATATCGGCCAGTTGAGACATAATTTATCCAGTGCAGTTCTTCAGTTATATTCAAAAGGTGTGAATAGCTGGCAGGTGGTGTATGTGATTGAATGTAGTATTTACATTAGCAGATATATTATGCCACAAACGTAAGTACGTTCTAGTTATGCACTATTGCACTCAATAAAGTGGATATTTATATTAAAAATTGACTATTTAAATAATTAAAGATTTTCGAAAAAAATTCTATGTGTGATAACTTTTCTACACCTACCGCCAAAAAATTATGTTTACAATAAATCCTTAGATTTGGTTTACTCAGAATGAATACGGATTGAATATTGAAAAAGACTCAGATTAAGTAACACAAGCGAATAAATCATACTTAAACACCAATATATAAATTACGATAAAATTTATTTTTTAGCCGTGTGGTTGACGGCATAGAATGCAAGTGTCACCACCCACTATCTTCCCGTGGGTGTCGTAAGAGGCGACTAAGGGATAACATGATGCAAATACCATCTTTGCGTAGAGAAGGAAAACTCGACATCAAACCCTATACGACTGCCTCGTTGGTCTCGTGGCATAAATGTACGCGTGGGTTCGGGAGGTCCCGGGTTCGATTCCTGGGTGGGGCAGTGTTATTGGGTTTTTCTATCACGAAATTCTCAGTAGCAGCACGGAGTCTGGAAATGTGCCCGGTACGGCAATAGGCTCGCCCCTTATTACGTGGGACTCAAGTATATCTGGCGAAAAGTGGGTGTAGAAATACACCTCTGCCTACCCCTTCGGGGATAAAAGGCGTGACGATATGTATGTATGTATGTATGTAAAATTTATTTTTTTAATTACTTTTTGACGAATGAAGGACTTGATATTTATTATATCACTAATAAGCACCATATTTAATATTGATTGAATAATATTATAGTAATATTGAATATTGACTACATTATGAATAATAGCGATTAGTGACAAGACCATTTCTACGTAATGGTTTTCGAATTTAAAACCACGGTATGTATCTCTGACTTTTGGAAATTATGTGCTTACTATTTAGATAATTATCACTTGCTACGCGACGATCTTCAAGTGTTCTTCTCAAATCTTCCAAATCAAATTAGCTATAAGCACATTTTTTTATTTGTTCCTGACTTGGTTACATAAAATAATAAAATGCAGATCTTAATTTTAATAGGTATAAATCACACAAGTGTCTGTTCTTACGTTCAAATTTATTTATCGATGTCGAGGATTTATCAACATTCTATTGAAATGCATTTTCAGTGAACCAGATTTATTTTAAACATCGATATTCTCTCGATATTCATTTTAAGTAAGTATTCATCATTTGTCAAATTAAAATTAGTGACAACCTTCGTAAATTCGAAACGTCATTTGTTTATGTATCTTGCTTTATACTATATTATGTATACTAATTATTTCTAGTGTAAGACTTGAAATAATTCTCAAGTCAAAGTGAATTAAATATTGGATACAACTGCTGTTGTAGTGCGGTTTCTATATTTTTGCTATGTTCCAAGAATTTGAGTGTTCGTGATAGAATGATCGTGAAAACGTTCGTGGCAATGTTTGGCTCTGTTCGTTGCTCAGTTCGACAAAACAAAAACGGCGATTGCTCGCTATTCTGTTACAAGTGAATGCTTAGGTGTATCAGCGCCATTAGAAACAAATAATAAGAATACATAGAATGATTTAAATTGAAGTTTTTACGTCATTGCAAAGACATCAAGTAAACCTAATTTCCTGGTAATTTCTTTAGATTTTCACACTTGGAACAAGTTACAACTTTGTAATATTCGACTTGATGAAATAGCTAATGGTCGATGTACATTATTTTGTTCCTGTCCTATGATCCGCTCACTTAAATTCCAATAGTCTCTTTCTAAAATTCGTAGATATTTATTTTTCCTTAACCGAAGAGCATGCATGAGAAATTTGATGGGAGTGAATGAAGCAAGAGAGATATGTCAGGATAGTTGCAAATGGCGTTCCATAGTCTCTGCCTACCCCTCCGGGAAACAGGCGTGAGTCTATGTATGTATTTATTTTCCCTTTAACAATACGACGCAGGCGAAATAAACCTATCAATATGTTGACTTTCGCAAACTTGTCCGTCAGTGGAGCAACCCCGTTATATATTCAGAAACTAGTTAGCATAACATTGTTATTTTGTTCGAATAGTTACAACTTTAAATTATGTTTCATGCCGCCAAAAACAAATGCAATTTGTTTGAGAAATTGCTTTTGTCTTACCTTGATTGAGTGGCGTCGCGTTAGAGTAGAAATCGCTTTTTATGTTCGACTTTGTTCGATGTGTATTGGTTTATGAGATGAATTTTGTTTGGGAGTTGATTTTTCGATGAAAATATTGTAAATACAGGCAGTTCTAAACATTTTGAATTCAAAACCACTTTCAAGTGAAAAGTGAATTTGAAGCGAGAATTTAGAAAATTGAGCTTTTCTACTTAACCGATTTCGCGTTAAAAGTTTTTAGATAAATGGAATTGAATTTTAATTCTGTAAATAAAATACTCACAGCGCACACCACTGACTTTTCAAAGTTAGGTGGGGATTAAATGGTTAATTATTTAATGCAAACGTGAAAGAAAACATCGTGAGGTAACCTATATGTCTGAGAGTTCTCGTTCTCGTTCACTTGGCCAGCTTGGTGGACTATGGTCTAACCCATCTCATAGCGACAAGATGACTGTGCCCAGCAGTGATACAGATTATTAACTAGTTTTAAGAAATATCACATATAAATGAATAAAGATCAGAGCCATTTTTATTATAACATACAACATGGCTTCACCTTTTTAGTCTATACCGCTGGGAAAAGTAATTTTTTGAAGCCTATTCGTGTATGTGAAATTTTCATATACAATATACGTAATTAGATTATTTTGATTCAGTACGCAACATATCTAATCTGGCGGTAAATAAATACCGAGTACTGTTTTTTACTGCTACCATGTTACTGATCAAAAAGATTTCATCCAATTAATATTCATGAATTATCCATGTTCATAAAAGGTGACAGGATTTTGATACAATATTTTTTCAGTAAAAACATATTAATTACCTGCAAGCGAAGCCTAGAAAGCAGTTTGGTATTTAAATACAATTTACATATCAAGTCAACCATCGGCTTATGTTTCAAGTAGCTATTCTGAAATAATAATTACAAACTTATTATTTTGTCAAGATTTTACTGCAGCATGGCCCTTTTCACGGTTTTCAGTTTGGTTTCGCCTTATTGGAACTTTTGCAGCTGTATTTAATCTTGTATATATTTGGTGTTCCAAACAGCAACCCTAGACTTACAGCAATCCACAACTGGCGATCACTGTGGCAATTTGTTAGGAACCCCAGTCAGCCTCTGGTGGCAAAAAACTCAAACCTTCTAAGCTGTGCCTGTGCTGAAAAAAAGCTATAAATTATTCTATATCTATCAATACTTCTCCATCAACAGGTTTGCATTTGGGAACTACTGGACGCTTGGTATCATGTGGCCAGACTTCGCTCCAACATTGTTCGAGCCGAACCAGTGGTGTCACAGGACGCTATATGTGTTTGCGCTTACGCAACTTGGTGTAGCGTGGGGCCTGATTGGACTACTACTGCTATTATTATTAGCTCTCGTCGTGTGCCAGGTATAGTACCATTCAAGTTTTCATTTCATCCAGGTAAAGTAAATTTCATTGTTCAATTTCTTTTCTTCTTGCAATTCTTAAGTATGTCTTTCTTTCTTAAGTCAGATCTGTCTAAAGGCTAGCAGGCTGGCGTTACATGTCAAAACTTTTTGGTCAATATCAGCCAGAAAAGAGGTAATTTAGAAGCATCATAGGTTATGGATGAATGAGAGAAAGGACACACTGGCGTGGCGTCAAACCTTATGTTAATTCTGATGTTAGAGTGGAATGTTGCAAATGTACGTCAATCTAGTACATATATTCCATCACATAACAGAGGACATTGTATGGGTTTGACTATAAGTACGAATAGTCCAGTGGTAGACAACGGTTTCATACCTGCAAGCAACAAGTGTGAAGCATTAATATCTGTTAAGAAGAGTGTATCTTGTGCCCGATATTCCACCTAAAATAAACAAAATTCTATCTATTGTAGCCGTGCCTTAAGAGAAAAATCAGCAGTATTACTAATACCGACAAAGTGTATTCAGAGAATGTATTGCTAATAGATTAACAATTAGCATAATAAATTCTCTTTTCAAACAGCTGAACAATTTCAATGCCATTTTTGTTCTATTCAGTGACCACTGTCCTGATAAATATTTATCACAAAGCGCCATTTGTTTTAAAACCGCAATATTTTTAACTCGGTGGTTAGGCAATCTGTAGTGCAGCGATTATATATTCCTTTATTTTTTTTTAGCTAAAAGACGTTAGTGAGATAAAAGGCGAAATTTTGTTTTTGTATGCATTGTCAAATAGTTTTTTTTGTTTTGGTACTATTCTATTGCGCTTACACCGGCTTTTATTTTCTGCAATATAAAATAAATGACTAGGTCGCAGATGCAAGAACAAAATCTTTTCAGTATTTCCCTTTTAACTTGTCATCTTGGCGATTTTACTACTATTCTGCTGCCTGAACAATCCCTTTTTATGAAATTTACATAAATATTTCATCTACCACGGTGAAGGACATACCAGTCTATTAACACATATGCAACGGAGGCTTGGTAATAGTTTTCCGTTGACATCCTTCAGACCTTAAAAAAGTTTGAATCTGAATGCGATTTCAATCTTGGTATAACATCATACTAAAACATGTTATTGAAGAAAGTAGGGTTTATATAATTTCCGGGGTCGGAACCATCCGTAAGAATCCGGAGTAATAGCATAATATTCAATTCTGCACGGAAAGAATGTTCGCCTAAACTTGGGCATAAAATATTGAGGTCATGTGGGTGATTCTGCTTTTGCTCTGTTGGAAAATGGAACGGGACCACAAGATCTTCATACATTTTACATTTAGTAAGATCTCATAAAAGGAGCACATGACTACACGAAGCCACTATAACGCTGTGTTATGCTCTTGAACGTGAGACACAATAATGAACAAACAGCAGTACAAAATTTTGAGTGTTGATATTAGGTAACTAGAAATATGACTACGAATATATTTTATATTTAAATAAATCAATCTCGTGATAAATTAAAGCTGTAATCGATACTGGACATCCAAAGGTTATAGTAATATGTCAAACACAAATACTTGAAATTTGTAATTCAAATTGTTGGTAAAGTTTTAGCTTGTCCGAGGTTTAGGTATATCAACAAAACCGACATAATTATTTTGAATTTCTTTTAATATAATGTTTATATCTCAGGTGTTCGGATGTGGCTGGTTGGGGCCGCCTAGATACAAGTAGCAACGGCGCAGCGTCGTGCTGGAGCTATGGCACAGGAACATTAACAATACCATGGACGTAGCCGGCGCCTTACTGCCCTTCACTCAGGTCGTCCGCCCTGAGCTCACCATACATGTGCAAGAAGTGCTCACCCAGGCAGACAAAGACACTGACGGCCAAAAGTCCAAAAATCTCATCCCAGAAATTAATGAACCAAGTGACTATGATGAACTAATGAGTCCCTCAAGTAAAAATTTTGACAACCCTAAAAGTGCTAACGATGTAAATACTAAAAGTGTTACAAGTGCAAAAAGAAGTGAAATAAGAAGTGCCGATGTAGTGAAGATGAAAAACGTGAGAAAGGGCAACCCAGCCTGATGGTTGTTGGTCGTGCTGCCAACGCACGGCAAAAAGCATGTACATTTCGAAGCAACGGACAAAGTTTATTACTTCTGAATTTATACGGACTATTATTCCGCTGTCGAGTAAAATGTCGAACCTAGTTTTTATAATTTAGATATTAAACTTTGGAATTCAAATTAAATATGAACTAAGTAGGCTTATTTTCTGTCAAAATTTGAATGCCTTTTGAGAAAGATAATATTTAATTTTTAAGTATGGATCATAATATTTACGTCACCAATAAGTCATGTATTCGCTAGAAACTAGAAACATTTTCTTATATTTATATCTTCACCACTAAAAAAATACAAAACACATAGATTTTCTTTAACTAACAATATCTTTACAATCCACGACAGTCTCATAGTTCAACCTACTTGCTGTATACAACACTGACACTTTAACCAGACTTAGACTTGGGGATAAAAGTCAAAGATTTACAATCGCGCTGTCTCGAAGGATTCCAAAGTTAAATACACTTTTAGATTTAGTTGATGTTCGATGTTTGTGCTCGTCAGTACCGGTTGCTTGATTGTCACTGCTTTTGACTATACCGTGCTCAATGCTATAACTATTTATCTTTAGGGTTTGCATAACCAAAGTATTGTGTGACGTGATAACAGTAAATCGTTACAATTTACCAAAAATATTTTATAAATTATTGCATTTGATAAAACAATATTTTGAATCAAATGATTTACTGCCCTTAGAAATGATAAATCCCGGGTATACGACGTAAAAAAAATCTTTATCAACGGCACCTGAAATACCCTGCGTGACATGAAATAATTTATATTACGCGCAAGAGAGGAAAAGCTAAGCAACTCAAACGGTAGTTATTAATTTATCATCATATATCATATTGCGAAGACGCAATAAATAATAAAGTCAACTTCATAAATTAAATAGAAAAAGTGCCAAGCAACATAATCATTATATTGTTTCAGAATTTTACGTTTTATATTTTGGTCAATTATATGTTATAATATACTTTGTCTAGCCAGTCTTTCTAAGAACTAGATTGTTCACCATGTCAAAGTAAATTGAACTTTATTTAAATTTTGCTACGTCACACACTACATTGGCCTGAATGCAACAGTATGCTTAAACATTATCATAGTATATGTGATAGTAGTTATAATTTCATATCATTTTCTTCTGAAAGTATAACATGCGCTATATAATTATAATTATGATACAACGAATATTTATTAGGTATTATATAGTGCTTTTTAAATTTGTAAATAATGATTTTTGTAATTTATTCGTAGATGAATCATATCAGCTTACATATTGTAGAATACATATCTTATATTATTATTATTATTTATATAGGAAACTACTTAGGGTTGATCAGAATGGGATATCAAAATAACAGGCAACATAATTTTAAACCAGACGTTTACAATCCTTTCCCACTCACACATATTATTTTTGGTTTGTCAAAACATTTTGGGCAATAATACCTTATTTCTTTCCTCGCTTGGTCTAATACGCAAAACTTGTAGTATAATAAAATTAATACTACCAATTTCAAATTTCGAAATGCAAAGACATAGTTGAACCTAGAAATAAAAAAAAAAATAGTTTTAGACCCGGTATTTAAATAAAATCAATTGAAATGAGTGATTTTATTCATGTATATTTTTATTTTTACATTTCTCATATCAAATCCCATTCTGATATAGTACTAGTAATCTGAATGTATACTGAAAGAAACACCATAATATTTTGTATAAATAGATACTTCGTGTGCACCTTATATGAATATTTTAAAATTTGTATACTTATAAATGTCGTCAGATTATATAAAGTGACAAAAATCGGTATTCTCGAGATTATATATTGTAAGCAAAATAAGTTACATGTATTTTGCTACTATTCTACTTAATTTAATATTATATACAATACTACAAACACGTGTTTATTTTACCAGCAATTATTTATATTTCAAGACCACTGTATTCGAGATGACGCTATGTTTTTATCCAGTAATCTAAATAAACAACTATATATCATTGAAATAAAAACAAATCCGTTTGAATATTTATATTATCTCGAGAATCTACACGAATTGATCACAAAACTGCATGGAACAGGCTTTAATAGAGATTTTACGTGGAAAACATATTTTTATAGAAGAGAAAATATGGAAGAAGAAACTCTAATAATATATGTATATCAATGTGCTTTTAGGTAAATTAAAAATTGAGTCAGGCCAGTGGTACCAGGTTTTTACATCAAACGGAGTTTTCTTTTACTATCGAAGCTCGGGATACATTAATATTTTATGGCGACTGAACATCTACTTGATTCGCCTTTTACGAATGGATTTCTAATTGATTTTTCTGGGTATTTACAAATCAAAGTCTTTGCCAATCTAGGCAGAAAGTTTAAGATAAACAGTCATTATGTTTTGACCTCATAAAAAAAAATCAGATTCAAATAGTTGTATCAACAAAATCGGAAAATTATTAAAGGTTTCACTATAGACAACTTAGACTAAATTTTATAGCTCTATGCTTTGTTTCGGATTGCTTTGAATATTTTCAGTGCAGTACAAGACATTTTTTAAAGGATAAACGCCACATTTATATTTCTATGTATTTTGGCTAATCTAATGCTAAATATACCTATACACTTTTATATACATACATACAAGTAGGGTTATTAAGATTAAAATTATAAATATTCGATAAAAACGGATTTGATAGAGAGAAGCATATAAAATATGAAAGCGGTAGTGAGACAATTTTGCTGTACATTGTAACTAGCCTGTAAGGTTTGCTGTCCACTATTCTGTAACTTAAATCACTATAGCGAATTTCATTGAGTATTCAAATTTAAAAAAAAATCGCAGTAAAAAAATATTGATAGCTATAATTATGAGCAATAACGATTGCAGTTTAGTGGAAACTCTTGTCTTTATTATCTACATCCCATCACTTACAATATTTTACTGAAAATTATTTAAAAAGCAGTTTTAAGGCCGATTCACACATATCAGCGAAGTCACAGTTCCGTCACAGTACCGGCACCGTGATAATTATTCTTTCATACATTTTCTATGAACATATCCACACCTGTCAGTGTCAGTGACGACACAGTACTCTCATTACTCTCATAGAAAATGTATGAAAGAATAATTATCGCGGTGCCGGTACTGTGACGGAACTGTGACTTCACTGATATGTGTGAATCGGCCTTTATACAAACAAATATTAGACTAAACACTTAACCATGAAATTTTCTAAAAGGATATTGGATGTACGAGAAATTAGAAGAAACTATGATCGGGTAGGTATTAACTTTTTAGAGAGATTTATAATCTTCACAAAGGTCCAACTTTACACCCCTAATTAATTTCTGTGTGAAGGTACATCGATTATTTGAATTATTTGCCTCTTTAGCTATTTTTGCATAATATCAGACGTTGCACATACTAGTACATTCTTCAATAAATTTTACAAGCTGATAAATTATTTTTCCTTTCTGTTAAATTATTACAAATTCAGCATTGTCAGAATGCATCATACAATTTTATTAAAACGGGTCTTATTCGCGATATTTAATTAATTTAAGGTATACCTATGTTTTACCGACGTTTCGGCCGTATTACAACAGCCGTGGTCGCGGCAGGACTGATGTCATCTCAGCGTCATCCTTGTGAAGCGCGGGTTTCGGCAGCTACCCTCACTGGTTTTTTATTTTTATTTTTATCCGAACTGTCGGCACGTTGACACACAACACTTATGACGTCTACACACTGATGAGCTGTGTTACTGCAGCGGGATTTACATTTGTTGATTACCGGATTCCAAGTTGTAGACAGTCTGTATCCATCCTCCCGGTTGAAATTTTTATGCTTTTTCATTTCAACCGCTTCACGTACTATCCTGGAGTAATAGTGACGATGACCTTTGGTTAATATAATTCGATCCAGTGGTTTGGTCCAGACTCCAACAAATGCTCAGCTATGGCAGACTTGTTAATTTGCCGGTTTTTTACAGCTGCGATATGTTCCTTGACCCTTTCAGTGAAGGTTCGTTTGGTCTGTCCGATATAGGAACTACCACAACTGCAGTCGACCTTGTAGATGCCAGGTGTTTGTAGAGGAATGACATCATTCGGGGTGCCCAGATTGTGTGCTACCTTGGAGAGCGGACTGTATACAGTCTTTATGGAGGATTTCTGTAGTACTGTTCCAACGTTGTCCGTCACTCCCTTTATGTAAGGCATATAAGCCGGTACTCTGCTTACTTCCGGTTTACGGTCCTTCCTCTTCAGACGTGGTATCTTCTTGTTGAATCCGTTGCACCTAAGTACCTCCTGAACATGTGACAGCTCACTGTTTAAATGTCCAGGGTCACAGAGGTCATACGCTCTGTTTACTAATGAAGTAACTACGGATTCCAAGTGTCGCGGGTGATGATGCGAGTATGCATTGAGATACCTATCTGTGTGTGTCGGTTTTCTATAAACACTATGTCCCAAGGTAGCGTTTTCCCTCACTGTCACTTTTACGTCGAGAACGGGTAACGACCCGTCTGCCTCCATTTCAAATGTAAATCTAATATTAGGGTGTATGGAGTTTAAGCTATTTGCGAACTGTTCTACGTCTTGCGTGTCGCCCTTCATGATACAGAATACATCGTCGACATACCTCTTCCATAACTTTACATTTGATGCCTGCATGTCTATGGATTCCTCGAAGTAAGTGCTGCCACGACCACGGCTGTTGTAAGACGGCCGAAACGTCGGTAAAACATAGGTATTTATACCTTATATTAATTAAATATCGCGTATAAGACCCGTTTTAATAAAATTGTATGATGTATACAAATCGCGAAAGTTTAAAATCGATTATTATCAAAATGTACGACTAAATAATCATTTTTCAGCATATTTTTAACATTTCATTAATTTACATAAATAGCTTTAGATAACTAAATACAAGCCCAGTACAACGTCCGTGAAGTATAATTAAATTAAAAAGGTACTAAAATAATAATGTATAGACCCTTATTTTTTATTAGTACAAAAACTTTAAGGAAAGATTAGCGCAGACATTATTATCATATATGTGACGTAAGAATTTCAAAATATCTATAAAATATCACTTAATTCATAGTCATATTTTACAATCCATTCACTTATTCATTGATAATATTCCATCCTGCTCATTCGCATTCTTTCTGTCGCACTTATGATGTAGGTACCCTTAGACAACAAAATGAAACAAAAGAATAATTGTCGTAGTTACTTAATTAATTTTCTAAATTCTAACCTCTCCTGCATACTTAATCCGGGCTTAGGACCGGCAAAATTTGCCGTTTTACAAGTAATTTAATACGTGGGTATGTAATTAGAAAGCAAACAAATATCAAAATAAAATAAGGTATTCTGTACTTAAAGAAAATAATAATTTTGGCGTAATTGTGAAGTTAGAATCAGCTGCTATTTACAATTATTATTTCATCATCACCATGTCAGCCTAGAGACGTCCACTGCTGGACATAGGCCTCCCCCAAGGTTCTCCACACAGACCGATTTTGGGCCGCCCGTATAAAATTATTATTTACGAAGGTAGTTAATTTTTACTTTACTTACAAATATTTCCATTGTCCTTCGAAATGTCCACCACCATTGTCTATACACAAATGGGCATGTTTTATTAAATAGTTTTCTAACGAGAGAAGTACGCTTCTCTGTCTTTTCAATGCGTCAAAAGCGTACAATATGCGCTGTTTTTATTGTTCGACACTAACCGGCTCACTTTTGTACACAGTGGTGAGCATGGAGGCCAAGCTACAGGTTCGCCTCGACCAATCCACTGGCTCCCAAACTCTTCCCTGTACAAATGCACAGCGGCACTCGCGTGATGTGAACTGATAAGCCATCGCGTTGGGCAAACGTAAACAAAAAATTAATTGTTGCTGCCAAAAAAGGATCCGCTCGCTACCGCCATCAATTTAGTACTACGGCCGGCGTGGGCGCAGAGGGATAGGGGGTGGCGAACTTCGAGTTTGTACGAATGTATCAATGGAGTAGTGCCGCGTAAAATTACTACTACAACATAGTATTTAGTTATGCATTTACCAATTATTACGTATTTTTGTGGACAGTTTTGATACAGTTTTGGAACTTAGTATTTTTATTTTTTTACATACACAAATATGATTAGTTAAAGATGCTTAGAGCCTCATTAAATTTTTGTACTATTAAAAATAGTGGTGTATACATATTATTATACCGTATAAAGTGCAGGCATAAAGAAAGCAGGCACGCAAAATAACCAGATTTCATATTTAACAAACAGAACACCACACGACTGGTCCACACAAAATTGGACTTTGAGGTAAAAGTGAAAACAACATTTTTGAAAATAATCATTTCTCTTTGTAGACGAAATTCATTCATGAATAGAATGTGTTTAAAAGCTCACGTGCAGTATAAATGTGCATATATTTTTTCATAGCATAAAATCTCATAGGTATTAGTACCTTACTTTGTCTGAAGGATTTTTCTAAGCATTATGTTGCATATTATATTCAAGCCAAATTGTTGAAAATAAAGATAAACAAGGCTTGTTCCTTTTTGCCCAAAAACCCTTCATAAATATTGTGTTTTTTGCTTCGTGTAAACGAACCTAATTCAGGTTTAGCATCAATCATGGTCTGGATAGTATAAAAGGTAATATATTTAAGGTTGTTAAGTATTATGGTGAAACAGCGGAAAGCCGGGGCAAATAATAAATGTATTCGAAGTAATGTTTGAAGAATTAAATTCAATTGAAATCGTTTTGTCAACAAATAAATATATTTATCTGATAATAATTAAATCCAGGAGCTGATTTTAGTTTCAATTTTCTTACGCATAAGAGGACATATCTTTATGTGATAATTTCTTTATTAGTTTGATATTGTAATAAGTTGTTTCATTCAGCATAATTATGAATTTTGTGACGGTTATGTTACAATTTAGTGGACAGCTAGCCCAAAATAAATAACCCTGTAAAGAGAAATCGTCCTATTTGTAAGTAATCGTCCCTCTCATAGACCAATTTTAATAATGAGATGCTTTTTATAGTATTTTAAAATGTTTTTCATTTTACAAAATATTTGCTGAGTAAAATTTACCAGGGGCGTTATTTTTCTGAAGGTGCTTTGATATAAATTATAAAAATCAACAAAAATATTTTAATAATCGCCAATGCATCATAGAATTGAATTCTTCTAGTAGTGTGTACAGTTAACCACAAAATTGTATGAAGGTTATCTGTTGTGTTTGTATAACTGTATTATTTAAGTATAATTATAATTTATATTAAAATTATATTACTTATTTACAGCTTAACTGCAAAGTATAATTATGATGTATGTCATTTAAAATGATGGTACTCTTTAAAATATTGCAGTCAAACTGTAAGTTAAGAATATCATTAGAATTTAAAATATTAGGAATTTATAGTACTGGATTTGGGAACATAGATGAATTTGTAGTTATTTTTGTATAGAAAAGATATATTAACCTTTTAATCACATCCCTATAATCTTGGGTATATCTTATCTATATAATGGATAAAACTTTTTTATTATTCCTATTAAGACTTAACATGTACTCTTTTAAATGCTTTCGTGTGAAGTATAAATTATTCGGACACGAATGATAAATATGAATTGAAAGAAATGAGAATTGTATAATTATAATTCAGATTTAAGTATAATTTGTACATTATAATTTGATATTATTTATTCTTTGTACATTATTGAGCGTATTCATTTCTCCAGACGCAGCTTAGTGACATGCGGGTGATATATATACATTACACAATAGGTACAATGTTCTCACAATTTACGACCTTGTCGTAACAGAAGTTCAAGCGGTCTCGATAAATCATCAAAGAATATATAGCTTGGATATCCTTGTAAAGAGAAAAGTGGAGACTTGAGTATTTGGTACATTTCCTACAAAAGACCCATATAGTATAGACATAAAAACGTAGGTCCTGAACAAAAAGTAATCCAAGATATTCTTTTATTACTTTCTTTAACTTTTGCACGTATCGTATTTGATATAGAAAATACTGCCGATATTATAATAATAGTAAAGGAGATCATCCAGCCGCCATACAAATTTGGGCTAATTCTAAAAGTGCCGGCCAACTAAAATAAACTTTAGATTATCATAGAATAGTACGAAATAAACACTTTTTATTACTACACTAAAGTTCTAAGTGCAGTCTGTGAGATAATATTCGAGCTCAAAGAATCTGCTCTGTTAGTGAAATAAATACTAATTATTGTTATTTTTTTCCTAAAATAATGTGCACTTTGCAATTTAAATGGCATCAGGTAATGGCAGGTTGTAAGCCAAGAGCGAGATAGCATTAGACGCAGCATCTGTCACGCTGTCTCGCTCTAATTCGCAATACGCTCACTGCGTTCGCTGCTTGCTGTCTGTTCTTCCTTCAGTATGCCTTAATGGCAGAAGAACTATCGCCTGCTGGCCCCATGTAATGTGCATTGTATGGTACGTAAAATATGCAAGCCACCTTATTTTTGGTGCGTAGCTGGGTCTACTCACATTACTCAAGATAACCAGCACGGTGTTCTTGACGGCGGCCATGTGAATTGCGTCGTACACCGTGACCTTTTCAGGGTTCAACTCGCTGTTGGATGCTGGCGGCCCACGCCATATTTGCTAATCAACATTTCTAGGGGCGCACGAGGTCACGGCGCCGCTGCTTCAGCCTACTGGCGGCAGGGGAGCGGCCCCTAGGCAGTATCATCGACTTCTCTCGCTTCGCCATCTGCTTGGTCAGCATTACTGCCTCACAGGCAGAGACGCTGACGTTCCAAGCCATCACGCACTGGACCATGGACAGGGCAGGGAGCGAGGGTACGACTGTAACAATTGCCGCGACCAGTTCACGACCAATTCGAAACATGACCAGTGAAAAATCTAGCGGAATAACAATTTGTAGTAGGAGGTGCCCCATTGAAATTCGTCAATAAATACATATATACCTAGGGCAAGAGATAAAGATGGGCAAAGCAAACCAGGTGAACGAGATTGATAGACGTATCCGTTTGGGCTGGGCCGCTTTCGGCAAACTGGCATTTGATTGTACGAAGCAACAAAAAGCAAGAATATTCAACCTGTGCGTCCTGCCAGTCCTTACCTTCGGAGCCGAAACTTGGGTTACTACGCCTTTGTAGTAGCCCAAGTTTCGGTTCCGTTCCGTTCCAGAAACTTGAAGTAGCTCAAAGAGCATGGAAAAAACTGGTAGGAGTGACACTAAGAGACAGAAAGACGAATAAATGGGTCCGAAGAGAAATTCGAGTATCAGATGTTGTCAAAAGAGTAGCGAAGCTAAAATGGCAATGGGCCGGACATGTAGCCAGAAAACCCGAAACATGGTGCAAGAAAATATTGAAATTGAGACCGTGGGATTGTAAACGACCAGCTGGAAGATTTCAAATGAGATGGAAAGATGACATCATAAAGAAAGCGGGCAGTAATTGGTTGAAGACTGCCAAAAACAGAATCAAATGGAAGTTGTCGAAGAGGTCTACACCAAAATGGTCGAGAATCGCTAAAGATGGTGATGAGTTTACGGCACTGGGACGCCTAAGCTGGACATTCCGCCAATTTTTGCAGCGCCGTTTCTTCGACATGGTTGCAGCTGCTGTCACAATTGTGACATCCAGGCGTTTTCTCCTGGCCTTTCCTCCACAAGTACCGGTCGAAATAACTATGGAAACTGAGAACGCTGCAACGCAACATCGCTTCGACCACATGTCGAGAAGAGGAATTATCGTCACTATGCAGCTATGGTGGCATGCCTATATTCAAGACATCTGCTTGTTATAGACATTCCTACTAAAAGTTTAGACGATATTTTTATATTTGGTCAGGAGTATTAAAAATTTTTTTAAAACTTTTTCTTATGAGTCCACGGCATTCTAAAGCTCACCTATTGCACGATAGGCTGAAAACGTATCGTTGATCACCTTTACACCTCTTTGATTTATCACTTTTGACAGCACAAACCTGCTCTACGGTACTTTGAGACATACATTCAAAGCTAAATATTGTCTCAGAGAATTGACTTAGAAGTTTAGTGTAATAGTAAAAAATGTTTAAAATAGTGTATTCTATTAAAATAACACAATTTTATTGATTGGCCGGCAAAATAAAAATTAGCCCAATTTGGATGATGTCCTTTATGTTGCGTTTAAAAAATCCAAGAACCCTGGTTGATTCATAGTGCACATTTACAAAATAAACAGAAGCTTAAATCTTCATTACTATACTATGTCATGGGCTTGCGAGTAAAAGAGATTTGAGTTAGATATTTTAGGGAAAGCTTTGAATAAAGTAATCACCGCCTGGTACGCAACGGTAGAAAAAAAATGTAGATTTAGTTCCTAAATAAATGTAATTTCTGAATATGTAATATTCGACTTAACTTTACATTAAACCAATTCGACCTTCAAGCACAGTATATCAAAATAGATTATGATATGAGGCATCATACTTTACGCTTTACAGAGTTATGTCTGCAATATGGGGCACAAGGCACGTTATATAACTCTGCAAGAGATTGAGTGTAATATATAAATGTTGTTCATTCCAATACAGGGAAAAATTTTGACAGTTGAGGCGAGCCAGTAACATCTTACGATAAAAACAAACATCAAAGATATGTAACCTTATCTTTGCATTTTGGACCGGATTAATCAATTTTACATCGTCACTTGAAATGTGGCACTGAATATAATACGTGCACTTTTATATTTATGAGGGAGATATTGCCGCGAAACGTCTCTATAAATTCTAGTGTCCTTGACCGCGACCTTGTACCCCAAGTTTCGCCTTCATTTCCATTCATATATCTTTCATACGATTTGGAAATAACCAACAACATTGGGTTTTGGGAACATTAATATTAAACTGACATACATAGAAACTGTCTTGTCTGCTATTTTGATAGCTATCCAAGTTTTTTAATAAAGTTTCTAAATATTAGCGAATACTAAATCTAGAGGTATAATTAGTGCATAAAACTAAGTCTTTGGAAGCGCGTTTTCATTGTCAAAAACTACGAGAAAGATTTCTTTGTTCTTTGGAAAGAAATCTGAATGGAATCTGTGGTTCAAATCAGTTCTTTTAGGTAATATTATTAAAATAGGTAATATTTATTACTTAATAAAAAGAAAATCTTTTGTAAAAAAATACGATATTGTGCGATTCATTTCTTCTAGTGAACTTTAAAAATCGATTACAAAACGAATGCTTTTCACTGGGCTAACACTCATTATTTTTTGTTCTGTATACATGCAGTTTCATATTTTACTGTGGTGTTTTAAATAAACATTAATTTTAAGTTTTTTTTTGTGACTGTTTTATGATGAGTTCAGTTTCATCGGAGCTACGATTTTTTCATTGGTCGTAATAATAAGCTGGAAATTCCTCTACATTTAAATAATAACAATTACAAAATTAAAACATGAAAACATTTTGCTGTTTATTTCTATTACTTTTGAAGAGTTGATCGTAGAATTGAATCGCATAATGTTTATAATTAATATTTTAAGATGGGTATATTTTATCTAAATCTTAATTTCTGAGCAATGCAAAGCGTCGTGACCACCTCAAAATAATGTAGGTATTAGAAACAAGACCCCATATCAATGTCCACTTTAAATTCTTCATTATATCACCATATAGCCATATTTATACTAGTATGTAAAGTGGAATACAATTAAATTAAAGACTATTAGTGGAATTTCTTTTAATATAAATATATTATATGAAATCGCTGAAGGCATGAACTTATAGGTATTATAAAGATATAATAGACAAATGTAAAAATTGTAATGCGTGTACTTAATGTGATGAAATAAGTAAATAAATGTGTTTTATAAAATAATTGTTTTATTTTAAATTACAATTTCTACGGTGTACAGTATAAAAATACAGCAATACGGTAATTGAAATATTATTTCTTTGTATAATCGCTTGATTTATCTACCTGTATAACACAAAAAGTCATTATATCACCTACATAATTGTTAGTAACTCGCAATCATAAAAAATAATATACATTTCAACAAGTTATTTAACTCTTTAATTTAGAGAAGAGAAGAACTTACGCTTAACAAACAAAAAATCTTGACCATAAAAATCGGAACATATCTGACGGAAAATACGTCGAGCATATCTGCATCAATTACGTCTATTCCGTCAAATTAGACCTGCAAAATTACGCGTCTAGTCAATTTCTGCTTTCGGCAACTACAGTGCGGTTGCTTTGTATGACATTTAATTTTAAATATACGTGGTGCGTGTTGCGCGCGGCGTCGACGAACGATACGTTAACGGAAACGGAACAGACGCTGTACGCTCGACGCACTAACGCATGGTCGGTTAGGTGTGAAAGGTTGAATGATTTATCATATATTTGGCTGTTTTGGCGTTACGCGACGGATGATACGCAACGCATCTTCTGTCAGATATGTGCCGACCCTAAATTCTTACTCCACACGGCTAGATGTTGATGCATTTCCGCTGGCTGTATCGTGCGAACAGTGGTGTAGGTACGCGTGTCTGTCTACTAATTTATGTACTGATAAGAGCCAGCCGTGTAAACCTGTGTATGACTATGTGAAAACATGTGTATGACTGCGCAGTTGGCGTAGTGGTTTAAGCGGCCACCTCATCGCTTGACACTGCGCCGAGTGTTGTGGGTTCGATCCCCACACGAGACAACACTTTGTGTGATTCATAAATTGTTGTTTCAAGTCTGGGTGTTCATTGTGTCCGTTAGATGTATGTTTGTAAAGTCCCCCGCGACACAGGATTTAGTCCTAGTGCGGGAGTAGTCTTTTCTAAAAAAAAAAAAACCATGAACATGCACCTCCATGTATGAATATCGCTTGGTGCAGCAAATATCGAGACTGTGAGAATTCCACAAGGCCCACACTAAATTGAAACACCACCCACACAAATGGAATCCTCATCATCTCTGTTGCATGGAAACTCAGTGGATCTGCTATAATAAGATTTGGCTAGATATCAATTATTGTGTTTTGCGCATTCACTGCTACAACATTGCCGTAACCAAAAAGGATACAAAATTATGATCACTTCGATATGATGATATTTGAGTTCACTGACTGCCAACGATTATTTCAGTATGGTTGCCGGTTCTGAAAGACAAATTTATATCTAATTTTGGTTTTTAAAACACCTGAATGCCATATTCAGCATTTTCAAACATTGTTTGACACCCTAGACTTCGACATAAATATCAGGATGTTAACATCATACTTTTCTTTTTCGTTCCAGTACATACATATAATACGAATGTTTTACATATCACAAATATTTCTTATAAGCGAGTTTTTCAAATTGTTTCCGAATATTGCTTCAGTGAGCAAGGCTCTTTTTTTTTTTTGAACAAGCATTACCCATCTTTAAATTTTCACCGACAAGAAAGAAAGAAAGAAAGAAAGTAAAATGCTTTTATTGTTTTACACGCGCCGCATAGTCACAATAATACAGTTTTGCTTAATCTAAAATAAAAATAAACAATTTTATAAAAGTTAATTTGCTAATACAAATTGGTAAAGCACTAATAAAACATATGACAGATACCTAACTGTCAAGCTACATTGACAATTTGTTTGACATGTCATGTCATGAACGTCATGATTTTTGCTACGTGGCACCACGTGCTTTGCCACGTATTCTAATTTTATTACTAATTAATAAATATTAAATAAACAAAACGTAACAACAAAATTAATGAAGCTATTCGTCGTGTGTCACAATTGCGGCTGGCAATCAGCAAACACTGCGAAGGTCACGACGGACCATCTCAGTACTGATCTTCCTTGCCATCCACCTATGCCAGTGCCAGAGCCATACAAACACTGCTCTGTATTTTTAAACAAGCTTAAAATCCTAACCATGCAATTGTTTAAGCTTACTACCGATCTAAAAACTATAAATAAGGTAAGAGAAACTTGTACATGCACAACCGCCTTACAAAAATCAGGTATACAACTTATTATAACCAACAAACAACATTAATTATGACCATAATACGCTAATAATTTATTATTTATTTATTTAAGACCCCATACCAATGCTGGAACTGGACTGGTAGCATTTTGTAACTAGGGTATATGCGGGCTCATAGGAAGATACTTACTGCAAGGAGCGCTGGAAGTTAGTGGACTAATACTTTGAAGGTACCTACTTAGTTGGCATTTTGTTGTTGTAGCTTTTGCTGTGATAACAAATAACCTTTCAGTTTATTTTTGAATGACATTTTTGTTTTCAGGTCCCTTATGGGAGGAGGCAGATCATTCCATATTTTTGCTGCTGCAAATTTAAAATTGCCACAGTATGCCATTGTGGAGTGTTTGGATAGAGATAGAGGTCTGGATGCAGGTCTTATGGAATATGAGTAGTGACTTTGTCGCCAAACCAGCTTCTCATACAAGTAGGTAGGCTTTTGATTTGCTATTACACCGAAGAGTAAGCTGGCTAGGTGTAATTTCCGTCTTGACTCCATTTTCAACACATTATTATCATTTAAGTATGGAGTTACATGGTGACGTCTTGGAATCTTAAAACAATAACGTGCACAAGCATTTTGCACTCTTTGTATAAGGTTTTTGGTCCTTGCCAGCAAGCAGGGGCCGTACACTACATCGCAATAGTTAAACCTAGATAAGATGAGACTATCCACTAGCTGTTTTCTTAGGTTTATACTTAAGTAGTTTTGTATTTTGTATAGTATTTTTAACCTATAGAAACAATTCTTTACTACCTTATTTATATGTTCTTCAAACCTTAAGTCAGAATCAATTAGCAAACCTAGATTAGATGCCACTTTAACCCCTTCTATCTTTTGCCCATCCATAGTTATAGTAGGATTAATTTGTAATATTGACTGTACCTGCCGTTAGAGAGTATGAGTTTGAGTAAGCGGAGAAAAGCGGAGGTAATTTTTAACCTGTAGCGGTAGTTACACACAGCTGAGGCCACCTATCGAACGACGGTCAACAAAATCATCACGACTACATCTATAAACATACGTCTACCTGAATTGGCATTTGGTTATAACTAGCTATACTCTTTATAACACATTGTAATTATGCAGCTGTATCTTTTACAACTACAAAGACGTTAAGTACAATGGCAAGCGACAAAAAATATGGTAATTAGTAAACACAACGCGGGCCTACAGAGCACCTGACTTTCGTGTCAAGCAAGAATTTTATAATACCCAACTTCGGCGTCAATAGAAATTAGTCCACAGAGTTCAAAATTGGCAGCCAAGAAAAACGAAAAAATTAAGAAAAAGACGTGTGGCACTCGGAGACTGCCGCGGTAAAGTTATTGCATAGCATTTTTTATCAACTTATGCAATTATAATTATATATTTATTTTATTTATGTAGTATTTTATTTTATTTTATTTTATTTTATTTTATTTTATTTTATTTTATTTTATTTTATTTTATTTTATTTTATTTTATTTTATTTTATTTTATTTTTATTTTATTTTATTTTATTTTATTATTTTTTTTATTTTATTTTATTATTTTTTTTTTATTTTTTTTTAATTTTATTAAAAAGAAATTATATTTTTATTTTGAATCAGCATTCAAACAATAATTATGTTTATAACAATAAGCACAGACTTAATTCAGATTTGATAATAAGTTGCTCGGAGTGAAAACTAAAAGCAGCCAGGATATATCAAATAAAAATCACTTTATAATAAACCCACTTAATTGATGAAGATATTTTTACTGAAAATGTTATTTTATTTTCAGACATTAGTACTTCTTACGACTCAAGTCTCTCAACTCAACTTAAATTACTTATTCTTTAAAACCAAATGAAACTAACTAGAAAAGATGTAGAAAGTAAAACTTATTCAAATGTAGCTTATTGAATATTTAAATATTTTTCCTTTTATGAGCTTATACAGCACACCTGCAGAGGTCCTCAAATTAGTCAAATTTAATAAAATTTGACTGATTTCAATCAAAATTCAAATTTCAATTTGCGAATCAGCCGACGTGAAGCGATGTCATTCGAAATTGCTGCCAATAAGAGCCCTGCATTGCAAACTCAACGGTAGTAGGGTAAAATTGGGGCTTCTGCATCACTTGCTCTCGCGTCGCCGCTCGAGCTGCGTGATACAGAAGCCCCAATTTTACAATCGAGATCGATTAATATAAATGTGATTTGCATCACTCAGAACAAAGTGAGCTGACGCGGACGCTCCCAATAATACCGTTGTCATCTGCGATCCGTCTGATTCACGATATAATATTGTATTTCATTCACCGACATATCATTGTAGTAGCAATGCAATGGGACAACTTACTGTCGTTTTTAGTTTGAGATGCTAATGTAACAACATTCTCAAGTTAGACTGCTGTGTTCAGTCGACGCGATCAGTCCGATCGGTTGTTGTGTGTATCATAATCTGGTATGGTGTCGAACTGACATAGCCAAGCAAAAATTATCGCGCGCACTTAAATAAGTACAATAAACAACAATATCATGTTCGATCACGGCACATCGTTGCATCGAAACGATTTGGTGCACATCTTGTACTAATGAATGCATAGGCCTTCCGTATAATGAGAGGTTAGCTTTTACTAGCAACTATAACTCAATAATAGAGTTGTGGACACTACCACAATGCAACAATATAGCTGAGTGTGCACATCAAGTGCACATATTTGTCACAGACTAATCTTATGCCTTGCAATGTTTTCTTTTATATGTAATACTTTTTCTGTGTCTGTGACAAATAAATAGTTTTTCCCTTTCTTTTTTTCTTAGTAAGTAGCCAACAGTAGGTATTATGGAGACATAATAATTGATTATAATACAAAAAAAAATAAAGTAAAAAAAACATAAAAACAAAATCCAAACCGGAACAATACTCATTTGTTCCGTGCGGGAATCGAACTCGCAACACGTTGGTGCATTAGTTGCTGCGTCTAAACCTACTATTTACATTGTGATGCGAGTCATACTCTTAGCCAATGCGCCAAACGTGTCGTCAAAGATGTGATAAAATATTGGACCACTTTGTCTTAACATGACGTGTATAGAATTATCCAAGATAATCAATAACTCAGTACAAACGTTTATTTTTTATAATTACGATAATAAAATCTTCTAATCTTAATATATAAAATCCTTGCGTTACTGACTGAATGACAGACACGCTACAGCCGAAACTATTGGGCGCAGGAAGCTGAAATTTGGCATGTATGTTCCTTGGGGACCGTAAGGGTGCACTAAGAAGGGATTTCCTGAAATTCCCACGGGATCGGCCAAAACGGGTAAATTTAAAAAAAGTGCAGGCGTAGCTGCTGGCGTCCTCTAGTATATAATATATTTAAGTAGTAGACAATTAGGATTCTTGATGGATGATTTATATATCTTAGTCTTAAAATAAATAGCACTTTATTTATTTATTTTTATTTATCTTTATTTAGGAAACAAACAGTCATTTACAATTCATTAATTACGAAAAAAGTATTGAATACAGACTTGGAGTTCCATATAAATTACAACTTATATAGATAGAACAGAACAAATAAAGTCAAATATCTATATAATTTTAGTCACAAGAGAGAGACATTAGAATATTCCACGAGATTTCCACTCTTTTTTTTATTTTTTTTCTTTTTTTTATAAAATAACGAATACATATTGTGAATATATGAAATTATACAATTAATACTATGATACTTGAGAGTGCAATACCTATTAAATTAAATTCAATTCATACTGTTTGATGAGATGCTAACAATGTTCTTTTAATTTTAGATTTGTATACATATAAGTTGGTACTAAACATATCTATATCAGTGAATTGGTTATTGTAATCATTAACGCTGCGTCTAAAGAAGTTGTTGCCACTATATATAGTTCTACACAAGGGCACTGAGAATAATGTCTTCAAACGAGAATTGGGTCTGGGTACTCTGAAAGCAATTTTCTCTAAGATAGCAGGCGAATCTATATAATTGTTAATAGTTTTATAAAGAAACACTTGATCAAAATACTTTCTACGGTCACAGAGCAAAGTTAGCTTGTGGCGCTTAAGCGAATCATCGTAAGAAATATAGGGATAGTTACAGCGGAAATCCAATGCTTTAATAAATTTCTTTTGTATTCTTTCAATACGAAAAGAATGACAATTATATATAGGATTCCATATAATACATGCAAAGTCTAAGAGAGAACGTACAAAGCTAAAATAAAGAAGTTTGAAAGTAAAAGCTTGTTTAAAGGGCCTGGATATTCTAGAAATGAAACCGAGTTGGCGAAATGATTTCTGAACTATGTAATCAATATGCAAGTTAAATGACAATTTCGAGTCCATTATTACGCCTAAATCACGAACAGAATTGACTCGATTTAGAGGTTTATTGTTAATATGATAAGGAAAGTTTATCACATTCCGATTACGTGTGTATGTTATAATGGAACATTTGTCCAAGTTTAGATAAAGTTGGTTAGACGAGCAATAATGAGATAAGTTATTCAGATTAGACTGCAGCTCCCGACAGTCGTCATTATGGGATATAATTTTAAAAAATTTAGCGTCATCTGCATATAATAGAAAGTTACAAGGTCCAAGATAATTGCCAATGTCATTAATGTAAAGAATAAAGAGCAACGGACCTAAATGTGATCCCTGTGGGATACCAGAAGGGATCTCCAGGAACCCCGATAAATATCCCTTCAAAGAAACTGCCTGAGTACGATTTTTTACGTAAGAACTGATCCAACGATGTAAATCGCCGTGTATTCCGATCTTCCAAAGTTTCTCCATGAGCAAGTCATGATTTATTTTATCAAATGCTTTTGAAAAATCGGAATACACTACGTCCACTTGAAGACCCGTATCCATCGCGCTGACAAGAAAGTTCGTAAATGTGAGCAGATTAGTCTCGACAGACCGCCCCTTACAGAAACCATGCTGATTTGGTGAGATGTGATTATGTAATATGTTTGACAGTTCACTTGTAACTATTTTCTCCATTATTTTACCAAGTATATTTAGTTTACTTATAGGTCGGTATTGCGTTACATCATCTCTTTTGTCGTTTTTTGGAATGGGAGTAACTAAAGTATTTTTCCATAAGATGGGATAAACGCCGTCACTCAGAGATTTGCGGTATATAATACTCAGGGGTAGTGCTAATTGAGCAGCACATTTACGAATGAACAAGGGATGAATGCCGTCATACCCAGCTCCCTTATGTATATCAAGTCCATTAAGCTCTTTATAGATTCGATCTTTGCTCACATTTACGAACCCAATGTCTACAGGAGAGTCCAACGGAGGACAACTTGGATCATAATTTATAGGGCGGTGTGAAGAGTTGACATAAACAGAATTAAAATAATCGTTAAACATATTACACATGTCTTCGCCGGAAATCGAAACACGGTTGCCTAGCTTAACCACTTCGGGAATTTCACTATTGGGTAATTTCGATTTTACGAACGACCAAAAATATTTTGGGCATGTTTTTATTTTTGCTTCACTTAAAGCGATAAAATTGTTGTAGTCAGCTCTCTCTAACTTTGATTCTCTTCTACGAAGAGTCGAGAAAGTCTGATAATCGAGAGGGTTACCGTAACGTTTCCATTTTGAATGAAACTTCCTTTTCTCCCTGACTAATTTAATTAGAGCTCTACTATACCATACAGGATATCGGTTGGCGCTTATAATCTTTTTAGTCGGTACATATTCGCATATTAAGTTATTTAAAACACGATAAAATTTCTGAACCATGGTATCAACACTATCTGTATTAGGGAGTTCATAGGGCCAGTCCACCATCTCTAAAGAGGACTTAATGGCATCAAAATCGGCACGGTGGAAAAGCCTTCTGTTGGAAGCTTTTTGTGGAAGTGGCACATATGAGGTATGAGGTAAGTTAATAACCAACGACTTATGGTGTAAGTCTTCGGTGGTGATGGGGTCATGACAAGACTGCACAACGCAGTTGTTATTGCAAAATATTAGATCTAATAATCGATTATTGGCATTAAAACTTGAATTAAATTGTTTCAATCCTGAAAATCTCATAAAATCTGACGTTGTTTGTGCCAGAGTGTTATTACAATTGGGTCGAATCAACATTGACTCAGTATCCGGGTCAGAAAACCAGTCAGCGTGAGTAACATTGAAGTCTCCTGCAATTAGAAAGATGTCATTGGGATGCTGTTCCATCAGGCTACTAACGCTATCATATATTACCATTAATTCAGAATCGTGACCACTATTATGTGGTATGTATGCACAACATATATTTAAAAAAACTGTAGTGGAACTAGTTGAGGTGCGTTGGAGAAGTGGTACACTTATCCATAAGTGATCAGATGACACTGGCGCATTCCATCCGTCGCGCAGCACAGGCTTCATATCCCGGCGAACAGCTATGGCAACCCCACCACCCCGTTCCGCGCTTGCGGCTACGGGGTTCCTATCGTGCATAAACACAATATAGCGGTTATCAAAATACTCAGGATTATGAAAATGAACATTGAGCCATGTTTCCGTAATGCATAATATGTCATAATCGTTTAACATGATTTTAGATAAGAAAGAGTGTGATTTCGTACGCAGACCCCTCACGTTTTGATAATATATTTTAATTAAGTCCGTGAATTTGTCAAAGTATTATAAACATTATTATTCTAATAAAACAGTGATTCAACAGCCTCCTCAGACACAACGCCATACAAATCTCAGCTGACCATAAAATTATCAATATATTATTATCAGCTTGATATCAATTATTTGGTATAGCTTGAGATTGAGATAATCTTATTATTACTACCGTTGTAATATTACAGACTCGTGTTAAGCGATAAAAAACAGTGTTACTTTTTAAATTTTTGCAAAGAACATTGATGATAAAATTTATATAGGTTTGATCAGTAGTGATAAAAATAATATGTATGATATATGTAACATAGCACATTAGTATATAGGCACTCACAAAGATATTTCTTAAAATTAGTCATTTTATGTTCGACAAGTCCTTTTCGCTGGAAACACGAATAACCTTGGAGGAATCAGATTTTCTAACAAATATTTTACAATCGCGAATCCAAAGATATGCGTAGCCGTGTTTTTGTTTCAACTCACGTGCACGTTTGACAAGCAACTTATTCGCCGGCGTCAGGTGGTCGCTAACATAAATAGTGACGGCAGGCCCCGAGAAGCCAATGTCGGCTGTGCTGATACCACGACGTGCGCGCACCGCCGCCAACAGCTGATTCTTAGCTTGTTGCCTAACGTATTGAACGATTATTGCAGGCGGGCGCGAGAGCACACCTTGTTTCTGTTCAAAACGGCGGACACGGTGAACACGATTTATGTCACCTAATTCTAACGCCAAACCAACCTTGGAATAAATATTACTTAGAACTGAAACTAGGTTTTCACCTTTCTGTAGTGGTATCCCAGATATTTCAATGTTATTTCGCCTTGAATACTGATCACGTTCATCATTCTCCTTACTAAGTTCAGCGATTGTATTTTTTGCCTCGTCCAGCTCATGTTGTAAAGAAGATAACTGAGAAGTTGCCTGTTCAACGACGTCCAATCGTGCTTCCATAATTTCAACACGAGAGTTAACCTCCCTCCACTGGCTCGCCATATCCTGTATCGTGGACTTAAGGCTATTCACATCGGCTTTCAACTCATCAAAACAGCTGCGAAGGGTCCTTAGTTCCTTTAGGACATCCGTCAGAGTAGGAGTACCTTGCTGTCCAGACATGCGACAGTCAACACAGCGCCAATTATCCTTCTTTTCTGCGGTCATCCTACGGTACGTTGTTTCTTGAAGCCCGGAACAAGAAAAATGAAGAAGTCCTCGGCACTGACTACAAACGACCCCGTCAGTGACAATATCCTTACATTTCGAGCAATTCATTTCGCAAAATACTTGTTTCGTGCGATGTACACCTTTGTCCCTCTAAATTTCTAAAGTCCCTGGTATATGGGTAATTCCAATTAACTGGTAAACTTTTTCTAAACGTCAGTATCGAATTACAGTTGTCAATTGATATTGATGGATATTTATTATGGATGTCGTGGGTAGTTACGAACCATTGATGTGAGGTGTCACTTTATAAATATATGAGGGTATAAAATTATGCTACTTGCGACTGTTTTTTCTGCTGATTGCGGTCGTATTTCGTGCAGATAACAACAAGACGCCTTCCTTAGATGTTCTTCTATCCGTTGAATTACGTTGGTGAAAACTTTACTTAGGTTTTAACACTTTTTATGATAAATAGTTACAGAGCAAAACAATCACCGTGCCGGGGTTGCCAGGTTTCGAAATATTTAAAATACAATAAATGTTAGATTAGGAATCACTTATTTCTTATAAGATTATTTAATTACTCTTTTAATAATAATAATTATGCATTTCATTTTCATCTACTACAGGCATTCAATCCAGCAAACCTGCCGTCTTTCTGATTTAGTTAAATCGTAAAAAGGAAATGGTGGTTTGATTAAAAACACTTGTAAGTTTTTATTACACCATACAGCTATTTCTTTTAGTATAAATTCATTTGCTTACTGCATCACTCACCTCGCTTCGCTCCGTTCGCAATGCAGAGCGCCCCAAAAATCACACTACTAACATGTTCTGCGATACGGACGGTTGGCATTAGAAGTATAATATTATTTCATTCATCGATACATCGTAATACTGGTAGCATAGTAACAATGTTTTTACTTGGGATGACATAATATAAACAACATTCTCAAGTTCGTTCGACGCGCTCAGTGCGGCTCGGGCACAGCAATGCATTCATAATAATTTATATGTACATACTGTTATCTTTGCACAGCTCGTTGATAATTTTAATGAATGAATGCAAAATCTTAACAATGTTGAAAGTAGGATCGGGTGGCTCCCGGGTTCGATTCCCGGGTCGGCCAAAGTGTTATTGGGTTTTTCTGTTAGGAAATTCTCAGTAACAGCATGAAGTCTAGAAATGTGCCCGGTACGGCAATAGGCTCGCCTCCCTATTACGTGGGACTTAAATATATCTGGCGAAAAGTGGGTGTAGTAATACACCTTTGCCTACCTCTTCAGGGTTACAGGCATAAGACTATGAATGTATGTACTTATGAATTATATAATTGTTTTATCCACAACTAGCTTTTGCCTCTGACTTCGTCTACATGGAACTTGAACCCACGGTCACTCGGATTCCAGGTGATGCGGACGTATCGAGATAAAGCAGATTGACTGCACGTGTAGTGTTCGATCGATTAATATAAATGTGTTCTGACTTCTGCGTCACTCAACTCGCTTCGCTCGTTTCGCGACGCAGACGCCTCCAATAATACCTACTTTTGTTATCTGCGATCCGTTTTATTCACGATATAGATTATTAACATTATGTTTTCAGCTTAGAATAATAACACCTATTCTAAGGTTTTCAGGTTAGGAATTTAACTCCTTGTCTTAGTGACCAATGTAACTGTTCTCTTTGCTGAGTTTTTTATTGTACTTATGAATGTGTATCAATTCATGTAATATTCCAATCATAGTATATATTAAAACTAAATGGGTATGTTAGTGAGTATAGGAAACGATTAAGTAAAATGAAACAATCCATATTGTATCTTTTTAAAAAAGTTTATTATCAAAGCACCATTTTTTTAAGCACATAACATTTTTTAATGCACATATTGAGTCATGATAGATACAATTGTACAAATCTCCGGAATATTTATAGCGATCATATAGGGTTAACAAATTAGGACAACCTTTATCTTCTAAATTAATTACATTAACACTATTTAAAATATTTTTCAACCATGACACTTTTTCAAGACCTTTAACGAAAACACACTTATCTTTTAAGATATCTAAAACTAAATATTGATAATTTGAGTAAGGTATAAATCCTTCGCTCCAGTATATTTTTCTATTACGCTCAATCCAGCAAACTTGTTGTCTTTCCGATTTAGTCAAATCGTAAAAAGGAAATTTTTATTTTATTTTATTTATTTAGGACTACCAATGGTTATATCAACAATTCAGAAACAATAATACAATACAAGGCACTAAATGTAGGATGTATAACCCCTGAAGGTAGCCACAGCATGCACAATTTAGTGGGCTGGGAAATAATACATTATAACTAAATTAATTGCTAGAGTCAAAAATATATAAAATTGTCACATAAACGATTCCAAACATTAATATAAAAAATAGGTAATAGAAATAAAATTAAGGAAATTAAAAAAATTAAAAATTAAAAAATTAATTAAAACAAAAAAAAAAAAAATTTACAACAATTATGCAATGTCTCAAACAATCACATAAATATATCAATTACGGTCAGTGTCAATTAATAAAATAAGATAACAAATGAATACAAACACACATTGTAATAAGAATATAAAGCACCAGGATACACAGCACTAACTGACCCCCTTCCGAAAAGCGGCTAGAGAGTCAAAATAAATGTCTACTGACGAGCTGCATGCGTTTAAAAGTCGGCACATACGAGGAACCAACGAACACTTTCCAAACTCTGTTTTCCTAAAGGGGGCTCTAAGCGGTGCAATAGGATTTCGGGGGTATCTAGACGGTACATTTAAATTAATCCTACTCAACAACTTCGGGCAGTCGGTATAGCCTCTAACTAATTTGTATAGAAAAGTTAGGTCCAATATGTCTCTACGCTTAGTTAATGATTGTAGTTTAAAGTAATCAAGCCTTTCATCATAGGACTTTAATATATGACGTGATAACCTAGACCCACGACATAAATGCCATAAAAATCTTTTTTGTACTCTTTCTAGTCTAAGGGAGTGTATTGCGTAGTGTGGTCTCCATATCTGACTGCAGTATTCTAGAGTGCTTCTGACCAGGCTGTTGTACAGGGATATTTTAGTGGCGGGTTTTCTAAATTCTTTGCCATTGCGTATAACAAAACCCAACATCCTAGAGGCTTTCCCTATAGTCTGCTCTATGTGAGGTACAAATGTGAGCTTGTTATCCAAGAGAACTCCTAGATCTCTCACTGTTTGTACCTCACACAGACTGTTCCCCCGTATGTTGTATGATGACGCAATAGGATTTAATTTTCGGGTGAATCGTACAAAATGGCATTTTTTATGGTTCAGTTCCATGCCATTCACGGCGCACCATTTCGCTAATTGATCCAAATCCTTTTGCAGTTCCATTACATCGTTTGGAGTAGTTATTACTTTTAAAATTTTCAAGTCATCTGCATACATGTAGGGAATGCAGTTGGTAATGCACGAAGGTAGGTCGTTTATGAAAATATTAAATAGGATAGGGCCTAGATGCGATCCTTGTGGCACACCGGAAGTTATCTCATAGGATCTGGACGTATAACCATTAATTACTACATAGAATTGACGGTGGTCTAAATACGACCTAAGCCACGATAGTAAAGAACCCGTGTAACCATACCGCGCCAATTTTTGCAACAACATATGATGTGAGACTTTGTCAAAGGCCTTACTAAAATCTGTGTATATGACGTCCACTTGCCTTTGACGATCAAGAGCACAAGTGACATCATCAACGAACACAGCGAGATTCGTACATGTGGAACGAAAGTTGACGAATCCATGTTGACAATCGGTGAGGAGGCCTTTAAAGTGACTCTTGACAACTGGACATATTAGAGATTCGAAGACTTTGGCCATTGTGGACAGAAGGGAAATCGGACGATAGCCTTGAACCGCAGTATCTTCCTCTCCTTTATGAATGGGAACCACTTTTGCAAGTTTCCACGCCGAGGGGAATATACCAGTTTGCAGAGATGCGTTGTATATAATGTGCAACGGCACGGTCAAAGCTCTTGCACACTTTTTCACAAATATGGGAGGTAAATCATCAGGTCCTGCTCCTTTATTTGGGTCAAGTTCCAAGAGCTTTCTTTGTATGGTCTGCGGATCTAATACTATATTTGAAACTATCTGATCAGAGCAAGGAACCGCCTCCAGATAATCTGCGTTATGCTGCGCATTCATGCTCACATCAAAGACTGAAGCGAAATAGTCACCAAACATTCCACATATTTCCGAGGCGTCACTGGAAGCATAGGAGCCATTTGTTAACGTTGCTGGATAGTTTCCCACATTACCCCGTTTTCTTTTAATGAAAGACCAAAAAGACTTCGAATTATGCTTAATTTTGTCTTCAACTGAAGCGATAAAGTTATTGTAACAGTCTAATGTTAATCTCTTGCATTGATTATTGAGATCACGCAGAATTAAACCATCAAGAGGGTTGTTATACTTTTTAAACCTACGAATCAGCTTCTTTTTTTCGCGTAGCACATTAATAAGACGTTTGTTAAACCAGGGTGGAAATTTGTTATTCCTAGCTTTTATTTTTGGTACAAATCGTTCTATTGCCTCTTTCAGTATGGTGTAAAATGTCGTTACCATGTTGTCTAAACCACATTGAGTATTCAAAACGATGGCCCAATCAATTGAGTTTAGGTGTTCGCTAATTTCATCATATCTGCCTTTTCTAAAATTATATTGTGTATTATTACTACATTGTTGAAGTTTATTTTTCGATGCGATAGATATATTGAAATCTAAAGGGGGATGCAGCTGGTCAACAGTACTCAGCTCGTCTGCTGTCACCGGGGGCGAGCACGGCAGCGAACTGTCCAAGAGCACTAAGTCTAGAATTTTATTTCTATTGTTCACTACACTGTTACATTGTCGCAGATTATTGCAATTGATAAAATCGATTAGTGATTGTGTCAGCTGAGAACCCATTGGAAGCGATGTGGAGTTATTACACAATGTCCAGTCAATATTAGGAAGATTGAAGTCTCCTACGATACAAGGTAACAAGTTGGGTTGTTCTATGACACGATTGCAATTAGCAATGAAAGATTCTAACATTTCTCTTTTAACAGGCGGAGGCAAATAAATCGCACCAAAAGCCAAGGTCACTACATTTTTATTGTAAGGTTTCTCGACAGTAACCCATAAATCCTCACAGTCAGTTTCCCACATTTTCTGACGACGAGGTTTGTGTTTTTCTAGTACAGCTATCAATATCCCACCACCGTCCTTCTTGTTGCAATACTTTGTAACAGACCTATCTCTCCTAAAAACTTTATATCTTGAGTCAAAAAGCTCTGTATCTAATATGGAATCGTTTAACCAAGTCTCTGTTAATATAATTACATCATATGTGCAACAACAAAGATTACGGTAAAAATTATGAGTCTTTGTTCTGAGACCTCGTACATTTTGATAATATATCTTTAACGAAGTGAATTTTAGAGATAATTAATCACAATAACATTCAACTAAAGATATTATCTTGAGAACAGAAATTATCGGTTCTAACGTAGCTTTTCTAAGGATTCGATATTCCTGATATATGCCTGCTCATCGCCTACATCTTTACGTACATACACACGCCCGTTGCGAACCCAGACGAATTTGTACCCATGTTCCTTAGCCTTCTGTCTCGCTGCTGCATGTAGGGCCTTGTTAGTGGGCGACAGATGCTCCATCACAAATATTGGGTCCTTGACGCCTGTCATACCGATGTGACTGTTATTTAGCTTGTTGTTTAGATTTGAGCGGTTGAAAAGCATAACCGATGCCAAAAATTTATCTCTAAGAATCTGGGAACTGAACTGGGCGACAATGCCTCTCGGTTTTGTGGATGAACGATTCATTTTCGCAATCCTGGTGCAGTTTCTAATTGTGTCTTCCCCTACAGGGCAATTTATTGTGTCACCGAGCTTCTTAACTAGGCTAATGATGTTTTCAGATTTAGATTCTCTCACGCCCTGAATCTCAATGTTACACGCTCGGGAATGCTGTTCGAGCAAGTTAATCTGGTTTTTGAGATCATTAATTGAAGACTCCAGGGTTTTATTCTGGTCTTCCAGAAATGCTATACGCTGTACAGTTGAGGTATGGTTATTTACAATCTCCTCGTACTTGGTATTCATGAAGCTCATTGAATCCTTCACGTCTTGTAAGTCGTTTTGGATTAATTTCAATTTTTCATCAAGTACTAGATTCAACGACGAGCGTATTTGTTTCATATGTTCTGACAATTCTTCGCGTAGAATTTCTTTTATTGCGTCCCGGAGATCTTCTTTCAATAAAGGCAATTCTTGGTCCTTCTCAGATGACAGAGCGCGTTTTTTGGAGCGATGACTGCGATGAGTAACATTAACATTAGTCTCCGTGCTTACTAAACTAGCTCGCACAGGTGTAGTGTCGCTTCTCCCTTTAGGTGCATAACATAGTTGGCACTTCCATTCCGAACATTTTACGCTTTCAGGTCTTATACCCAAACATATGTAGTGGAATTTTTTTCTGCACTTAGAACATAGTATATGGCCTTCATTGTCTAACTCCTTATTGCAACATTCAGGCAACATTTTCACTCCTATGTAGCGAAGTTGGTCCTGGTGTGTATTGCTAGTAATTCACGAGCAGGCGCGTACCAAGTCGTTGAAAATATATAAATATTTTGACAAATAAATATTTGATATTATGTGGTAATTTGGGTAGTGATTTTAATGTATTTAGGATAACTTTCAAAATTACATTAGATTAGCATTAAAAAAGTTCTGTGTTATATTATATTGTTATGCACTTCTGGGGTTTGAACTTGCGACCACCAAAATGAAGCAAAAGTTTAAACACGTTAGCTTAAAGTATGCGCCACTGTAATTGTAATAAGTTTAATCAAATATTAAGCCACTATTTAAACTTGTAAATCATGGAGAAAGTAAGTCTGCTATAGATAGTTTTAGCTGTATACACTAGTCTTTTGTTTAGCACTGTTGTATTCACTTAAGTTTGAATAAAAAACGGATTTTACGAAAAGTTTTTACTGATTTTTTCGGGCACACTTCAACACCGTGATTAATAGTTTGAGTAGTCACATAGAGTTTGCGATTCCGCGTAGATTGATGTGAAACACTCGCATTAAGTACAACTTTAAACCACTTTTATGATTATTTACGACACTAGCTTACAACATACGGTCTTTCCTTGCTCGAGCTGAGAACTGAACTGAAATGGCGGTTTGATTAAAAACACTTGCAGGCTTTGATTACACCTTATAGCAATTTCTTTTATTATAAATTCATTTGCTTCTGTTTTAAAGCCTTGGATGTCTACAATAGCAGTCATGATAATCTACGCACGATGTTGCTCAGAGGTTTGTATTCCACAAGCCGGTCGTTTATAATCAAACAGTATGCAGTTGTCTTATCTGGTATTTGTGTTGAACATTCAAATTCCAATCTTACATCCACTGGACCAGTTTTTAAACTATCGTTTTGCCTTGAGCAGTCTAAGATGAAGACTGGGGCCTTTTCTTTGAAATCCTGCAGATCAAGCAACGGTTCTACCGGAGAGTTGTAATACGACTGGCGAAATTTCACATACATTTCATATAATATACTATATTTGTTCTCACAAAACTTTAAAGATAAAGGCTCATAAGGATAATATTGCGAATTTAAAAAGAGCGTAACATTTGTCACCTCACAATGATCAAATACCGAACTGTCTTTAGTTCTATTATTTTTTCTATTAGTTTGCAAGCAAAAAATGACATACCGAGGCTTTTCTAATTGAGAAGCAGTCTTTACTGACCAAGAATGCTTTGTGGTTTTAGGTAGTAAAGGATACTCATATAAATCCCAATTTCTAAAGGCCATCTGAATAGGTTTATCTCTTTCTAAGTGCTTTAAAAGTATTAAACGTTCTCGATCGGAAACTTTTATATGTGGTACTCTCCATTGAATTCTCTGTATATCTATTTGAAGCTGAACGACTTCATCAGTAAGAATAATACTATTTAAGTTAGAATTACTCCTATTCAATATAAGTTCGTGTTTACAATTTATCACAATTTTATTGTAATCCTCTGCAAACCCTAAAATCTTATTTAAGGGCACCAAAACGCTAAAATGTCCATCACTTTGGAATCCGTTTAAATTCCAACCCCATAATGCAGAAACTTTACTTTCTGCTTCATTAAATGAGATGTATGACTTTATTGTTGATGTTATTCCAGAATTTTTTATACGATCTATTTCAATTCCATTCATTTCGTACCTGATGTCTTGAAACAAGTACATAACAGGGTTATTAGTAAACGTAACAGCTTTCTTGATCTGATGCCCATCCTTACCGAACAGCTTTGCTTGACCTTCGATGTAGATGGAACTGGGTGATGGTAGCACGTATATATCTTGCTGGTGTATGGGGATTCTGATTTCATCGTTTTCTCTAAAACTGTTATTGTAGGGATTGTATGAATGGATTTCATAACTTTCGATCGAACTATCAAAGTGTGGTAAATCGGTAATCAGTAGTATACTCATACTTTAAACCCTAAAGCTTTAAGAAAATCTTTATTTGATTTAGTCAATTTCTTCACGTTTTTCTTACGTCTGTGCACCTTTATGGTCGTTGACGGAATAGGACGTTTTATTTTCACTGAAGGGTTTTTATAATATACTATCATTTTGCTTTTCTTAAATGAAGACGTAATTGAATATTTTCTTCACCAAAGTCAATACGGTAACCAAACTGATCTACAATCCTAACAGATATGGATGAAATTATATTTTTGTTAACTGGAAAGTAAATAACGTTCTGAGGTATTTCTATGTAGCCGTGACTTGGAGCAGTATCAGATATAAATTCATGAATAAAATGAGTCGGTAATCCGTTGCAGTATGAACCGTGTACAAGATCACATTCAATTCTGATAACAGCTGGTAAACTGCTGTTATTAACGGACACATTCGGTCTTGTTTTTAATACTGAAAAGTATAGTAAACCGCACTCGTACTGATCAGATAAATGAAGAGGTGGTTGAAAATACGAAATCAGTTCCGATTTATTTCCAGAGATGGTAACCGTAGTAGACATGCTTGCATACTGAACTCTTTTAGATGATCCTTTTTATTTTATTTCATGATTATACCAAAAATTCTTTAAGAAATTTAAACATGAATGTCCACAATTGAAGGGGTGATCACGTTGTATATTTTCATAATTATATTGAATGTTAGAACCTACATATTTAATAAATTCCTTCGGAGGTTTAAGATTTCCATAACTGTCAAAATACTCAACATAATCATTATATTTTGCATAGGCTACCCAATGAGAACCAGGATTTTTTGAACTATCCAAATTAATAACTCCACATTCTTTTTTATAAGGACATTTAGGGAGCTCATCTCTCATAAAGACACCTCTAAAATAAGGAATTCTATTCCCGTACTTTAAAATGTCAAAGTTAGTTAAGGCCCGTTTGGGTAGCCGATATCTTAGTTTTTTCTTTTGATACGAAAATTCCAAGGCCGCCTTTATGTGGTTTAAGGTGTAGTCCTTTCCCAATACATAGAGCTTCCATTTTTTCATTATGTCTTCTCGATTCTTCATACAGCTTTTTAGCCATTTTGAATTCATTTATGGTTTTAGCAATACCAGCTGCACCGCCTGCTAAAGCTCCCGCAGCTGATAATCCCGCAAAAATAGGAATCAAAGGTAATACTCCCCCAGTTTTTGGAATAGGAATAACGCGAGGGAGCTTAATCGATGAATCATCAGCCAATTCTCTAGTAGCGGCAATAGCTAATTCTATTGCCATTTTCTTGCTCTTAGGTTTTAATTTTTTGATATGCCTTTTTGCTTTTGTAATAACAGATTTTAATTTACTTTTTAACCCTTTTCCAGGTGTAATTTTTGGAGAATGCTTTTTTTGCTGACATAGCCTTACTTTATAAGCGTGCCGCGAGTTTTTCAGCTATACTGGCATCGAAGCAACCGCTCGCTCTTTCGCCATTTTTAACAAAATTAAATCAGCCTTATGTCGATCCTTTAAGTTTGATGACTTGTGATATGCAATATCGTGATCTTTGCAGTATTCGTCCAACTTATTTACGCCGTTATCTCCTTTTGTTAGTCTTTTTATTAATTTAGTACCTGGGCCACAGTAATTATATCCTGGTAAGTGTAATTCAAATGGTAAATTATTTATAAGCCAATTGAGAAGACTACTCTCTCCAAAACACATTATAAGACTGATGATTCCGGTTTGAATACTTTAATAAATAGTTATGTGATTCGAGTTTGTTAACGTTATTTTATTTATAATAATTACATTCGATTTATCAATCCAACTGCTTTCAGCTGAAGACAAACCTAACCATTTTACTAAAACCTTGTTACCTTTTCTTCTAAGAACTTTCTCGACTAGATATATATTGGGATGTTTTGTTTTTTGAAGTTCTTGTGTATAAAATGCTCCTAAAATAGGCAGACCTCTGATAGTGTCTTCAATTAAGTAAGTTATAGGATTTATATTTTGTATTTTACGAATTTTAAATATTTCTGTTGACCAGTTGGGAGTATAACCTTTTTCAAATGTACCTTTGTATTTACTGATACGCACATAATCACCTACTTTGTACTTGCTTTTTAAATTATCATTTTTTGGCAACTTTAAATACCTTTCTAATATCAGTTTTTTATTCATATTGTTCACATTAGCAGGGATTTCATTAAAAGTGCGATGGTGAGTGTGATTGTATTTGTAAATAACATCATTGAGGGTATTATTTACCCAATTGTAATTGCCTTTTAAACTAAATTCCTTATAGATTTTAGATTTCAATGTTCTGATAAATCGTTCGACTATTGAAGCTTTTTTTGTTGAGAAGGTTGAATAATGGTTAATATGAAACGATTTCATAAGCTTCTGAAATTTGTTACTATAAAATTCTATTCCATTATCGGTTTGCAGATTTTTAGGAACACGCCCTTTATCCAACAAAGTTTTGAAAGAGTTATACACATCTTCTTTGCTTTTACTTCTCATAGGAAAGGCCCAAGCATATTTCGAAAATTAATCAATAACGTTAAGAATATATCTATAATTTTTATTTTCTTTTGAAATTGATTGCAAATCAATTAAGTCTGCTTGCGACAAGTCATCTATATCTCTCATTACAACATGTCTTCGCGGATAGTTTACTCTCGCATTTTTATGAATTTCGTTTACCACGTCAGCTTTGCTCATGTTCACAACTCAGTAGGTATGTTTGTCTCGAATTCTGCTATAATACTGAATAAATGCATATTATTAGGACTATTTATTATTTAATTATGTCAGCTTCTTTTAACTCTTCGATTATTGATAAAATTTCATTATCATGATTTGTATTACCAGCATCTCGGGAAGCAATTAATAGTTTCAATCTTTCAACCAGTTCGTTAGGATCGTCCCAATATACCAAGTCAGTGCTATTTTTGTATTTCTTTAACGTTGGTAAGCTTCCTCCAAATTTAGTGACAATATTATTGTTTGACGATTCAGAAAACAATGGTTTGATTATTTCACGATATTTTATACCTTTATCGCCTCTAATTTGCCCATTAGGATTGAAATCTCTCTTATGTGCATTTGTATAATGCAACATATCTTTATAGACAAGTTTATCTTTGCTCGATATTTGTTTCAAATCAGGTTTTCTTCGAAGTAAAAGTTCTTTTAAACCAGGGGTTAAATTGAAGCTTTTGTCACCAACTTTAATTAAAATTGTATTATCATTATTTGCACTATCTATTTTAGAAAACGAAACTATTGAATTACCCATTAATATTTTTTTGTTTCACTCCTTATTCCAAATGGTATGTTTAGGTCATAAATATCATAGATATCACGACCCTCTAATGATATTTCTAAATCATCCGGTAATTCCGTCTGGGGAGGCTTTTTAACGTTCAGTACAGAATTCAGTTCTAGGTCATAGCATTCTTCAAACTTAGTAGATGAGCTAGTATTAATGTCACCTAATTCCACGTCTTCAAAATTAGAGTGTGTATTATCAAAATTTTGTATTTTTTCTAATGTTTTATTTGAATCAACTAGAGTTTTAAGGGGATCTGTGACAGGTTTTAACATTTTTTCAAGTGATAAGTTCGTAGAGTGTTCCTGGTTTTTCATTTGTTTTATTTTATTCTTTATGGAGTCTACAGACTTCATTAATTCTATTTTAATATTTTTCTCCATGTTATACTTATTAACAACTGTATTCAGCTAATGAACAAATTATACTGAATTTGATTTGCCATGTTAATTACTTATATATATATACATATAAACAGTCAGTCAAATTTAAAAAAACATATCAAATTTCTGTCTGTACCTTCCATTATTTAATGACGATTCTTTATTAATAAGTAGAAAATTATAAGGTTTACTCCAAACAGTTTGACAAATATTTCTAAACTCTTTCCACTGTAAATCAGAAGTATGCTCTTCATAAATATGTTTTAAATTCACATCATCTTGTTTGAATATAATAAGAAAATTCACATTGTCACGCAACAGTTGTTTTGGAATTTTGGATAGGTTTGAGATAAATAGAAACAATCTATTTGTTTATGTCTACCCATACAAAAATAATTGCGAATATTAACTTGATTTTCACACGCAACATCATCAAAAATAAACACAGAATTTGTTAAAGTTTCACTCGGAGAAATTACCTCTTTATCATCGCTAAATTTGTAGAAGTTAATCTGCGAGACTCTTCCTAATACTTCACTCAAGAAACGATACTTTGGTTGAAATTAAGTTTTGGAATAAAGATAAAGATTTTTAAATTTTAGACCATTTTCATGTAACAACAAACTAATCATAACGTTTGTTTTACCACAGTTCGATGGACCGCACATTATACGTCGAATCGTATTCGGTAATAAAGGACTATGTCTGATCTGGTGAGAAGTTTCATTTAAATCTATATTATTAATTTTCAAAGATATGGGTTGCTTGATCAACTTCATTTTGACAATTACTGTAATGAATGTCTAACACACATATTTATAGGTAGCTATAACTTTAACACTAAATTAGATATACATATCATAAAGTATAAATAACAGCATTTAACATGTTTGAACAGGTCTAGAAAGTTAGGAATTTTGTATTCTCGTATTACAATATTATATTTTTAATAATTGATTTCATTTGGTATTGAATATCATACAGATTTAAAATTGCATTCCTTATTTCATTATGCTGTCATAGTCAGCCGAAACAGGACCTGTTGCTAGCAGAGGAATCAAGTTTTATTGGTAAGTACGTTTTTAATGTTATTAGTTATTACAATAGTATATTATATTATTATATGAATAATTAGATATCTTACTTTAGTTTTATTTTCAGAATCATGTCATACAGCCCCAGCATTCTCAACATTGGAGGACTTAACAGATTTGTATTTGATAATGTTGATTCTCAAATCCCAAGTCCTGTGGACGAAGTTGACCAGACAGAAATACAAGAGGTTAGTAAATATTATTTTATTCATCATAGTTAAATTCATATAGTTATGAACTTTATTTAATATACAGAGAATGGTAGACAGTTAAAAAACAAGCCATTTTTTACTCTCAAGGAAATTATGAATGTTTTGAAAAGCATCGGAACAAATCCTCTGATCATTCTACAAAGTCAAAAAAATTGTCACCGTCTAAAAAGCGTCAAAGTTTATTAACGTCATCGGCAAATTCGTACATTGTTCGAAGAAATCGTCCTAAGCAAGGACGTCTTCTAATTAAGATAGATATTCGTGAATTAGATTATGTAGACAAAAATAAAAAAAACGAGGCTTGCTTAAATGCACAATATGTGGTTGAGGAGCCTTATGATGATGTAATGGATATCACAGAGACATTAATAAAAAAAATAAGTAAGAAATTGTGTGATACTGAGTAGTCTTAAGATAATGTTTTTATTTATGTTTAGTTGTATTTCTAAAAATAAATAAATGTTATCTTTTTAAAAATGTGTAATTGTTATGAGTCAATGTTTGTATGCATGCTTTATATTTATGTAAAAATTAAATAAATGTTGTGGCTAAATTTAGTAGCTCAGTACCGAATTGTGGAATACAAACCTCTAAGCAACATCGTGCGTAGGCTATCATGACGGCCATTGTTGACGTTCAAGGCTTTAAAACAGAAGCAAATGAATTTATACTAAAAGAAATAGCTGTATGGTGTAATAAAAACCTACAAGTGTTTTTAATCAAACCACCATTTCCTTTTTACGATTTGACTAAATCAGAAAGACGGCAGGTTTGCTGGATTGAACGTAACAGAAAAATATAATGGAGTGAAGGATTTATACCTTACTTGTACGGGCAACGTACACTTCTTGATAATTGATAGATAGAAATGATAGATGGTATAACTTGAACAGTTATTTATTGGTAACCGCAAAGTATAAACTTGATAAACTATGCTAAATTATGATTAAATGATTGATACGTTAAAATGCTTATGAGTACACGATACGCTTGCTGAAAGTGAACTGATTTTATAGATGTTACAAATTGTCACGTTTGGCGTAAAATGCTGACCGCGGCAACTGTACGGTCGTTGGCCCGTACATGTTCCCGGGGGACAAAAGGTGAGAAGTGGTTTGATGAAAAAGGTGCATGTAAAATGATTGTATGTAATGCATGTATGATTACAAGGATGATCCACTTGGTCCTTATAGACTAAAGTTGATAAACTTATAGTCTCTAATGATCCTAGTAGGCACGCAACACTACACAGTTTGTTCACTCACTTTGAACACAGATTTTTTCACAAAAGGCGACGTGCCTCTATCTTGTTTATGTTTACGCGCACTATTTGCTCTACGGAAGCCTAGCACTTTACACTGGCACTGATCATCGTCACTGATAGTAGATGACGCCCTGCGGGCCGGGGCCGGCGCGGGCTCCCGCGCTGGCTCGCTACTGCTGCGTGGCGGCGCGGGTGGCGCAGGTAGCGCCCGTCCGCGCCACGCCAGCCACCCGACGCCACCGCCAAGTACCGCGACAACACCCACCACTATGTATATTGCTGTATAGTGATGGATATCGTGATACGAGATGCTCTCCACCGGTGTGCGGCTTTCCTTCAAAATGCGAATCTTATCGTGTATTTCCCTCAGTTCATTTTGTGTCTCTGACAGATTCACAGTTTCTATAGGAGTCGTCATAGAAAAGTTGATGATATGGTTGATCGGTGGTATATACCCAAGGTTGGTAATGTATGCCGAAACGTTGATATCACTGCTCATATCCTTGTGCGAGTAGAGCGTGAAGTTCTTTGTTTTTATCATACAGCCTTGACCGAGGTTAATGATTCCTGACCGGCTCAGCTGTTGAGCGGTAACTTGATCGTCGCATAATATTCGCACCTGACACCCATTACAGCAAAAGTAAATAAATGAATTAGCATTGTTCATTCTAATCCATTCATTATTACACGAATTTATTTTCGTGACACATTGATTTGTTTGATGATTCACCTCGCACAGGTCATTGTCGCTAATAAGGTGGTTGATAGGATTTTGTATACGACATAAAGAAAATTTGACACAAGGTACACACTGCTGTAAATCCATTTCCGTCAAGGTCATGAAAATATCTTTCTGGAGATTGATACCAACGTACTCGGATTTCGGTACAATGCTGATTTTGCTGTTTCCTGATTGTTGCGGTATAGGTATCAACCTATAAATTTCTAAGTTGTTTTGACTAACTAAAGGTACCTTGATTTCAAAAAGACAGTATTTTGCAGATGCTCTTGTTTTAACTGTCAGCAATTGATAGATACTTTTCATATCGTTCTGCACATCATCAATCGGCAGAGAGAACTCCTTGGGCAGCTGACTTGCGATTCTGCTTAGTTCGCCTTTTAGTTGTTCCGGTGACAGCAAATGCGGGTTAAATCGACCATGATATATGTCGATTATAGTGTCTGATAACATGTCTTGTATGTTTTTCAGATTCTGTAACATATTATTGGCGATAACAGCGGTAAATGTGAACATGTTTAAATCAAAATTGTTTTGAATTTCTTTCTGAAAGTTTTTTGTGGTATTGTCTAAGTTCAATAGATGCTGGTTGATTGCTTTATGCTGTTTGTCAATCAAACTAGTAGTTCTCTTCAAGATATCATACTCTGACTCGATGATGGAAGTCTGATTGCGCCATAATGATGCCATATGCCCTTGATTATCTTTGATAAGTTGAATATCTCTTTGATATTGCTCCGCGAAATGTTGATCTAATACGCCGAATAGGCTGTTGGCGATGTAACCGACACCGTTGATAAGCCCCCGGCGCTGTCGCGTGCGAGAATGCTGACTCAGGAGCATATGGTTATAATATTCAAGTTCATTGTATCCGTGCTGTAATTGTAATAACGCTACATCGCATCGGATAGTTTTGTTTATTTTTGTACATTGGTCGTCCAAGTACTGTATGTATTTATTTAGAGCCAAAAATCCTTGTTGATATGGTTGCATGTCGTAATAGGCTAATATCTTCCACTCGTCTCTTACGAGTCGCATATCGGTAACTTTGTCAAAATAAACATATTTATCCTTGATTTCCGTTAGGTTGTATGCACTTGATGCACCTGATATAATGGTCATAAAAAATAATAATGCCATGACGACAGAATTGAACGATAAACGACGCTTCGACAACGTAGCATGTTCCTGCGTTTGTTGGTGATTTGGTTTGTGAACTTGCTCTTCACTGTGTGTTGGTAAAATGGATAGCTTGATGATAGGTCTCTTGATGAACCCATTTTTCGTCTTGAGTGTTACGACTCTGACGTAACCGTCAGCTCCGGGGTGCAGCTCCGTGACTCTGCCCATAATCCATTTCCCTGCTGGTAAGTTGTCGTCATGAATAAGTACGACGTCATCCATCTTGATATTTTCTTGCTGCTTTCTCCACTTACTCCGGGATGTTAACTGGTCGAGGTATTCATTGCGCCATTTCTTCCACGTGTCTTGGAATATTTTTTGCGTCAAGTACCATCGCGTTCGAAGATCTCTTTCTGTGTCCATGATAGTTAACCCAGCCCCTCCTGTTAGAAAATGTGCTGGTGTGAGGTAGTCTAAATCATCAGGGTCTTCCGATAATGGACAAAGTGGTCGCGAATTGAGACATGCTTCCAATTGCGTTAAAAGCGTAGAGAACTCTTCGAATGTTAAATTTTGCTCGCCTATGACTCGCTTAAGGTGGTATTTTAAACTCTTCACAGCTGCTTCCCAAAGGCCTCCTGCTGACGGCCACGATGGAGCGTTAAAGTGCCACTGAATTTCCATCTCAGTGACTACTTTAAGCAAATCTTGATTATTGATCTGCAGCTGCTCGAGCTCGTTTTGAAGGACGTTATTTGCTCCTAAGAAGTTGGTGCCGTTGTCACTGTAAATGTGACAAGGCGTTCCTCTTCGGGCTGCCATTCTACGCAAAGCTGCTATAAAAGAAGATGTTGTCAGGTCCGACACAAGTTCTAGGTGCACGGCCTTGGTTGCCATGCACACGAATACTGCTACATAGCCCTTCGTGGTCTTGATCCCACGGCCCTTGTTGGCTTTAACAGTGACGTATCCTGTGAAGTCCACGCCTGTATGGTAGAAAGCTCGTGGCGATGGATTGCACCTTGCTTGCGGCAAATCACCCATAAGCTGTTGCAATTTGTAAGGGCTATGACGTCGACAAATGACGCATTTACGCAATTGTTTCTTGACAGTGCGCATTCCACCTATAACCCAATACTTGTGTCTTATAAATGCTAGACACAATCTTGCTCCACCATGATATGTCATCTTGTGCGCATAATCAATGATGAGTTCGGCCAATCTGCCATTTGATATTATAATGGGAGTTTTGCGATCTTCATTTATACGCGCGTGCCTTAATCGACCTCCCACACGTAAAAGACCTTGATTGTCCAGGAAAGGATGTAAATTAATAATCTTGCTCTTGTTTGGTATATTCTTTCCATCCTGAAGACTGCAAATTTCACTCCTAAATTCTGCTTGCTGATGATTTTTCATTATAATAATAGTTGCTTGCTTGATTTCTTGCAAAGTTAAGTAGTTGATATTACCTACACGTTGTTTTGTAATAAATCGACGCAACCAGGCTATAACGCGTATTATAAACATAAAACTGCTGAATCTAGTTATCAATGTTGCTATAATATCGCTATCTTTGTCTTGCTTGGCGACAACGTTGACTTGTTTTGTTGATTATTTCACCTCTTGATCGGTAAAATATTTCGGTCGATCTACGTCGCATCCGATGGTCCCCTGTAGCCAACTGGGACCTTGCCACCAAAGTGTATGTTCCCTGAGCTGTGTTGCTGACATGCCTCTGCTACCACAGTCTGCAGGGTTCTCACTGGATTTGACGTATCTCCATAATTCCGTAGGTATAACTTCCCTGATCTGCTTGAGTCGATTCTCTACAAACGGTTTCCACCTGCCGGGATCACCATTTAACCATCCTAGCACCACCATCGAATCAACCCAGCAAAAGGATTTGATGTTGTAGTTACTGAAGCAGTTTTTAATCTTAGTCATCAATCTTGATAGTAAGTGTGCGCCCATTAACTCCAACCTAGGTAGGGAAACATTCTTGCTGACTGGGACTAATTTGGCCTTTCCTGCTACTAAATGTATTTTATAATCTGCTCCTGATCCGGTGATCCTGCAATAGACGACGCACGCGTATGCCTTAGTCGAAGCATCGCAGAATCCATGTAATTCGATTTCTTGATTTTTTCGAATGCCTAACCATCTTGGTATTTGATAATGTTTTATGCTATCGATATCTGCTATGCTTTTGACCCAAACTTGCTTGATATTTTCGGGTAACTTGTCATTCCACTGTAGGTCAGTTTGCCAGACCGATTGAAATATAATTTTCAAATTTGTTGTCAGGGGACATAGCCACCCTAATGGGTCAAATAACTTAGAAATATCAGAAAGCATTGATCGTTTAGTAGGATTAAGAATATTTGGCTTTATTTTCGGCTCAAATAGAAAAGCATCTTGTTTGCAGTCCCAACGAAGCCCTAAGGTTTTTGTTGACTCTGCGTTAATAAAGTTATAGCCTTCTTGCTCAGGCTGATTCGGACTGATTTCTTCAAGCAATTCTGAGCAGTTAGAGGCCCATTTTCTTAGATTAAAGCCACCAGATCTTAAGATATCGGAAAGCTCTTTTTGTAAGAGCTTTGCTGAGGGAATACAGTGTGTTCCGTAAAGTAAATCATCACAGTAAAAAGCTTCCCGCAACGCGGTGATAGCTTCACTGCCCGGATATTGATCTTGCTCATCTTTTGCTAATTGCTGCAGTGTCATCATGGCCAGATACGGTGAAGGTTTTAAACCGAACGTTACGGTGGTCAACTGATATTCCTTTAGTGGATGTTTAGGGGAATCTCTCCATATAATTTTCTGCAGCTTTTGATCTTCTTCAGCTACCCAAATCTGCCGGAACATTTTCTCAATATCCGCTGTGAAGCCATACTGATACTGACGCCATTTTAAAATAAGGGATTGGAGATCCTTTTGTAAATTCGGACCCCGTGCCATGATATCATTTAAGCTTGAACCACTTGAAGTTTTATATGACGCGTTAAACACAACTCGCAACTTCGTAGTTGCAGAGTCAGCTCGTAAAACACAATGGTGCGGTAGGTAACAATCGGGTCGTATGTTATTTGATGCAAGTTTCATATGACCGAGTGCAATGTACTCGTCTATAAATAACTTATAATCTTTTGCTAAATTTTTATTTCTTGTCAATCTACGTTCCAATTGATGAAACTGGGCAATAGCTATAGATTTTGATGCTCCTAACTGTTTCTCGTATTCTTGCTTGAGAGGGAGGCGTACTTCGTACCGGCCGTCTTGCTTACGTACCGTTGTATGCTCAAAGAAAGTAACGCATTGCTTATCTTCTGCTGATAAATCCGCATCTTCGGCGATATCTTCAATTTGCCAGAAACGTTGGATGTCGTCCATATCGCTCACGATAACGTAACATTGGCGACTTTGCGTTGTCCCGATACTGCCGCAAACGATCCACCCTAGTTGAGTCCGTTGCGCGATCGGCATAGATGGATTGCTACCCTTGCGCAGACCGTCTAAAATAATTGCAGGGAAAACGTCCGAACCTAAAACTAAGTCAACAGGACGACTAATATTAAAATCGTTATCCGCTAGTTGTAATCCTTGTAGATGTGGCCAATCCTGCTTGATGATTGTACAACCTGGCAGATTCTTAACTATTTTGTTAATGATGTAAGCTTCCACATTGAATTCGAAGTCCCTGTTGTAAATAGAGGAACAATTCAGTGTGATAATTCCTTTGCAGCTACTCTCTTTCTCGCCTACTCCTGAAATAATACCCTTACATCTCTTTCTAGAAAGCTGTAAAATCTGTGCGGCGTTTTCTGTTATTAAAGTCATCTGAGAACACTGATCTACTAAAGCACGCATTTTATGATAAGTGCCGAATCGATCTTGCACATTGACAATAGCCGTAGTGATGAGTACTTCAGATGATGCCTGGTTCCGTGAAACATACGAGTTCCCGCGGGGCATTTCAGAAGTCGAGGGCTTGCTTTTTACAGAGTTTGTTGAACTCGCGTAAACTGTGTGCAAGATAGTATTGTGCTGTCCATTGCACTCACGGCACGTTTTGCTTGAAAAGCAATTCTTTCCTTGATGGTCGAATAAACAATTTTTGCATAAATTGAGTTTCGAAATTGTTCGTCGTTTCTCATCCGATGACATACTTAGAAATTGCTGACAATAATAAATTCCATGCTCTTCGCTACAAATTGGACACAAAATGTTACTTTTTTGTGAAATTAATTTCTTATTTTGATTTAATGATTTTGATGAAACTTGATTGGTTGCGAAAGCTTTGTAATTATGCGATTTTCCCAGCTTCTGCACCCCTGTTGGTGGTAAGCTGTTTGACTTGAGTGCAAGTTCTTGTTTCTTGCGTGTAGCTGAAGATTCCATAGTGGTAAACCTGTTCTCTAAAAATTCCAAAAATTCTTTCAAGTCTGGTATTTCTCGAGGTTGCTTCAAGGATTCCAAATAATCGTTATAAGTACCTGAATCTAATTTTAGCGACATTATTTGAACAAGCAACGGATCCCATGTGCTTACGTCAACACCAAGGTTCTTGATAGAATTCAAACACTCATTGATGGTGTCATGAATGCGTTTGATAAGTGTAACGTTGGGATGCTGCATGACGGGTAAATTTAAAAGGATATTTATGTGCGAAGTAAATATGAGTCTCTTGTTGTTAAATCTGTGATTCAGCAAATCCCAACAAGCTTGATAATTATTGGAATTTATTGCCAGATGCTGTATTAATTTCTCCGCTTCGCCTCGAACCTTACTTTTCAAAAATTGCATTTTTTGTGCAGGGTTCAGGGAAGGATTCCTATGGATAGTCTCCGTAAATAAATCTTTAAAGGAAACCCACTGATAATAATTTCCAGTAAAGGTTGGGATCTCGATTTTAGGTGTAAACTTCTCCCTATGCGATGTTGACCACAATTTGCTATTAATCGCCTTTTTCATGATTTTGTACCGCTTTTCATTTGCTGCAAATAATTCGTCATACTCTCTATCCTCACCGTCAAGCTCACCGTCTATTTCCCAGTGGAGAGAATCTATGACTGACCATCTTGAATTCAGCTGCTGTAACAGATCTTCAAACTCCCATTTCTCTGTCACATCTTCCAAATCGATGTCATCTATAGTGCGAACGAAAGCTTTGAAGTTTGTTTTTTGCTTTTTTAGCAGCTCGGCGGTCTTACTGTCTGTACCTCGAGATAAAGATCTTGAATCCATAGTGATTTGACCCACCTGCGTCGGGCCCGGCCTGCCCGGGCTTAGCAACTTTGCGTCTGCGCTCGGTGTAGAAATTCTCGGTAAGCACTGCTGTATGTGGGCTTTGGCATTTTTATAAAATTCCAAAGCCTGTGCAAAATGATTGTCACGAAAATAAAAGATATTATCGTCTTTATAATTCTCTAGATTAGAATGGTTAGATTCAAATTCTTTCCAATACGAATCCAACGTCTCCAGTTTCCTGGTGATGTAGTCGATCGTACGGCGATCGCGGCCTGTCTTCTTGAAAGACGACAGAAGCTGCTCCATCGCACCGACTGTTTGCTCTTGATTAGCTAGAAGGTCTTCCATTTTTATAAATAAAAAATTGGAAAGATCTTACTTGAAAACTGCTGTGGACACCCCTTGCTTGGTGCTGTAGTCACTGCGCGTACTTGCTTGCCCAGCGCTGCTTGCTTGTTAACCTTGATAGTCGCTGATCACTGCTAGTCCTCACACGCGAAAGGTCCTGCTTTTACCAACACGCGCGAAAGGTCAAAGCTAACGAAGGACCATGAATGTACGGGCAACGTACACTTCTTGATAATTGATAGATAGAAATGATAGATGGTATAACTTGAACAGTTATTTATTGGTAACCGCAAAGTATAAACTTGATAAACTATGCTAAATTATGATTAAATGATTGATACGTTAAAATGCTTATGAGTACACGATACGCTTGCTGAAAGTGAACTGATTTTATAGATGTTACAAATTGTCACGTTTGGCGTAAAATGCTGACCGCGGCAACTGTACGGTCGTTGGCCCGTACATTACTCAAATTATCAATATTTAATTGCAGATGTTTTAAAAGATAAGTGTATTAACGTTAAAGGTCTTGAAAAAATGTTATGGTTGAAGGATATTTTAAATACTAATAATTTAATTAATTTAGAAGATAAATTTTGTCCTAATTTGTTATGTTTATATGATCGCTATAAGTGTTCTGAAGATTTGTACAATTGTATTTATCATGACTCAATATGTGCTTTAAAAAAATGTTTTGTGTTTAAAAAAATGGTGCATTGATAATATAATAAACTTTTTTAAATTGATAATATACATTGTTTTATTTTACTTAATAGTTTCCTAGACTCATAAACATATCCATTTATTTTTTAAATTGATAACATGATTACATTGATATTACATGGAGTGAGGAATTCATTAGGTACACACATTCATATTAAAAACTCACTAAAAGTAACGCTACCATTGATCACTAAATAATTGCTAAACTTAAAAAATTATGTTAACTATAACAGTATGGTATTACTGGGCACTCTGAGTTATGCAGAACACATTAATATGAATCGACCTCGATTGTAAAATTGGGGCTTCTGTATCACGCAGCTCGAGCGGCGACGCGAGAGCAAGTGATGCAGAAGCCCCAATTTTACCCTACTAACGGTTCACTCCCAAGGAGCATAATTGCTCTTTGTTCACTCCAATCACGCTTTGAACGATGCAGAATAAAACCTTTCGAGTAATTGACTTTCGGAATGTTTCGATTACGAGTGCTTTTAGTAATGAGTCTCATCCAATACAGGTTTCGAGCGTGGACCTTTTTGATTGAATGTGATTTTGTGGAATGATTGAAGTTTATGATTTTGTAAGTGTGTGCAGTTTGTATGTATGTGTTTGCGTATGTTTATGTGCATTATGTGTGTCTTGATTGTTTTTGTGGCGTGTTCGTGTTTTGATATCGTAGCTACCTACGATATCAAAACACCTTCGTCAGCGATGTGTTTTGGCATTCACTCATCATTATGTTTAATGCATTAGTAATACGAATCAATTATAAAAGTAAAATAGTTATTACTTAATCTGCATAAAGTAATAATTATTTTACTTTTCAGGTAAGAAAACATGGCATTGCTTCAAGAATTTCCAATTGCGCTTATGACTTTGCATTTCTTAAAAAGATTTCCAGTTAAACTATTGAAGCAATTTGCATACCTTTTTCCAAGGTGACAGCCGTGTAACAGGTGCTGTGACCCTACAAATTTGGAATGCAGATTGCATAAACTTCTCATCGACACCTTAAAAAAAAATTGCACCTCCGTACAAAGTATGCACGATAAGGTACCTACAAATATTTTAAATTCAACCGTAATTTCTAATAAGCATCAAGATATATAAATCACGAAAATATTTCACCAAATCTTAACTTAAAACGAATTCCCAAACCAACATTTTTCTACACTAAAATTAAATAGCTTTTCTAAGATAAAATATTGTAATAATATCAGTTTTCCTTCAAGAAGGTGCTAACAAAGAGATTCTACCACCTAAAGTAAAAATTAACAAGTACTATGTACTTACCTAATAATACATTGAACATTTCGCAAGGATCTTTTAGTTCATGGCCTATAACATTAAATTTATCATCTGTCTTTTTTGTGTGAAGATTTTCATAAGGCAGTTGTAGTTTGTTTCACAAAAAAGCACAAAACCAAGTAATCTTTGTCTTATTCTTAAATATTTCAACCACTTAGTAACAGAAAATTAATAGTACCTTTAGTAATCTGTATTATATTTAGAGCTTCAATAAAATCCTGAATACGAGTAGGTGTTTTATTAGGGCACTGATTTAAAGAGGCAGTTGTAAATAGCAGTTTTGGGAAGTTAAAAATTATAAATGGCACGTTTAATAACTAGTTCAGCAGTTAAAACTAAGCAGTAAAGTAAACAAAAATGAGTAATAAAAATAATGAAATTTATCAGTAAATATATAATTGAGCAGGAAAATAATTAAATGGGCGGTAAAAAATATTGAACGAGCAGTTACTTGTGGGCAGTAATTAATCGGAATTTGTCGGTAAAAAATCTCATTCTTCACATTCTTCACACTAGTATAATAAACTGAGGTTGTCGGAGTCCTGCTTAGCAGGGCTCCTACTTTCGGATTAAGAGTCAAAAGAGAACCTCACATAACCTATTAAGTTACTTGCAGTCGCACCTAACCCTAGGCACTCGAAAGCAAAGGAATGACGCACAAATTTGACATTAGCTTTCTTTCCATAATTTTTACCGCTCATTCAGTTATTGGACTGCTCAATTATTTTTAGATCTGACATTGTATGATTAAATAAACGACTAATTGATTTTTTATTACTGTCCATGTTTTACTGTCACAATAATTAATCAACTGCCATCAAATTAAATAACTGCTCATTATGTTTTCCAACTGATCATAATAACATCTCGAATATTTAAACAACACAACAGCTCAAAAAATTTGTTCCCTTTTATTAGTTTTAATATATTTTTTGGTAATTATCTTTGGTAGTAATTTTGTTAGTAGGCTATTTCTATGGTAAGTAATTTCTGTTTTTAGGGTTCCGTACCTCGAAAGGAAAAAACGGAACACTTATTGGATCACTTTGTTGTCCGTCCGTCTGTCAAGACCCTTTTTCTCAGGAATGCGTGAAGGTCATCATCATCATCATATCAGCCAAACGACGTCCACTGCTGGACATAGGCCTCCCCCAAGGTTCTCCACACAGACCGGTCTTGAGCCGCCCGCATCCAACCTCCTCCCGCGATCTTGACAAGATCGTCGCTCCACCTTGCGGGGGGCCTACCTCTGCTGCGTCGTTCGGTACGTGGCCGCCACTCCAGAACCTTTCTGCCCCAACGGCCATCGGTTCTTCGAGCTATGCCCACTGCCACTTCAGCTTGGCTATCCGGAGAGCTATGTCGGCGACTTTGGTTCTACTGCGGATCTCCTCATTTCTGATTCGATCTCGCAGGGAAACTCCAAGAATAGCTCTCTCCATCGCACCACCACACCTCTGTGCCACGCCTGTGGCGTTTTACCCTCGAGAATGACGGAATTAAATAGCTTCCGGAGGGCTTCTCTAGCGGGTGCACCGCCGGCCTTCAGAAGCTCACTCGTAATTCCGTCATCACCCGGCGCCTTGTTGTTTTTAAGCTGTTTGAGAGCCACACTAATCTCGTACATGCTGACGTCCGGGATATCTTCGGTATAGTGTCGGGTCAATCCAGCTCTAGGGTCTGACGCTGGAGTGCTTGCGGGTTGTTGCGTTGTCGTGTATAGCTATCCATAGAACCTTTCGATCTCCTCCAAGAGCTCAGGCTTGGACGATACGATTCTGCCATCCTCCGTCTTCAGCTTTGTCAGCTGACTCTGCCCAACAGGCACATCCCACTGGAACACTTTGGATCCCTTATTCTGCTCGATCGCCTCACGAACACATTTTGTGTTGTATTGGCGGAGATCGCGAGTCAGAGACTTAGAGATCTGTCTTTTGAGGTGCCGATATTTCAGCATGTCGTCGGAGGATAGCAGAACTATCTTGCGCCTTTCCTCTAACAGCTCGAGGGTCGGATCCGAGATCGTTTTGGCTCTCTGGCTTTTCTGGGGCTTAAAAAATTTAGCCCCTGTTGTATGGACAGCATCCACGAACCCGTTACTGTACACGTCCACATCTACGCATTCACCCAGGCATTCGAAACGGTTCTTGAGTTCGAGCTGAAAGCTCTCGGGTTTTTGGATATGAACCGGTGCCGGTCGGAGCGTGGACTTTATCAACCTTGACCGTTCGAGGCTTGTACAGATATTCAATGTGCCTCTTACCATTCGGTGATTGCTCCCCACTTTAAGTGAATTGATCACGGAGACATCATCGAATATCTGCCTCTTCGTCGACATGATAGAGTCGATCTCATTGCGTGAAGGTATCAAACTGAAATTTATACTAAATACTCGAATCTACGGTTCCATTGAGCTGTAAAAAAATCAAACTTCTAATCCAACGCAATCAAAAGATACAGCTGTATATCCTGCAAATTGCAGCATATTTTCAAACTCGCATTGGAATCAAAACCTACAGGGTACTTCCCGTGAACTCAGAATCTTGAAATTTGGTACGAAGCAACGTCTTATATCACATATGAAGGAAAAATTGCGAAAACCGTAATTTTTTAGTTACAGCATATAACAAAATATTTTTAATAAATTTAAAGTTACTACCCCTTTCTCTTGAACGCGTGGAGGTATTAAATTGAAATTCATATCAAATACTCAAGTATATAACACCGTTAGGCTGCAACAAAATCAAACATCTATGTCAACGCAATCAAAAGAAAGAGCAATATAAGCATATTTTCAAACTCGCGACTACTCGCAAGGGAATCAAAACCTACAGGGTACTTCCCGTGAACTAAAAATCTTGAAATTTGGTACGAAGCAACTTCTTATATCACTTATAAATTAAAAATTGCGAAAACCGTAAATTTTTAGTTACATCATATAAGAAAAATATTTTTAATAAATTTAAAGTTACTACCCCTTACCCTTGAACGCGTAGAGGTATTAAATTGAAATTCATATCAAATACCCAGGTATATAACACCGTTAGGCTGCAACAAAATCAAGCTTCTATGTCAACGCAATCAAAAGAAAGAGCAATATAAGCATATTTTCAAACTCGCGACTTCTCGCAAGGGAATCAAAACCTACAGGGTACTTCCCGTGAACTCAAAATCTTGAAATTTGGTACGAAGCAACATCTTATAGCCCAGATAAAGGATGCGGAAGGCTGAGGACCGTGTGCTGTGGTGCGTGTTGGGAGAGGCCTATGTCCAGCTGTGGACTGCGATAGGCTGATTGAGATTGAGATTTCAAATAATTACATAGTCTTCAAACCTTTTTGCTAATTATTCTGTACTTTATAAGTATTTTTGTAACAGATTTCTAATAGTCACTAAAAACTTTGTAAATCAATAACTTTGATAAAAAATCTTACCATCATTCATCAGCAGACGTTCGCAAGGCTGCTGCAAGGCTGGTATAGGTATTTAAGTTATATTATAAAATAAGCGATATCATCTTAATATATAAAATCCTTGCGTTACTGACTGACTGACAGACACGCTACAGACGAAACTATTAGGCGCAGGAAGCTGAAATTTGGCATGTACACACATCAACAAAGTCTAGGGATATTTTATATTTCATCAAATATCTAAAAATCTATGAAGAATTTTCTGATACAGTAAATAGAAGAATCATAGATTATTTTAAGGTCTTTAATAAAAATAAAAAACATTTCGTGTTTTTTTTTGTTTTAAATAAAAAAATTAATTTTTTTAATCATCATGGAAAATTAGTATGATAACAACAAACATTTCTTCTTAAAAAACTATTAATTTTAATAAAAATGGAAAAAATCTTGTAAAATCTAATCATTAATAATCAGTGTTGCCACCTCTTACATTGATTACACATCGACATCGATTGTTAATACTTAAAATTAAATTGTCAATGTCTTGCTGCGGTATGAGGTCCCATGTCCTTTGCAAGTGTTCGTAAAGTTGTTGTTCAGTCGTCAAATTTGGTGGAAAATCTCTCAAAGCTTTTCGTTGTAACATGTCCCAGGCATGCTCGATAGGATTTAAGTCGGGCGACTGTGCAGACCAATCCAAAACTTGAATATCGTGCTCTCGGAGAGCGGTCGATACCAGCCGCTTCGTATGGCAAGGAGCATTATCGTGCATGAGTAGAAATTCATGGCCTATTTGAGTTCTGTGTGGGACAATAACGGGCTCTACTACCTCCACGTGGTATTTTTGTGCAGTCATGCTGCCTTGGATCCAAACGAGTTGGGTTCGTCCGCCAAGACGAATTCCTGCCCACACCATGATTGTCCCGCCTTGGTATGGGTGGACCTCCTGAGGGTGCCGTAGACGGCTAACTCTCCCTGGAGCTCTCCAAACGCGTGTTCTTCGTGAATCCGGGTGAAACCCAAACCGGGACTCATCGGTGAACAGCACCAAAGACCATTGTTCGTCACTCCATGGTAAATGCTCCCGAGCCCACGAAAGCCGCCGACCGCGATTGCTACGTCGCAATGCTGGAACACGCAATGGTCTTCGAGCATGAAGATCAACTTCATGTAACCTTCTTCGCACGGTTTGGTCGCTTACCAGCAGCTGGTGGTCCTCCTGGAGCCTTTGCACTAGTTGCAGCGCTGTGATATTGGGTTGTCTTCTGGCGGTCATTTGGAGAAATCGATCCTGTCTCTGCGTAGTAACACGATATCTACCTGTGTGCTGTTCGGCCACATCTCCAGTACTGCGATAACGTGACCACAACCTTGATATCACATTTTGACTGGTATGTAGGGCCTCAGCAACGACGCGTTGAATTGCACCATTTTCTAACATGCCCACGGCTCGTAACATTTCATCTCGACTCAAATGACGACGTGACATGACTTTTAAAGTTAGTACGTCACGTTAAATTAAAAAAGAAAAACAATTTAAAACCCTTTTCATTAATAATTATAATAAAACAGTTTTAACTTTCTTTAATGTAACGAATTACTAGCAAATTTGCCGCCATATTTTGTTTATTATTTTGTTTTTTTTCTTTCCATGTTCAAATTTTGAAAATAGAATAAAAGAGGTTTTAATCTGTATATAAACTTTTTGTGGAAACTAACAAGGTTCTAAACTATAAACTCGTAAATAATTTAGGATTAAGATATCCCTAGACTTTGTTGATGTGTGTATGTTCCTTGGGTACCGTAGGGGTGCACTAAGAAGGGATTTCCTGAAATTCCCACGGGATCGGCCAAAAACGGATAAATTAAAAAAAAATGCAGGCGTAGCTGCTGGCGTCCTCTAGTAATATATAAAATCCTTGCGTTACTGACTGACTGACAGACACGCTACAGCCGAAACTATTGGGCGCAGGACGCTGAAATTTGGCATGTATGTTCCTTGGGGACCGTAGGGGTGCACTAAGAAGGGATTTCCCGAAATTCCCACGGGTTCGTCCAAAACGGGTAAATTTAAAAGAAATGCAGGCGTAGCTGCTGGCGTCCTCTAGTATGTTAATATAAAATAAAGGATGACTGATTACAAACGACAAAGACACCCTTTTTCTTTAATTTATCCTCCTCTAGCTTTCCATACTGTAATGTTATGGATTTCATTTTGCAATAAAAATACCATAACTATGACTGGTGAACTTTTACTTATATACCTACAGGTTTGTACGGAACCCTCGGTGCGCGAGTCCGACTCGCACTTGACCGGTTTTATTTTATAAATTTACTCGAAATTTTCTTTGAGTCAAAAGTAAGAGATTTTGCCATTTATTAGAATTACTCAAACTTTTTTATTTATTTGGGCTAAATTTTGGTATTTATTAATATCACGCTAGCTGATTTTATTAAATTCGACTAAATAGTGGTATTGATAGGATCCAATTTTGGCAGTTGTAAAAATATTTTGCGAGTTCTGTTATAAAATATTGCATAGCTATATTTGATGTAGGACCAAATGACACGTTTGCTGTTGAAAGTACATTCTAATAATTGTAATAAGGACTGTTAATTTAGCCAATAATTTTGTTTCAAAGAAAATTCTCAAAACAAACTTTGCTATAAAACACGTTTAGAACATCACTCACAGTGTTCAACGACCGCGTAGCAGTGTGTATCTCTCGTAGCTGAGTGCTACGAGCGGCTACATGGTAGCTTTATTATGACACAAATTGTCTGTTTTGTTGCTTTGTAAATTAAAAAGTGTTTTTTTTGGAGCACACATACTAATTTGGCAAACGTTTGACTGTGTAAATGTTGCAATGGTACAGTGATTGTCGTGCCGTGAGCGAGTATTCCAATAGTTATGGAGCATCCACATCGCAGTTATTTTTGTTTAGCAACTTTAAAAATACGGTAACATTTGGTAACGTTCAATAACTTTAAGACTCAATTCATGGAGATACCACGACTGCTTTGTTTTGGAATGTTGTGCTGTAACTTACCGAAATGTTGCTAAATAAACAGTTGATGCACCATAACAAATTAAATAAATTATATACACGCTATGCTTAGCATTTGGGAGGTCAAATACCTTTTAATTACGCTGGTTAAGTGTTATCGCTATCGCTTCATGGAGTAGTTCAAAGGTCAAACACCGCTGCTATCATAAGTGGGCTTTATGTGGTCATATAATTCTTGTAGAATGAAACGTTTTTTATAAGCTTCCGCTCTGTGGGACGGTTGGCACGGTTGTTACAGACAATCAACAAACTCAAATAACACCCAGACGTAAAAAAAAATGTAGGTCACACTATGTTGTTCACACGTTTGTGTGGCGATCAAATGCACAATACTCGGTGTAATGCAAACTGGAGGCGACTGCTCAAAACACTAAGGTATCTGCACAAATCCTCACATAAAGAACGACGCGGACGTATGAATTATAATTTTTAGGTTATGCTGTATTACTATTCGCTGCTCATCAAAAATCTTGGTAAATATTTCGCTAAAAGAATTAGTTAGTCTTTGCGTTATCAGCAGTCCAGTCAATAAGTGCACAGAAATTCTTCGTCTAAAATAGTTTAATAACAACGTTACACGTTGCCACGTATTATGTACGTAAAGCCTAAATATACAGCCTAGCTCCAGTCAATTAGTTGTGTACAAACATTATCGAGCAAATTAGTTCATGCCCCCACAAACACGCGCTTATGATTAAACTATAACGCTCATTACAGCGTTCGATGTACCGTTTGTTATTGCGAGTTGCTAGTAGTGACGTTCAAGCGCTTGAACCATGTGGTGCAACTATGTGGTTAAAAGAATTACGCCCGCCAATAATCCTGTCTGCGCTTAAAGACTTATTTTCTTGTTCTTTCTCTATTGGTTTTGAGGTTTTTGGTGGTCTTTGTGGCATGCTCTAAGATTAATTGTGGTTTTCTTATGTTTACTGGCAGCGCGCAACCTACTTGTAAGGAAGCTTCCAGTTCAAAATTCTAAATAGAATACGTCTCTTTGGTTTCTCTTGCTGCTGATGACGCATGCCTCTATCGGTCTCTTCTTATTTTCGCAAGCAATAAATAATTATTGTTCTCTGTTAGGAATATCCTTTTAAGCGCTGTGTATATTGTATGTTTATTATATTACGCTATGTATATTTTCGTCATTTATTCTCATATCGAAGTCACGTAACTACTTTACCTCAGGAATCCTAATTTTCTCTTATTCGATTCTATTTATTAAATATTTAGCTGAGAACTGCATTGGGACTTCGCAATGTGCATTTTAAAACTGGTCGGTTGATATTGTTCGATAAAAGTCGCAGTGCAGTCACTCGCGGCAGTTAAAATTAAAATAAAATAATATAATCCTACGCCATTCAATTTTAAGGCTCAAACTGGTAAAAGGCTTGTGAATAAATCAATGGACGATCCACCATAGAAAACGGTTTCTGTATTATATGTAAGTACGTTTCCTTTTCAATTGTCATTGACTGAATTGGAAAACAAAGAGGGTTTGAAGGTCTATGGAGATGTTACTATATAAATAGGTGATGTTTTGTATACGTAGCTTTCGAAGCCATACATTAATTATTATTTATTTGATGAACTAACAGTAGCTACATTGCGTGAATTTTATTTTTATTTTGATGTGTGAATGTTATTTATTAGATCGAAGAACCGATAACCGTTGGAGTAGTGGTGTTCTAGAGTGGAGACTACGCCTTTGCAAACGTAGTGTAGGACGCCCTCCGGCTAGGTGGAGTGACGATATACGCAATGTGGCTGGCAGCGGCTGGACACGAAGAGCTAAAAATCGGGCTCAGTGGCATGACATTGGAGAGGCCTATATCCAGCAGAGGACTATGGCAGGTTGATTATGATGATATTCATACAAGGTAGATAATAAAATACCTACTAAAATTCTTACAAGCTTGCCATTTATGAGCCATACCGTATTTACATATAGACAACTATTGTTTACCGGAATAAGATTTAACGGACACAAAGAACACCCAGAATAAAAGCAGCAATTTGTGGATTCTTATTATCATAATAGGTGTTAGCATTAGGCATTTATTTATTTAACGAATTAAAGTTATTACAACTCAGACGCAAGCTCATTTTAGAAAAAGTAAAGTTAAAATAATGCAGTCTGAAATGTTCACTTTGCAAAGCGAATAATTCCTATATATTTTGCTGCTAAAGACTTTCTGTAGAAATATTGGCATATATGTACTTCTATCACGAAGTGAGGTTATACCTTAAATGTACATAAAACCGCGTATTGCCTTTTCTTATGTATTTTATCTAATAGTTCAATCTATGTAGCCTCAGAATATAATTCAGTATATAACAGTACAAAACTACTTTGTAGACAAAAGTTTAGTCCATATTTGCGAAGGTCAATGGTATTATCAAGTTGCAAGGGCCTGGCAAACTGTAATACAATTTTAACTAACAATTCTCAGTGTGGTTTCTAGGAACGCTCTTTGTGGAAAACGCTGTTAGAAGAACTATAGTTAAGGAAATTCAGGTATTCAGTCACACACTTTACCAGTAAATATTTATAGCTATAGTATTATTTCACATTTCCAGACAGTTGCTCACTGCAAGAGGTCACATACATCATAATTATCATGGGAAGACTGTAATGATGTATTGATATCAAATTATCAAAACTTAATTGCTATTTTAGCTCAACATCCTGACTATACAGCCAATATTATAAAATGAAATATATCCGAAACATAACTGGCGTAGTGTCTGCCTACCCCTTCGAGGATAAAGGCGTGAAGTTATGTTATGTTATACATATATCTGAAAAACTTCCTTAAAGTTATTTATAACTTGTTATTGAACTCAGTACAGAGTGTTGCTAACTCCACTGTTTCTAAATATGTGTTTTGTGAATATAATGCTTCAGCACAGACCGCCTTAGGTTTGTGTTCGTTGTAGTTATATAGCTAGTTGTAAGAAATAATATTCATCATATTATTATTACATATTAAAATTAATGAATAGTTTCATCACCACAAACAGTGAAAACATTTGTGTTGTTTTGTATTTCAAAATTGTTTCCAAGCATTTAATTAGTTCATTCGTATACCTCTTATAATATAGATATCTGTACATAGATGTAGGCATACATACATACACCTACACGCCTATAGCACGAGAAATCCAGTTAGTTCTGTATAAAACTGAATGTCTCTGAAAATACTGACACAATACCTTTGTGCTTATTTTACATTTGAATTGATTTCAGTTCTCTGTGTACATAGCTCTGTTTTTCCGTATCAGTTTAAAACAGTAAAAATAAATTCAGCATGGAAAAGTGCTTATATTTTCACCTTATTGTGGCAAGCCCAGATATTCTTCATGATAATGTACTGACTCAAACGGGAAATTCTTGTTACGAAATTACGTCAATTTGATCAATGCAGCGGTGAGAGATGCGGCTGTTCAACTCCTCTAAATCTCACCAGTTTCACTTTTACCTGTATTTTATAATTCCAGTTGTGCATCGCATTGCAGTGTTCAAGGTCACAAAGTTCAGATGCTGAGTTTGTCAATAGAGCAAAAATGGATTGTAGGTATATACACTACATGTCGTTTGTAGCGCAATGGCGATGCATAACTTAAATAATTACGTAAAAAGGTCGAAAACGTTTAAATAAGATGAATAAAATCAATACCCTGACTTGTACGAAGATGGATAATTCTCGTGAATACTCAATTAAAACTTTTGTGTTATACAAAGTAGAACAATATAGGAGAATCTCTTGTGTTTATATCAACAATGAGCCCATGTTACATTACATCCCGACTAAACTCAGACAACTACTCTGCCTATACAAATTGACTAAATCACTTGTCGCACCTTATTTACTATGGTAATAATGAAAGCCTGATCTCGGCCACGCACTATATGCATCAAACGAAAGTAGACATTATTCCCGCTGTATTACGAGCGATAATTGGTTACACTGTGAGTATTGACATGTCCTTATTAGGCCTGTGTAAAACCATGCTATTTTAATCTGGGACTATTTGGTTTGATTTACGTAATGTTGGCTGAACAAAAACAGGTTTTGGAGTGTAAATTATTGGCTATTCATGTAATAGAATAATGCCAATTTTGAAAGTGGGAAATATAATTTGTACCTTGTTGTTATTTTGCCATCATATCTAATGATGAGAGTGCGATCCCTACATAATGCAAATGTCTGGTGCAACCTTAACAGTGACTATTAGGCACCTATGGATCATAAAAATATACATGGAATCATGGAACTTATAATATATTTTTATCTAAGTACGCGTCACAATAATTACTTTCTACCTAATTTGTACCTCAATTACAAACAAGATAATTGTATCCGATCAAAGAGTTAACCACTATTGATGAGATCTCAAATATTTATGTGGCGACATTGGTGTCATATGTGAGAACAAAGTATGTTTTGTCTTTATTGGCGATGCTAAGATTCTAACTAGCGACTCTAGCGGCGAATTTGGAAGTTGTCTGGGTACGACACTTTTGACAGCTCAATACAATTAGGTACCACTATAAACTCAAAGCAAAGTTATATTGAAAGCTGTCTGAAGTGTCGTACCCGGACAGCTTCCAAATTTTCCGCTAGAGGCGCGCGGATAATCTTTGCATCGCCAATATATACAAATAACCTGTTAGATCTATTCCCTTAATAAATTTTAATACATAACGTGTAAAAATGTAGTACTTTATTCAGATCGCGAATAAAATACTTCGTGAGTTTACATTGATATTATTACCTATATTACGCAAACATTGAGATCATTCTGTTAAGTAAAAACTTGACATTGGTACAGCAATATATTTAATACTTTTACGTTATATCAGTTTTCAGTCCTAACGTTAGCGCGAGAGAAACCTTTTACATTAAGAGTAACTAGATACTTCGTGGATTTAATTTACTTAGAACTTGCGAGAACCTAGAGAAGTACTGGCTTTATTTACTTTATGTTTACTTTTATGAGTAAATCTTAGTAACTGAGGTTTGTTATTATAACATCATACTAATAAAGTTAGTCTTGGTTCAGTTATTGCAGTATAAAAGTAGGTAAGTATGGCACATTTCTGACTGCTATATGGGTGCAATCAAGAAACTTACAGCAATGCCTAGTTTGGCACGGATGGCTGTATGTAAATTGTCCTTCAATATGGTGATTTTTTTCTTAGTATGGTGAAGAAATTATATACCTAATAGTCATAAAGATTTCAGTTAAATTCAATTTCGTAAAGGATCTTAAAATAAGCAAATTACATCTGTAAACCCTTCACGACTTAGAACATTTAAACGAAATGTAGACCGTGCTTAAATCAGTTTGCAGACACAAGATCCCTGTATTATCAATATTATTTTTCTATACGCTCAAAGTCTTCTCCAAAAGCAGCTATTACTATGCGCCATTTCATAAAAGGACCTTGTACATTCACATGCAAATAATATCCACCAATTACTCTCAATCATATCGTATGTCATAAAATCCTAGCTCGCATTCGCATCAATTAAAATCCTTAGCAGTTATGACCAATTACTCAGTTCACAATGCATCAACAAAATTTAATTTATCACGTATCGCGAACACTGGAATATGACGCCGTAAAAATTAAAACGTGTTTTAAAATTATACTCAAACGACGTTATTTGATTACGCTCCCCAATAGCTAGATGTGTGCGCTGCTCGTAGCGTTTTATTTGTTTACTGCCGTTGAAAGGAGGTCTGTACTAAAATAAAAGATTTACGTAGCGGCTTTGCTCGTGTCGTACGGTGATAAACAGTAAGTATTTTATACTATTTCTTAATAAGTATGTTTATAATTATGTTCCATTAGGAGTAGTGCCTCGGAGAATACGTTAAACCGTCGGTCCCGGCTGCCATGAAGATCTTTGACAGTCGTTGTAGGGCGTCAGTACCTTTAATAAACTGACACTAGTCTAAACCATGGAATTTCGCTATTCCTTCGGTTTGCGGAGGTCAGACAGGCAGTCGCTCTGTGGAAAAGCTAATATTCACCCAAATCCGGTTAGACTAGTAAGCGGACCCCGGGTTGAATCTGGGATAACGCTAGGAGGATAATGATAGGAGTAGCGGTTGGATGCGGGCGACTCAAGATCGGTCTCTCTGTAGAACCTCCGAAGAGGCCTTTGTCCTGTAGTAAACGACTATAGGCTGAGATGATGATGAGGAATACTCCAGGGCAGTATCTTAGAGCCTTCCTTGCATCTTGTATACGTAAATAATTTATCTTTTCACTGTTTTCTAACAATATTTAATAAATATTTAGAGAAGATAAATATAAACAAAAGTTAGAAGAAGTTCTTCTTCTTCTTGCCGTATGAGATGAATTCAAGTGTCAGAGTTTTTGATCTAACGGTTATTGACCTGAGACTAAAATCTCTACCGACATCTTTACATACTCGTACCATCCGAACACGCTCTGATGATAATGCCACATGCGGTCACCATACAAGTACGAACGGCAAGCCAACTTTTAAGAAGTAAACAGTGCTTCAAGGGACTTAGTAACTAAATGCCTAAAAAAATGCTGGCCTCCCTCACATTGGGAATAGGCGCACGCCAAGCGCACGCTCGAGGAACGCGCACGTACAATGTAAGGTCGGCCTTATGGTTGTTCTGCCAAATTTCGAAACCGTGCTCGTAGCTTTAAATGATCATGTACTGATAAAAACATTAAGCTACATTGTTCTTTGAAATAACACTTGATTAGAAGTTACAGTGGGGTGCGAACCTTACTTATCTCTCAGGAAAACTTAGTTCAGCTACGTATACCATTAGGGAGGTTCGTAGTTTGTCTAATATTGATATAGGTATATTTGTAAAGTATATTATTATGAGCATTTTTGAACTGTAAATAATCGGTCTTTATCAGATCATTATTATTTTGACTCATTCATATCATTATTGATGACGGTATCGATATAGAGTTCACTATTTCAGTGTATTATTTATTTGCCGACCCAGTGACGTAGCGGAAGTAAAATCCAACTGCCAAACCGAGCCACGTAGGTTTGATTCATGCTTAAGTCAAACATTTGTGTGCGTGAACATGGATGTTTCTCTTGGTCAGGCTGCAGGAACATAGATACATGTATAAAACAGTGTATATGGGTATGTATGTTAGCTCTACTTAGTTTGGAAATAGATGGCGTTGTGGGTATTTGGCAGAATATTATGTATATTATTAATTTCATTAAAGCTCATTCACCAAACATTTTGTGAGTAAAGTAGCCACTATTTTCTACTAAGTTATCGCTCAAACATAAGCAAAACGGTTCGGTCCCGTTCACAAACTTTTTGTTGAGCACGGAAAGCGTTCTTGTGTTTGCCTGGATTAATGAAATTGTTCACGACATAAAGTTTTTAGCCGGTCTCATCTCTTTGTCTCTGTCTGGATTGCAATTTGTTTGTCCGTATGCTTTTTAAAATAACACCATGAGTTGTGGCTGGAAACTGTACCAAGTTGAATAAATAGCGTCTTGGGATATATTATCTAAAAGATTAAGCAAAGGCTATTAAGATGGGTAATAAACATTCGCAATCTGTACACATAGGTACTGTACATTTTATCATGGGTCTCAATCTCATAAAGAATAAAAGTAACATTCCCACCGCCTTTTTGCTCTGACTTCATTTCTTCGAACTTGATCATTATTAACTTCAGAAAGAGCATAATAAAATCGAGGAGACCAGTTACAATTTTATTTCAAAAGCATAAACACGAACCGCTTGTTTGCTCCGCGCCGCAACCCGCGCCGGCCCCTCTGCCCGGCCACTTGAAAGCGATAACGATCAAACGCCCGCGCGTTTTTATCGCCTCGGCGCGCGGGTCGGGTTTCACACAATCGGTCCTTGTGACTCAATTGGTTTTGAAAGGTTGTCAAGTATTATATTATTTATGTTTGTTATAAAACTAACTATACAATGTTATCTTTGTTTATTTAGATTACGACTCTGGTGTCGAGTGATGCTCGTTTGAAATTGAGATAGCGCGTTTTAGAGCTCGCTTTGTATTTATAAGTTCATACCTCAAAACTTAAAGCGGTGACATATCGTTTTTAATATTTAATTACGTTACTTATATAATAGATAATAAGATAAGAAATAAAAAAGTACTCTTGTTTGTACATATTTATGAATTTATAGAACTCTGATTCCAAACTATTATCTGGCGCCACGCGGCGTAATTTATGTTAAATTTGATAAGGCCATATAATGCACAAATAACATTTTTAAGCATAAAATTAAATAAACACTAAATAAGTAGTCTTATATTCTTTTAAAACAAAAAGAAATCATAGGGATAGCATTCACCACTTCTGAGTAATATGAAAATTTCTAAAACAGTTCCCATGCTCTCAGTAAAATCACTGTTGCGCGACAAAATCTACTTAAGGTCTCGAAAAAAGTCAAATCTTATATTTCATGCTGGAATTTTTATATATACGTGTTAGTTATTTACATACCTTGATAAACACAATAGATCTTAAAGAATAAGACCAAATTTAACTGAAAAAACAGCAGAAATACACTCACACATTCCGCACATTCCGCACCGACTCAACACTCAATGACAACATTGACAACGCACTTTTTTTTTTAATTTCTCTATGGAGTCGAAACTCGACTGGGATTAGTATGACGGGAAATTTAACGTAGAAACGAGATACATAATACAAACTAAGTCCTAGAGCGACAGAGACGAGTATATTTCACTCTTTCGATCGCGGGAGCCATGTTATATGCCAAATAACACGGGCAATTTAGTGTTTGAATTTTGTTATATGCCATATAACACAGGCAAACAAGCGGCTAATTAATAATATACTACTAAAGATGTATAAGAAAATCGAAATCTAATCTAATACTAGTATATAAAGCTGAAGAGTTTGTTTGTATGTTTGCTTCATCGCTGATCTCAGGAACTACTGATCCGATTTGAAAAATTATTTTAGTGTTAGATAGACAATTTATTAAGGAAGGTTATAGACTGTATAAAATCACGCTCTGAGCCACGAGAGAGGAGCAGTAGCCTTAAATAACGCGTAGATAAAATAGTACGTATTATCTAGAATCTAAAACTGGCCTGTGAAACATTAGTTATCTACATCATAAAGATATTACATCCGTAGACCTACCTATTGTATACATTTATATTATTTTTAAAGAACAGTATTATTCTATTTATTCCTTTCCTAGCATTATGTTTATAACAAAGCAAACGTAATCTTGGTGCTCCTTCATATTCTTACAAAACAAAAATATTTTTTATATGTACAGAGTACTTAATCCGAGCTTTATTCTGAAGCCAATCGCGTATGACGTCACTAGTAACAAACAGTGATAAAACAAACCAACTGCCGTATGGAAGGCTAAGGGGTAATTTCAATACTACTGGTGCGTTCCACTAGGTGCTCATAACGATCATTATTTGAATAAAATTTAATGTGAAAAATCTATTTTTTTTAACTAGCTTGATCAAAGTACTCGTCAATGCCAATAAAAATGGCATATCTTGATGGGGTTGTGTTGTCTTATTGTTCATAGTTCCTATGGCCGCCTTCCAGCCCCATTATCAGATCAGCTCCATGGCATCATAAAATGGCCATAGCATCATATAATTGCCACGCAATATACATAAATAGATAACCGGGAAGTGGGTCAAAAAGATCTTGCAGGATATTATTATAGACACCGGGACAGATGAATAAATAGTAAAGCTTGTAAAATAAATATTTCTATAACATTTTTGTTGAATCAGGTTAGGTTATTTTATATTTTACTAAAAAGACAAAAAGTATATTAAGAACTGAAAATCGAAACTCATTACTATATTTTAGCTAGAAATATAGTAACCATGGACACCCGTTGACACTCTGAGCTTTGAATAAGCGCTGTGACACAGGTATTTCATACACATTTTATTCAAAATTTTACGAACGAAAAGAGTGGCGACACAAAAAAAGTACCCCGCCATGTTTTGAGATACTGTTATTTATTAGATATATATCAGACACTTTATCGGAGAGTGGTGAGTATCGCCTGGAGCAAACAAATAAATTTCGTGCTTGGGAGTTTTCGAGTTTCAACCGAGAATAGAATTGTTGTGGGCGTTTTTACCGAGAAAAACAACCGTCTTTCCTTATTTGTGTCTGTGTCTCTTGCGTGAAGATTAAGAATAATTTGGGATTGGCAAAGATGAAAGATATTCTAAAGTGTTGTTTTTTGGAATTCCATCTTTGGACGAAGTAGTGAAATGTGTATTAAAAGAATCAAGGTTAATATTGTTTGGAATGGTTTGCTGCCGTTTTTTACTAACTCCCAAAGGTTTAAGAAATTGTCAGACCTTTGCTGGATTAGCATCTTCAACTGCACTACACAACTTATTACAGAGATTCTCGATAGCCACGTATTTTTTCTGATTGAAAGCGCTAGGTTTATGCTTCAATTTTGCTTTGGCGACAGATTTCTTTGCCATAATGTTCTTTATACCCGCTGTTAGGCATGGTGCTGGCAAGTGTTTTATTTTAACAGCGCGAATAGGCGCGTGCACGTCATAAAACTTAATCAGCTTTGTACCTAGTATTTGAACTTTAGACTCAATACTCTCCGAAGCATACAAAGGCACCCAGTCTATATTGACAGCATCCTCACGAAGTCTGTCAAGATACGCCACTAAAGTTGCGTATCAAGACAACCTTAGGCTTTGTTTTGGGTGGGCGTATATTTTATTTTATAAGAGACAAAGACTAGGTCGTGATAAAAGAAGGCATCTGCTGCACATTGACCATGCTTGTAAACGAAACAAGGAGAAGACACCAAAATAAGGTCAAGAAGGGAAGGAGTGCATTTTGGAAAGTGATGAGTTGCGTTAAGTTTTAAGATGGATTAATTACAAGACTCCGTAGGTTGTCGACAAGAGGATCCACGTAGCTTGCAAGAAGTTACTATATTCTATTAACCGAAGTTATGAAGGGCTGAAGGTTTTTATGAACAGTCAAAACGTGTCCAAAAAGGCACGTTTGGCTGTGCATAGAGGGGTGTTAGTACCTACACTTATGTATGGTAGCGAAAGTTGGGTATGGCAGAATAGACATGAAAGTAGAATAAATGCCGTAGAAATGAGAGCACTGAGAAGTATGTGTGGAGTGTCTTTGAACGACAAAGTAAGAATTGTGTGATAAGAGAGTGTTGTGGGGTAAAAGAAGATGTTGTGTCAACCATTGAGAAAGGCATGCTAAGATGGTTTGGACACATGGAGAGGATGGATGACGAAAGACTGACCAAGAAGTTATATAAGTCAAGTGTAAATGGGACAGGAGAAAGGGGAAGACCTAGACGGACGTTCTCTTACCAGATTGGAGACATCCTAAAGAAAGGACAGGTTAGAAGTACCCTTAATCGGAGAGCATGCATGAGAAATTTGATGGGAGTGAATGAAGCAAAGAGAGATATGTTAGAATCATTGCAAATGGCGTTCTGTAGTTTCTGCCTACCCCTCTGGGAAAGAGGCGTGAGTCTATGTATGTTTGTATTAAATGAAATTATGTGATCGACAAAATAAAAAAGTAACTTAATACAATAAAAGATTTTAGAGAAATCTTAAATATTATGATTTAAATAATTCATTTCGATAAAATTCATTAACATTACTTATTGTGTACTTGTGCTAAATTATTCATAACAGAAAGTAATTAAATACAGATAATGAATTTATCGAACCTAATTCTATGCTATTTATGCTACACTTGTTTCGATAAGGTTAATTACATGGTAAAAATGAGTTCAGTATAATATGAATGTTGTTATTTTAATACTTATCTATTTAATAAAAATAACTTGTACAGCTAAGTGATTTTTTGTAAATGATTTCCAGAGATGCAGTTATGGACTTAATATCAAGGCCGTAACGCCTAAACTTGACTACATAGAAATTAGTGAGTTTTTGCCTTTTGTAAAATGTGTCAAAAAAAGTCCACTAGAGTTAAAAACTTATTTAGTGATTTTATGCAATTAATGAGTTCTTGTAATAAGCCGACGAAATTCTATGAAGCACGCGTAAGTTTAACGTGAACTGTAATTGCTTAACAATATTTGGATGTGGAAGATACTGTCTCTAACTAAATAACAAAGCAACAGTTTTATTTTCGATAGATAATCAAATCTATTTTATTCTATTTTTCATTCTTCATAAATAGCTAAACGGAACCAATATTGTTTTTCTAGGTAGGATAATCAGTAATGGCGATAAAATGAATATTCTGCTCGCGTCCTTCACAATGGTACTATACATTGTGTGGGATCGGACACGCAGTATGCCATCCATATCTAAATTATACTATCAGTTTGGTGATGTGTCACTACTCTATTTCATTCCGTGGGTGTGTCGTACGTTTGTGTCAGAGAATACATACAGCAAATAGCATCTTAGGGAACAGACGGAAATCAAAACATCTTTTGACACCAACTCACCTAGCCAACATAGTATAGTAGGCCGAAGCGTATCATTGCCTCTCAATGCAATTGTGACGCAAAGGAGACGCCTATGTCTAGCAGTGGACTGCAAAAGGCTGTATCGATGAGTAACTCATTAGATAAGCGGGATACTGTCAAATGATCCACAGCAATTCATTAATAATGTAAACTATTTCTTCGCCAATATAGGGAAAACATTTGCTGAAAAAATAACTTCTACTCTTACTCAATCAGAGCATTCAGAGCGAACATATTTAAAATCAAATCCTAAATCTTTCGTTATCTTACCTACGGATAAAAAAGAAGATGAGGCAATTATTAGTAATTTAAAATCTGATAGTGCTGTAGGGTTGGACATGATACCAGCAAATGTTTTAAAATCAAATAAAGATTCCTTAGTTGCTCCTGTAACGTATATTTGTAATTTATCTCTTTCGACTGGAGTGTTCCCAAGAGCTTTCAATAGGTCCAGAATCCACCCAATACACAAGACTGGGGACAGAGGCTGTGTCAATAACTATAGACCGATTTCGATCCTTCCATCCGTCTCAAAGGTCCTAGAACGTATATAAATCATAAGATTAATGCAGTTTTTAGAAGGTAATAATTTATTATCAGCGTCTCAATATGGTTTCAGGTCAAAAAAATCAACTGCAGATGCGATTCATGAAGTAACAAATTTTGCAGTTACAAACGTAGACAAGAAAAAGAAAGTTATCGCAATATTTCTAGACCTTGCCAAAGCTTTTGACACAGCCTCCGTCCCAATCCTGATCAGAAAATTGGAATCGCTTGGCATAAGGGGCCTTCAGTTGAAACTTTTTGAAAACTACCTATCGAACCGATCTCAATCCGTCAAAATTAATGACCTGATTAGTGATGAAATTTCTACAAGCTATGGTGTTCCCCAGGGCAGTATACCGGGCCCAACATTGTTCCTGCCATACATAAATGACCTATGTCAACTCAAACTCCCTAACGCTAAAATCATAACTTTCGCCGATGACACTGTCCTACTTTTCGCTGGTGATACGTGGGACGAAGCGTTCTCTTGTGCTCAGAGTGGCTTTAATATTGTAACAAAATGGTTTTATAATAACTTCCTAACATTAAATGTGGTGAAAACGAAATATATGCTTTTCTCCCTACAACATCCCGAAACTACCGTACTTGCAAATAAAGAGTTAATATCACACACATGTAGTAAGATCAACAGCACTAATTGTTCCTGCACCAGGCTTTAAAATACAACTACAATCAAATATCTGGGTGTCATTGTGGATCAACATCTTAATTTCCACAGTCATATAGACATGCTGGCAGCAAGAACTCGTAAACTCATTGTCATCTTCAAGAACTTACGACATGTGGCGGATAAGGAGTTAATCAAATCAGTGTACTTAGCGCTATGTCAGTCACAGTTAACATACTGTATTATAGCTTGGGGCGGTGCGACAAAAACACATTTCCTTAAAATTGAAAGAGCTCGAGAGCTATTTTAAAAGTTAGCAATTTTCTTCCGTACATTTACCCCCCACATCTTCTTTCAGTCCACTGCTCTTTCGTATAGTTGCATTCGAAATTATATCAATCAGTCTTACCCCACACATACTACGCAGTGATCGCATCTCAACTGCGTTAATTCTACTTTCATGCTTTTTATGCCAAACCCAGCTCTCACTTCCATACATCAACGTGGGGACAAGCACTCCATTGTGAACCGCCAATCGTGCCTCTTTTGGCACCGCAGCCTTCTTAGTGTTGTTGGAAAAATGTATGCCAAAATTTTGATTGACAGAGTAGTAAATGTGACTAATGACAAGATATGGGATGTGCAAGCGGGATTTCGGAAGGGAATGGGATGTACGGATCAAGTCTTTTCCTTGCGCTGCGTCACCGAAAAATGTCTGGCAAAAAACCAGAAGGTGTATTGCGCGTTCATAGACTTGGAAAAGGCTTATGATAGGGTGAATAGAAAGGAATTATGGAAGGTGTTATCCATGTATGGGGTAGACAACTTTATAATAAGGGCTCTGAAATCCCTGTATAGGGGTTCTAGAGCCTGTGTCCGAATCAATGGTGCCTATTCGGACTGGTTTGACATCTCCCAAGGTGTCAGACAAGGGTGTGCAGCCTCGCCCTGGTTGTTCAACGTATTCATGGATAGCTGCATGAATGATATGAGAGAAACTGAATGCGGGATCGATATGGTAGGAGTGCGTGTTAAGTGCCTCTTATATGCCGATGATCAAGTCATTCTTGCATCATCGGCGAATGAGTTGCAAGACATGATGGACTGCATGAACAAGAGCTTTAAAGTGAAAGGTATGAAAGTTAATGCACGAAAGACGAAAGTGATGGTGTTTGAAAAAGATGAAAGTGTGACTGAGTGTAATATTACGATTGGAGGTGAAATTGTAGAGCAAGTAAAGGTATTTGTATATTTGGGTCGCGTATTTACAAGGGACGGAAGATGTGAGGGAGACATTGAAAGGAGAGTGACTGCGGGAAATCGTGTAAATGCGGTCGCGGCAGACCTCGGCGGACATTCTTCGACCAAATTGGAGACATCCTAAGAAACGGAAAGGTCCGAAGTACCCGCAACCGGCGAGCATGTATGAAAAGAGTAATGAGTGTAGAGGAAGCGCGTGAGGTTTGTAAGGATAGGAGCAAGTGGCGTTCTGTTGTCTCTGCCTACCCCGACGGGAAAAAGGCGTGAGTATATGTATGTATGTATTTACCCACCGCCGATCTTTATAAATTAACGAAAGTGCTAACGGTTCGACAATTGTTTATCTTCCACACTCTTATAAAAAACACTCCCTAACTGTTAACGAACCGGAAAAATTTAAAGACGTGCGAAGGAAGGACAGGGTATGTGACAGTGAGCGTTTAAATACAAGTTTCTCACATCGATTTTATTGTTACCAAGGTAAGAATCTTTACAATAAGCTAAATAGAATTCTATCTATATATTCGCTCACAAGGGACAAATGTAAATCGGCAATTAGGGAATGGTTGTTAAGCCTCGATTATAAAGAAACAGAAAACTTATTAACCTGAATTGAAAATAATAAGCGCCAAATCACACCATCCACACACATACACGCACACTCAAACATACACACACACACACACACGCACATACACACACACACACGAACACAGGGTGAAATTTGTGTGAAGTTATCTTCGTAATAAAAACAAAATAAAAATAAATAAAAAGATTGCAATACTTATAATTATATATTAAAATTTAAATTGAATAAAATATTGATTTCGTATAACAATTATTGCTATTATTTATTTAGATTTTTATAACTTTATTCTACCATTTTATATACAATCAAATTTGGATAAAATTTATTTCATAGCTTTGACTGCAGAATTTATGTAAATTTTTTATACATTAAGGCCCACTTGCGTAACGTTTGATTTAAGTCACTCCTTAATTTAAATTTTTTGAACAGAATTAACAGCATAAAATAATTTAACTTAAAAATATTTAGCGTCCTCTTGCACAACGACAACAACGCTTAGATTTAGTTAAACATTTTATGAGGTCGGTAAAGTAGTTTCTACGTTTTGTTTCGTGGCACGAAGCCTTTTTGTTACGATTTTAACGATATTATGCGTATGGTTTCGCATAAAACCTTAGACTATATATACTTTGAGCATAAAACAAAACGCATTGTCGTCACCTAGCAAAGAAATGACAATTGACAAATAATAACTAGAAACCTTTGAGCATTAACCCTAGAACCCTACATGGGGTGCAGGTGCACCCCACGCCGATTTGTTTTCTAAATAGCTCAATTTCTTTAATATCCACGAATTCGCGCGTCGGAGTATTTTAGTTTGGTGTCAACCACTTGCGTTACGTCAATAACGTAACGAGGGACCGGGTTGTGTGGTCGCCTGTATAAGTGCTGTGGGGTACGCCAGTACCCCAGTGTAGTAAACTCGTAAGATTATTTATTTATTACGATTGATGCATTTATATGTAATAAGTTATTAAATTTGATTATTTATTAAAACAATAGTCTTATATGAATTAAATACAGATATTTTTAGATATTATGAAGGTAAAATTCAATGAAGTTTATTTATTTTGTTTCGGATGGCTATCAGAGGTTTGAATTACGAAGAAATAAGCTATATTCTAGACCAAAAATTTGGCGAGGAAGAAATAGAAGTTGGGACCAGTTGTAATTCCTGGGTTCTTTACAAGTGTTCAAGATCAAATAATAAGCCAAATTTAAAGTTTCAGCAGACAGTTTTGAAATTAGGTTTGGAACTGATACATGAACATTTGGAGGACCGTCACCGGATGCCAACTTAGTCCATTGCAGTGATCCTGAAAAAAGGACCTACAAGCGCTGTTGCTCAAACTACATTTAACTTTGTGTAATAAGGCTGATTTGTGATCTCAAGTTACCGATTATGTTTAATAAAACGTATTTTCATTAATTGTTTTTTTTATTTTAAGGATTATAGTCATTTTAGTATGGGGAGTTCTAGCACCCCAGTGTAGGAATAACATGTGCGCCAAATAGTGTAGGATTCTAGGGTTAACAATAACACTAGTAGGTACATTGTTATCAGTTACATCATCATCATCATCATGTCAGCCTAGGGACGTCCACTGCTGGACATATTCCTCCCCCTGCTGCGTCGTCCGGTCCAGTTATATAATTATTGATAATTTTTGTCGCTAATGACAAGATGCCAACATCAGTGTGACAGTTCTTAAATGAAATTAGCCACTAAACAGCCGATTTTCGGCAATTAATTTTGACAGTTCTTAAATCATATTATTACTCGACAAATTTTTCGTTGTGCAAGACGCTAGTGGTGTTTAATATTTTTTTTCTCTTTAAATACATCTTAATTCAATTTAAGAATCGTTGTGCAATTGGGCCTAAATATGAATTGTTTAATAACTTTATAATTTTATGCAAAGGAGCTTTGTAATTTCACATAATTATATAAGTACTTTTTCTATAGGGGGCGGGACCTGGTTATCCGTGATACAGGTTTTTCCTACTACGGACACCAGCTTCTCACATAAACTAAATTAGAGTAGTAAGTTAATATAAAAAAAAATGTGTTTTGTATTCAAGCTCTATTTTAGAAAATAAGTTTATTGTTATTTTGCATGATCTATGTGAGGAGAAATAAATAAAATTATTATTATTATTATACTCTGCCCATTAAGCTGTTTTGCCTTTAATCAGGCGGTACTATCTTACTAGTGGCATACGTCTGCATCTTGACTATAAATTCTTACTAACCTAGCAGGTAGAGTGCGCATGTTAACGCATTTCCGTAGGTTGTATCGTGTGAACGACCCATGAAGTAGGTACGCGTGTCTATCTACTAATTTATGTACCGATAAGAGCCAACCGTGTAAACCATGAACATGCGCCACCATGCATGTGTCAGAATCAGGGAAGCTTCCTATATTGTAGAGACAGTTTTGATAAATAAAAGAGACAACTATCAAATCATACTTTCATTTATTCAGTTTGGCACAAGGATATATCTTTAGATTACGTCGTGATTCTACATTTACAGCCCAGTTCGCAAAGCAAAGACATAGAACCAAGAGAAAGAACGGGCAATAAAACTCTTGATCATTCTTTTCAATAACTATATATATAACAATCTATACTATAATAAAACTGTAGAGGTGAAAAAGTCTGTACATTAAAGATATTTTGGTGAAAATTAGCTAAAAAATCTAGGAAAATGCTAAAAAGCAATACTTGATAATTTTTAGAATTTATGTCTGTCTGTCTGTCCGACGTCTTTCCCTATATTGCTAAAGATCTCTAAAATGGCGAAATTGATTTTTATAAAACTTACATTCATGTACAAGGGATACTCAAACCTATAAAATAGTATTATGTTACATCACAATCGGTTGAGTGGTTTTCGGTGTACAGCTTGACCTCTCCTTTGTACGTAGTCCCATACAAAACAGGGATCATCCAAAACTGGTTTAAATGTGGTGCCATCTATGATCATTATAAGTTTGTTAGTAAAAGTATAGTTAGTCTAAATAGGTACCCTCAAAGTGTTTTATGGCTATTTACCCGACTTTAAAAAAGGAGGCGATTCTTAATTTCGTCAGTATATTTTTATGTTTTCGGAACCAAGGATTTTTTTATTACTGGAACCGAGCATATTTATAGTTATTCATCCGACTGATAGATGTCACTATTTTCAAATAATTTTCTAGCAAAATAATTTTTTCTTGCAAAAAAGACAATAGTTATGTGCCGGGTATCTTTCTGTTATTAAAAAATTAATAGAGTATAATATTCGGCACTTTCATAAACAAAAAGTCTGTGTCAAAATTTATTACAATGTCCACTTAATTTAAACGATCAATCTCATTTATTTCAAATTATTTGAATAATTTTCGCAGTAACATACCAGATTATTAATTTTAACTATATACATTGTTATCTTACATAATCATAATATCTAAGAATACATATAGGTACATAAATCTAAAAATAAAAAGTGAATATAAGTATGTACTGGTGTGTTTAGGCGTCGTAGAAAGCCTCCGCATCAATATCATCGGGTAACGTGCCCAGAAGGCTAGCAGCATTGCCACGCTGGATGGCAATGCTGATTCTTTGAGCAAAGAATAAACCAGCCCTCTGGTCATGTGAGACGTCGATTAACCGTTTCGATATATCTCGGAATAAAGAGGGAGCGCTCGGATCCCATGAGCCTAGCGTTTCCACCCCAAACGGCTCAAATACTTAATTAGCTACTAGATTACTGTATTTGCGCCGTTTGAGGGTTTTCGCAGATGCAGCAGCAGCGCCAGCATGGCCTCCCGTGCTTGGAACATGGGATGGCGCAAGGGTGTCTACGCAGGTTGCGTCCCACATGAAAGGCCTACCCATTTTCCATGGCAATAATGACATACCGTCAGGTCTTTTCCCATCGTCACGTACCAAACCATTTGGTTCAAGTACAGCTGGTACGCCAGACGTGACAAGAGCACGACGGATTATGTCATTTAGGTTAGCATGACGAGGAATTCTACCAGCGCTTCTGCTGCAAGATAGCCCATGGTGTCCGAGGCTATCGACGTCTTCTCCACACTGACATCGATGCGGAGAGACACACCGAACACCTAAACGAAGACAAGTGGCGATGCGGAACGTCTCATCGTCCAACATGGTTCCTGTGTTGGACGATGGTAGTGCTTGAAGCCATAGACCGGATTCCCATTCCCCCATTTCAAATTATTATGTTTATGTAATAGTTATATAATAATTTCATTTTATTTTAAATGATAAATTGTCGATTAGTCCATATTATTTTCTATCTCGGTCGGTTTGTATATGTAATCATAGACGACGTTGAGCAAATGACGTCATTTTCTGAATGGCGGTGTTAAGATTCTCCGTGGATTGATGAGGTTCTCGGTTAATTTTCTTTCGTTGTTGTCGGATTGTCAAATCAAATCAAATCAAATCATTTATTGCATTTCATGTGTACATATTTAGTTGTTACATTTTGAATACAGTAGGTATCTTTATACATGAAACCCTGTCAGGGCACAGCAATTTAAAAACATGCATGAATTTATTATAATTAATTAAAAAATTTACTATATTGCTTTTATGTTTTAATTGCCTTACCAGCATTATGCTACAATTGTATTTTCTATTAGTAAATACACATTTCATTTCATTACACAAATAATATTAGCAATTAACAAATTAAATAAGTATATAATAATTAATTAATCAAATGTCAATAATACAATTAATATTATAATATTAAAGATTGATTAATAATTATTAAAGATTGGTCTTTGTCGTTTCATTTGAATAATGAATGTGGTTGTGTATCTTTGATTTCTTTCGTTCGTTCGTGTTCTGTATTTAATACAGGTGTCTCATAATTCCCAAATTCCCAGTTCCCACACCTCACGTACGTAGGAATCCGTGGGTGGGAGACTGAGGGCTGAATTCAGATACCTCTTGAGTAACTCAACGGGGCTATCTTACTTTCGGCAGGGCTGGATATCCGTAGCTCTGTGTGTATTTTCTAAATAAATCACAGGGACAGATTTGAAACAGCTGGAATCGACCCCCGGACATGTTGTTTTTCACATGGCCAGTTATAGGTATGTGGCATGTTCACGAGCAAGCGGTAAAAATAATTTACATGTTCTATGTGAAGGTGGTAAAACAGTTAGATAATGTTGTGTATAAAGAAATTATCTAATGATTATAAAATATACATATGAAAGTTATAAATATTGTATACTTTTGGCATAAATGTCATGCTAATTAAATTCCAACATTTACGCGAACGAAGTCGCGGGCACAGCTAGTAATTAATAAACAGTGGTACAGCCAATTTATATCAAATATCAATGTTGTGGGTAGTTTTATATTACTAGAAAGGTCTGTCTTACAACAGAACATAATAAGCATTATTTAGCATCAATACAATTTACTAAATGTTTACCACCGGTATATACCTAATGAATCTCATTGATATCGACTTGATCCCCAGTATATTATTCTATCCTACATTACAATCTATAATATCTCACAAACGATCAAACTACCCACAACACAATATCAATAAGATAATGATTACACTATCTTACATTGTTTCCTAGATGATGAAACAAAAGAACAAGCAACACAGAATATTGGAACACAGTGGCAATTAAATAGTCAGAACCATATCGTACCTGAGCCGTCGTCGAAGGAGAATAGGACGAGCTAGCCGAGCCTGTCGACTTATATAGGTACACCTTATTTACACGTTTGACAGTTTAACTGTCAAACGTCATGTCAGTGTCATTTAGTTGCCACTATCCTCTTACATATTATGTATAAATACTTGGATATCAGTAATTTCAGCCCAAAGCCTAGATATTATTACATATCTCTCACATGAATAGAGCTTAGTGCATACGAGTAAGTATCGAGATTGTGGCAATTCCAAAACGCCTACACTAAATTATATAACACCAATGAAATAACCATCATCTCATTTGCATCGAAGCTCAGTGAATCTGCTATTATAGGATTTGGCTTGTTGGCACTGCCATAACACTTCTGTAACCTATGGATACAAAATCATGATAACTTAGATATTTATGATGATATTTGAGGTCACTGCCTTCCCAATTAGACCGATTGCGTCGTGTGTTGTAGGTTCGATCTCCACAAGACAAAACACTTTGTGTGATCCATAAATTGTTGTTTCAAGCCTGGGTGTTCATCATTGCGTCCGATGTACTTTTGTAATGTCCTCCGTGACACAGGATTTATTTCTAGGGCGAAAATTGACTTTAAAAAAAGTCAAGCGGTTGACCTCATTTAAATACATTTAGAATAATATTTCATTTGAGTTGTAAAAATAAATATTCTTTGACACTCCGGACTTAGATATCAGCTTGGAAACAGCGTGCCTATTCTTCTTTTTCGTTCTAATAAATACATATAATACGAATGTTTTACATATCATAAACATTTCTTATGTGTGAGTTTTTCAAATTGTTTCCTAATATTGCTTTAGTGAGCAAGGCTCTGCATTCATGGTTGAACAAGCATACCTGTCTTTAAATTTTCGCCGACATGAGACTACGATTTTGAGAAAGCGGAGAGCAGCAGAGTGGGTGTTTTACATGTAGCCGTGAATATTTAACATGAAAGAAAGAAAGAAAAAGCGTTTATTTCTATGAGACAAAATGCACATACAACTGAGGCCACCTATCGTACGACGGGCAACACAAACACGGACACGATGGAACTAAAGTCCTGCATCGCGCAAGAAAAGTTCACGTACGAGATGAGTGTATAGATGTCTATACAAATAATATCTCGAGTAGTTCTGCCGGACTGTCCACCAGGTACTATCAAAGGATCCTCTCTCTAGTTATCTTTTAAAGGTAACATTCGTACTAGGAATAAATCCTGTGTCGTGGGAGACATTATAAACGTACAACCGACGTACACAATGAACACCCAGACTCGATACAACAATTTTTGAATCATACAAAGTGTTGTCTCGTGTGACAATTGAACCCACAACACTCGACGAAGGGTCGAGCGGCGAGGCAACCGCTTAAATTGCTACGCCAGCCATGAAGTCGTTGGAGGAACACAACAGCTTTCTTCCTCCACAAATCAAAAAAATAATTAAATTTTTTACTTGGCTTACGGGTGCTGTGAAACAATTATGTAATTAAATGTTAAACATAGCAGTGTTTTCCATCAGGGCAGAATTCACATGAATTTCTATATTGCAACCTCATGGAATTTCGTTTGTACATGGTTTACGAGCCTTATAAAATACATTTCTCGCGTAATCTGACGAAATTCTGATGTTTATTTTATCCATATTGACTCAGCTCAAGTTTGCTTTCTCGCTCGTTGCGCAATTCTTCTAATCGTATGAGCTACGTTCGTATTCGCTTCACTTAGCGCAGCTTCGCTTGCTTATTTTTGCTCCAACGTGAAACGGTACCTCGGCGCCACTGTAAATACCGTATATTCTACGTTTCGTCGAAATAGACTGTTTATCCTCTCGTACTGTTTTTGTTTATCTTTGAATTAATTCAAGTGTTACAACCTCTCATTGACGGGAATAATTTTGTGTATAATCAAAGCAAAATTATTCATTGACAAGATGTTTACGTAATAAATGTTTGGAGCACACGATATCTGCTAGTTGTATGAAATTTGTACGCTATGTTTCATTCATGATTGAATTATTCAATTTCTAGAATAATATCAATTCAAGTGAAATAAGCTGAAAATAAATAAAACGTAATAAATACAAGCAATATATATATAATAACGTACCTATTAGGTACGTTACAATAAACTTGAAGGTGGTAAATAATCCCGGAAGTATTAGAGCTTTAAAAGTTTAAAGGTAATTCATAATTATCAAATAAAATTTTAACACATTCCGACTTTAAATTTCATTTCTAAGATGAACGGGACCAAACGGAAAGTGTCTTTCTAAATAAAAATGGCTTCGAAATAGTTTAATAAATTAATACGAACTTCTGAGGTAACAAACATTGAAAATATACAATGGAAATGAGTACTTCCCATTCTTTTGAAGTCGGTTGTAAAATATACGCAAAGATAACTGTTTCATACATGTTTCTTCAACTAAACTTCATTTTAACTCTCAACGCTCAATGTGAAGCAAATTAGGAGATGCTTAAGTCCAACGGTCGATTGCGAACGAAGAAGGAAGAAGAAGATTTTTTGTCTGTACCAGACAGTATGTACTGAATAAATTTTATTACTCCGCCGGATTAATTCTATATAATAATATGAAACGTGCGTCCATTACGTTCCCGTAGCATTCACGAGAGCGTAAATTGATACCATTAGCGGTAATTACTTTGTATGACGTGAAGCTCTAGAGAACCTCGTTTTCAGATGATGTATTATGAATCATTACTTTAACCTTGGACCCCTCTTGCTGGTGAAAAGTTAAGACATTTTTTACTGGTAAACTATTGTTGACACGGTTTTGATCTGGATAATAAAAATATGAAATTATTGTGTTACTAACTGACTGACTGACAAGGCACAGTCAAAACTATTGGGATGGAACTGAAACGGTTCATTTAAAAATAATGTGTGACCTGACGCTGCGGGCATACTCAAGTTTCAAATAATATTCAAAATTAATTAACCCCACAAAGAATGCAACACACGCGCGCCCCCAAACAATATTTTGAACATTTTTATAACGCCTTTGATTTATGAAGACATCAAAGTTTCGGTTATCTTACACGTGATTTATGAAGACAAAAGACATCAAGGCTATGTTAAACGTAATTTTTCTATCGTAAACATATTTAATTAAATATTGGACGCATATTTGCGTTTTGTAAGTTTTACAGTTTAGTTGTAGTAGAATTGTCGTTACATTGGATCTCGTGATTAACCCCTATCCTGCGCAAGGCTCGCTTTGCCCAACGCACGAAATGCAACGTCATTTCAAATACTTTTTAATTTTTACGTAGACTTGCAGAAAAACGAAAAATTCTTCTACAAAAATATAATAATATGGCATGAATTATAGTTTATCTAACTAGTTATATATTTCAATATGTAAATAAAACTGACCTGTTCTCGCAGCGATGTAATATATTTTGATTGTGAGAAATTTCATTGGTATAAATTGTAAACTTTATTACAATTTATCGAATATCCACACATAATCACCAAACGAGCACTTTATTACGTTAAAACAATATACAATGTGCAAAGATAACTCAACTCATTTTACTTTAGAATAATGATTTCACCATAAAACGTTTTTGTTCGCGTAAACAAAAAACGTTTATTTATTTTTATTTAAATAAATAAATAAAAATAAATAAACGTTTTTGTTTACGCGACGAAAAATAACGGCCGCCATTCTTTGGGAACGTAATAAGTGCATTACAATAGTTTCGTTACTTTTTCACTGCAATATTTATCCCTTTTCAATGAACTATAACTCAATGTAAAATCTACACTTATTTTCCAGTAGTTCTGTATATAATACTTATAAGATTACTCAATGTTTTCTCATTACAAACATTTTTACTTTTCTCGTCCACACTTATTTCAATATCAAAATGGCCAATATGGCGTCGTCGCAAAGTTCAATGGCATACGTATTTTGTTTAATTAATTTCCGTTCATTCTTGCTCGTTTCCAGTTTATAAAAGTTGTTATTAACCAATGAGGTTATTATTGCAGTTGAGGGGTTAACAAGCGAAATGTCCACGAGTTATTATTTTAGTAATAACAGCTGTTACATTTCATACAGAATTACAAAAAACTAATAGTGTTTTATGTATGTATATGTTGTATAACTTAAATGTATTTTTTTGGTAAATATATCCAACCAAAGACCGTCCAGTTGTATCGTCGGGATTATTGGTGGCTGATAAGTTGATATCATAGAGTAAAAATAACGCAGACTACGCTGAGTTCCAAATGAAAAGTTTGACGATAAAGAAAACGCAGTCGCGAATAACAGACCAAGCATAGCAAGGACACAACCCGCTACATAAATTAAAATAATGCCAGTGCAAGTACTGCCATACAGAAAATAAAGCTTCAACTTGCAATCTTTCCAATTAAACAAGGTAGGCACATAATGAACAAGGGCTTGTAAAAAGTAAATCAAGTTAATTAAAAATAGTAAAAACAAACGCATTTACTTCGGCGAACCTGGAAAGAAAAGCTGTCAACTAGTAACCACGGCTAATGAACAGCGTGAAACTGCTGAATGCAAATAGAAAACTAATTATAGTTTTATGAACTAATTATAGGGTGCCTACTGTATATGGCAACGTTTGTATGTTTAGATACTTGTATGTTTCTTGTTCAAGAACGCAAAAAACAGTCGCACAGATGTTGAAGATTTTTGGTTTCAAAATAGTTTATTCGCTGGACACTAACAATATCGTGGACAATAAGCTGGTAATCTATATTTTTGAGACTGTTTGTAAAATTTCTGACTTTTAGATTGCTATATAAGATATTGAGTGCTCATAGAAACTGGTAAGTTACGCTAGATTTTTCGTTAATTTTAACTCCATTTTGTTGGTAAGCAATAAAAGTAATGCAATGCAAACCAACTGGAAATCAATTCATATTTTATTTTATGAGAACGTGTGAATGATAATTTATTAAAACCGACAGCAGGCAGCAAGTAACTTAAAATGCAATCATTATAATATATCTCTGTTACGATACTCTAATTGAACATAAGCTCGGTTGGTGGAAAGTATTATATAATGTTGCTAGCTATTTTTGTTACATAACAGATCTGATAAATCTCTATCCTAATGAAAATTTGTGATAAACACTTCAGTTCCAAGTAAAATATTCAATAACTTACACGAAATTCTAAGAAAACAACCCTTTTACGTCTTTGTTACCCAAATATCAACGTCGGCGACGTATTAATTTCCCGATTTTAATTTACGAAATTAGTTATTTCCTTCGAGGCATTTTGATCAAAAGGGCCCACGAAGAGCCGAATATTCCCGATATTGCCGGAAGTAAAGCGATTCGTGGTTATATTTTGATTGTAACTGGAGAGGTCTGTACCAGCGTCCGTTTTGGTGATTGGATAATTAATTATTATAAGGATTGTGATTGTAAAGCTTTGTTATTTAAAGTGGTTCTATTTCTGCACTTCCTCTTAACACAAAGTAACAATTTGGATTTAATAAAGCCATTATAAAATGAGATTTATTGTAAAAAATATACTAAGCTAAAAAGGGAGATACAATTATAAATAAGACCAATTATGTTTAATTTTACATTTTTACATTCGCAAATATTAATAAGTTGATTGTACTGATGGTGCACTGTTTCCATTCCCGGGATAAAAATATGATCTACAAAATATTATTTGGTTTGTCAGGAGAAATTCAAAATAACTTTCAGACCGAGCGTTGTTTTGAATATCCTCTGACTTTTGTAAAATTACGTATTAATATGCATATTTTCTCCAGTTAGCTTTGTGATTGCATGAATGGCGTAGTGCTTAAAACAGCTGTATTGCAGCTTAGCCTTTGTGCCGAATGTTCTGGATTCGATTATATGTTATCACTTTGTGGTGTCTTATAGATTTCTGTTTCGACTCTGAGTGTCTATTGTGTCCGTTGATTGAATGTTTGTAAAGTCCTATAAGGATTGATCTTAGTGAAGGAGTTGATACGTGTGACAAGGCTAGACTCCTTAAACCCAATGTACCATAAACATAACAAATTATTTTTTAGATGTAAATAAAAACTAAAATATGAATACCCAGTATCCAGTGACTCATAACGGCACTGTCACAAATCATAACTTGTTTTGATTTGGTAATTTGTTATGGTCATGTCACACACGTTGTGACAGGCACGAATAAATTGTGACATTTGACAGACGCATGACATTAAAGCGATATACACGAAAACGGCCGTCGTGTTTAATGTAGAACGTGGATAAATAATTCATTTGTGATGGATGATTTTTTTGGTATTGAGTTTATGATATAAACTATTTCTTGTAGTATTTTTTTAATCGTAATATTTGTTTATTATTGTAAAAGTTCTATTTAACAATCAGATTAGTACTGACAACAATACAATATGTCAAGACTTGTTTGTTGACATATTGTATTGTTGTCAGTACTAATGTGATTATTAAATAGATTTTTTTTTATAAACTCTCGCCTTCATCCCCGAAGGGGTAGGCAGAGGTACTACGATTTTTTGACCTTTGAGGTAGTCTCTTAAGCGCTCTCATGGTTGACCATAATATAGCAATGCGCACATTGAGAGGAATAAAAGGACCTCTGGCATTATCGGCCTCATTTGTGCACCGTTTTCTGCTAGTCAATCGAAAAGATAGAGAAAATAAGAAAGTTAGTCTCTAGGCATAATTGCTAGAGCATTAATCAGTTTTAATACTATTTATAATAGAAAGTTAAGTTCTATTTACTGCCTCCGTGGTCCAGTGGATAGCGTATGCGGCTGCTGATCGGAGGTCCCGGGTTCGATTCCCGGGACAGGCAAAAGTGCTCCTGGGTTTTTCCGAATTTCTCGGTACCAGCACGGAGTCTGGTGATGTGCCCGGTAACGGCAATAGGCTCGCCCCCTATTACGTGGGACCTAAAAATTCATGGCGAAATGTGGGTATAATATTACACCTCTGCCTAGCCCTTCAGTGATACAGGCGTGAGACTCTAAAAAAATTTCTGTCAATCACGTGATTAGTCGAACATTAGGATGAAATACGAGATTAGTTACGCGAATGTTAGTAGGTTTGTAACTAGCTACCTTTTAACTTTTTGTAAGTTTAACCAGTAAACGCGTTAATTTAAACAAAATAAACATTTCTTAACAAGTACAAGATTCATAAATTAAATCTCGCTTGACAACAGTTAAAACAAAACACTCGTTTCCAAAACACAAATTATAACTCATTATACTTATAAAAAGACAATAATCATATAATAATATAACGGTGCTGCTATAAAGCATTTGAATATCAACTTTATTGTTTAGAAAATAAAACGAATAATGGTTTACCGTTTCTTTCCCATTGTAATCATACCGAATTAGAGAATAAAATTTAATCTGTCAAACTGTTCGCTAGAAATTAATTGAATTAATATTGCCAGTCATTTAAATTATTTGCGGAAATAAAATAAGAGGTTTCAATTATGTTATTGTTAGCAGGAAACGAGGTATTATGACGTTTTCTGACATTTGAAATTAGAATTAGGAAGGTATAGGTGGGAACATTGAAAAAGAAAAATTGCTCGAATATGCCAGGACTTATTACTTATAACATATTTTGCACTCTAGTTTACCAACTATAAGTATTAGGTACTCACGCAGCGTTAGCGACGACCGTGGATATTTTCACGCCCTCGCTACCTCACTCCCACTTGGTCGAATGTTGCATTCAACACCAACGCGACATAACTCATATCGGCAGAGAATTACTGCAATGATCTTTATCAATCACATATACAGGCTGTCACAAGATCCATCACCAAGCTAACCAAAAATAATACGTGGGAAACGATTTTTTTTTAAGTTTTCACATTTTTTAAACCGCAATTAAAAGCGCGCGCGTGCAATGGTCGAAATACCTACTTATCCATGGGGTTATAGGGCATCTAAAGAACATATTAGCGGAGTAAATGCATCAATTTTGTACCTAATTAGAAAAATTCCATACTAACTTTGAGCCTCAATATTTCCTGAACCAGTAATTTCCCAGGTATGGTGCCGAAGTAAAAAGTGTTCGTGGTGATTGGTACAACATGGGATTTCAGTTTTCGTTAAGGGTCTTTTTACACCCTGTATAAATAATATGAAATATGAAATATAAAAAATAGTAATAAAAATATGAAATATGTGGTAATAATTTGATATAAAAATAACAATTTATACTGTGCAGACAAGACAGCGACAAAAAACGTTGAAGACGACAGCAACACATAATATTCGCCAGATAAAAGAATAACATTTTACTTCATGGACAATAAACAACTGCTCACGAACAGAGCAATATAAATAAAACAATAATGCCAAGAACAGAACAAATAAAGGTCTATGTTCCAGAATATTAGACTTTTATTTCTTGAGTAAGATGAAAGGAACAAAACTCATTTGTCGAGAGATGAAGGCTTGTGAAAAATTGTTTGTTTGACGTGTTGAGTGACGGATAATTTTGCCTAGGTCATAGGGTTTGGCGTGATAACTGTTTTGTCTCAAATTCAAGACACACAATATTATCCTGCTGTTTGATTTGACTTTTACACTAATTTAAGTAATAAAATTTTATTAATTGTAATGTTAAATGTTAAGATTAATTCTTAAACAGCAATTATTATGAATCTAGCAAGTATTATGCAATTACAATGCAATTACTATTAAGGCAGCGATAGCTTAGTGGAGAGACCGACAGACTGCTACGCAGAGGGTCTCGGGTTCGAATCCACGGCACGCACCAATGACTTTTCGGAGTTAAGTGCGTATTAAATTGTTAATTATCGCTTGCAAAACGGTGAAGGAAAACATCATTAGGAAACCTGCATACGTCTGAGATTTCTCCATAATGTTCTCGAAAGACATGTGAAGTCTGCCAACCCGCACTTGGCCAGCGTGGTGGACTATGGCCTTACCTTTCTCATAGTGAGAAGAGGCCCGTGCCCAGCAGTGGGACAGTATAAAGGGCTGATGATGATGATGAGCAATTATTATTTGCAATCTCAGTAAAATGGTTTCGCCGTAAAAAGAAAAAGAAAAATTCAAATAGTTTCTAAATGTATTTTTCCTGAAATATCGCAAATTTTTTTTTTAGGTACAACTGCAACTCATGAATTCCATAAAATGACACAAGCTTTGAGTCAATTAAAGTGAAAACGGTGGAAATTCTAAAGAAACTAACACGCGAAACCTCACTGCACTGTTTTTCAAGATGGAATATTGGCATAAAGAGGAGTTGAATGAAAGAAAACTAGTACTTTATTTAGTTATTTTATAGTCGAACGTTGTACTTCAATTGAAGTTTATAAAAATGTTTTATAAAAATGTCGAATTATTTAACTTCTTTAAAAGCATAATGTTTGCCGTTACTATACTATGTAGATCATGCAGTTCTGTGTTTATCTCTTTGACATACCTAATTGGAACAACGCCATATCAATACATAAAGACGCTGCAAATAATGTTTGCTTTGTGTTTGGTTAATAAACTCACGCATGGTATGCTGCGAAACAAAGGCATGTAATATAAAACAATCTATTATTTGTATGTCATTAAGCGTCAATTATTATAACTAAAATATGTGGTCCAGTTGACAGCGTATGCTAATTTGGAGTTCTTGGGTTCGATTCCCAGATCGGGCAAAAGTGTTACTGAGTTTTTCCGAATTCTCAGTAGCAGCACAGGGTCTGGTAATGTAGGTAACGGCTATAGGCTCGACACCTATAACGTAGGACCTTTTATAACATAGCTAAATAATGTCGGTGTAATATTTCACCTCTGCTACCCCTTAGAGGAAACAGGCGTGAGGCAATGGTGAAAAAAAATGTATGTCAGTTAGACACTAAAAACCAGTTCAAACATATAAATCCAAGTTGTTTTAAAATAATTAAAACATTTCATATTGATCATATAAAAATATTTTCTTGTAGTACGCACACGCTTATCGAACTGAAACATGGGCTACTACCATAAGCAATAGAGTCATTTTCTGTGCATACATTTAATCATTTTATTATTAGTTCAGTCATCTAAATGAGTAGGTTGATGGCGTGAACTTGAAGTTTCTTGCATTTCAAGACCAGTCGTCGGATCGTCACGTTCGTATGTAGCCCACGCGTGACCTAGAGCGTTGCTTTTTTTAGAGTACCCATTAAAAATTTAAGCTGTGCAATATCCTTGTCCCTATCTCACGTTATTCGCACTGTCACAGTGTGTTTTATCCTCAATTCGTTGTTTTGTAAGACTCACTTATTGTTATCTTCATACGTCTTACTATAATTATTATATATTACTTCTAATCTGCGCAACCGTAGCAAAAGAGGAAGTATGTGGGAAGATAATTTATATTACTATGTAACGTTTATTCGTGTGTATAGAGAGATAAATTAAAGAAGCATAGCGTTCGTTACAAAATATAATTGCTAAGAAGCGTTACACAATATAAACCCGGTAGCTAGCGGCAAGAATTAAGACTCAGGGCAGGGTAGGCAGGCAGGCTGACGAGGCTTCGGTCCTCCAGAAGAGAAGGCAGCACTTAACTGAGGCAGCGTCCAGGATTCAAGAGGGAAGATTCACGTCGCGCCGCGGTATTTATGTGCCGCAAGTGAGCGAGGCGGCCAGTCAGAAGTAGTGGGGGGTACCGCGACGACTCCCACGTCACACACTCCCCCCTTTAGGCCGGAATTTTTCCTGCGGGAAAAATTCCCTGGCCCCCTGCCGCCGACAGCACCTGGAATAGAGAAGGCGAAGTGGTGTCAGTCTTTTAAGTTGCAAACACCACCTAAAAGAAATTTGGTTATGTATAACCCCCCAACCATTCATACATCACGCATTCAATGGACCCCTTTAACAACAAAAAAAAATCCTTCATATCTCGCACACATGCCAGACACACTCACAACCAGTGCACTAGCTATCATTCAAACCAATCCGGTTCCTGCTTGAATGCAAAACACGTCGAGGATTACACATAAGCATAACTGAGATAGTCTTGAATAAATAGTTAATATTTATTAGGGACACTTCAAAACAATAGTTTAGAATTCTTATATATAAGTTAAGTTAAATAAAATACAAAAGAGCTGCTCAGTTTATGGAATATCTGTTATAATATTACTGCATAAAACAATTAAAACAAAAAGGTCAACGCGACAACAAAAGAGTGAGTGACAGGTTATAAAACTCAACGCAGGTAGTCGAGACGAATGTAGGCGAGAGTAAGCCTTATGTGCGCGGGATAAGGTATTATTTCGAAAGCGCGCTAGCGGCTCGCTAAATAGAATGGGTTAATATTAATAACTCCGAGCATACTTTATAAGTTTTATAACATAACGTAAACAAGGTGATTAGCACAACAAATAGATTCAAGAAACTTCGAACCCGTGAGACGCAGTTGATTACAGTTTTAACCACTGAGTCAAAACAAAAAGGATTTTAAAGATAAAAAATTCGGTATTACTATAACGACCATTATGGACTGTGGGTGAGCAGAAGTAATTATATCAACAAATTTGACTAGATTTTTGTATGAGATTAATAATTATTGTTTGTAATTAATTAATTTTAAATCTTTAATATGCCATTCGCCAACTGGCTTGCCAGTCATATCAGTCAATTTGTAAACTAAAGGAGACTTTTTAGCTACAACTTTGCATTTAATAAATTTAGGAGCGAGATTTTTATTGAAATATTTATCTTTATCGCTTAAATAGTAAGTACGCCGCCACACAATATCGCCGACATTGAATTCGGCCAGTTTACGACGAAGATTATAAGAATTACAATTACGTTGGTGAGCGGCTATCAAAGCGGACTGTACCTTTTCGAAGATAGGAGACAAATGGCCGAGGGCCTCCGCATATGTATCACGCGGTTCGAAGATAATATTAGGGTCAGATTTGTTGACCACATAGTGTGACTCACAAGTAACCAATTCACGACCAAAGACCAGAAAAGATGGAGAATAGCCAGTTACCTCGTTTACTGCGCAATTTATTGCAAACTGAATCTTAGGAACGACTAGATCCCAAACGCGCTGATCTCGTTCGATAAAAGTAGAAATAGCCGTCATAATAGTTTTATTATAACGCTCGACTGAGTTTACATGGGGTGTATACAGCGGCGTATAATGCAAATTAGGAATTTTGTATTTTGTTATTAAATTTTTAAATGTGGAACTAATGAACTGCTTATCGTTATCGAGAACAGTAGTTGACGGAATACCATGGACCAAAAAAACATTTTCTTCTAAAATGTTAGTAATTATTTCGCCAGTAGCTCGTTTAATGGGAAAAAGCATACAATATTTGGAAAAACAACAAGAAACAACAAAAATAAAATTGTTTAGCCTTCTAGAAGTAGGTAGTGGACCAATTAGATCAATGCTTAACATCTGGAATGGTTTATAACAAGACTTAGATCTACCCATATGACCTAAGGTTGAATGGTTTTGATGTTTGTGAGCTATACAAACATCACACGAATTCACAGCCTTAACAACGTCGGAATACATGTTCGGCCAGTAATAATTTAATGCCAAGCGCTTGTAGGTTTTAAAAATACCTAGGTGACCAGCCGTGGGCAGCGAATGGTTCTCAGCAATAATATTAGATCTTTGTTCCGACGGAATAACCTCCTTCCATTGAAAATCTCGAGTTAAAGGATTTAGACACTTTTTAAAACGATATAATTTATTATTAATAATTTGGTAGTCCACGAAAGATGTGGGATTGTTTAGACAACCTTTATAAATGTTTAGATACCACGAGTCGTTAGTAGACATTGGGAGTGTTAGGTTTAAATTAGGAGTAATGTCATTATCATTGATAATGGCTGCAACGGGAACAGAACGAGACGGGAGGTCGGGCAAAATGTTGTCTGAACCACGACGATGTCGAATCTCGAAATTGTACGACGAAAGACGAACACCCCATCTGGCCAAACGACCAGTAGGATTATTAAGTTTTAGAAATCATTTGAGCGCAGCGTGGTCAGTGTAAACAATAAACTTTTTACCGTTATCGACATAACAACGCCAGTGCTCGATGGCAGATAACACAGCGAGTGCCTCGCGCTCAGTAGCGCTGTAATTCTTTTCAGCATCAGACAAAGACTTACTGAAATAGGCTATGATTTTTTCTTCGCCTTTCATAACCTGGCAGAGGACAGCGCCTACGCCGTAGTCGCTGGCGTCCGTGTGTATCTCAAAAGGTTCGGAGTAGTCCGGACAAGATAAAATAGAAGGAGAGGACAAGCAGTCTTTTAACTTGATAAAAGCCTGGTCCGCCTCTTTAGACCAACAAAAAGGGGGAGCCTTTTTACCTTGAGAGGTTAATTTGTTTAGAGGTGACGATATACGACTAAAATTTGGAATAAATCGCCTATACCACCACCCCACGTTGGGCGCCAGTGTAACGTTTATTCGTGTGTATAGAGAGATAAATTAAAGAAGCATAGCGTTCGTTACAAAATATATTTGCTAAGAAGCGTTACACAATATAAACCCGGTAGCTAGCGGCAAGAGTTAAGACTCAGGGCAGGGTAGGCAGGCAGGCTGACGAGGCTTCGGTCCTCCAGAAGAGAAGGCAGCACTTAACTGAGGCAGCGTCCAGGATTCAAGAGGGAAGATTCACGTCGCGCCGCGGTATTTATGTGCTGCAAGTGAGCGAGGCGGCCAGTCAGAAGTAGTGGGGGGTACCGCGACGACTCCCACGTCACAACTACCTATGGTCATCTTATAGCTCAGTCGTGATTCTTTTATTGTTACATTTATTTCATACGATGGTAAAAGGAGGATGACCAAATTTGTATGGAAGACGGGCTAAGTTTGCTTCTCGAAGATTTGACCAGTAAAATATAGTAAATATACTCCTAATTAAATTATGAAAAATTTAATACAATATTCGGCGGCAGTTCTTAGCTATCGGACATTAAAGATTTTAAATATTTTGAGGTTAAGTATTGTGATATTTACATGATTTAATCATATTAATAGTAGTAAATTTGTTAATTATCGCCCGTGCTTCGAAGAGTACTTACGTTAAGCCGTCGGACCCAGTTGTCATGAAGATCTTTCACCATCGCACGTCGCTACGGGGAGTCAGTACCCTCCAATAAACCGATAGGTACCTACTGGTCTAAACCATACAATATCGCTATCCCTTTGGGTTATGGCGGTCAGACTATAGAAAAACTAATATTCTGTCATATCTGGTTAGACTAGTAAGCGGACCCAGGGCTTCTAGGCATTGAAGTCGTAGATGCAACCTACATAACGCTAGGACGATGATGATATGATTTAATCATATTACCGGAATTTATTTGAAGCCCCTATGTATCTTATACAATATAGAAAATAGTTGTAAGAAGAAGTGGAGCTACGAAACAAACGCTTATACATTGTATTAGTTTGCGGTTTTTTCAGTCTGATATATTTCTTACTGAGAATTCTCAATACCATGTGGTACAATTAATGTGAATTTCAGTGAGACTAGTTCGCAAAAGATAAGCTCGTTCCATTGGACCTTATTACAAAGTTGGCATTAAAACTACACTGTTTTAGTCTTAAAAGGTAAATAAAACACAGTTTTTATGTTATTCTTCATTTTATTTGGTATTATAAATCTTCTTCAAATAAATCACCACAAAATAAAGCAGGAGCTTGTATATCGAATAGCATAATGTGGTGCAGGTATGACCTCAGAAGTTACAACAGCTTCAATTAATGTGTAGCATTCTAAACATAGACTCCGTTCAGTTCCTGAAACAAACAATTAAAGTCGTTTGAATATTTGGTGAGGAGAGCACGAGAGAATTGTAGGAATTGAAAAGAGAAGTAAACGACACTTACACAGACTGGCGCTATCCATAATGTCAAAATATTGAGCGCCGAATCAGATAGCTTGTCCAAAGAACGGACGTGTTGCTGCCGAGGTACCGCAAAGGAAGAGTTAACATAACCGCAATCCTCACCACGGCTAGTTATTGTTCTAAGTCCAGACGACATACTAATGTTATTATGTTACCAATAAAGACTGTCTCATACTTTAGTCAACCCACGAGTCTTGATAACACGAAATAAACTTGTTTGGTCCACAAAGGATTGTTCAAGTCAATATAAACTACAGTAAATTACTTATTTTTCAATAAAGAGATATTAGCATAGGTGAAAAAGCAATTTGACTGTTTTCATGTCAAAATAACTGACGTAAGACATTATAGATGCCAGTATAATAAAAATATGTTCCCATATTTTCGATAAGTACAAAACATTATTACGTAGGTAATATGTTGCAAAAAGGATAAACATGTTATTTAGACTTAGTAAATATTTCACCACAATACATTTTTCAAAACATCATAAGGTTTTGCAGTAATTTTGCTTATTAGAACTTTTATTATGTCACCCTGTTTTCACTACGAATGTCATTTTTCCCTATTGAAATGAGTTTGCAAGAAACTGTAAACATTTGCCGAAATATGCAAAATGAGTTTTCAATATGAAATGGCGATGTCACGACCGGAACAACGCAGATACTTTTAATTTTGAACTAAAATCCCCGTTTTGCTTTAAATTAAAATTAATATATATAAAATTATAAAATAAAAGAAGATTTTCCAGATATCAATGGGTTAGAAGCAAACGTGCCACAAAATAGCCCAGTTTTGGTCATTCTCCTTTTCTCGACATATGTTCTCCAACAAGGTAAGAGCCAACACGTCCAATATGTTACGCAAAACTTAGGGCTTCACATATTTCTAGTCTGAGCAAGCACTTTCTCATTTAAGAATCTCATCGTCATCTATCGAGAAACTTATTTCGGTCCATTTCATTCTGTAATGGTTTCGGTCTGAGTTCCGAAAATCCCTTTAATGGGTACTTAAGACGAAAGCGGTTGGGTTGTTACTCACTCCGAAGGTGAAGATTTCTGTATGAGTTCGCAATAACACGGAGGAATGGGCCAGTCATATTTGTTACAATATTTACTGCCAAGCAAAGGAAGAAATGTTGCTTTCGCCTTTTTATTCTTTGATGAAGATTACTTATGGGTCGAATTTTAACTAAGTTTAGTATTACCTAACATTCGAAGGCAAAGTAAGCTTATGCCATGAATATACAAAAACTAGCTTTTGCCCGCTACTTCGCTCGCGTAAATTTAACTTAGGTAAAATGTTTTATACAAAAAAAGAACTGGCTAAGTGCCAGTCGGTCTCCTTCATGAAGAGTTCTGTAGTAGCAGGCATAGGAAGGATTTGAAGAGTTTAGATACCGAATCATAAATTTTTAGGGCAGCAAATAGGTATATCTTCGTTCTTCGCAGTGTTTGTATAAACGACAAAGGCATATTTTCGGTTTTTGAAATGTGTTATATCTCAAAAACTATCCGGTATATATCGTCTTACACACCAATTTTCATTGAAAGTTTTAAATTATATTTTACAGCAATATTGTCTGAACATTTTTTAATTTCTTATTTAAAAAGTTAGAGGGCGGTGGGAGTTGGCCAAGCATTTTACCACTGTGAAAGTGTCTATTTTTCGAACGATTGACTTGAAATTAATGTTTTAGGAAACTTTAAGTCATTTTGCAAATGTAATTTGTCCTGATGAGCCGTTATAAGTTTTATTGAAGGTTAATTATGTATGCACCTATTTAGCATTGTTTATAATTATATACCTGAAGACTACGGTTTATAAAATAGTGGAGGGAACGAGACGATTTGCACTTGGTGGTTTTATTTTTGTTCAGGCCCTGAATAAATAATTAAATCAAGTGCGAATCGGATTCACCCATGAAGGGTTCCATAGTAAAGGTATCCACTTAACATACTATTTATTCTTCACCTAACCGAATATCACTATACTTTTTATCACCAAAAATAGCTTCGTTTCCCATAGTCTTTGTATAAACGACAAAGTTAAATTTGCGGTTTTTGAATATATGCTATATCTCAAAAACTGCTGAGAACATTTCGCTCCAATTTTTGTTCAAAGATTTCATTAAGATCTACAACGTATATTTTTCTAGAATTTTTACTCATTTTAGGGTTCCGTACCTCACAAGGTAAAAAAAAAGGAACCCTTATAAGATCACTTTCTTGTCCATCTGTCTGTCTGTCTGTCCGTGTGTCACCACCGATTTTCTCAGGAACGGGTGGACCTAGTGTACGAGCCACGTACAACGTAGCGTACTAGTGTTAAGTATGCTTTGCGATTTGTTATTTATGTTGTACTTGTTATGTCTGTGACAAATAAATAATTTTTCTTTCTTTTCTTTCTTTCTTCTTTCTACATTGGCCTAATTATTTCTTTTGTAATGTCAGCAATTTACTTCTTTCATTATTATAGTTAATCATATTAGAATTCAGTTCGCGTTCACGTCTTAGCATCAACTGACGTACCGCGTCTCACCTATCATTTCGCGTTCGATAATCATTGTAATCGCGTATCAATATCATATCATCTTTTATCTTATTTTTCTATCAATATAGTCAGTTAAATTTATTTCTGAGTTTTACTGATTATACTTTACTACCCCGGGTGTACGGACCGTACAACCTTTTTTTAAAATTTAATAGTTTAATACTCTGACTATATTGATCTCGCGAGTGGTTCAGTGAACTGTGTTGTGACTCTATCGTATTTAGCAATCACGGCTCTGTGACATTTGTGAAAACTCATTAGCAAGTGGAACTATCATATTAGTGCGTGCATGCAGTTCACCTATCAGCAAGGCATCAACAGATATCATATAACGGAGGCAGTAGCTGCTCGAGATCGTCACTAAGTATCAAGATATCAAGTAAGATCTTTCCATATTAGCGCCTATACTTATATCATTAATCAACATGTCTAGCATGGAAGATTTACTATCGACTCAAGAGCAAATTTCTACTGCGATTGAACGATTATGTTCGAATTTTAAGAAAGACGGTTTGGATAGGAAAACTCCAGACTATATCAAGCGTAGACTAGATACTCTAGACAGCTACTGGAGTGAATTTCAGTCTAATCAGAGGAATCTGAGCGTATATAGTACTAGTACTCATCCATACTTTACTAACAACCAATTTGAGTATACTAGAAATCGGTACAATACTATCAGGTCTGCTATACAAAATTACGAAGTATCTACCAAGCCAAGGGATGAAACGGTTCCTCCCTCTCCACTCGTTCAACCACTCGGAGGGTCTGCAACTGCCATCGGAGTAGCTGATCGAACGATCAGCTACTCCGATGGCAGTTGCAGACCCTCCTGTATCAGAATTTACCAGTCAAAGCCGCGGTAGCGACAGCAAAACCGACGAGATGCTACGGAAACAAAGCAGCAATTTCAAGGCGGTTGAGCATACGATTTCAAATATCAATTTAGATTCTATATCGGAAAAATGGGAATTTGATTACGTGTTACGCACTATCCAGACTTTGTTGGACGACCATCGACTCTCTAAATTGGGAGTTAGATAGCGAGTTAGGCCAGAGAAATCCCGAGTACGAATCTCATTTCTTTCTCGCGGAGAAACGGTTTAACGATATGATCAAATCCATAAATAAGAAATTATGGTCTGTTTCTCATATGGAGAAATCTACTCCAAAGATTGATATCCCTACTTTCACTGGCAACAATCATCAATGGTCCAGCTTCAAAGATCTGTTCACTGAGACTATTCATGCGAATCCAACACTATCCAGCGCTCAGAAGATGCAATTTTTGAAAGCAAAAGTGAGAGGTGAAGCAGAAAGACTCATCCAACACTTGCCTATTTCTTCTGACAATTACTCTATTTGTTGGGATTTACTTAATAATAGGTACAATAACAAACGGCTTATTATGAGTTCCCACTTTGATCAAATGCTCAATGTTCCTACGATTCAGATTAGGTCAATATCACATATCAAGAGGCTTCACGATGTAACTCGCGAAAGTCTCAATGCTATCAAAAACCTCGGCGTAAGCGTGGAGTCCTGGGATCCACTTATCATTCATCTTCTTAGCCAAAAATTGGATTTTGAAACACTCAGTGAATACCTAAGTTCGCTAAAAGACCCTAAGGAGGTGCCTATCTTAGAGGACTTCTTATCATTTTTGGAGAAAACCTTTACGACCATGGAAACTTCAAAAAGAAAGCATGAGCCCAAATCAAACCAAAATCATAATTATCATAAAAGTAACAATTTCAACACCAAACCATCGTCAACCGGACGCAATGTTACGCAATTATCTAGCGACAAAAACGTATATGTAACGAAATTCTACAAATGCGCGCTCTGCAAAACTAATAATCACGCCATTTTCCAATGCACTAAGTTTCGTCAAATGAATTCGTCGGCAAAACTTAGGACGACAGAGAAACTAAAGTTATGCGAAAACTGTCTTTATTGTCATAATGGCAATGAATGCATTTCAGAAAAATGCTGTCGTGAGTGTAACCTGCCTCATAATACTTTATTACACGATTCATTTACACAACTTAACAACGAGGCCGGGCCGGCCGGGTCAACGTCCAACAATAGTATCATCAGCAGTCCTAAACAGGGTCAAAAACGGGCAGCCCGGAGTTCGCACGTGTCAATGCAATCGGAAGTACCAGAGATCCTCTTAGCAACAGCGATAATCAGGGTTGAAACCTGGGATGGCTCCTACCTTAACTTACGCGCACTTATCGATCAAGGATCCCAGACTTCTCTTATCACCGAAAATGCGGCTCAACGGTTGGGGTTACCGCGTCATAGATGTCAGGGAGTTATTACAGGCGTAGGTGCGAAGCAAACGAACTGTAAAGGAGCTATCAATATCAAATGCGTATCGATGAACCGAAACTTTGAGTTTCAAACTGACGTCATTATCATGCAAAATCTTGTGAAAAATCTACCAAGCTATTCGTTCCCTAAACCGGATTGGTCTTACTTAGATAACGTATCTTTGGCTGATTCCGAGTTTAACATAAGTCGCCCAGTTGACATTCTATTTGGAGCCGATGTTTATTCTTTAATATTATTAGAAGGGATATGCAGAGGCGAACAAAATAATTCACCTATTGCCCAGAACACTCGGTTAGGATGGATTTTATGTGGGTGCGCAAAGACTTTGCAATGTAACGTCACCTTGAACAATATAGACGAAATTCAAAGATTTTGGGAGGTCGAGGATATCGCGGAGGAGCATACAGTTCTACAAGGACACCACTGTACGTCGGGCAGATGGTCGCTATGAGGTTCGGCTTCCTCTAAAATCAGAATTTGAGAACAATTTAGGTACATCTAAAAATAAGGCAGTTGCGCAATTTAAATCATAAGAAAGACAGTTTTCGAAAAATCAACAGTTGGAAGAAAGTTATAAATCATTTATCAAAGAATATCAATCTATGGGACACATGACGCCCGCTCCTAGCACAGGGATTATCAAACCATCCTTCTATTTTACTCATCATGGGATAGAACGCGCTGAATCCACTACTACTAAGTTTAGGGTGGTATTTAATGGATCCGCAAAAACTTCGTCGGGATTCAGTTTAAACGACGTCATGAAATGTGGCCCAAATTTACAACAAGATTTACAGTCACTTATTATCAAATGGCGGCAGTATAAATTTGCATTCACTGCGGATATAGAGAAGATGTTCCGTCAGATATGGATTAATTATCATGGCCAAAAACTCCAAAAAATCGTCTGGCGAGATTCTGAGCAAGATCCTATCAAAGATTGGGAGCTGACTACTGTGACCTACGGCACAAAAGCAGCACCTTTCTTAGCTATGATGACTTTACGGCAATTAGCATTAGACGAAAAAGCCAACTATCAGAGTAGCACAGTACCGAAAAACAAAAATATCAGTCTTCCACGGTTGGAATTGTGTGCAGCTCTCCTTCTAGCAAAAACCATGCTCAAAGTACAGAAGTGCTTGAGTGAATATGATATCAAGGTTTATGGGTGGTCAGACTCAATGATCGTTCTAGGTTGGCTGAATGGCGACCCAACCAGATGGAAGTCATTTGTCTCAAATAGAGTTCGAGATATCACTAACATAATACCATCAACATCTTGGCGTTATGTTAAGTCAGAAGATAACCCAGCGGACTGCGCTAGTCGGGGGCTAACCGCTTCTCAATTAATCAACCATGATCTATGGTGGCAAGGAGCGTTCTGGCTATCAAACTTTGACGAACAATGCAAACAGCAGAATTTTATTACTGATGTAGAATTGAAAATAGTTCACCAAGTTAATGTTGTCACCGAGCCTGACCTTGACAACAACATCGTTATGCAATTACTAAATAAATACAGCAGTATCAGCAAAACCATGCGAGTCATTGCATGGATGTTTAGATTTGTTAGAAAACAGGACAAACCACCAACTTATCTACCAATATCAGAGTTAGATAGAGCTGAGAACCTTATCGTCAAGCAAGTCCAGCAGATTGATTTTGTACAGGAAATCAAAAGTATTAAGGAGAAAGGTTACGTACCAAATAAGAGCAAAATATCACAATTGTCTCCTTACATAGATGAAAACGGAATCCTACGTGTTCAAGGTCGATTAAAAAACTCAACCTTACCTTTTGATATTAAACATCCTATCATCATATTAGGCTCTTGTCGATTAGCACAATTACTCATAAATCAAGCGCATAATGCAACTTATCACGGCGGAGCCCGCCTCACTTCGGCATTTTTGAGAAAAAAGTACCTATTGGCTCGTAGGAGGAAATAAGATCATAAAGAAATATCTTCGAGGATGTGTCACTTGTAGGCACCACGATCCTGTCAATCATCAGCAAATCATGGGTGATTTACCAGCAGCTAGTACAGTTCCTACTAGACCGTTTTATCACGTCGGCATTGATTACACAGGATACTACGAGGTTAAATCTAGTAAAAGTCGTGGCATAAAATCTTCGAAAGGTTACATAGCAGTGTCCGTATGTATGGTGACCAAAGCTGTGCATCTCGAATTAGTGTCCGACCTCAGTTCATCTGCATTCTTAGCCGCGTTGCGTCGAATGGCATCCCGGCGTGGGGCTCCCTGTCACATTTATAGTGACAATGGGACAAACTTCGTAGCCGCAAACAAAATACTCAACAGGGAATATTTTGATCTCCGAGCCACTTTAGACGAAAACTTATTTTCATCAATCACCGATATGAAGATCCTGTGGCACTTCAACGCCCCTGGATGGCCAAGTGCTGGTGGTCTTTGGGAGGCTGCGGTGAAAAGCCTTAAATATCACTTGAAAAGGGTCGGTGATCAGAAATTGACATTTGAAGAATACATCACACTACTGGCTCAGTTAGAAGCTTGCTTAAACTCGAGACCTCTGTGTCAGCTAACTGAAGACCCGGATAACCTGGACTTTCTTACTCCAGCTCATTTCCTAGCTAGCGGTCCAACGAACACTATCATAGAAACTGAACGAGACCAACGAACACGTTGGCAGCTCACACAGAAGATCTTCGGAGATGTTTGGAAGAAATGGCAATCAGAATATCTAAGGCAACTATCAGCCCGCAGCAAATGGCGTTCTCCCAAGGAAAATTTAAGCATCGACGATATCGTCATTATTCATGACGCAAATCTACCTCCAGGTAAATGGGCCTTGGGTAGAATAATTACGTTACATCCAGGCAATGACGACTTCGTACGCGTTGTCAGCTTAAAAACGAAAAACGGTATTGTCAAAAGACCTATCACAAAAATATCCAAGCTACCCGTTCGAGAAAGTGATACTGTCAGTCAAGACACTAAGTTTCAACAGAAACAGGAAAATATTACCGCTTCGGCGACTGTCAGAAACTCAGTGAGACCATGTTTATATAATTTTATATACACATTTTTATTGCTGTTTTGTGTCATATTAACACCCGTATATGGCTCCTATCAAATATCAAGTTTTAAACATAGTCAAGGTTTCTACTTAGATCGCCTCACCAACGTGCGTCTTGAACGAGATCAGTGGAAATTAGTAATCTACTATGACATGTCTCCCTATTGGCAAAGTTCAGAACTTCTTGGAAAATATATAAACCACTTGGATAGTATGTGTCACAACAAAAAAATAGCGCAGTGTGATGTCATCCTACTCCAATTACATCACGGACTTAATGAACTCGAGCATTACAACAATATATTGATAGGTAAACAATACACTCGGCACGAGCGACACACGCGCGGCCTTATCAACAACGGTGTCGGGTTCGTTGCAAACAAATTGTTCGGCGTACTCGATCAAGAATTCGCAGAACAGTACGAACGAGACATCGAGACTATTAGAAATAATCAGAAACATCTTGCCCTACTATGGAGAAACCAGACCTCGGTGGTCGAGGATGAGTTTAATTTGATAAAAAGAGTCGAAGCTTCTATCAACAAACAAAGTAAATTGTTCAACCAACACTTGAACAACCTTGAAAAATCGCTGAACAGGCAAAAGGAGACTGTAGAAGCTACATCAACCACTTGCGATTTCACGTTATCATCGGTTATCGCCCAAGGTACTCTCGTAAACCTACAGAATATCCAAAATATGATCATTGACTCTTTAACTGATATTTACGCGGGTAAATTCAACTTCCATCTAGTCACTCCTAAGCAGCTCCGAGACGAGATGAATATCATCACGAGTTTGTTATCAAAAGACGTGACATTGTCATTGAATAACATGGAGGGCACATCACAGTTGTACCATCTTCTGACCGTGAAAGCAAGAGCTACAAACAAATTTATTATTTTCGAGATACTGATTCCTTAAGTGAGCAGGGACAACTTCGAGTTGTACAGACTTCTAGCAGTCCTACAACAAACGGAAAAGGCAATGACCAGCCTGGTACCAGTATAAGATTACGTAGCAATCAATATACAGCAGGATTCTTATATAGGGTTATCCGAGGAAGATGTACGAAATTGTATTTATATCGAAAACGATATACATTTGTGTCGTTTGAAACAGCCCATATACAAAATGAGTTCGCAAGAAACTTTATGTGTCAAAAATCATGATCATAATGGGTGCCAAACCACTACAGTAGCTTGTTTAGATTCCTGGAAGGAGTTAAATAGTAGAAACACCTACCTGTATTTCTGTTGCGGTCATTGCTCTATTCGCATAATGTGCAGGAATCAAATTACCGTAGAGTTGTTACATAACTCTGGTATAATAACAATAGGCGAGGATTGCATTATGAAGAGCGATAATTATATTATTTATGCGCATCAAACTCCGTCAAATGTCGTACAAAAGGTGGCTGACGTAATCTGACGTAATGAAAATTGAGATTCCTCATATCAATCATCTCCTGAATTTATCTGTACCAGCTTCTACTTTCGAGAATCAATCTATACCCTCTGATCATCAAAAATATTTTGAGAAAATTGTCAAGCAGATAAAACAACTACAAGCAAGTACGGCGGATGGAGTGTTGACCGAACGGCTATCATACCACGACGTTCATCACTATGTCGTTATCTACGGGATACTGCTGGCGGGAGCGGTCACGCTGGTGGTACTGGTGTGGTGCGGCAGGAGAGCGCGGGAAGGTGCCGCGCTCCCGCCGCGCCCGGAAGCACACGCAGCAGCACAAACTACTACGGTAGTGTCGCGCCGCCCTGGAGAACAGGATATCGAACTCCAAACTACGAACTGCGAACTTTCTTCAGTCAGATGCGTTAGTGAAAGTGCGATAAACCAGTGTAGTGTTCGTAGTGAGATTGCTGGTAAATCGCGTAGTGCAAGTGTGATCAATAAGTGTAGCTCGCCTATAATTGTGCATAAGGAATTCGATCGTACTTCATAATGGACTAGCATCATCTATAATTTTAAGCAAAAATACTGTTCCATCACCTTTTAACTCACATCAGTCACATATCATTGCGTCAATCGTGACACCCACATACCACTATCCCTCATTTTCTGGCCCGGGAGTATGTACGAGCCACGTAGCGTAGCGTACATTGGCCTAATTATTTCTTTTGTAATGTCAGCAATTTACTTCTTTCATTATTATAGTTAATCATATTAGAATTCAGTTCGCGTTCACGTCTTAGCATCAACTGACGTACCGCGTCTCACCTATCATTTCGCGTTCGATAATCATTGTAATCGCGTATCAATATCATATCATCTTTTATCTTATTTTTCAATCAATATAGTCAGTTAAATTTATTTCTGAGTTTTATTGACTATACCTTACTACCCCGGGTGTACGGACCGTACACCTAGCAAATTATATATAATTATAATTTATACCAGATACTGAGGTCTATGGTTCCTATTAGGTGTATAAAAATCAGGGTCCTGGGTCAACCCAATAAAAATAAAAATAAAAATAAAAAAGGTCAAAATTAGATTTTTGCGAAAACTTGTAAGTACCAAAATTACCCTTAATTTTCAACTTTTTATAATTTTCGGAATTTTTCCTTTACTTGTGCTGTAAGACCTTGGTTTTAACCAAAATTGTCAATTCTAGGTCAATCGTAAGTACCCTATAGGTTTTGTGTCGAAAACCTATATGGTAGTACCCGCTGAACTAGAATCACGAAATTTGGCCAAAAGCAGGGTCTTACAGCACAAACAAAGGAAACATTACAAAAAATAAAAAAAATGGAAAATTTATGGGTGTCCCCATACATACATAGTAGACTCCATTTAAGATAAGAACAAGCAGGTTAATATAAATACAGTGTTAAGTGGGCTTAAACAATACCGCGCCTTGTATATTTTGTAGCGTCAGCAGCCGCTACAACCCTTTCTGGACTACACATTAATCTATTTATAAGGCATTTTGTAAAACCATGGTTACATACATTATTATGTAAATGTCAAATAACCTATTATTGTTAACATGTCTTAGAAACAGCACTGTATTTGAGCACTTAACAGATAATTCACATCTTTTTACCCGTGTTGAGGACCTTGTTCCGTACCTTAGACTCTTACCCGATAATCTTGAACAGAGTATAAGTACTTAGGCATTAAAACACTTTTGATGACTGAAAATTCCCACGACCACGATTTATTTCAGATATACAAGTACAGTAAGTATTGTTTTATACGTATGTATTATATAATGTTTACTTTTAGGATTTCGTACCTCGAAATGAAAAAATCGGAACCCTTATAGGATCACTTTGTTGTCCGTCAGTCTGTCAAGACCCTTTTTCTCAGAAACGCGCGGAGGTATCAAACTGAAATTTATACCAAATGGTCAAACCTACTGTCCTTTGAAGCTGTGAAGAAATCAAACTTCTAAGCCAACGCAATCAAAAGATACAGCCGTTTATGCTGCAAATTGCCGCAAATTTTCGAAACTCGCAAGTGAATCTCTCTAAGCTGTATGGGCGCTCATACAGATTTAGAGGACTAGCGTAATTAGCACCAACCTCAAATAAGGTAAAATACGTACGGAACACTCGGTGCGCGGGTCAGACTCGCACTTGCCCGAATTTTATTTTAAAAGTTACATGGCTGGGACACTCATTTTACTACTTTACCGTCTATCTTTTAAACGATTGTATTTAAGAAACAATGCTTTTAGGTTAATCAATTTTTTAAAGACCTATCTGTAGACACTCTGCGTAATTTTGGCAAATGAAATTAAAAAAAATTGAGTCAGTTCCATGTATAGAGAAACTGGATGGTTACCTGGAAGAAAACGCTTTTTTCGATATGGCTGCCCTTGTGAATTTGCTATGTACCTATGTACATTTAAGTCATTTATACAAGATTTGTACCAACACTGTATTTGCACAATAAAGAATAATCTATCTATTTACAAAAACCCCCGTTATTATTCTACTGTTCAACTTTTGCTTAAAAGTCATGAAGCAGTTTATATAATTCATCTGTGGCTGTGACATACGAACGGACAAACGGACCGACAGACAGGCATGGCGAATGTTTGCCATTTTTGGCAACGGAACCCTAAAAAACGGCTAAAGCAAACCCTTCGTATTAAAAAATATATTGTATAGTTTTGACCGCGTTATCACAATGTATAACTCTGCCAAATTTCAACTTTCTAGAGCTTATAGTTTTTGCGTAAACTGCGACAGGACAGACGGATGGACATGATACAGGTTCCCAATAGTTTACTACGGAATTCTAAAAAGTGCACCATAATAAATACCATAATTTTTGAAGTTACTAAAATAACGCTATGAAGAAAGTTAGGAAATTTCGATGTTTATCGTGTTCGAGCACCGCTAAGGGAATCCCGGTACAGCGATATGTTGGGGATACACATCGTGCGTAGCAGTCGTTTACTCAGGTTAATTTGCCAATTTGTTGCTTAGAGCATGCAGACGTGTGCCCTGTGTCCTAATTGACATAATATCATCGCAGAGCCCAAACTACTGCAGATGGAATTTTGGGTAGCGGGTTCTTTTTATATCGTAGGCTAGGCACCCATTACGAAAGGATTTAAGAATATGTCACCGCTTAGGCCATAAAATAAGGTTTGAAAGTAAGCAGTAGGCCCTAAGGGGCAGGCTAAGCGGCTGGCGACTGCTAGTATTATTATAAATGCTACATATATAAAAAAATTAATAACATACAGCATTTATAAATGCTATATTGTAAATGCTGTATGTTATTACTCTTTTATCCCAAAATTTCAGAGGGCAGTGAGGCAAAAAGAACGATGTCTATGAATAATTTATTAGTCTATTATACAAATAAATAATATTTGATTGTCTGTCTGCAAACTTTTTAATTCAAGCAACGTGTGGTGACGTCGAGCAAGGCTTTACAACTGTGTTGATATAAATGTAAGCTGTACTGATATAATTAATTTATAATAAATTAAACAAACAAACTAACTTTACAAAGAATACGACTATATGACAGAAGAGTGTGTGCATGACTCAATTCAACATGGCGCCCGTACATCCTATGAGCCAAACACAACGGAAATTGCAAAACCGTTCTGACGCCACAAAGCCTTTGAAATCTCACAATATAATATTAATATTAAATATTATTATATTAAGTTTCATATTAAGAATTTTTTCGCAGTTTGCAGTTGACTGCAACGTCAGCGTAGAAGCTTTGTAGTCAATTCTCTGTAATAATATGGTTTTGGCCAGGCGCTTAACGTTACATTGCTGGTAAGTTCCTCATAAGTTGTGAATACAGACGTTATTTTCGTAGTATTGGGCACATTCAAGAACTTCCCGTCTCACTATCGTATCCTAGCAGGCTATATCCTAGCACGTCATTAAAATATAAGCAAATAAAGAAATACCGCTGGCAGGTTAGATTCTAGATACGAATATGAAGCATTTGATTTTGTAGGTTCAATCTTGAATGCTTCGTCTGCTGTTTTGCGCAGTCAAGGTAGTAGAGCCTTGCTGATTTCAGCATGAATGGGCCGGCTCGACCGGGGAAGTACTACCCTCTCTCAGAAAATCGACGTAAAGTAACAGTACCTAAACTGTTGCGTTTCGTTCGGTGAGTGAGAGTGCCGGAGGCCCTATCCCCTATCCCTTCTCCCTGATCCCACTCTTCATCCTATCCCTTTTCTCAACCCCAAGGGGCGGCAACGCACTTGTGACTCCTGTGGTGTTGCTCGTGTCTATGGGCGGCGGTAATTGCTTACCATCAGGCAATCCGTCTGCTCGTTTGCCGCCTATTACCATAAAAAAAATCAATAGACAAGGTCAATCAGATATTCTAAGCATATATTTTATTTGTTACAATAAAAATGCAAATAGTACTTGATATTAATTTATGCTCCATAATTATCGCGACAAAGAGACTTAGCCCTTTCTCTCGATAAATATGAAGCTTAACTGTTAGGCTAAAAAGACAAATAGACAACCAACTAGGGACAGTAACCTTTTACGGGCTCCGATATTATTTATCTATAAAATACCTCACCACACTATAATATTTCATTGATTTTATCTACCTAACTATATAACTATATGACGACGGGTTGCTTGATTTTTGGCCGGTATCAACGCTTCACAGTTTGTTATAAGTTCACATCAAATCAAATTAACAAAACTGACTATAATTATTTTGGATTACTGAACACGAGACGAGTGACAGTTTCTAGGTACTTGTTGTCCGCCCGGAGATACCAAGAGAAGTGATAGTTGTGATGCGTCGTTGAACGTCAATCGTCAACGATGTTCAACTGTAGCGAACGTCACACTAGACTCTGTCGAAGCGTGCCATCTCCTCACTTCCGTTTCGTAGTCAGTTGACGTCCTTTACTCATGACCATTCCGATACGGCCATCCTACAAGACACACGTCCCTGTGTGTTAATTTGTAACAAAATTTTACACGCACAGTATCACATTCCTCGGTCACTCCTGACTTAACCCAGGTAAGGGTTGAATCAAAACAGTGTTAGGATTCCAATCAATTTTTTTACAAAATTACCTCCTACATTACATTCATAACTATTATGTTAAGCTTCATAACTATTATGATACGAGGAGCCGGATTCAGAGCATCACTGACAGTACAGTCAATTACCATAGACTCACGTTATAATCAAATCAAATAACTAAAGCTCTACATGTGATTCATAACCATTCAGTAACCTCCAGTTACTAAACCAGCCACTCGGTTGCCACCATTCAGTAACCTCCAGGTAATAAGCCAGGTACTCAACCAGTCACTCGGTTGCCACTCATTTATCTGCGCATCCTCACAAGGATCGCCAAGTCCCTCCTGGACTTTATGGCTTCCCACGAAACCCCAACACCAGAGTTGTCTGCCTACCGCGTACTCACGGACAACTGCCTTCACAGTTGGTTGATACCGATTTGTACTGACTTACGGCTACAAATCAACCTCTGACATTGAATCACACAACCAATCAAACACCAGAGTTGTCTGCCTACCGCGTACTCACGGAGAACTGCCTTCACAAGTGGTTGATACTGATTTTTACTGATTTACGGCTACAAATCAACCTCTGACATTGAATCACACAACCAATCAACATGTAAGCCTAGTTTTCTACTGTCTCGTCAGTATTACGGTTCACACTTTGCTCTCTTCAAGATCGTCAGCTGTGCTCTGATCCTCTGGCACAAAATTTCAGTATCAAAATCAATAATAAGGAAACTCAAAGTAAAACTGACATTTCACTATCGCGGTATCTCTCAAAATACTATTTCAAACCAAGTAAACCGAAACATTTAAGCTGTACATGTGATCATGGCTACGCATAGCCCATTACCCTCCAGTTACTCTACTTTCTGCGAACCCCATATGAAAACACCGAGTCTCTCCAGGACTCTATGGTTTCCACTGAAACCCGAACTCCGCCAGAGCTGACTGCAATACCGCCTACTCACGGACTACTAAGTTAGTAGACGCCGATTTCTACCGAGCTACGGCTACACGTCAGCCTCTGGTACGGTCCGATCCGATCATCATGTAAACTTAAACACTTTCTTCAACATCAGAACTACATTGTTCTACCTCAATTTCGTCAGTTGTACTTTGACTTTCAGGCATTTTTTGCAATCTGTCGTGTGCGTACTTATAGGTACGCTTAGAGTTAAGGGCTTTGAGATTATAACGATCACCGTCAAGAACTTCTGTGACCTCAAATGGGCCTTTATACTAAGGGTCTAACTTCGATTGATTACGAAGTCCTCGTTCATAATCAACACAAAGAAACCTACTGAAAATTTACTAAGCCAGCTTGAAAATTCACTTTCGTCTTGGTGTAACACTACTGTTGGTGTGCCCCAGGGTGGCGTGTTATCTCCTTTACTCTTCGCAATTTTTATAAATTCTATATCTAACAATCTTCGCTCTTCCTATCACCTTTATGCAGACGATCTCCAAATCTTTACGCAGTCGCCATTCGCACAGTTATCAGATTCTATAGATACCATCAACAATGATCTTGCGCAGATTAGCAGCTGGAGTAAATCCTATGGACTTAAAGTGAATCCCTCAAAAACCCAGGTTATTGTTGTTGGTAGTTCGAGAATGATAGCGAAAATCGACTGGTCACAACTTCCTGACATTATTTTTAATGGCACTGTTATTCCTATACAGGATAAAGTAAAGCATCTGGGCCTAACTATCGATTCAACCCTTTCCTGGCGCTCGCAGATCCAAGAAGTGAGTCGTAAGGTGTTTGCTTCGGCAGTTTCACTAAGAAGACTTAGGAATTTTCTTCCTACTGCCACCAAAATTACACTTGCAAACTCTCTTCTATTACCCATTATTGATTACGCAGATGTCAGCTATCCAGATCTTGCCGAAAACCAGCTTGAAAAACTTGAGCGCCTTCAAAATCTCTGTATACGATTCATATTTGGATTACGCAAATACGATCATGTCTCACAATTTTGAACACAACTCAAGTGGTTACCCATACGATATCGCCGGAATGCTCACATTCTTTCTTTGTTGTACAATATACTGTTTAACCCTTCAACTCCCTCCTATCTTAAGGAACGATTTGAATTCCTTCATGATACGCATAACCGTTATTTAAGGTCATCGGAAAATTTGAAACTGAAGATGCCAGTACATTCAACAGCTTTTTATTATAAATCTTTTTCTGTCACTGCTGTTCGGCTATGGAATGCATTACCGTTTCACATAAGGCAGGCTCAGACGGTAACAAGGTTCAAATCTCTAGTCAAGGATTATTATCTATCATTATACCTTTCCTTATATGTATAAAATTATAAGTATGTATTAAGTATTATTTATGTATGTGTTTATATAAGTATGTATAGTTATTTATCTATGAGTAGGTATATTATTGTACTATTTATTTATATATGTATATATTTAAAGTAAAATCATAATTTACTGGTACACAGACAACTACCATTTCTTTCCTACCAATAATATACATCCAAAGGTTGCCTGGTAGAAATCGCTGTTAGCGATAAGGCCGCCCATTGTACTATGTTTGTTAAATGATCAATTTTTAATGTCCAACTTAGTGTACAATAAAGTGTTAAATAAATAAATAAATAAGCCTTGCTTGTCTTATTAAACCTACGTTTCTCATATGATGCTGCACTCTCAATATTACGTTACGCATCATCTCTCACGGTATTTAGGTCAACCTCAGGTTCTACATCAACTGCCATCAATGATACACACCTTGCCTATTAACAACTCTAGGGGACTAGCTTTCGTCGTTCGTTTAACCGTACAGTTGATCGTGATTTGGACTTCGGCTAATGAATCCTGCCAAGAACGCTCTTGTCATACAACACAGAAACCAGAGGTATCTAACAATTTTAGTGAACAAATATCAAAGCAGAGCTACTTGAGCAGCAGGGAATCCATGATTGCGATCAACCACCACACCTAAATGCACTTTGCTCTAGGAATAAAAGAAAATTATCGCACAGCACTCATTCTAGTCGTTCGGCTATTCCTGACCCAAGTCGGTGGGGAATAACGGTACTCTGATCAAATTCATTACAGGTTTCAATGAAAATCACAACTAACTCTTTCTCTTGAAGCTGACATGCTAAACAACACGCATACTCGTTAAAATAATAGGAAACTCATTAAAATATTGCATTGCTCATACTCTGACATCGATCGGGTCTTCAACATCACGCTAAGCAACCTCCATCCGGTTACACAACACCACCCGGATTATCATTTCGAGCGCTTAACAAAGTAATCCTAAACTAGGTTTGTTCAACATGTTGCTTTGGTTTTCCTTATCACATAGCAGACTATAAGAAAATCTTACTAGGCTGATACTCTAGATGCTAAGTTTACTACCAAGTATCCAACCAGTCTTTTCAGCGTTATAATTTTGTCATGGATAGTCTGAATACGCAGCTTATTCTAATCTAATCATTAGCGATACAGCAACGGACCTTTCGCGTTCAAGACGATGGATAACGTTTGTGGTACTATGACAAATGCACTAACGGCTGTCTTGTTTGCGCACCGACGGAGGCTATGACTAACACAAAAGCTTCAGGGTAAACTAGGCTAACCAGAAAGGCACTTTGCCGGTCCAACCAACGGCAACGCATGGCTAAACATGCAGCCGCAAATACGGCTTATCCAGTTTATGCAAATCTACACCAACGGAAACGTGGGTACCACAAATTTATCACAACAACGACTAACAAAGTACCCATTTAATGAGAATAAGGATAAGCATATAATCATCACCAAAGATCACTTACCTAGTTCTAGCTACAATGAAAATTAAAATCTCCGAAACTGATTATCGTAACGCACTACGATGATAACTCAATCATTTTCTTCTACGTCTGATAATTAAGTTTAACAGTTTTTACTAGAAGCACTATCACTCCTAAACGTCCTAAACATAGCTTGGAATTGGCCAGAGAACTCGGGGCGCTTGATGAAAAATCCCAGCGTATCACATTAATTTAAAAAACACACAGTAGGTAATTTACACGCGGAAATCTTAAAATTGAATTTAATTTTACTAGTGTTGCCATCTAATAATCATGAGTAAGAAACATTTTAATGTGTTATGTTAAACATTTATGCACACAAAGAAGCAGGTGTAATTGCAACACCGAGATCGTCCGTAAAACTCAGAATTACAACGAGTAACAGTGCCACTTTTTACTAAAGCTCTGATCACGTTTAAACGAAAACCGTTTGGCATTATCAACACCACGAGTCGGTAAAATAATGGCGCTAGTAATATCTTTTGACTATGATCAGGTTACACTAACAAACCAACCGCACTCGTCTAAACAGCAATGCAGTTCACATGTCTATTTAAGAAATAAAAGCTACAAGCTGTTCTACACAAAATCAGCACAGTCAGAAGCAATAGCTCTGCACAGTATTACACTATGAACTTAGTATGTACGATTCGATTAGTTACCAACTTTAGCGCCGCTGCCCTGCGAAGGACAGTCTGGACCGGAGTTATTGTTCTATATTTAGCAGAAAACCAACCGAAGCTAGGTGTTGGTTCTTAAACCAATATTACAACTGCACTGGAACAATAACTAGCACGTTTCAATCAAACGCACTTGCTTGGAATAATGCATGTCGGTCTGTACGCTAACTCTCGTTACTATTACAGTCCATAAAGTAAGACCGAGACAAGATAATCTATTTGCAAGCAAGCATAATATGATCATAAGGTTCGTGAGTGCGAGCCGCCCTCGCATGAAGAAATAAAAATAATCGCTTTCTTTTTAACCGGCGTATCAAACTCAAAACCACCGTTCGATATCTACGCTATAGCTAGGTCACTGTGGTAGTCAGACAACCATACGCTAACATAAAATACAGCAAAGGTCGCAATTAAATCTGTGGGTTACGGCCCACATTTTTTTGTCTTTTTCTTCAAAAGCTATTAAAAAGAACACGACACCGTAAAAGTCAAACGGTTCCACAACTCAGTGTCTCGTGTAGGAATCGAACCTACAACACTCGGCACGATGAGATGGCGATATCACCACAATGATTATGACAGTTCCAAGGTTAAACGCGTAATGTTTTACAACTACCGTCACTAAATAAAATTGGCAGTACCAATAAAAAATCAAACAAAATACGCGCACCACGGTTACAGTTGAAAGCTCAGCTGATTCACCAACATAGCAGTGTTAGCAGTCGCCTTCACTCACGCTGGTCCATCCCACTTCTGATGACGACGGGTTGCTTGATTTTCGGCCGGTATCAACGCTTCACAGTTTGTTATAAGTTCACACCAAATCAAATTAACAAAACTGACTATAATTATTTTGGATTACTGAACACGAAACGAGTGACAGTTTCTAGGTACTTGTTGTCCGCCCGGAGTTTCCAAGAGAAGTGATAGTTGTGTTGCTCCGTTGAACGTCAACTGTCACCCCCCTCTTCAACTGTAGCGAACGTCACACTAGACTTCTGTTCGTAGTCAGTTGGAGTCCCGTAGTGATGACCATTCCGATATATAGAACTAATCATAGACCAGAAATTAATGGTGTAGTAACATCCTCAGAAATATAGAAAAGTCTGACGATATATTATATAGCTTTATCTAATGAAAAAACGTAGGTACATGACGAAGTATAACATCGGGAGGAAGCCTGCATATCCAAGTTTCTTCTTCATGTTCTTAAGAGACATGTGAAGACTGCCATACCACACTTGACCAGCGCGGTGGACTGCGGTTTAAAAATATATATTGGCGTGTTAAATGTTCGCTATCTGCTTTCCTTTGTTGAATATAGTTCAGAACGTCTATCCGAATCGTTACAACCATCCACATGCGCAATAACAACACTTCATACAATAATTGTATATCTCTTTGGGGCTGTACTCTATTACATATTCTGTGGTTCGGCTTAATTTAAAGTTTAAGTTAGGCAAGACAGGTACGGGTTTGCGAAAGTGGATATGGGTACATAGTGGTATACAATGGATGAGGGTAGGACTTAGATTAAGCTCTCACCGCGAGGCAGCGTGTTTATCCATCACTATAGAGGACGCATTGGAAAATAGAAGTACATTTCTAATTTGTATAGGTAACTATTTAGTTACCTGTACAAGATTTTAGATATAAAAGAGGATTTTAGTCAATGTAGTAAATTTTCATAGAATTATTTGGAGACAAGGTTCAATAAACTTAAATAAGGATCTGTGTGATGAAGGGTTAGGCATTCAAAATGTCACTACTCCATTTCATTTTGTGAGTGTCGTCTAAGGAAAATAGAAAAAACAATTGGTATCCATGCGAAGAGACGAAAAACTCATCAAAACCTATACCAACACTGTTGGCATAACGTGGTATAGTAGGCCAGATCTTCCTTCTACTCACTGTGCTACTGTGAAGCAAATTAGGAGAGGCCTTAGTGATCGCGAAAGTCGGTAGAGGGGAAACTTAAATAAACTGCTTAAAAAACAAAGAGCTCTTGTTATTTTTTTTTGTCTTTACTGAATCTACTGAAGTTTGATTAATAGGGTTTTAATCTTTAAGGAATGCTAAATGAGCTTATGGAGCGAGCCAAATTGGTATGCAAGAAGTTTGGCAAATTTTGATAGATTTGTTCATTTAATATATTCTTGATTCTTCGACCTTAGGCCGTCTGTTTTCGAAGCTGGCAGCCAACAATAAATATATCTACCAAAGATTTTTAAGGTGAACTTATGCTACAGTGAGCTGGCATTCATGCCAGTATGTTGAGTATTATAAAGGATATACATGTACCTATTCTATTGCACATATATTATTTTTAAATTATTGCGCAACTTTACTCATTATGTAGATAATACGAGCAATCAAAAGTCACTTGTATATAAAAGAACATTATGTATGGGGCGTCAAAATAGCGTTGTCAGTAGTTTTACGAGATTCAAAACTAGACTACCCGAGATTCACACACTGCACGCCTGAAAAGAGAAGTTTGAAAAATATGCGGCTTCTTGATTTTGATAAAAAACTCGTCATAGCGTACGTTACATTTAATTAATATTAAGTTTTGAAAGCTACAAGTATATATTCGGACACTGCATTCAAACAATTCTGAAACGTATTGCAATAGCGCAGAAGTTTACATAAATCAAAGCGATTATAATACTAATCGTGAAAATAAGTGTCTATTGTAATTCAGGGCAAGTTTCACCAACAATTGTTTGTAGTTAATTTGCACCAAAGTTTACAAAACACCTGACTTTCGAGAGCCGACTATGTATACATTAACCTAAAAGTCCATTACGAAGTTCTCAAATGCGAGAAAATATTTACTTAAGTAATCCGAACAAAACAGTCTTCGGTGCTCTATTTTTCAAATTAAGACACAATAAAGCGACGAAGACAAAAAAGGCAAATTGGTTAGAATGGTGACATAAAATAGCGGAGCGTATATTAGGACAGATTATGTAGGTCTTGTATTATTTATTCTTCATTCGACTTATGGCCTCCATTTGATGCAACGAAACTCGCATAATGTTGAAATTATATAAGCAGTTTATTAGGGTTTTACTCTCATTTAACGTTGATAAATATATTACGTTTCCGTGTAATAATCTCACAAATTATTATAATAAATGTAAACCCACATATTTGACTTCTTCGATAACAGTGTAGATAATTTTGAGTTTTCTATGGGTAATAAAGATATGAGGGTGAAATTATGATTGAAATTAGCCATTTTATGTACCGTACGAACATTTATATAATTAATGCATTACTTATGCATGTTTATATAAAAATATACAATGGTTTCTGCAGTTTTTATCCATTTATTTTAAGTTCTAACTTTGCCAACTTTCGTTCTCGTACGTGCACATAATTTGCAAACCTTTTGCTTCACCTATTTTTTAGATAGAAAATGCTTTGAATAGTAATTATAATTATAGCTATGTAATAATCAAAATTAATTGAGCGTTTTTCATTCCAATTAGCAACTACAACTACATATAATTAAAGACTCAATTGTGCGTGTTACGATTATTATAGTAATTATAATTGATTGATTCGACATACAATTATATGTTCGTGACGTTTACACAAGGCTACCTACATGTAAAATAGCACCTGTACTAAACTATTATATACTAGGCTGCGTCTGCGACTCTGCTTACGTGGGACCTTTTTACCCCTTTACTAGTAGCAGGTGCACTTTCAAAAATCCCTTCTAACTTCACCTCTACGACCTTCAAGAAACACACACACACACACACACACACACATATATATATATTTATGTACATGCGAAATTTCAGCTTTTTGCGCCCAGTAGTTGTGGCTGTGTTTTAGCTGTCAGTGTTGATGGAATTTTATAAATACAAAAGATATCAAGCGAAATGCTTAGAATATGACCAGTGTCATCAATTTCAATCTAATATAAAGTAGCGGCGATAGCCCAGTGTTGTACGTAACGGACTGCCGAGGCGATGGTCTCGGTTTCGATCCCCAGTTACCCCGGGCACACACCTCTGACTTTTTGAAGTTATGTGTGTATTAAAATGTTACTCATCGCTCGCTTAACAATGTGCTCGGTAGATGGCATTAGGCCCGCCCTCTATTACATTGGGACCGAAACATAACTGGCGAAGTGTGGGTGTTTAATACACCTCTGCCTTCCCCTTCGGGGATAAAAGGCGTGAAGTTATGTTTATAAAGTACTTACCCAAGTAACGTAAAGATATGTCGCGATTTACGCATGTACCCGTAGTCCGCGCCGCTCCACGTTGTTCTATGTTAGTGGCCTAATAAATCTCTCTAAAACTTTCGAATTCGGTCAATATTTTAGAGGCTACTAACCATAAAAAACTTGATATACGATTTGATAACAAAATAATTACAGAAGCCATATCTACAAAATTCTTAGGGCTTGAATTAGATAGAGACATGTCTTGGAAAAATCACACTGATAATGTTTGTAAACGATTAAGTCAACATTCATATGCTCTTCATAAATAGTCACAAAAAGTTAACCAGTAAACTTTGATTACAGTATTTCACGCATATGTCGCATCTACCTTACGCTACGGTTTAATATACTGGGGCAACTCCACACATATAGAAGTTGTCTTTAGAGCTTAAAAGTGATGCATAAGGGCTATATGCGGTATCAAAACCACTGATAGCTGTAAACCATTTTTTAGGAGTCTTTGTATACTGACAGTTCCTTGTCTTTACATATTGGAAGTTGTATTATTCATTAGAAACAATTTTAGTTTATTTGAAACGCTTAATAGCTTACGTCATAGACATAAAATAAGGTTCAGACCACACAGAAAAACAATATATAACAGGAACTTCTTAGGCATGGCACCCAAAATATATAACAAACTGCCTACATCTGTTTTAGAAGGCAACAATATAAAAATATTTAAAAGGCAAGTAAATTATATATTAATAAACAAAACATACAACTCAATAAAAGAGTATTTAGATGATAGTAATATTAATAGGTAATTTCATTTTTCTTGACATTTTGGTGAATTCTTACTAAGCTCAATTTATTTTATTTTTAATTTATGACACTGTATCGTATAATTGAATCAATTGTAATAAATAGTGAACTGCGCATTCACCCAACATCTTGCAATGTCAGGTAAGGCTTTGCAAATATTTCAGTATCAGGAAGGTTCATTTTGTAGTATTTCAGTGTGAGGCAATTGAAATTGTTTCTTTTTTATTTCGTCACGCCTGTATCCTTGAAGGGGTAGGCATAGGTGTAATATTACACCCACATTTCACCTTATGAATTGTAGGTTCCACGTAATAGAGGGCGAGCCTTATTGCCGTTACCGGGCAATTTGTCAGACTTTGTGCTGCTACTCAGAATCCGCTAAAACTCAGTAAAACTTTTGCCCAATCCGGGCATCAAACCCGAGACCTCCTGATCAGCAGATGCATATCCACTGGACTCCGAAGGCAGTTTTTTGAACTTAGTTTTATAGATTTGAAGTGATTTTGTTCTTATTTTGTATATTTTTTATTGACTCATTATTATCAGCCTGCCCTAGTCCATTGCTGGGTTTAGGCCTCTCTATGGCACACCAGTGAGCCCAATTTCCGGCTCTTTGTATCCAGCCACTGCCAGCTGCTTTGCGGATGTCTTGACTCCACCTAGCCGAAGAGCGTCTTACGCTACGTTTGCCTAAGCGCCTACTGCTGAACACGACCACCTACTCCTACGCGTGTAGGCAACAGTTTTATTGAATGTTGAAGAATTAAATATGTCACTTTTATAGTGGCCAAATATTTTAGTTATCGATATTCGATATTATAGGAATTTAAACTTTCGTGTCCATTTAAACTTATTTTAAATTGTCTTTCGGGATATATACCACGTACCTTTTTGTAGTAGTAGATCATGAGACACGAAGTCAAAAGCTTTGGACATGTCAAGGAATATGGAAACTATTGGTATTTTTTTATCTAATTGCTCCGTAATATTTTTCACAAGTGTGAAACAAGCTAAGGTGGTTGTATTCCTTTTTCTAAACCCAAATTATTCTGATTTTAGAATGTTATGCTTTATTAAAAAGTTGTATAGTTGATTGTGTAACAACTTTTCGAAGATCTTCGATATTACTGGGATTAGGGTAACTGGACGATAGTTGTTCATATCGGTTTTATCTCCTTTTTTATAAATCGGTTTCACTTTCGAGTATTTTAGACGAGTCGGAAATTTGCTGCACTCAAATGATAGATTTATCAAATAGGTTAGCGGATGTGATAGACTTGTTGCACAGGTCTTTAGTATTTTTGTGTTAATTTCATCATAACCTGTGGAATTAGTGTTGTTTAACGTCATTATGGTTTTATATACATCTTTACAATCTACTGGATTTAAAAATATGGTATTTGTATTATTTTCGATGGTTTTAGAAATTTTGATTTTGGACTTGGCATCATCATTTCTGTTCGTCATATTTATAAAATAGTTGTTCAAATTATTCACTATATCTTTTGGGTTTGTGTAATTTATACCATCGATTTTTATTATTTTATATGTTAACAGATAATTTCTGAGCTAAAGTTATTTCTTATTATTTGCCATGCTGCTTTACATCTGTTCTTCGAGTTATATATGTATTTTTGGTATTATTATTCTTTTGAGCCTGCAGTGTGCATCTTCTTAAAATTGTTTTATATATGTTGTATCGTTTAAGGTTAATATTTTTATTATACGGTGACTGTAGATATTTAAAATAAAGCATCCTCTTGTTTCTACATGATTTTCTTAACCCCTTGGAAATCCATTTAGCCTTCATTGGTTTGTTTGTTATTTTTACATTTATTAATGGGAAGCAAAGATTATAAAAAGTGTCAAAGTATTGTGAAAAGAATCAAAGGCATCATGAAAGCAATGTAAGAACGAAATTTTTCTCTAGTTTCTTCGTTGTAATCTCTACGCTTTTCAAACCAAAATTGTCCATACCGCGATGCATCGTTGACAACTTCAGTCTCAAATGAAATATTCTGACCGGTTTCATGGTCTGATAACCCCAAATAATGGATTTTTGGTGTAACATTAGTTATATTGGAATTTATCAGATCCAAACAAGATTGTTTTCTTGTAGGAGATAAAATATGACATTTTATGTTATGATTTGAAAATATTGACTAAGATCTTTAGTTAAATTATTTGATTTTAATAAATCAATATTCCAATCACCGCACAGCAAAATATTCTTGTTTGTTTTTGAACAAATGCTTTTTAGAAGTATGTCAAGATATTGCAAAAACCTTGTTACATTGGGGTTCGGTACCCTATAGATACATATAACAATAAGTTTTAGAGACATTATTTCTACACCACATTATTCAAACTGAAAGGGTATTGGTTCCACTTTCTTATTAATTGGTCTATATTCTAGATTTTTCCTTACAAGAATACAAGAGCCGCCTCTTCGCTAGTTAGCCCTTGAAAATGATGCCGCCATCCTATAATTAACGATTTTAACGTTATTCTCTGAGCCTCTTTTTATGAACGTTTCTGTAAGACAGATAACATCAATCAGATCACATTGTTTCGCGAAGTCTGCTATTGTAATTTCAAATAAATCTTTTTTATTTAGGATATCCGCTTTATTCTGGTGAAACAATGTGACTTTTTGCTGCTTTGTCTCGAAAAAACAATTCTTAATTTCCAACCTGTTCCGTATTATATTGTGTAATAATATTTTCAGTTGTGTGAGTGTACTGCAAATTGTTTTCGATTGAAAATGTACTTAACAAATAATTTAAGTTCAGAAAGATGTTTCTAATTCCGTTATTTTTTATACTGCCATTATATTTACTAAACATATCATAATCATAAGACAAATCTTCATTAGAGTCAAAATATGTTACATACTTTTGGATATCAGTATCCAAACAAATTAAAGATTTGCAGGTTTATTAAATTAAAGCAGCTTTTTGTAATTCATTGCTGGACAATAATATTGAGAGTTAATAGGAGAATTTGGCTCACTATACCACGTTGGCCAGACGCGTTGATGTAATATAGCGATATGTAGCGTCACCGTGGCTATTTAACCTCTTCTTGGATAGTGACTGCGGATTAAAGATGAATGGGTTACTTGTCAAATGCCTCCTTTATGCTGATGATCAGCTAATACTTGCTTCTTCAGAGGAAGAGTTGCAGGAGATGGTAATAATCATGCATGGTGCGATAGAGAGGAAAAGAATGAAAGTGAATGTAAGTAAAACGAAAGTTATGGTTTTTGGAAAGGAGAAACGCGTTACGGTTGCATTGTAAAGTTTTGATCGATAGACAAGGAGTGGAGCAAGTGAATGAGTTTGTATACTTAGGTACGTTGTTTACAATAGATCGTAAGAATGAAGAAGATATTGAAAGAAGAATGGAGCTCTGAAGGCATTTACGAACGGGGTTAAATATAATGACCACCATAAAATGCTTTGATACCCTTAGTTATTTAACCAAAAATATATACTAAACAATAGAAAAATAAAGTCTAAAATTACAATAGTACTAGCTATTTAAGTTACGACTGCACTTCAAATTTTATTCGGACATCAAATGTAGTAAATTCACTAAAAAATTGGTTAAGTTAGGTTCCCTTGTGACCCTTAATTCAAAAATAGGAGCCCTGCGAAGTAGGGCTCCGTCAACTTAGTTTATTAAATTAGGTGGTGCAACAAAATCCAATTGATGGGTTGGTATTTCATACAACTAAAAAAAATTTGGTTATAATTTTACATTAAAATACTGGTTTAATTTTAGTGATCGTTTACTACTTTTGGGTTAACAATTATTTATTTGGAGAAATTTTGCTTAAATAGGATAGCGAAATGTTAAAACTTTGGTTATAATTTTACATTAAAATGCAGGTTTCATTTTGGTGATCATTTACTATTTTTGTCTGTTATATGTTACTATTCCTGGTGGTAAGTTAAATATTAGCCTTTATGAACAGCGAAAACGTGTCCAAAAAGGCACGTTTGGCTGTGCATAGAGGGGTATTATTAGTGCCTACCCTTATGTATGGTACTGAAAATTGGGTATGGCAGAAGAGACTTGAAAGTAGAATTAATGCTGTAGAAATGAGAGCACTGAGAAGTATGTTTGGTGTATCTTTGACCGACAGAGTAAAGAATTGTGTGATAAGAGCGTGTTGTGGGGTAAAAGAAGATGTAGTGACAAGCATCGAGAAAGACATGTTAAAATGGTTTGGGCATATGGAGAGGATGGATGATGAAAGATTGATAAAGAAGATATATAAGGCAAGTGTGAACGGGTCAGGACAAAAGGGAAGACCTAGGCGGACGTTCTCTGACCAGATTGGAGTCATCCTAACAAAAGGACAGGTCAGAAGTACCCTAAACAGAAGAGCAGCATGCATGAGAAACTTGATGGGAGTGAATGAAGCAAGAGAGGTATGTCAGGATCGTTGCAAATGGCGTTCCATAGTCTCTGCCTATCCCTCCGGGAAACAGGCGTGAGTCTATGTATGTATGTAATTATTCGTTCCGTTATCGTTAACCGTAATTTTCAACACATTGTTAACCCAAAAGTAGTAAACGATCACTAAAATTAAACCAGCTAGTTAGTTAGTTAGTTGGACAGGTGTTTTCCGCACTTAGCCACAAAATTGGGCCATTGTACGTGAGCAGCGACGCGGTTATCGCCTGCTACTCATACCATGAGAGCTCCTTCCAGAATGCCATGAGTTGACCAATGTTACACATGGCTTCGCTCATGGTTCTGGGATTGTTCAGGAACCTCGTCCGTTGGTCACTCACGCTGATGCAACTCAGAATCACATGAGCGGGTGTATCTTCGGTCTCCATGCAGCCCCTGCATAGTGGGCTGTCCGTGGCGCCAATATTGTAGAGGTGCTTATTTAGTGGACAGTGGCCAGTTATTATGCCAGTCAGATGTTTGAGTGTTTTCCTGCTGGAGTGCAGCAGTTTTTGCGAGAGTCGTTTATTCAGTTGGGGGATGGCATCTTTGGATTGCCTACACTCTTTCAGTTCTGCCCACTCTTTTTGATGTTGTTGTAGGGTTCTCTCGCGTAACCACATTTTTAGTTGGCTGAACGGTATCGGAACAATTGGTTCGGGTCCTATAGTTGTTGTGTCCGATCCTTTCCTAGCCCGTTGGTCCGCTGCGTCATTGCCCGTGGAGTCGCTGTGTCCTCGTATCCACTGAAGCGTGACCCGGTTTCTCGCTGCAATTTTCTGCAGCTCTTGGTGGCATTCCATGATTAGGCCGCTGTTAAAGCAGTCGCCGCCGAGAGCTTGTAGTACTGAGGCACTGTCTGTGACGATGCGTATTGACAGGTCACTCACATTTCTGGCCGCGATCGCCGTCGCCACCCTTATAATCCCAACATATTCAGCTTGGAAGATGGTGTTGAGTTTACCAAGCGATGTTGAGAGATAGATGGTCAAGTCATGGGAGAATACTCCAGCACCCGTCCCATACTTTGTTTTTGAGCCGTCTGTGTATACTCTAACTTCGTGTATACCAGAGCTGTCCTTGTGCTCTTCTTGTAGTTAATAATAATAATATTCTACCACATTCACACAACACCATCTAGTCCCAAACTAAGCAGAAGCTTGTACTATGGGTACTAGATAATGGATAAACATACATATATACTTTTTTTTTGTAAATACATACATATTATACATAGAAACACCCAGACCAAGACAAACATCCATGTTCATGCACACAAATGTTTGACTTGAGCGGGAATCGAACCCGCGACCTTCGGAGTAGCAGTCGCTTACATTCCCGCTGCGCCAACCGGTCGTCGAAAGTTGTATGCGGTATTTTTTGTCAAAGACAAAGGTTTTGGGTATGAGGTCACACGTTTGATCTAGCATCGGGATTTCGCTAGTTAGTATCCTTTTCAGACGTGCATGGGTTATTCGGTCATCTCTTCTCCAGAGCCCGACCTTATCAAGTCGGAGCGCGGTGGCACCCGCTTCCAGCTGGATGATGAGGTGCAGTGGTCGCAGGTCGAGAAGCACCTCTAATGCCGCCGTTGGAGTTGTTTTCATGCTTCCTGTTGTGGCCAGACAGGCAAGGCGTTGTATACTCTGTAGCTTGCTCTTGACTGTGCTTAGTTGAGTACGTGGCCACCACACTATTGCATCGTATGTGAGCATGGGGCGTATTATGGCAGTGTAGATTCAGAGGGTGATGTATGGTTTAAGACCCCATTTCTTGCCTATTATTCTCCTACACTGCCAGAAGATTGTGCATGCTTTTGTGGTTTTAGTGGTGATGTGTTTATTCCAGTTGAGATTATGGTCGAGTGTTACGTCCAGGTACTTGACTTCACTCGATAGGTTGAGCTCCGTGCCAAAAAGTTTTGGTTTTCTGGTCATACGGATGTTCCTTTTGTTGGTAAAAAGTACTAGCTCCGTTTTATTTGAGTTAACCGTCAGTTCGTGATGGTTGCACCATTGCTCCATGATCCTGATGGCTGCTTGCATCCGATATTGGATCATGTCTTCCGGGTCTCCGTTGATTAGGATGGTTATATCATCTGCGTAGCCGACCGTGTAGAAGCATTTGTCATTCAGGTTTCTCAACAGATCGTCTATCACTATGTTCCATAGCAGGGGTGATAGGACACCTCCCTGTGGGCAGCCTTTAGCTACTATCCCTTGTGGTGGTGTTAACCGTGAATTGAATAGCCCTTTGTTTCAGGAGTTGATCGATCCAGCCATTGACAGTTTGTTCAACTCCGAACTTGCCAAGGGCTCGGCTAATGCTGGTAAATTTAGTTTTGTCAAAGGCGCCTTCTATGTCAAGGAAGGCGCCTTATGTCATTAGTTTGTCAGATAGCGCGGTCTCTATGGTCCCCACTACAGAGTGGAGCGCTGATTCCGTTGATCTGCCACTTCTGTAGGCGTGTTGTTGCGGGTGTAGCGGTCTACGTAGCAGTGCGCCTTCCCGCAGGTACCTGTCAGCGAGCCTCTCCAGCGTTTTTACCAGGAAGGAGGTTAAACTGATGGGTCTGAACGATTTCACTTGTGTGGAATCCAATTTGCCCGGTTTTGGGTGAAAGATGACTTTTACTTGCCTCCACCTTCGTGGTATGTAATTGTGCGCTTTAAATGCTCTGTATATGCTGAGTAGCTGTGGCACAACCGTTGTGCAGTCCCATTTTAGTAGTTCTGGTGTTATTTCGTCTAGGCCTGCAGATTTATACGGCTGGAAGCTATCAATTGCCCATTTCAGCCGGTCCACGGTAACCATGTTGTTGGCTATCGTCCAATCTGTTTGGGTCGGTGGTCTGTGTTCTGATTCTTCCCAATCACAGTCGTTGGTCACAGTGCAACCTGGGAAGTGTGTTTCGATTAGCACTTGGCTTATTTCCATGTCTGTGATTGCGTAGGTGCCATCAGGCTTCCTGATGGAGCCTAGGGTCTTGTTGCTGTCCTGAGATAGGATCTTTTTTACCCTGGCTGCCTCGCATGTAGAGTTAAGTTGAGAGTCCTGGCGAAATTTCGCCAGGACTCTCCCCTGCGGAATCGTATGCGTTTCTTGTAGTGCGACTGGGCTTCTTTATATTTGTCCCAATCCATGTCTTTCCTTGTGTTTTTGGCCCGGTTGAAGAGTTTCCTCAAGTTACGCTTGAGTATCTCCAGTTCTGATCCCCACCATTGTGTTTTGTTACCTGTCTTCGGTTGTGTGGTGGGACAGGCTTGTTGGTAGCTACGTTGTATGCATTTCGTTAATAAATTAGTGTTGTGTTCTATGTGTGCAGTGCTGTCGGTCATGTCATTAAAATTTGACATGGCTATTTCTTGTTCGCAATGTTGGTATTGCGTGGGTTGCGTTTTGGTTGTGGGACCCTCTTGCACTTGTATGTCATAGCAGATACGCCTATGGTCGGCAAAGGATGGTTCGGCGGACACATGCCAGTTTGTGACGAGTTCCACGGCCCCATCCGATGCCAGTGTAACGTCTACTATGGTTTGATATCTGGAGCTAACAAAGTTGGGCTCTGAGCCGTTGTTGACTACAGATAGCGTTGTTGTGAAAATATATTCAGTTAGGATCTCACCTCGTCTATTTGCCTCAGGACTTCCCCACAGTGGATGGTGGGCGTTGGCATCTGCCGACAGTATTATCTGCCAGCCGTGGTCCTCACAGTGCTGCACTAGCTCGGCCAGCTCCTTCGATGGGATCCCCTCATCTCCGGGCATGTAAACCGAGGCTAGTACCAGCATATGATCGTTAGGCCTTGTTCGTATCCCCACTGCGATGAGGTCTCTAGAACAAAAGTTAGTCAGCAGCAGTGCTAATATCGTTCGGCGAATGTATATGCATGTTCTCGGCTTAGGAGTCGAGCTCTTGTGCATATCTTACCTCCGATGTTGTTAAGTCAACATATGGTGTCGCCTCTAATCCACGGCTCCTGGATTAGGGCTATGGTGTGTTGGCTAACCTCCAGCAGCCTGCGTAGGGTAGCCGTTGCAATCTGCTTGTGCTGGAAGTTCGTTTGTACGACTCTAGTCTGACGAAGATCCGAGAACATTGGTGTCCACGGATTCCCCGTCAGATGAGTCGTGCTCGTCGTCAACTCTCGTCACAGCGCTGTTTGTCGCTGCGGGCGTTGTTGTGTGCACGGGCTGTGCCCAGCGTGCTGGGAACGGCCGATGTTATCTCTCGTCCCTGCGTGTGCCCGCTGGCGGGTGGTATCTCCCTGGGCGCGGCAACCGTCCTGCCAGTCCCTGCCCCGGCAGCATGGAACAGTACGTACACGCTGCCGGTAAAGAAGGAGACTCGGCGGTCGCGCGCCTCGATTCTCGGAACCTCCGATTCGGGGATGCCCAAGGACAGGTATAAGACGTGCTCTTGCATGGTGGCGCTGTACAGTTGCCACATTTGGACAGCTTACCATGGATTTTGGGTAGCTAGGAATTGGTGGATCTTCGGGAATTCCAGGTTGGTCAACCTCGGCAGCCAGAGCGATGCGCGTACGCGCTTCGCAAGGTCCGTCTGCCTGATGACGGCCAGCCTGGTTCCCTCGATCGGTGACTGCAGTCCCGCTACCGTTCGTTTGAGCCACGCCAGTGATTTCTCGTCCTCGCACCATAGCTTTAGGACTCCTCCCGCTGCGAGGGGTTTGCCTCTAAAGGATGGCGCGAGTGCGGGCTCGTTGTTTGACGGTGGTGCAAAGGCTGCTTCCATGATGCGCTCCTCTATGGAGAGTTCGAGCTGCCGTGCTTGTTCCACCGTCAGGTCTTTGGGTGGAGTGGCAACGACGGCCACCATCAGATGCGAGTTAGTCGCATCGGCGTAGCTCATCGCTGCCCTCTTCGGTGTTGCGTCCACTCTCGCACGCTTCGTCGTTGCCCTTGGTGGTGTGTCGTCGTGGCGGTTCCTCTTCGACGGTGTCGCCGAAGTGGGCCGTTCCGAGAGCGCCGGATTGGTCGGTGCGTGCCGAGGTCCGCCTTTTCTGGGACCGCGTTTGCGGCGTGGCCCGGCGGTGCCCCAAGGGGCTGTTGGTTCCGCATCTCCGACTGCCGTCGGAGGGGCGCGACGGAGGGTGCCCGGCGCTGCACCGGCCGGAGCGGCGCGCGCAGCCGGCGGGAGCGCAGCCGGCGGGAGCGAGCCCGAAGCCTCACTCTTTGCCGTCCGCGTGGCTTCCGCTTGCATGCCTGAGCTGCTGCGTCCACCAATCGCGCCGCGTCCGGCCTATTGCTTCGTCCTGGGCGGTTCCCTCATCACGCTGGCTGGGGCCGGATGTCCGCGCTGGTAAGTTGCACCAGCTGTTTGTTGTCTCGCGGGGGGTGCGTTCGCCGATGTAGTCGGTTCGCTATCTCCCGCGTGCGCTGCGTACTCACGCTGACGTCTATGATGACGGGAGCGCTTTCCGCGGTGTTTACCTCTAGCGGTTACGGTTGTAGCGGAGCTAACGTTTGCCTCGAGGCGTTCGTCTGCTCGACGCGGTACAACCGTCCAGGTGGTGATGTGCTCTGCACGAGACATGACATTTGCCAGGTCATGCAGGTCTAGTCTATTCGTACTTTCGCGTGAAACATTGCCCCCCTCAGAATACGTGGAGCAACCTGGACCCGAGGGTGCAGGTAGGGATTCTCCAGCGTCACGGACGCTGGTACCCTTCTGGGGTAGTTTATTTTTGTGTTCCACTTCCATTCTTTGTGTTTTGGCTTCATATGAGCTTGTGCGTGGGCGTGTGTGTATGTGTTTCTATGTAGGTGTGGTGTGTGTATATGTATGTGTGCACGTCCGTATGAATGATATGGTCAGTGTAGTGTATGTATGTGTATACGTGCTTGTGCATGTGTGTGGGTGAGGGCGGCTGGAGGTTTTTATTACGTCTGTTTCATAGGGAACCAGACCAAGAACGGGCGGCAACCTCGGGAAGGATAGTCAACCAGCCTTGCCTTAGGGATCTTCACGACTTGCGCGTTCCCCTAAGGCCATTCGCCAAACTCTGCAACGGACTCGGATGCAGAGAGTAGAAGTCAGTGCAGTTCAATGGAGTTGAAATGAGATGAAGTGCACGGACTTCCGGCAAAAAAAATAATTAAACCAGCATTTTAATGTAAAATTATAACCAAAGTCTTTTTGTTAGTTGTCTGAAATACCAACACATAAACTGGATTTTATTACACCACCTACTTTAATAAACTAAGTTGACGGAGCCCTACTTCGCAGGGCTCCCTTTTTTTGAATTAAGGGTCGCAAGGGAACCTAACATAACCTATTTATTTGGTGATAATTTACTACATTTGATGTCCGAATAAAATTTTAAGTGCAGTCGTGACTTATATAGCTAGTACTATTGTAATTTTAGACTTTATTTTTCTGGTGTTTAGTATATATTTATCCTAACACAAGCTCTAGAATCCTCATAAATGGATCTCAGAGCTTGAATGAGGCTGCTGTCCACCCCATTCATTGACAGCACCGATTACATTTCATTCCGCACCACTTTATCGTAAGCCTTTTCCAAATCCACGATTGCGCAATAGACCTTTTGACCTTTGGTCAAAAACTTTTCGCCTGTGCTTCGCAAGGCAAAAATCTCATCCGTACATGCCATATCCTTTCAGAATTCCGATTGTACATCCCATATTTTCTTGACGGTTACTTTCATTACTCTTTCAATACACTCTTTCAATAAACTTTGCATACAATTTGCCAACAATGCTGAGAAGGCTAATGCCTGTATAGTTTTTGCAGTCTTGTTGCGAGCCTTTTCCCTTATAAAGAGGCACAACTAAAGCTGTGGCTCAGTAATTAGGTACTGCAACATAACCACTGCAATATACACGATGATAGTGTGCCAAATTCTCCTATTAACTCTTAATATTATTGTCCAGCAATGAACTACGAAAAGCTGCTTTAATTTAATAGAGCTGCAAATCTTTAATTTGTTTGGCTACTGATATCCAAAAGTATGTAACATATTTTGACTCTAATGAAGATTTGTCTTATGATTATAATATGTTTAATAAATATAATGGCAGTATAAATAATAACGGAATTAGAAACATCTTTCAGAACTTAAATTATTTGTTAAGTACATTTTCAATCGAAAACAATTTGCAGTACACTCACACAACTGAAAATATTATTACACAATATAATACGGAACAGGTTGGAAATTAAGAATTGTTTTTTCGAGACAAAGCAGCAAAAAGTCACATTGTTTCACCAGAATATAGCGGGTACCCTAAATAAAAAAGATTTATTTGAAATTACAATAGCAGACTTCGCGAAACAATGTGATCTGATTGATGTTATCTGTCTTACAGAAACGTTCATAAAAAGAGGCTCAGAGAATAACGTTAAAATCGTTAATTATAGGATGGCGGCATCATTTTCAAGGGCTAACCAGCGAAGAGGCGGCTCTTGTATTCTTGTAAGGAAAAATCTAGAATATAGACCAATTAATAAGAAAGTGGAACCAATACCCTTTCAGTTTGAATAATGTGGTGTAGAAATAATGTCTCTAAAACTTATTGTTATATGTATCTATAGGGTACCGAACCCCAATGTAACAAGGTTTTTGCAATATCTTGACATACTTCTAAAAAGCATTTGTTCAAAAACAAACAAGAATATTTTGCTGTGCGGTGATTGGAATATTGATTTATTAAAATCAAATAATTTAACTAAAGATCTTAGTCAATATTTTCAAATCATAACATAAAATGTCATATTTTATCTCCTACAAGAAAACAATCTTGTTTGGATCTGATAAATTCCAATATAACAAATGTTACACCAAAAATCCATTATTTGGGGTTATCAGACCATGAAACCGGTCAGAATATTTCATTTGAGACTGAAGTTGTCAACGATGCATCGCGGTATGGACAATTTTGGTTTGAAAAGCGTAGAGATTACAACGAAGAAAATAGAGAAAAATTTCGTTCTTACATTGCTTTCATGATATCTACGCGTTAAATGACATATTTTTTATAATCTTTACTTCCCCTTAATCAATGTAAAAATAACAAACAAACCAGTGAAGGCTAAATGGATTTGCAAGGGGTTAAGAATATCATGTAGAAACAAGAGCATGCTTTATTTTAAATATCTATAGTCACCGTATAGTAAAAATATTAACCTTAAACGATACAACATATATAAAACAATTTTAAGAAGACGCACACTGCAGGCTCAAAAGAATAATAATACCAAATACATATATAACTCGAAAAACAGATGTAAAGCAGCATGGCAAATAATAAGAAATAACTTTAGCTCAGAAATTAACTGTAAAGATATAAAATCAATAAATATCGATGGTATAAATTACACAAACCCAAGAGATATAGTGAATAATTTCAACAACTATTTTATAAATATGAACGAAATGATGACGCCAAGCCCAAAATCAAAATGTCTAAAACCATTGAAAATAATACAAATACTATATTTTTAAATCCAGTAGATTTTAAAGATGTATATAAAACCATAATGACGTTATACAATACTAATTCCACAGGTTATGATGAAATTAACACAAAAATACTAAAGACCTGTGCCACAAGTCTATCACATCCGCTAACCTATTTGATAAATCTATCATTTGAGTGCGGCAAATTTCCGACTCGTCTGAAATACTCGATAGTGAAACCGATTTATAAAAAAGGAGATAAAACCGATATGAACAACTATCGTCCAGTTACCCTAATCCCAGTAATATCGAATATCTTCGAAAAGTTTTTATTTATTTATTATTTCCACAGTAAAATTATCATTACAGGTTTATTACTTAATGCGATAATGTAGACAACTATTTTACCTACTGACAAAAGTTAATGTTACAAATTAATAATTTCAATAACAAACATTATTTCCTATTCTTATAAACAAACCCCGTATCCTATGTCACAGGAGGACCATAACTTATAAAAAACAAAGCTCCCGTTGTGAACTCACCCAGAGTACAACAAAACAGATCAATGTGTTCAGCTATATTGTTTAAGATACGAAGAGCGCGCGTAAACGGCGCCTCGTTTACCAGTTTTGTGCGACCGCGCTGCATGACGAGCAACCGCGGCCGCTGCCGCTGCCACACGTATCTGTCCGGAACACACATGCACACTTGTTGCAATATGCTGGGATTGTCTATTTTCACCCTAATCACTTTAAATATATACAAAACTAAAGCAAATTTTTTCTTACTCTCAGCTCATTGTATCCTGCCATACCTAAGATGAATAAGTTAGGATACTTATTTGGGTAAAATTATCAATTATCGCTTGTCCCGAGATTCGGAGAGCACGTTAAGCCGTCGGTCCCGGTTGTCATGAAGATCTTTGACAGTCGTTACAGGGCGTCAGTACCTTGTAAATAAACTGACACTAGTCTAAACCATGGAATATCGCTATTCCTTCTGGTTGCAGATGTCAGATAGGCAGTCGCTCTGTGGAAAAGCTAATATTCAGCCAAATCCGGTTAGACTAGGAAGCGGTCCCTAGATTGAAACTGGGATAACGGTAAGAGGATGATGAATTATTTGGGTAAAATGCATATATACCATACATTTTTTATATAAATACCTAATAAATTTATTCTGCATTCTCTCCAACATGATACTATATTTAGTTTCCTGTGGAGACCAGATGACTGCGTTCAACTCTAGTTAGTTCCTCACTAAGGAGTTATACAAGGCAATAATAGCCTTGATATTAGTGAAACCCTTAGCTACCCGAAGCACGAAGCCTAAATTTCTATATGCCTTTTTGCAGATTTTAGTTGTATGATCTCGAAAGTCTAGTTTGGAAGAGATGATTGCCCCTAGATCCTTGGTTTCTGTTGCTTTCGCTATTGGTACCCCGTTAATTTGGTATTGGTACATAACTGGAGATAGTGCACGGCTGAATGTCATTGTTAAGCACTTTGAGATGTTAAATTCAAAATTATTAGTATTGCTCCAAGTTACCTACCTATCTATATCCCCTTACAACTTTAGGCAATCTTCTCTGTTCCTAACCGCAAGATACAGCTTGAGATCATCTGCAAACAAAGTGCAATGGGCTTCTTTTACAACCTTCGGAAGGTCATTTACCATCAATATGGAAGCCAATGGACCGAGACTGCTGCCTTGATTTACTCCGGAGCTAGTAAAATAATTTCTTGACCTACATCCAGCATATTCCACATACTGCTGTCTGTCCCACATGTAGGTAGCTTGCAAAAAAAGTTAGCAAATGATGGGTGAACCCTGTATTTGACAACTTTGTGAGCAGTATATCATTATTTACAAGATCAAACGCTTTTTCGTAATAAAAAAATGCTACTTCCACCTGTCCTCAAGCATCTACTTTGGGTACTATGTAACTCATGTAGTTTATAAGGTTGCTGGTAGTGCTTCTGACAGGTCTAAAGCCGTGTTGCTCATCAGAAAGCTGCTTATAAACCTGCGAGAGTATACTCTTGTGTACTGCAGTCTCTAGCACTTTAGTTGGTGTCGAAAGCACAGCAACTGGCCTGTATTGTCCACGCTTGATGCTGACTTTCCTTTAGGTACCGGGACGACCTTAGTGGTTTTCCATCTTTCTGGAAATACAGCTCCCGCCAGGCACTGATTGAAGATGTAGAGAAGTGGCCTACATAGTACTAATCGGCAGTCTTTGAAAATGTAAGGCGGTATGCCATCGGGCCCTGATGACTTTTTTGGCTTAAGTTTTTGGAAAGCATTGAGTACATCATCAAGTTTTAGTTGTTACACAATCAACTATACAACTTTTTGATAAAGCATAACATTCTAAAATCAGAACAATTTGAGTTTAAAAAATATTACGGAACAATTAGATAAAAAAATACCAATAGTTTCCATATTCCTTGACATGTCCAAAGTTTTTGACTTCGTGTCTCATGATCTACAACTACAAAAGCTTGGAAAATATGGAGTTAGAGGTAATTAGTAATAAATTGGATAGCAAGTCACTTGTCAAATCGTGTTCAGTGTGTTGAAATGCCATATTTATTAGGTCGATACACAAAAATTGTGTGAGGGAGACATTTGATTGTCGTACCTCATCATTTTCAAGTACTTATTCCATATTTTATTTCCACGATAGTGTGATCCCTTCTGTGTACATAATTTTGAAGAGAATGGAATAGAAGACATTGGGTTTTGACACGGGTGAAATTCCAGGGAATGTAAAACTGTCTTGGAACTTGCAGCGTATTTGATCAACAGTTGTCTAGAGTTTGGGCTAAAATTGGGTAAGGTTTGCAGAGGTCAGTGGAAGCGATTAATTCATCCAGTCTTAGCCCAAGGCAAAGATCTAACATATACTGTGATTGCACAGTGAATTACAAGATTACAATATTAATTTACTTACCAAATCTTCACTGGATGTCAGGCTTGGAGTTAAGTTAGAAACACACACAGATCTAAAATTGGCCAATATTAGCTGGTGAATTATCTAAATACTTAGCTATTAGGCTGCAAACGCGACGTCTTCAAGACACGATGGCACGTGGACGTCGACACCGGATTCACACAATTTTTGCAAATATTCAATATTTCACAAATCTATTACAATTTACCGATGCCAGCACTAGATCAAGCGGCATTCACGAGGGTTTACAACACGAATTCACTTCGACACCACTACGATTCGCGAAGCATCCATGTGCTTTCAAGGGGCGATGTTTCCAATGGAGGACAAAACCGTAGGTATTAATTTACTTTTGTCAATCGCTTACAACCTCGTCGGACAACTTCATATAGCGACGGTTGCGAGGTTGTTAATCAATATAATTAATTCCAAAACGCAAAAATACAAAACTGCGTGAGCCTAAGAAATTCAACGTGTCGTCAAGCGAATTTTCCAGGACAAGCAAATCAATGACAGTTCATAGTGTGACCATAGTCAAAATTTACAATAGACTAAACAAAACGTTACTAAACCGATATTATCGATTTGACTTATCACAAACAATATTTCTATTTCAAACAACAGTATATAGGGATTTATTGAATCCAATCCGTCCTTCCTTCCTCGGGAGAGAGAAAAGGACTTCAAATTTGTATCTGAATAGATATCTACTCGCTAAATAGCAATGAAAAATAATCACTAGAATTATGTGAATAATTTCTCATAGTTGTTAAGACTTAAGTCCGGTAACTTTTATTGTGTAATTTGGTAATTGCTCCGTAAAGGGTTAGTTGAAGTACACTTGCTGAGTTGCTTTGGGTAGAGAATTGCGTTATCAAAGTTTTTAAGAGTGGTTCCTTTGTGAAAAATCGAGTACGGAAAAATTCAAATGGATAACTAGTGGACCTTTTTTATTTGACGAGATGAACTTCTGTTGGATTCGTAAATAATCATGTATACTTATGTTTATTTCAAGAGTACGGTTCTAGGCACTACTTATGACATGTATATCAAAAATAATCTTTATAATTGCAAAGCTGCAAGCTCGGGCTTTCGAATATTATCATTCCTCGAAAGTTTTTTTTTTGGTTTTGTAGTTGTATATTGATTAATTTTTATTTACAAACCACTTACAGAATATTAAAGAATACTAGACTTTGCCCGAAGCTCCTAGAGCCATCCACGTGAGTCGTTTTGATGGACAGAGATTATGGGCAGAGATTCCAAAAATCGTTTCCAAGAGCACTAGGCGTATAAGAATACGCTTCCTCTTTCTAGGGAACATACATTTCAAAATGCCAAAGTTCAGCTTCCTGCGCCCACAAGATCTGGCAGTGCGTTGTCTGTCAGTCAGTCTGTAACGCAATTATTTTTTAGAATATTTGACAGTTCAAAATATCCTCATGTACCAAGTACATATAAAATGCAGTTTTCTTATGCATTATCACAGAGATGTGACTTCACTAAACCTTTATGGTAGTTAAATTGAGAAGTATTCATGTTTTTGTAGCTTTTTAGTCAGTATTTTTAATCGAGGGCTGGCCGTCGACAGCCGCGCTCAACTTTGTCGATCAACGATGGAATTGCCACCATTATTCGGGTACGTACACATCAGTTGCGTACAATGGTGTTGATGCCCGATTCGAATTAATTGCGATATCCATTGCAGACAAATTGCCAGCAAATAAATATTATAAGTTGACCTATTCTATCTATATTTATAAATTTTAATTAAACCTCTAATACTTGTATTTATAAACAACAAACTAATCTAAATATAAGCATAAGCGTTTTAATAACTTTGAACATTTTATTGACGGATAATCATGAACAGCTCACGAAAAATTCATTAAAATTGAAATGAAATTCTGACCCGAAAAATCATTAACATTCCTTTATATGACTATTAAAATTTGACGCAAACGTTCGGGCACATGATAAATTACAGGGATTACTGCGGTGAGCTCATTTTACTTAAACACGGTTAAGATTCAGGGACCGAAACTGTAAACAAAGAAGTTAAATTGTGGCTTTACAATCAGATTATGAACTTTACTTATAACTTTCACAACAGCCTAAAGAATACTATATCCCTAAGAGCAGCATTCTAACGTCTCTTTTTGTTTACAGATCATGATGGATGAGACGCGAGCTGATACAAAGCAACTGTAGTCTGTTACTTAGCCAAAATGTTGCACCGAACATCATCGTCGAGGCGACGGCGCGCTTCTAGGAGTGCAGCCACGTCACCCCAAGCGCGGTTTCCTGGAGCATCAGCACAAGCGTCATGAAGAGCCTCGTTGGCGGCTACAGAAACCGATGAGGAAATGGAACCAACCGCTCTGCCACCTCAAAGAAGCCCACGAGCCAGTCTAGCTCCTGACGCTGCACTGGATGTATACCACCGCAGTCCTCGCCACTCTCTAGTCCCAGAACCCCGGTCGGCAAGAAACTCTATAACTGCCGACACTGCACCACCTTTACATAGAAACAGTTTAGCTCCGTCTAGAAACAACTTAGCAGTCGATATGACATACGGGTCCAGATTAAGCTTAAACCCACAAGACTTCAATCGTAGTCCAAGAAAGAGTATTGCGCCTGATGTGACCGCCAGAAGTCCGAGACGAAGTTTGGTGCCTGAAGGTACATCATGGAATCAGCCAAGGTATTCTTTGGTTCCGGATGTGGGAAGAAGTCCTCGTCATTCTGTAGCCAGTATTCAAATCGACCCGGCCAGAAGCCAAAAAGACTTGGGACCAAGTCCGAGAACTAGTCCAAGAGGTAGCATAGCTCAGGATCAAACATTAATAAAGAAGGACATACAAGACATTAGGAGTCCTAGAGGTTCTCTGATTCCTGATTCACAGAGGAGTCCAAGAGGAAGTATTGCACCTTCTGAGAGGAGTGCAAGAGGTAGTTTAGTGGCTGGAATAGAAGAAACAACGAGAATTAGTCACAGAGGAAGCCTAACTCTTACATTTCATGAACCTCTCGTATCAAGAGAAAGACGACCAAGTGAAGATAGCCAAACTGCTGGTAAGTTCGATATTTTTTACGAAAGCATTATTTAAGTTGTTATCAAATATAATAATGAATACTAAGGCTCAAATTAAATGTCGAATATCAACAGATCTAATAACAAGTCAGACATAATCATTCAAGTAAAATGGTATCACGATCACGTGCCAGAATATTTTCCATATTCATTTTTAAAACAATATCAAGCTTGTGTTAACTAAACAAAGTAATTTTATTAGTCTCACTAATTTAATCAGTATTCTTAATTATATTTTGTTATATGATTTATGTTCAGCTTACTGTGAGCTCATTAGTTATCAGAGCGAGTTCATAAATAATTGAATTAATTATTAATTCGTTTTCTTTCGTGTGATCGAGAGTTTGTGTCGAGAGTTCTGTACGATCCTCTGACTTGTTTACGCTCAGCGTTAGTTGTAAAAGTTAAAGTAGAAAATTAATTTTGTACTGCAATATTTGTTGGAACCTTGAAATAAAATTCCTATCAACTTTTATCAGCCCATATACTGAACGTATTATTATTACCAGGGTATGGCTTGGCTCTTCTTGTCAGTCTATTGGATTTCTCAAAACAAGGAATCAATGTAAATTTTTTTTTATAAGTGTCATGATTTGTCTAGGTAACCGAGGCAGAAGCATGTCTCCGTACAGAGCGTCGCTTGCGGGCCGACAGACTGGCACCGGTGCGCTCTCCGACACCGGCTCCCGGCGGGCTTCCAGCTCGGTCAGTCAGGTAACCGTTTTGCTTCATAGATACACTTTATTTGCGTCAGCGGGATGAGCACAGACAGTCTTGATATGGCTAGATATATGAAGACTCACAAAGGCGAAACTTTATGTGCTAAGCGCGATCTTCGTTCGGTGATTTCTTTTTAATTTGTATGGAGCTTTTTTGTTGAATTTTGGGGTTAGATCGCTGTTTGTAATTTGGTCTGATATTATTTGTTTTATAACTATTAATAGACATCGATGGTTTTCTACTAGCTATTACGTCCGACTTAATTTGTATGGAGTGCTTTTTTGGGTTTTAGAATATGATGCTTATAAGTTCTTTCATTTTATTAATTTGTTGTATTAATATTAGATCACTGGAAATTTCTATTTTGGTGGCAGTTAAGAAGTTTGATGGATATCTAGTCGTGTTGAGATTGGTTCGTGTTGGCCCTGCGTGTAGTAGAAGTGGACTCCTAATTTTTGCTTTACAGGTACTAGATAAATATTTAAGACTACGGGGCTGCATAGATATTGCTTCAAGTTTTTCATGCTTTTCATAAACGATTATCTTTAAAGCGATTATTAATATATAGTTTAGTATAACTGTTCTGGCGAGCCTTAGTACAAATAACTTATTTTAGATATTTATGTATAAGTTTAGAAGTAGAAACTGAACTTAAGAAGTATTTTAACTTTTAGGTATTTTCCGTGAAAAGCAATTTGGCAATATAAGGTAATGATTAGAATACTTGTATACAGTTTTCAATAGGGACTTTGATAAGAAAACAATATTCATGCAATCTTCATCATTCATCTTCATATCAAATTATTTTAACCAAGTTTATTAGTAGGTAGTCAGAATATGGAACGCCGACACTCGTCACGAATTTTCCATTTACAGTGATAACGGTTGGGGATGTTGAATACAAAGTACCAGTCGTTTGGCGTGGTTTTAAGTCTGCTGACTGTGTTGGGTATCATGTTAAGGGAAATTAACAAGTTAAATTTGATATCTTGGTGCTTATCAATATGAATAGTGAGTGCGATCTATGTGCCTTAAGTACTATAAGTGATAGTTGTTTGTGTAGATATAACCAGAAACCTTTAATCATGTTGCTGGCACCGCCTATATTGAGTATTCATATTATATGCAATTTTCAAAAGTTCGGCAAGAAACAGGTAAAACAATGTATGTCGCGGTCATCACTACTATAGTCGGTGACGGTTGATGTGACTTTTTTAAGCATGACTTAGGACAAGGATCATTAGGCATTTTCGGTGACTTTCGAATAATCTATCAACTCTAACACTCAATAACAAGACGATCGATCATTGTTTTTTGATTCGTTGATAACGCAAGTGGAAAATTTTGTATATAACTTAATGTAATTGTTTACCATCAGATAGTCAGATATGTATCTTATTTGTATAAAAAACAGTTTAATATTCTCTTAAATGCATAGCGATGTAGATCTGCATCGTATGTTTAAAACCTCATATCTCTTTATGTAGCGACATTGCAGACATTTTTATTTCTAATATTAATTTTGGTAGAACTATTTTATCGTTTCCGAATGCAAGTAAGAACTTTGACAATTTTTTTTTATCTGTGACAATTTTCATTGTTGGCGCGCAATCTGAATAACATTTCATTTTTGCGTGTGTTATGTATTACGATTATTTCAAATAAAAGTAAGAAAAACGTTCAAGAAAAATTGTTTTTGGATAGAAACAAGGTAAGAGTAACAAATAATATTTATACTTTTCAATATATTGATAAAGTTATGTAAGAAAATGCATTTTTTTCCAATGTAGAAGTACATCAGTATGCAAAATCGGTTTACCTAAGTTTACTAAACCTAAAGTTATTATGTGATATTATATACATATTTATCAGTATATTTTAAGTAATTATGTTGTAATTTTTATAATTATGTAATTACTATGAGGCTGAAATATTTTCACATTAATTTCTTACGAGTTTACGTTTATATTTTCACATAATGTCTCGGTCCCTGCAAAATAAGGATATCGAACAACTCTTAGCTGCTTTAGAAGACGGTAATATTTGGATGATGGGTTAGAGAATGAGAATGATGACGAGGATCAATTCTACACGAGCTCGAGAGAGATCATGCAAGATTTGATGGAAGAAGATGACACGTTAGGCGAACTAGAAACTACTGAACACGAAGATGGTGTAGACAGTGACCCACCTTTAGTCGAAGATAATCCTGAGCCATCTTTTCCGGACGAAAGTCAACATAGCTGGTTCCACAGTTTGGCCGTACGAGGCAGGAAATGGCGTGTGAATCGTACGGTAGATGAACGCCACTCATCAAGGTGGTGAGGGTGGAATTTTAGTTTGTGGCGAGTTGTACGGTGGTGAAATTCTGCAGCGGGTATCAGACCAAACAGCTTCTCAGAACACTCCCCATGATATATACGATATAGAACGCAGAGAGACGCAACATCTCTACGCAGGTCAAGATGGTCGAGCCGGTTTGTAAGGACCGTGTCATCGATGACTCGAGCCGCTCGACGTTGGATGCGGTCAAACGGAAGCAGTTGGTATTGTGGTCTTCTTCGTCATCTTCTTGCTTTATTGAGGAGACCGAGTTTTTTGGAGGCTAGTTTAGCCTTATCCTCCGGATGACCACGAAATTGGACGTCTCGCGTTATCTCGACTCCGAGAATCCCTATGACCGGCTCAATATCAAGGGAAGTGCTCTGAAATATTGGAGATTCGACATAGGGGGTCTTTTTTGCGGTAAACGCGCAAACTTGTGTCTTTTTGGGGTTAAAAGTGACCAGATAACGATGACCCCAATCGGAGATCAGGTCGAGTGTGGTTTCCGTTAAAGACACAAGTTTGTTCCGACACTCAATGACTTGTGCCTGAGACATTTTAGCACTACCGGGGTACAGTGCGTCTACGGTGCTATCATCTGCATAGCAATGTATGTCACTGGTTTGTAACATATCATTGATATGCAGAAGAAACAGTGTTGGCGATAGTACACAGCCCTGAGGGACACCAGCATTCACGGGCCTAGGGTCAGAGCATGAACCGTCAACTACGACTTTAATGCTACGCTCCGAAAGAAAGCTGTATACCCATTTGCACAAAGTCTCAGGCAGCCCATAGGAAGAAAGTTTCGACAAAAGCGCCTTGTGCCAGACCCTTTCAAAGGCTTTTGCCATGTCCAAACTGACCGCTATGTCCTCCCCCTTGTTCTCAATTGCCTCCGCCCATCTATGGGTCAGGTACACTAAAAGATTACCAGTTGACCTGCCGCGGCGAAAGCCGTACTGGCGATCGTTGATCAACTGGTGCTCTTCTAGATATCGCAGAAGCTGGTAGTTAATAATGGATTCCATTATCTTGGAGAACAAAGAGGTGATAGCTATAGGCCTGTAGTTGCTTGGATCAGAGCGATCGCCCTTTTTGGGAATCGGGTGCACTGTAGCAGTCTTCCATGACGACGGGACAATGCCAGTCAAATACGAGTGCCGGAAAAGACGCGTCAAGACCGGAGCCAGCTCAGGAGCGCAAACTTTGAGCACAATGGGAGGAACACCATCTGGCCCACTCGACTTCTGAACGTCCAAGGAGAGCTCTACGAACAGATTTAACGTGAAACTGAACGTCTGACATAGAGCCTTCAAAACGCGGGATGGTCGGCGGTAATTTACCTCCGTCGTCTAGAGTCGAGTTAGAGGCAAAAAGACACCCTAAAAGATCGGCTTTGTCTTTTGCATCATAGGCCAACGATTTGTCTTCCCTGCGCAGAGGTGGAAAGGAAGGCCGATAAAATTTACCTTCAGCAGCTTTGGCTTATATTACCTATGATGCCTCTAAAATAATTGAAAGATAGAAAAGATAACGAGGAGGTTACTTTGCTGTCTACTTATATTGGTTCGCAACCCGTAAGTAATATCTGTCGGTATGATAAGCGGCTCAAGCAAAAGATTGAGATCTGTTGTCCAAAAATAGTGCAAGAATATAATATGCACATGAGGGGAGTGGACTTGATGGATAGCAACTTAGGTCGCTATAATATAAGAGTGAAAAGCCGCTAATGGTACCTCCGCCTATTCTATCATCTATTGGACCTTACAGTGATAAATTCGTGGATTCTTATGAAGAAAAACCTTATTGCAAAACGCATCCCAAGCAAACAACTACAAAATCTTGGTCAGTTCCGCAATGATTTGGCTGATGCTCTTTGCAATGTGGGATCTTATAATGGTAATGAAAGAGGTCAGCCTAGTAATGGCTCTTAGAGCTAAGTTTACAGTAAAAATAACCTAAAGGGTCATCTCATCCTTTGCCGTCTATAGATGTATGAAAAGACGGCGTTGGTATCTGGCCTTTATTTTCGAATCGATTGAGGTGTAAAATTCCACTATGTAAGGGACACAGTGGTCTTGTAGCAAATGTAAAGTTCCTTTAAGCCTAAATGCAAAAAAAATTGCTGCATGAATTTTCATATTTTGTAATGTAATGAGATAATAACTACGTTTCTAAAATTATATTATAGTACGCAGGAAACTTGTAGAACGCATGGACCGATTTTGCATGATGATGTAGAAGTACATCAATATGCTTTTTTGAAAATAAAAATTATATGTTGCATAACTATTTTTTTCAGTATTTTTCCCATTAACTACACCCACTTTCCGATTTATTTCAAATTTTATTGATTAAAAACAAATATTCATGCATTTAAGGGTTATAGCCGATAAATATAAAATACCACAAATATTTTATTTCTCTCTGTGTATCAACCTGCGTATAATAATTGATAAAATTATTATACCTAACATCAGATAAAATGGGTATCATAATATTTTTATGTGCTATCGTGAATATATTGAAACATTTTATTGCTTTAATTTACTGTGTATTAGTAAAATCGCCTCTCCTTTTTATGGATGGATTTACTGATCAAGTTTTCAGTGACCTTAGTATTCTCATGTGATAACAGAGAAGACTTGGACAAAGACATGGATAACACAGAAGACTTGGATAACACAAAAGAAAAAAAACTCGCGATCGAACCAGGGCCGTACTCCGCTGCTGCTGGAGACGTCAGTGGATGGAATATAATATTCCATACCCAAAATGATTTCCCCAGCAACAGCAGACGCACTCTCTGACAGATCCCTCCCATCAAAGCAGCGTTGAGACCACGGGATTGACGCATAATAGTCTCGCAGGCCATCCCAATCCGCTGTCGAGTAGTGCCACAAGTTTCGCTTTGCCTTCACTGGTTGTGGAGGTGAAGCGAATAGCACTGTAGTGCGAACTAGACAGTGGTCAGAGGAACCCAAAGGGGTTTGTACTGTCACACTGTACTGGGCCGGGTAACTCGTCAGCACAAGGTCTAACAACGAGGGCGCTTGACCCGATATGTCTGGTATCCTGGTGGGCTGGAGTACCAGTTGAGTCAGGTCATCCGTGAGAGCGAATGCGTGAGCAGCTCGTCCCACGTGGTGCGTTTTGGAAGAGCTCAGCCAGGTCTCATGGTGGGCATTGAAATCTCCCAAAAATACCAACTCGGCGGTCGGGAACTGTTCCTGCGCATTATCTGCTGCCTGACTTAAGTAGTCAAACAGTCGAGTTGTCTCGGCATCTCCGGTATGGGAACGGTAAAGTGGTTTGCCATATTGGCCCTTACGTTTGCTAACCGAAAATATTATCCGTTATCACACAAATACGTTACTGCCCTATGGAATGGGAATAGGAAGAGGGGTAGGGGATGTCTTAAACGAACAATGGGCCCTAAGGTACTCTCACTCATTGAACGAACGCAGCAGTATAGATACCTGTTACTGAGGGTAGTAATCCTCTCACAGAATATCGACGTAAAGTATCCCCTTCCGTCTGAAGTAAGCAAGGTTCTACGACATATAAGTAAATGAAAATATTCTGCATCAATTTGTAACAGGCTACAGATCCTTAAGGTAATAAGACAAGATACTACCATATTTAAATAGTAATAAGTATTGTAAAAGAAGTTAACATTTAAATGTTAAAACTTAATATTTTCATAACGCGTTTGCACGAATAATACAGTTTTATTTGCATGCATATCATATCAAAACTTATTACCGCCAACACTTTCAAGTACCTAATATATAATGATAAAAAATATTTCTAATCTAAAGTAGCTAGTATTCTTGCATTTAGTAACAAGAGTCTGCAAATATATCATAGTTAACGAGGGGAATATAAGTTACCGCAATTATGATAGCTCGAGATAAAGTACTTTTACTACATATATAATACTTATACTACGTACGCCTGCTCTTAATGACATTTTTATGGTACTACCCAAATGGGTCATATGACCCGCTGTGATAATGTCTGAAAAAGAAATGAAAATTACGACGTAATTAGGTGTACCTTCTCGATGTTTTTACTGAACCTATTCAATATTAGCAGAACTATTACTATAAATATTACTGCAAAGTTGCCGCAAAGTATGATGTAACCACAATTTGCGCAACCCCGGCGTTATGGGATGTCGAAAAATATCGTAACGGTCTAGTAGGCGAACCCCAAACCCTGTAGTTGAGAGTCACACATACTCCCTTTTTCACTCCACCCCGTGAGTAGAAGATGAGCCCGCAATTACAGTTTCCATCGTGAATAGAAAATAAACATTCATGAGGCTGGCCGAAGACACATTTGCAGATTTCACTCATTTGGAAACCTTTTGGACAAGTCTGAGACATTACTTTTTAGAGTTCCGTACCTCGAAATGAAAAAAAGGAAGTGGCGATAGCCGAGTGGATATACCAACAGACTGCCATGCAGAGGGTATCGGGTTTGAATCCACGGCGCGCACCAATGACTTTTCGGAGTTATGTGCGCATTGAATGGTTAATTATCGCTTGTCCCGTGCCTCGGAGAGCACGTTAAGCCGTCGGTCCCGGTTGTCATAAAGATCTTTGACAGTCGTTACAGGGCGTGAGTACCTTCTAAACAAACTGACACTAGTCTTTAACTCGCTATCCCTTCGGGTTGCGGAGGTCAGACAAGCAGTCGCTCTGTGGAAAAGCTAATATTCAGCCAAATCCGGTTAGACTAGTAAGCGGACCCTAGATTGAAACTGGGATAACGCTAAGACCTCGAATGACCTCGAAATGAAAAAAAGGAACCCTTATAGGACCACTTTGTTGACAATCTGTCTGTCAAGACCCTTTTTCTTAGAAACGCGTGAAGGTATCAAACTGAAAATTATATCAAATAGTCAAGTCCACTGTTCCATGAAGCTGTGAAAAATCAAACTTCTAAACCAACGCAATCAAAAGATACAGCCGTTTATGTTGCAAATTTCTGCAAATTTTCGAAACTCGCAAGGGAATCAAAACCTACAGAGTACTTCCCGTGAACTCACAATCTTGAAATTTCGTAAGAGGCCACTTCTTATAGCACAGATTAAGGAAAAATTTCCAAATATGTACATTTTTTGTTACATTCATACCTATGTATGATGAAAACATTATTTTTTTTTTAAAGTTACTACCTCTTTTCTCATGAACACGTAGAGTTTTGAAATTGAAATTCACATCAAATACTAAGGTCTATAACACCGTGAAGCAGTAATACCATCAAACTTTTATGTCAACACAATCAACAGAAACAGCAATTTAAGCATATTTTCAAACTCGCAAGCTCGCAAGAGAATCAAAACCTACAGGGTACGTCCCTTGAACTCAGAATCTTGAAATTTGGCACGAAGTGTCTTATAGCACAGATAAAGGAAAAATTGCAAAAAACCGAAAATTTTCTTACATCATATAATTAAAATATTTTTAATAATTTTAAAGGTACTACTCCGTGCCTCATTAACCCGTAGAGATATAAAATTTAAATTCATATCAAATGCTCAAGTCAAAACTAAAGGGTACTTCCAGTCGATCTAGGATCCTGTAATTTGGCAGAAATCAACGTTTACAACATAAGAAAAATTTCGATATTTTTTGTTACATCACATTTTTTTTAATAATTATATATACCTACAGGTTTGTACGGAACCCTCGGTGTGCGAGTTTGACTCGCACGTGACCGGTTTGTTTAATAGTGTGTCGTCACACTCTACCATTATAAGGCGAGCAAACTAGTTCTGCTAGTGCAAGTTGTATTTTTGAAATATCCGTATTTCGTGCGTTTAAAGAAACAAGTGAATTTATTAATATCTAAATACTTAATTGTACAGACAGCAACGAAAGTCGCTGCACACTTCAAAATCTCTGGTGAATTGAGACTCTCTGATTTTATCCAATACTAGAGGACGCCAGCAGCTACGCCTGCACATTTTTTTAAATTTACCCGTTTTGGCCGATCCCGTAGGAATTTCGGGAAATCCCTTCTTAGTGCACCCCTACGGTCCCCAAGGAACGTACATGCCAAATTTTAGCTTCCTGCGCCCAATAGTTTCGGCTGTAGCGTGTCTGTCAGTCAGTCAATAACGCAAGGATTTTATATATTAAGATTCAACTTTTCGCAATTTTTTATTCTTTTTTTAATAGTAATAGGCGGTAAACGAGCAGACGGATCGCTGGGTGGTAAGCAACTACCGCCGCCCATGGACACAAGCAACACCACAGGAGTCACAAGTGCGTTGCCGTCCCTTGGGGTTGGGAAAAGGGTGTGACGTTTTCCCTACTTAGGGTGTGTTTAAATGAGAAACGTGGTTAAATGTTACAATAAAAATTGATTTAATTCTTCAAGTAAATCTAAACATCATTTAGCAAGCGTTTCACTAGCGAAAAAAATACTAAAAAAATATTATTCGAAAAGATATAAACAGGGACGCGTGATTCGGCGATGGTAAGGGATTTGTTGAGGGTCCGCCTGCCCGGTGGTCGTCAGGAAAGGTGGTCACTTAGCTCGTCTGAAGGCAGCCAAAAGAGAGCGGGCGCAGCCAGCGCTTGAGTATTTATAGTCCGTTGCAGGGCGCGGGCGGCGGGGTCGACCGAGCCGAGTGATGCGTCAAGGATTGACGTCACACACTCCCCCCTTTAGGCCAGAATTTTCCGGGAGGGAAAATTCTGTGGCTGGTAGGTGGCGACTGCATTCCGGGACCCTGAAACAGATGAGTGGTGGTGGTGTCAGTAGGTTAAATACAAGGCAACTATTAACCCTGAAAGAGAAGAAAAAATACAAGTATAACCCTCTACCATCCACACGTCACCAAGCATTGAACGTTCGTATTACCTGACATACATCACATTCAAAAGGCCCACACACAATCATACGTATGAACAAGCCAGCATTCATTCCCGATGCGAGTCGTATTCATTATAATACACGACGCGCGAAGAGGACGTGAGTTTTAGAGCAAATAGCCACCCAGTCTATGTTGGTTGGCACCAACTGACAACCCGGGTTCGATAAGTGAAATTAATTGAAAATGTATAAGTCGTAAACCAATATTACGATCTTACTATATTACGATGCTAACAATCATACGATCTGTTGGCAATATCACAAACAAATTGCTCAATAACAAGGTCGATGCAATATTGCAAGGACAAATTTTATTCATTTAAAATGGAATAACAATTATTACTGAGATCGAAAGTTTGAGCCGGTGAACACGTGAGTCATCACTCCGCGCTTGGCGCTGACCGCATTCCATTGACGAGAGTCATTATCTAGTTTCTGAACACGATACAATTTAATTAAAGACAATTGCACAATTCTTAGTAAAATGTAATGAATAATACACCATCGAAGGAGAACGTCGATGGTATAGTACACACTACCATAGTTAAAAAACACAAAAAAATCACAAGCGAGAATCGAACCACAGACCGATCCGACAACAACCTTTTAGCCACTGAGCCATATAGAAAAAAAATATTTTATTATATTTCGATCAGTCATTACTAAAGCTATATATAACAAGATATTTGGGTACATGGTTTAGCTGTAATTGGGAGTCAAAGACTTAATATACTACTTGTAACAAAGCGTTAAGTTATTTTAGTGATTAGATCATTAGTGATGAGCATTAATCATTAGATTCTTAAACTTTGTAGTGAGTTAATTTACGATCTTTTATATGGAAATCACCAAGAGGTTTTTGTTTGGCAAACCATAACTGATAGTTAGATATTTAGGTAGATAAATAACAAATTCGTGCAACAATATTACATACAATAAACTTCTGCGACAATTTATAACTGAAATATTTATTCATTTTATGTTAGCATGTTTACATAAATCGTTAACACAACAATGCGTTATCTTGTGACTTGTGAGCTCCAACTCGAAAACAATAGCACTATTGTTGGTCTTCATAAATAATTATGTAGGTAATTATAACTTCGCATACATATGCGTCTTACATTGTTGTTAATGACACTGTACCCAATCGTTTATAAACACATTTATGCTATATAATAGAATAAGATTTAAGTATTTTATTCAGCTTTTAGGTTAAAATAAACGACGGTGAAATACGAAATGGTATTATCTTTAACTTGTAAATCAATTAATTTGCTTTAGTTATTAAAGTATATAAATTATTGATTTATGTAGAAATACCCACATTAGTTATTTAAGTATTGAAATTATTTATTTAATTTGTATGTAAACAGCCACTTTAGTTATTTAATGAGGTAAAAATATTATTTATTTGATTCATATGTAAATAGCCACTTAGTTTTTCAAGAATAGAAGTTATTGATTCAATTTATGTGCAAATACCAACTTTAGTTAAAGTTAGTTTCAATTCAATTAAGTTTGATAATTTCAGTTTGATATAATAACATTAGCGTAAACACAAGAACACATTACAACCAGCACTATTTAAGATGGTTTAGTAAAACCAGATGCATAGCAGTTTGTAAAAAGAAAACAAGTTACATATTGATAATTAAGTATTTTTCCGGCCATCAGCGGTTTAATTTTACCATTTATTTATCATTATATGTTTTATATATTTCAATAGAAACCAGACATTGAAAGAAACAATCCTAGCGACACAAAAAATTACAAAAAAAATATAATTCAATAATTGCGACGCAGGAATTTAATGTTTGATAACATACCGATAGGCAGTCACAAGGAGATAAAATCGAAGACCAAAAACAACGATTGTAGCAAAATAAACATTTGACAAAACGAGCAACCAATAATTCTACGATGATATTCCTATTTTATATACCAAATAGACAAAGATTAAACTTTTTCATTATTGTTAGTGAGCAACCTGCATGTGACACGTGTACATTTTATTAATAAATGAACGCGGAATTCTAGCTAAATACCTAGTATATAATACGATAGCATCTTTAGGTACGTTCATTCTCAGCCAGTCCAACTATGTTAGGTACACGTGGTATAATAAAGATGTAATTTTCTTAGTAAAAAGGAAAAAGAATAGTTAATTTTAAAAGATAATCGCCGTTGTAGGCGGTAAAAGTATTTAATCATATCTACTATATAGAAATATAATTGTATCGTCGTACAAAACCACAAGCAGAAGGTACATACATACATACATACATACATAGACTCACGCCTGTTTCCCGGAGGAGTAGGCAGAGACTACGGAGCGCCATTTGCAACGATCTTGACATATCTCTCTTGCTTCATTCACTCTTTTTAGGATGTCTCCAATCTGGTCAGAGAACGTCCGCCTAGGTCTTCCCCTTCGTCCTGTCCCTTCCACACTTGCCTTATATATCTGCTTGGTCAGTCTTTCGTCATCCATCCTCTCCACGTGTCCAAACCATCTTGGCATACCTTTCTCGATGCTTGTCACTACATCTTCTTTTACCCCACAACACTCTCTTATCACAAAATTCTTTACTCTGTCAGTCAAAGAAACACCACACATACTTCGCAGTGCTCTCATTTCTACAGCATTTATTCTACTTTCATGACTCTTCTACTAGCAGAAGGTTATAGTAGAAAAATGAAAAGAATTGGAAAAAGGAAGGGTGTGAATTCGTTCCATAAGTCAGCCAAAGCAGTAATTATTAGCAATAATTACCAGCAGCAATTAATTACCGTAGTGGCATTTAAAAAAGCTAATCGCGAAGCATACGATCAACGAAGGTGACCTTAGCGCGTCGTTAGAGGACGCGAGGCCATAAATCGCAATACAAAGAATGCGATCAATGAATGTGACCACAGCGCGTCATTTAGTTGACACGTGGTCGCAAGCAAAACGATTATAACTTGTTACTTATGCGGTTGATACAAAATTAATTATCACACGTGGCAACAGAAATAGTAATAATATAAAAATGCTTACCAAGCGTAGTAAGCAAAAATTTGTCTGTTGTGACCGGCTCAACACGACCGACCTTCCGCGCACAACAGAACAAATAGAGAAAATGTCTATTGTGATCGGCACAACACCACCGACTTCCCGAGCACAAAAGAACAAGCAGAAAGAAACAATATATGCCACTTAAATAATCACACACTGCTTTGGAACGATTTCACACATACACAAAAATAAAAAAAGGGACTCACCGGGCAGCGGATTCTCAACAAAACCCTACCTATATATTCCCGTGGGCGCCACTGTGACGTTTTCCCTACTTAGGGTGTGTTTAAATGAGAAACGTGGTTAAATGTTACAATAAAAATTGATTTAATTCTTCAAGTAAATCTAAACATCATTCAGCAAGCGTTTCACTATCGAAAAAATTACTAAAAAAATGTTATTCGAAAAGATACAAACAGGGTCGCGTGATTCGGCGATGGTAAGGGATTTGTTGAGGGTCCGCCTGCCCGGTGGTCGTCAGGAAAGGTGGTCACTTAGCTCGTCTGAAGGCAGCCAAAAGAGAGCGGGCGCAGCCAGCGCTTGAGTATTTATAGTCCGTTGCAGGGCGCGGGCGGCGGGGTCGACCGAGCCGAGTGATGCGTCAAGGATTGACGTCACAAGGGATAGGATAAGGAGTGGGATGAGGGAGAAAGAATAGGGGATAGGGCCTCCGGCAATCTCACTCGCCGAACGAAACGCAACAGTTTAGGTACTGTTACTTTACGTCGATTTTCTGTGAGAGGGTAGTACTTCCCCGTTCGAGCTGGCCCGCTTCATGCTGAAATCAGCAAGGCTCTACTACCCTTAAAGAAATGGTGTTTTTTTATTATACAATTTTATTAATACGGGTCTTTGTCACGATATTTTATTTATTTTTCTGTTATACCGGGCGTTTCGAGCATCTTACAACGGTACGCGGTGGGACTGGTGTCAGCTCAGCCCCGTCTTTGTGAAGCGTGGGATTTGGCAGCTCCCTCACTTATTTTTATTCGCACTGTCGTTACTTTCTGAATATTATTCTTTATTTATAAATTATGATTTATTTTAGTTTTATCCATATTTGTATATTTTGATAGTTAACACCCAATACCAACGTTGTAAAATATCTCAGTCTGTAGAAAAGCACAAGCAAATATTTGATCGTTACACTCAATTAATAAAGTTTGCATGTCACTAATTTAAATCTAATTATTTACTGATTTTGAATTGTCTCTTGGGATATAACACCACCATAGCATTATATCCCGAAATACAATTTAGAATCAGTTTAAATTACCAGGGAAGCGTTTAAATTCTTCTTATTGAATAAGATGCTTAACTTGCTTAGCTTGTTCCAGTTGTGATGACTGTGTTCTTAGCTTGCCTGTCTACACTGCCAGTTATAATGCTTATAATGGGTGAGTTTGCGTTTTTTATGTTTGTTATGACAATTAGTAAACAATATGCCGGACACACGTTTCTTTAAAAACGCCGGTGTTCAAAATTGAGAAGAACTGTATGTATATTATGTCCCAATGTTGTACACCTTCGTGACGTAAATAAAGTAAGTTATTGGTTGGAATGAAAACTATAAGCTTCTTGTAAAATACTATCAACAAACAATCTTAAAAAATTAGGCAAGTGCGAGTCGGACTCGCGCACGAAGGGTCCCGTATCATCTATAAAAGAAAATCACGTTTGTTGTATGTATGTTTATAAAGATCGTGTAACAAATTGCTTAAAAATCACGTTTGTTGTATGGCAGCCCCCCTTGATTATTTACTTTTTTTTATTTATTTTTTTTATTTTGAAAGGTAATATACAACTACATATTTTGTGAAAATTGTAAGCGTCTTCCTGCTACCGTTAGTAATTTTGAGCGAAAATACGAAAAAAACACGTATATTGTATGGGACCTCCCCTTAATATTTTTTTATTTTATTTTTAGTATTTGTTGTTATAGCGGCAACCGAAATACATAATTTGTGAAAATTTCAGCTTTCTTGCTATCATGGTTTATTAGAAACAGCCTGGTGACAGACAGACAGTCAGACAGCGGAGGCTTAGTAATAGGGTCCCGTTTTTTACCTTCTAGGTACGGAATCCTAAAAAAGATCTAAGGAATAGTTGTATTGTGTTTATACGCAAAAAAAACTAACAAAAAACTAAAATGTTGTGTAAAAATATCGTCCACTTTTGTTCTGTTAAATATGAGTACATCTTATTGTGCGCCAGAGAAAGATTACAATAATATACAATGTTGGACAATATATCTGTTCAGAGTTGCCTTAGGCAAATCGGAAATTGTTGCAGATGGCAGTGGAAGTTTGCATTACATCCACCAGACTAAGGCAAGCAAGGAGTCTAAAATATATTTACTGTGTTTCACAGTGATGAAAATTTACAAGTATAGCTTACCTGAGATCTTCAGTGATGTCAGGAAACACACACACACACAGATCTAAAATTGGCCAATATTAGCTGAATGTTATGTCTAAATACTTAGCTATCAGGCTGCAAACGCGACGTCTTCAAAACACTAATTTACGTGGACGTCGACACCGGATTCACACAATTTTTGCAAATGTTCAATATTTCACAAATCTATTACAACCCTTGCCGGTAATAGTCAAACGCGGCAGATACAAGAATTTACAAGACAAATTTACTTCAATTCTACAAATCACGCGATAAACCCAAAAACGGCGTGGACAAGACATTTTCCGGAAGCAAGCATGAGAATGATTTGACAGTTCATAGTGTGACCATAGTCAAAAAATTACAATAGACAAAATAACATGTTACTAAACTGATATAATCGATTCAACTTATCAAAGACAATTTTCTTTTTCAAACATCCACCCGCCCCGGACCGGCCTACCGGTCCGCTAATCGGTTGGTAGACGTGACAACATTGCGACCGCTCTCCTCAGAATCGAACCGTCCACCAAGACCTCAGCAAATCGGGGAACTCCATCAGCCCCAGTTACCAAACGAAGAATGCGGCTCCTGCGCCATCTGAGTGGCGGAAGGTTAGCCTCCTTAATCAAAACAAGGTCTCTAATCTTGGGTGGATCAGTCTTGTAGGTCGACTTAACACGTTGCTGGAGTATGTGCAAATATTCCAAGTTCCAGCGTTTCCAAAAGCTCTGAGTAATCTGGCGTACCAGTTCAAAACGCAAGAGACGATTAGGTCTTGTATAAATCAATATAGGAGTACTCAGGCCAGGCGATAAGTGGGCGACCAATCAAAAAATGTCCCGGCTTCCAAATCATTCGGATCTGAGGAGATCGGGCACAATGGCCTGGAGTTCAAAACGGCCTCAATCTTACAAAACACAGTTGCGAGTTCCTCAAATGTAAGGACTGATTCACCAATTGTCCTGCGCAAGTGTGTCTTGGCCGATTTTACAGCAGCCTCTAATATACCACCCCAGTGTGGACAAATTAGTGGGGAAAACAACCAATTTATCCCACGTCGGGCAAGCCTAATGCCTATATCAGCCTTGTTGGTTTCAAGGAAATTAACTACGTCATTCAAATAATAATAAGTACCCTTGAAGTAAGTGCTGCAATCAGAACGGATCAAGGAAGGCAGCCTTCTGCAGGATACAAATCTGTCAAATATGGCTACAAATACCTCGGTCGAGGAGACCAGTTCCTTTGTGAAGAGGCAAACGAAGACACACAAGTATGCCTTAACAGTCCTGCTGTTTCGAAGTGTTGAAGTTTTCACCAAAAAAGGGCCAGCGAAGTTCGTGCCAACACCGTCAAAAGTCCTGCTCTCTGTTACGCGATCTGCCGGTAAGTCTCCCATCAAGGGCTGCATGGTCGAAGCCTTGAGCTTATAGCAAGGGATGCAGCGAAAGACTTCACTCCGAATAATTCTTCGGGCAGACAAAATCTAAAACTCGCTTTGCAAAATAGCCAACAAAGCATAACAACTAGCATGTGAATTTTTGAGGTGACGGTCAGTTACCAACAAACTTACCAAATGACCGTCCTTGAGTACCAACAGGGGGTGATGTGCCCCGTAAGGGGGTTGGCGTTCTTGAGATTCCCCCCAACGTGCAAGAGACCCGCATCGTCCAAAAAGGGTTTAAATTTAGATACAGCTCCCGACAATTTCGATTTCCCTGACTTAAGGATAGCAATCTCCTTCTTAGAATGCGCCAATTGCACAGAACGAACCTAAAAGGTGAGGGACTCCTGTCGTTCCTGTGGTGAGAGAAACGGTGTCAGTCTTTTCTGTTGTGGGTGCCTAAAGTTAAAGACGAAACGCTTTATCCAAGCAGTAACACCTAACAACTTGTCAAGGGAGCTGTAGCGATTCAACAAGAAATCGGGGTTGAAGGCGTATTCTACCTTCTCAAGAGCGAGTGTTAGTAGACCCGGCAAGTTGGAAGTATTCAAAACTGGCGTTCGACGCCAATCAATTTCTGGTCGACTCAAACATTCCGGACCCCACCACAGCGAATGACCTATAAAACTAGGCGTCAAACATCCGCGCGAGGCACAATCAGCGGGGTTGAGCTCACCTGGCACGTGTCTCCAAACAAACGAGACTTCGGATTTTTGTATTTGGGAAACGCGGTTAGTGACAAATACGTCCAAATTGTGGACGGATGCCTTCAACCAACAAAGAACAATTTGGCTGTCTGTCCAGGCGTAGGTTCCATCAATACAAATTGTTTTATCCAAAGTGTTAGACACGTGATTCAACAATCGCACGAGTAGGGCTGCTCCCGAGAGCTCCAATTTCGGAATGGTCAGAGATGTCCGAAGGGGTGCAACCTTGCTCTTTGCCATGATCAGGGAAACCCTCACCTGACCTGAGGTGCTGACTGTGCGCAAGTATACGACGGCCGCGTGACCACGTTCCGAAGCATCACAAAACCCGTGAAGGGTTGCCTTGTACTTCCCGGGAGGAAGGATGGGACGAGGCAAGGAGATCTCATTGATGGCAGGAAGTGAGGATACAAAAGAGGTCCATTCCTCAACAAGAGTACCGCGTAGAGGTTCGTCCCAAGTCAATCCTGCTGTCCAAAGTTTTTGCAAGAAGCATTTTGCCGAAAATATGATAGGACAAAATATGACATAAATCCAACCATTTGGATCTGTTCTGGCGACAGTAGACAACACAAGACGTTTAGTCCAATAACAAGGCAATTTCGAGTCTACGTTATACGTAAAGATGTCTTGGACTGGCCTGTACTGAACGCCGAGAACAGCCATCATAGCGGGGCTGTCAACAATCTCAAATAAATGTGGATCTTGCTGATGATCCTCTGGCAGGCCTTCCAAAAGCGCTGGTGAGTTGGAAATCCATTTGCGCAACTCATAACCAGCGGAGGCCAAAATACCTATCAATTCGTCCCGCAAGAGGATCGCCTCGTCCGCTGTGGAGGCGTCCGAACAAATGTCATCCACATAAATATCGTCCTTCAGGATGGCAGAGGCTCGTGGGAAACGTAGGCCCTCGCGGTCTGCGAGCTCCCAAAGAGAACGTATTGCCAAGTAGGGGCTCGACGTTAGCCTGTACGTATTGGTATTGAGCTCGTAGACGACCATGGGATTGCGAGGATTCTCTCCCCAAAGGATCAGCTGGAAACGACAGTCATCAGGGTGGATTATCGTCTGCCTAAACATAATTTTTATATCAGCCACAAAAACAACCTGATGTCGTCGGAAGCTGGTGATGACGTCAGAAAGGTCCTTAAACAACTTGGGACCAGAATGCAAGCACTGGTTCAAGGATACGCCTGTAGAAGTCTGCGCAGAACCATCAAACACCGTGCGCAGCTTGCCAGTTGATGGCTTCAATGCCGCATGATGCGGAAGAAAGTAGTGCTCCACCGAACGCCAATCCAAATTTAACACAGACATGTGTCCCAATTGTTCATATTCTCTCATGAACTCAATATACTTCTGTCTGAGATTCGGATCACGACCCATGCGACGCTCCATAGCCAACAATCTCTTTTCGGCCAAAGGTCGTGACTCACCAAGCGGAGGCCGAACAGACGGAAAGGGTAGCTTCGTAATAATCCGACCAGAACGGAGTCGACCAGTGTTGTTCTGCAAGAACACCTCGCACTCCTCATGTTCTGGATTCAAACTAGCAGCTTGAGGGGGCTCCTATACCTCCCAAAACCTCTGAACCGCATCAGAGAGAGCGGAGCCTACCGCCAACAAATAATCAAATTCAGGTGGAGGAGGGTCCCTAGGTACAGGTCTCGTCAAAGCAAATGCAAATATGGTCGGGATGGCAGTCAAACCATTTGACACCAAGACCCGTTTCCCACCAATCAAAATTCCACCGAGCACATCAGAGCCAATCAACAAATCGATTTGTCCCGGTGTGTCAAATTTGGGGTCTGCCAGTTCCAATACCGATTTCAAATTCACCACAGCAGCGGGTAGCTGCTTCTGTGGATGCGTACCCAAAATATTCTTCAGCACAATAGCCGAGGTTTTAATCCTCGGGTGTGAAGATTCAACAGGGGCAAACAAAACCTTAACTTGCCCTTCAACAGTAGATGCTACGTCGCCTATTCCCCGTATACAATTCGGAAAAGAACCCATATTTAATTTAACCTGCCCTACCAAATAAGTGGAAACAATGCAACCCTGTGAACCTGTGTCCAATATAGCGCGGACAACAACAGAGGCCCCCGTGGGTCCCCAGACACTAACAGCAACCGTTGGTAGGATAAGGGTCTCAAATGGGGAGGTTGGCGTTATAGGGCAGGAGTCAATGACCTATTGTTGCCTGGGCGCCGATAATTGGCCAGGACCAGGCAAATCAAAACGAGGGTGCGGCTTGAAGTCCTCAAAGGCGCGGTGATTCGATCCGCGCGCCATCTGTGGAGGGTCATAATGACGCACACGCCCAAAACGAGGTGGGCGCGAGTCAAGACGGGGACGCGGACGCTCCGCCTAAGGAGGGGAATACCAGGGGCAGCAGTCATAGTGCTGGTGACGCTGAGCTGTCGCACATTCTGGTGCGCGAGAGAGAGGAGGCGTGCGTACGCTACGGTTCTCCAAACGGGGTGAGTGGCGATCAAGTGAGCGAGGCAAATCTCGGCTGCGCGCCGGTGAGCCTCGGTTGCCACCTTCAAAACACCCGCCCGTGCGCGGCGTCGGCTGGTTGGACAAGCGGCATACCTCTCTGGCATTCATACAGAGAATGTCCAAATGCTGTCCTCCACAGTGAGAACAGGGGCGAGAGTTTGGGCAGTCTCGCTGGTAGTGGGATCCTAAACATGAGAAACAAAGGCGGCGTGCATTCGCGATGCGCCTACGAGAGGCGACATGAAGGTCCAAGAATGCCCTACAACTGGCCGTTCTGTGCCCCGTGACCTTGCAGTAAGAGCACTCCGCTGGGCTCTGCGTGACTGCAAATCGAGGAAGGCGCTGATCAACGTTTCCTCAGGTGTGAATGCGATCCTGCTCCTTGCTTTGGGCGGCTGCGACTTAGCCAGCGTGTCACCACCGGAGTGGTCCAAAACCCGGCACTCGTCCTCCAAGAACCTTTCCAAGTCTGCAAAAGGGGGCAGATGTGTCGCACTATCCCCACCAAAGCGCTGCTCAAACCGCGACCTTAGGTCGGCAGGCAGCTTTTTGAGAACTATGTGGACCAACAGGTAGTACCATTGGTCCACAGGCAAATCCAGGCACTTAAGGGCGATTATTGCCACCAATAGCGGGTTCAAAATTTGGGTGCGCAACCCAATGACCCGGGTGAGCGTGGGCAAACTCAAAATTTGCTCAATATGTGTGTCTGCGAGACTACGCTTGTTGTGGTACCTACAGGTAATTAAGTTCCGAGCCGTCTGGTAGGCCTCGTCAGACACGGGCAGATGCTGGGTGAGGCCTTTGGCCTCCCCATCCAGAACCGACATCAAGTAGGCCAATTTTTGTGCTGGCCGAAGGTCAGCCCTGGCATCGACCAGACTGTCAAACATATTGAGATAGCCCAGGTAGCTTCCTAGGCAGCCATCAAAATGTGGGAGGTCTAGCGTGGGAAGCCGACTCACCAGTTAAAACGGGTTGCCCGTCCCTCTCGGCAATTAGCTGTCTTGCACAGTCGGAGACAGCATCATATAGGTCCAATATCTGGGCATAGTCCTCACTGACTTTATTTCGCTGGTCCACCGTGAAGTCAACAACTGACACTTTGAGACAGCAAGCGCTGAAAGTACAAAATTGCTGTTCCACGCTTGCCAGCCGATCATTGATCCGCTCAAATCTATGTAATAAGGCCTGCTGGCGATCACGCTGGTTTACCAGAGCACTGCCTGAGGCAAACCAGCGCAAATGTGATGAAATGGCACCCGCAGCCGCACGCAAGTCCTTGATAGCCGACATAATATATTCTCAAAAGAGTTCGGCCAAGCGTTAAATTAAAACTTAACAAAACTTAAAATTTGTTAATTCTTTGAAACCAACAAGGTGTTAGCCTGTATACTGTAACTGCAGGCATAAACAGGTGTTTACTACCCAACAAAATTAAAGTTTCAATATATTGAAACAAACACAAAAGTTATCAAAAGTTATAACTTATAACAAATTAAAAGTTGAAACTTCAAATTAATTAATTGTTTTTTTGCAGTATGATATACAACCCTAAATAACACAGATATGTGTTACCTAACAATATTATCAATATATTATAGCAAAACACAAAGTTTATTAAGTTGAACTATCAATGTGACCCGCCCATCTATGCAAGGTCAAATGTGATTATTATTAGTTTCAAACTCAATGTTGCATACATTAACTTAGTCAATTAATACATATAACCGGTATGTATCCAACCAAAACTGACTGATTAATGCTACAACAATAAATTTAAGCATGATTTCAACAATTCAAGTTAAGTTACTGTTTGAGGTTATGCATGTAACATGTGTATATGTTTCAAATTAAGTAGGTAAACCAATACATAACCATTATGTATTTAAGCAAAACTGACCTAACAAACACTACAACACTATTCACAAATGAGATGTAGCAATGCCTAGATAGATAGATAGATAATTCTTTATTGTGCAAATGTTGGTACAAATTCGGTATAAATGACTTAAGTGTACTACATACATATCAAATGCACAAGGGCGACCTTATCGCGAAGAGCGATCTCTTCCAGGCAACCTTAGGATGGACAGACTGAAATGACATAAAGGTTTGATGTTTAGTGACTAAAAGTATCTGATTACTATAAATTGTTTTTATTTATTATACATACATACGCAGGCATATATACAATAGATATGGTAGGTGCTAAACATATAAATAAATACATAATATAATACAGACATATATAAACATATACATAATATAAATAAATATAATAGATACATAATTATACATAAATATAATGCAAATACAGACATATAATAATATGAACATATAATACAGTGCTAAACTTTGTTTACAATGACAAATAGTGCTTCTTTAGTGCATTTTTTAAAATGTTCAATGATTTAGCTTGCCTAATTTCGACCGGCAGCGCATTCCACAAACGGACAGCTTGAACGGCGAAGGATTTATCGTAGAAGTTTGTGGAATGTGTTGGCATCTGCAGTCTCAGATCCACCAACGACCTCAAGGTCCTTAAATGTGTGTCATGAAGGAACTTAAAACGTTCTTTGAGATACGTGGGGGGGGTATTAGGATTAAACAACACGTTGCACAGTAACATTAGAATATGAGTATTCCGGCGAAGTCAAATTGGGAGCCACTTGAACCTGTATCGAAATTTAGATACATGATCATATTTGCGTAAACCAAAAATGAATCTAATACAGAAGTTTTGGAGACGCTCAAGTTTATTAAGTTGGTCCTCATTAAGATCAAGATAGCTGACATCGGCATAGTCGAGTATTAGCCTAGCTCAGATACAAATTTACAATATTAATCAGGTTAGGTACACTCAACAGCGCTCTGCTATCAAAAAATATATTCAGAGTTGCCTTAGGCAAGTGGGAAATTGTTGCAGATGGCAGTGGAAGTTTGTATTACATCCACCTGACTATGGCAAGCAAGGAGTCTAAAATATATTTACTGTGTTTCACAGTGATGAAAATTTACAAGTATAGCTTACCTGAGATCTTCAGTGATGTCAGGCTTAGAGCTAAATTAGACACACACACACAGATCTAAAATTGGCCAATATTAGCTGAATGTTATGTCTAAATACTTAGCTATCAGGCTGCAAACGCGACGTCTTCAAAACACTATGGCACGTGGACAACGACACCGGATTGACACAATTTTTGCAATTCAATATTTCACAAATCTATTACAACCCTTGCCGGTAATAGTCAAACGCGGCAGATACAAGAATTTACAAGACAAATTTACTTCAATTCTACAAATCACGCGATAAAACCAAAAACGGCGTGGACAAGACATTTTCCGGAAGCAAGCATGAGAATGATTTGACAGTTCATAGTGTGACCATAGTCAAAAAATTACAATAGACAAAATAACATGTTACTAAACTGATATAATCGATTCAACTTATCATAGACAATATTTCTATTACAAACAATATCAAAGGCTTATTTATCAGACTGGGCAAGGATTTAGCGTCATAAAACTGTGTGGAGTTTCCACGTATTTCATTCAGCCTTGAAACATTCAGAGATCATATTTTATTTGCTTTTACTCAAATTTCTTGCTGGTTTTGAATTTAAACGTTCCATTTCATGAATTCAGACTCACTACGAATTGAAATTCAATGTTTTTGTGTGTGTTGCAATATACCACATTGACCTTGCCTGTTTAATATACAGGCAATCGCTTATATTAAATGTAATAATCATGTTTCTCTATGATACTTATAAAGTACTTCATTGCTTCGTTAAAATGTGTTTCACTGTTTGAAACTTACAACAGTATCTATTTAAATTACACAATGCTACAAAACTAAACTTTTTTTTGTTGTATGAGATTTTTTACCTGTTGTTTACTAATTTAGGCTCGCTTATTTTAAATCTACACCCAGATTTTTTCTAGCAACTCTAGTTTAGGAGATACAGGTACCCCCTTAAAATGTACTCTCCGTTTGAGTGTTGAAATCGCTATCATCAACGTCTTGCTAGGTTTTGTTTCCTTTTTGCAATGCTTTCGTCTAAAAGGTTCAGTGTAAACAATCCAAATACACTTTGTTACATTTGTGTCAAATATACATTAAAATAATCTGTGTAAATGTGTCAGACTTCGTGAAAAATGCCAGCATTGAGTATTTTCAACGTCCATGGGAAACAAACAACAAGCCCTGGATACCGAATATAGTGTGTAAGACGTGTGTGGAATCTTTACGGTTAAGGAAAAATAACAAGAGGGATCTCTTGAACCTCATTAGTCCTATGATTTGGCGTGAACCGTGGAACCAGACGATTGTTATGCGTTGTAAACATAACTAAGGAATTAACTCCCAAAATCAGTCCAAATGGGTTTATCCTAGTGTGCTGTCAGTTACTAAAACATTTCCTGCCTTCAACTGATACATTAGAACCCCAATCAAGTACATCTCGGGTATTTTCGCATGAAATTGTTCAACGAATGGAGGAAAGTGACACCAGCTGCAAAGATCGTTCCCAAAATTAAGTGCTAATAAGTTAAAAGCTGGAATTTTCGATGGACCACAAATCAGAAAATTAATAAACGATGTAGATTTTACTACAAGTATAACAACGCCTGAAAAAAATGCCGAGAGTGATTTTGTTTGGCTCGTAAAAATCTTTTTGGGAAATACGAACCCTGTCGACTTTCCTGACCACGTCAAGCAGTGACTATTAAGTTTTCAGCAACTTGGATGCAACATGAGTATTAAGATGCATTTCCTTCATAGCTAGTTCAATCGATTTCTTGAAAATCTTGAATATTTAAGCGAGGGGCAGATAGAACGCTGCCATCAGGATATTCGCACTATGGAGGAGCGCTACTAGGCCATTGGAGTGAAAGTATGATGGCTGACTACTGTTGGATTATTCAGAATAGAAGTAAAACTCCAACCCATTCAAGAAAGTCACATAGGAGAAAGTTTTGTTCTAATTAAATGGTTAAATAAATTGTTATATGACGGGAATTCATGATTTTCTTTCAAAAATAGCTACCCTTCGTATCTCAAAAAGTAGAGCAGCTGGCAAAGATCTGAGTACAGAATTGGAATCAGGGTAGAAAATGCAGTTAAATCCATAAAAAACATTCCATGCAACAAAAATGCTGTTGTGCAGTGTTATAATTATGTATTTAACCGTGAAATATAAATGAATACTGCGACAAATTGTTGGTAGGTGTAAAAAAGCAACTGTTTGTGAATATTTGAAGCTGTATAACATGTCTGGTTAAATATAAAAATATATAGAATTCAACAAAAATATTACTGATCCAATTCAGACAGTCTGTTACATTTTCTAAGTATCTGCAGTATTGCCCAATATAACGTCGCCAGTATATTAATTCTTGACACGTTCCTCTATAAAGTCAAGAGTCTCAATTTGTGTTAGAGTAGAACTAAACAAGATCGAAGTAGTACTTAGAGCTAATTGACAAAATGTTCTGAAGACAACTATTTGTTAGTTTGAGAGCAAGATTACTATTTCTAATCAAGACTGTCAACTGTTGCCAGTTTGATTTAAACTGACTGGCGAAATGAAATATACACAATGAATTTTAGTGTTATTGAGTGGAAGCTTACGATAGATAAAGTACTACACAAAGAAAGAGTGTGTTATAAAAGTGAACGGTAACGTTTTACGCGGTAAAAATAACTATCAAAAGAACTCAAATACAAAAAATAAATTGCGATAAAAGATTTACCCTGAAAATATATGTATAAGGACATTTCTATGTAGGTAACGGTCGTGGAAGATCTAAAAGTTTAATAACTTGGTTTTAAGTAATAAAACTTTTAAGTGAGTTTTAAGACATACTGGAAAAAATCTGGTATAACCTGAGAGCATGTAAAAATAGAGTATGTACCAAGACCACTACAAATAGTCCGTGGATACTACTACCCTGACATACAGAGTAGGTATAAAATATAATATTTTTATTTTGGTCGCAGTGTTTCTTATACACTCAAAGTAAGAGCTAAAAACAGAGTTGACATTAATCTGATAAGTCCGGTTGAGATGCGGCGCTAATGAAATTACGGAGTGACAGCCAAAGTGGAGGTTCAAAAATACGAGAGCAAAAACTTCGGTAAATAAGGTTATTGATTAAAAGTCAACGTCGCTGTCTGCGTTAGTGCATTAAGCACAAATATTAATTATTTATTATTTGGAGTCAAATTAGCCAAGATAAATATTTCCAGAGGCGATATAACTTTTGAATTATAAACTGCCAGTTCAATTTCCCCTCCGTGCTGCTTTGTTTTTATAGTTTTGACAATAATCACTCTATCCCTCTCTTGTATTATTAAAATACAAAAGAAAAAGAAAGAGATAGGTAGATTACTTACTATCTGTGCATCTCAAGATTTTACAGACGTTGGAATCCAACTTGTAACAACTGTTTGAGGACCTCAAAAATATCAAAAATAGATTTCATGGTTAGATGGGATGGGATCATTTATTGTGGCTTTATGTTCTCGAGAAATACGAGGTAATGTTTTAAAATCTTTACAAGGTGGTTTTGGATAGTTTTATTTCTTAAATTAAATTATGGGCTATTCAAATAATATGATATAACTAATAATTTAAAGAGACTAAGCTGCCTTTTTATTGTGAATTATGTACTTAGAACAATTATAGCTTACTAAGCCTCATACAGAGACAAAATAAGTACTATAATAAATACATAGCTTTAAGAATATCCACTCCTAAGTTAGTGCGTAGACTATTGCTCAAATTTTGTAAAGCATCTGTGCCAAAGATTTGTTGCAGCAATTCATGTTCAATAATAATATTTTAATATGGCCGTGAAAACAGTTTGATGTTACTTCTATTTCCTATTTTGTAACAAGGTCCTGCTCGTCTTCCTATTTGGTATGCAAGCCTCATTTCAAAACAAAGTACCTATTCATTCTGCCATCCAACCCAGCAGAATATAATACCGGGTAATAAAACACACGATCCTCAAGCTCGACGCCCATGGAGTTGTTCATGAATATTAATATCAATGAATATATCCAGCTGATTGCGCGGCTCTGCTTGATTGTGCAATATTGTGGATACCGTAACGCAGAGTGATATCGAAATATCATATTTCTTATTATAAGCTTATGTACTATACTATAAGCTTAGAAATTGGGTCATAATATAATACTAATAATATTGTACCATATTATACACACAACATCTAGTCCCAAAATGGGCTTGTGCTAAGGGTAGTAACCTAGATTTTTTATTTAAGTTACTATAAAAGATGTCGTAAAAGGTCAATTATTTATAAATCGCAAATTAGAATTTGCATAGAATTCACAAACCAGTTCTTGCACCCAAAGTGTAGGTTAAGGATAAAAAAATGACAGTAGCTAATATCTTTGTTTAAAAACCAATGACTGCTATGTCGCAGATACTTTAAAAACGTAAAAATCCGGTCAAAATTTATAATAAATCATTTAGAATATTCTCCGTGAAACAAAAGTGAATTGTCCAGTCTGATAAATCACGGATGGGACTGTTAAATACGTGAATAGAGTTACCAAAAAGTAAACAATACATACGTAACTCCAGAACAACGGAACTTTGTTTCGTATTCCAAACGGTTTGCACAAAAACATTCACTCCGAACACATTCATTTAGTCACTGAAAAACCATTTCTATACACACGCAAGCCTTTATGTTAAGGGTCACATCTGTGCAGCACAAGGAACATTTTAAAAACGCAACCAACAACCACCTGCAATGATATATAATACTTTTTATAGCGAACCTCTCTAAATTATGCCTCTGACCCTATTTTTGTATCTATAGAACTTAACCCAATTTTCGTACACTGCTATAAAGCCTGATAAAAAAGATGTGCAATTGTGAATACGTCTCCAGCTACACGTAACTTATGCTCTAGTAAGACAAACGTAAATTTGTAACTCGTTTCTTTCACATTGCTTACTAGCAAATCTATCAGACATTATATTATGTAAACTACGCAGTAAAGGCTGAAAGGACAGCTTTCAGATATATGAATGTAAGTCTCTAAATATTCTGAAAATCAGGCAGATCTCTTGTGTATGGCGATCATTTTAGGTCCTAACTACAAGTTGTTGGTATCAACTTATAGTTAGGCCCTAAAATGGTCGCTAATGATTAATACACAATTCTGTGTCAGATAATTTTGAAGATAATAACCGGTTTTATTTCTTTGAGTTGCTGTGCAATAACGAGTACTATTTACTTTCGGTTAGGTTGGTACATATCTAACAGCATCGTCGCTAGGGTTTGAGTCTCGGGTTGTCTCGTACCTCGAAGTCCCGGAACTTTTTGTGAATTGCGCTGTCTCGGGTCCCGGGACTTTTTAGTCGAGAATCGAGGCAAAGCGTCACTTAAACATTGCCGTCCCATAATTACTTGTTACTACTATGATACTAATTTAGGTTGTAACTGTTCTTTATGACTGTTGATTTAATATTTTTATTGTATGCCCATGACACAGAATTTATTCCTAGTGCGCGAGTTGTACTTTTTAGAAGAAATAGTATTATTAAGACTGAAATTAACCTTAAAATTGTTAGAATTTCATTTGATGTTTAGTGACTGTTGATTTTCATCAAAACATGAATTTTATTCACACATTTGGCGCGAAATTAACATAATTCCTATTTTATTTTCTGAATAGCGCAGACTGTCTCGTGTCCTGGGACTTTTAAATTGTCGAGACTTTCTAAACCCTACCCATCACTACCTATATTTTAAGTAATGATTTTGTTTTGTTTGTTAATTGTTTTAAATGGCAAGTCCCGCACTTAGAATATATCTTTTAGTTTCGTGGACTTTACTAACGTTCAATAAACCACTGAGACTGCACTGTTGGCGTAGTGGTTTAAGCGGCCGCCTCGCCGCTTGATACTGCGCTGAGTATTGTGGGTTCGATTCTCACATGAGACAACACTTTGTGTGATCTATATGTTATTGTTTCGAGTCTGGGATCTCCTTGTGTCCGTTGGTCGTATGTTTGTAAAGTATTTAGTTTAATTTAGTAATTAGTTTTTGGGAGAAATTCGAAAGAAAATTTGAGAGGATTAGGGGTAGCGTATGTAAAAATTATTTCGTACTTTTCAGTGGGTCGATTTTTTGAAGGCGGTTGTCTTTTTTTAAAAAAGAAACTAAATACCAAGTTAACATTTTCGTTCCGATTTTTAAGTTTTCTTTTTCGTTTTGTTTTTTTTTTTTGTTATTATTTTTATTTCATACTTTTTAGTGTTAGTTAGGTACTTCCTTTACTTCAGGTTTTATGTTAACTACTCTTTTATTTATTTCTAGTTTTTATATTTTTAGTTTTGGGCTCATTAATGGTTTGTTTATAGTTAGATTCTTCAATTATTTTAATGACAAGTTTTCTGCTAGTATTAGTCTGTAATCATGACTTTGACACACCTACTTTTATTTTGTGTGCTTATGGGCTTAGGTAGGAAAACGAAGGATGCTTTAAGAAAGAGTCACGCAAGGGAGAATGAAACTCCAGACGAAAAAAACGACGTCTTGATGCTGCAAGAGAGAGATGAGTCCAGGGAATCAGCCACATACGGAATGACGCCCCCCGCAAATGCTGTTCCGACTGATCCAAACAAATGCGGTGGACTTGTACATACTATTGAATTGGCTGTGTGCCTTCGTAATATGCTCCGGAGAAATATGTCAATAATGGATAGCTTAGTGAACAGGGCAATGGGTGTTCTTAGGATTTAAATGGCCGGCACTAAGAAGAGATCAACTTGAGCCAGGTGAACTGCCTGTTGCCATTTTGATATTATTTGATGATCCAACAATAGGAGTGCGTCTTAAAGATGATGGTGGATACATTTCCATAGCTCCAGTGACAGCGACCTATCAAGGCAATCGCCGTTATGGTGATATCGAGAGGTGGATGTTGTCAGTCATATTGAGTTGGGCTGTGATGGTACACAAGTTGCAAGGATGTACACTTAGGTCCGCGGTAATCGACCTAGGGCCTAAAATCTTTGCTAAAGACCACTACTATGTTGCCTTGAGTCGGCATGGCTTTAAGTGATATTGACTCGAACAAATTACTCAACCATCCCCACGACAACAGAGCCTTATCCGAAATGACAAGAATGAGAAATATGCTCTCGCATTAGATTCTTTCACCGACTTCATTTGTTTTTTTTTGTTAATCGCAGAGACATAGACACGTACACACGTACACACTCACATTATACACACACACGTAAACACACGCGCGCACACACGTACACACGTACAGACACACATACACAATACATACTTACAAACATACAACCAATATATACGGGTCAAACTAAGGACCTTCATTTTTTTGAAGTCAGTTAAAATACTAAAACTTTTTCCTAAGTGTAACAAATACTTTTTTTCTTAAAAAAAAATTCTTAAAATCGCATTAAAATCGGTTTAGCCAAACTCGAGTTAATCGCGGACAAACTTACATTTATACGGCTCAAAATCAGAACTTTATTTTTATGAAGTCGTTTAAGATGCTAAAACCTTTTTCTAAGTGTAACAAATACTATTCTGAAAACCGCATCAAAATCGGTTCAGCCAAACGCGAGATAATTGCGGACAAACATACATTTAAACATAATGTTTAAACGTTTAATCAACGTATTGGTCGGTAATCCGGTGCGTACTGGTATAAGCCTGTTCGGTGCTTCGGGCCACGGAATTAGGTCACGAATTCTCTTCTGCTCGTATCACTGGAGATCTATCTTCTTCGTTCGTTACCTATGTGGTTATGTTGATCGGTACCAGAGCGGTATGATGCAATTATTGAATTAAATCTTAGGTGTAAGGAATATCGTATTTCCTGATCTAAACGGCCATTTTAAATTTCTATTGTCAGGTATTGAAATGATAGTCAAGTATAGAATATAGATCGTTTAATCTCAAAAATTGATAAAAATGCGTTTAAAATAATTTCAACTCCAATCCTAGACAAAATTAAAATTTCTATTTCAGAAATGAGTAAATTTGACACGTAAATCGTACCTTGATTAAATAATGCCGATTTAATCCAGAATGCCACCGCTCGTTACTACTTCACAGTAGGACCAGAGACGAGTAAGAATATAGACTGACAAAGTCGAACAAAAAAATGTGCCTCGGAAAAAGCTCAAATCGCGAGCTATATCCAGAGGGCGCTGATCAAATAGCACGCGACGTTAATTACAGCCAGACAAGTCATAAAAATATCATTATTTTTTCATTAACAGCCATTGAAATCGTTAAAGTATTTTTTAGAATTGGTAATATTGCTCATAATAAGCTAATTTATCTATTTCATTTTACGTGCATATTTTATAACTTTTGAATGTGTACTAATAGATGGCGTAGTAAAAACACGAAAGGTAATGTACAACGGTTTACATTGAATTTTCACTAGATGACGCTTAAACCAAAATAAAATTACCTATTTAGATGGGATGGATACGTTACGGGTTTTATAGGTAGATACACTTATTTAACCATCTACGATCTAGTTCTATGTATGCCTCAAGGTCGCACGCACGAACTCATACCATGAGTGAGACCATATTATTTATTAACTACTTTGTATGAGAAAATGCAAAAAGCAACTAAACCTAGAATCGAACCCGGTACCGCTATAGGTAGTATCGTAGTATCATAATTATTATCACCTAGGTGTAAAGTGTTCCTCTAGAAAAATCAATCGAGCCCAAGAGGCCGTTCCCAAATTCACGGACTGCGTGAATAGGTATTTTACGCCAAGCGCGCGGGCAACGCGATCGAGGTGTCAATGTGTGCGTCTGTGTAGCCCAACAAAATCTACCTTGCAGTGAACTCACGGAGACAAAAGAAATTGATACTTTGACCAATACATTTTATGATCGTAATACAGAATTATTTTGACTAACGTATTTTGATGTTTGAATGTAATAATTCCAGGTAGATTCCATTGTTGTTGTTAAAAAAAGCCGACTTCAAACAGTCGTAGAAACATGCAATCTCATTTACCTACTTAGATTACAATAAATACAAATTCTAGTTATTCTGTTATAAAATCCAAAATACAGAACCGATTTCGGAAAACTTTCTATGAGACCAAGCTGGAAGTAATATCATTAAATCCTATGAAATAAAAATAAATCCAAATCAGTCCATAAATGATGCATTAGTGTAGTAACAAACATTAAAAAATATGAAAAAATAATACAACTGAATTGTGAACCGCCTCCGTTTTGAAGTCGGTTGAAAATATTAATATACAATATAAATTAGATGTTACTTGAGCTGAAAAAGTAGCCGAAATTTTTCTGGGGTATCCATCTCCTCATTTATTGTACTATTAGAAATCAACTGATAGCCATCATCGCCGCTATGTACTGTTTGCTAAAATAAATAAGAAAAATTGGGCAAGTGCGAGTCGGACTCGCGCACGAAGGGTTCCGTACCAACATTTATAAAAGAAAATCACGTTTGTTGTATGTATACTTAAATACTTTTTAAGTTTCTACCTGTTTATTAAGATCGAGTAACAAATTGTTTAAAATTACGTTTGTTGTGTATGGGAGCCCCCCTTTTTTATTTACTTTTTTTTAAATTTAATTTTTTATTTTGAAAGGTAATATAAAACTACATATTCTGTGAAAATTAAAAGCGTCTACCTGTTACAGTTAGTAATTTTGAGCAAAAAATACGAAAAAAACACGTTTTTTGTATGGGACCCCCCTTAATATTTTTTTTCATTATTTTTAGTATTTGTTGTAATAACGGCAACTAAAATACATAATTTGTGAAAATTCCAGCTTTCTAGCTATCACGGTTTATGAGATACAGCCTGGTGACAGACAGACAGACAGATAGACAGACGGACGGACATACAGACAGCAGAGGCTTAGTAATAGGGTGCCGATTTTTACCTTTTAGGTACGGAACCCTAAAAAGTAACGTCTTAATGTTTTGTCACATGTTGTTTTAAATACCATGCTGTCACCATTTATAACTAGTGATTAGTGATCGATGTTTATAACACAAGAATCATATACCTACATACCAACATTTAAATTTTTATCTGGCAGGAAGTATTTAATAATCAAACCTTATAGAACAAACCGCTTAGACGGTGATTGAGTCTTTTTGCTGGAACCTTATAAAAATGTTGCATAGGAAATCAACTGTTTTCCATACAAAATTGAACTTTGACATTGACAAAATGAATGGAACAGCTGCATTTTGCCGCGATTTCGGCTGTCTGTGCTATATATATTCCTGTTAGGTTTAAGGATGATTCTAGTTACACCGTGCCGGGGCCGGGCCGGGCCGGGCAAGGCCGGACCACGGCCGGGACACGGTAAGGATGATTCACGTTACACCGTGTCGTGTCCGGGCCGGGCCCCGTCCGGGGCACGGCCGTGGCACGGTCAGATATTCATTGTATTGATTTGTATGAAGTAATTCACGTTAGGCCGTGGCCGGGCCGTGTCCCGGCCGTGCCACGGCCGGGCCACGGCGTCGTAATGTCGATGGGTATTGTTTCTCTTTCGTTTGTCGCAATCCCTACTTGAACAGACAGACACGGCCGTGCAATCAATGCTCGATGATTCACGTTACACCGGGCCGCGGCCGGGCCGGGGCCCGGCCGTGTCGAATCCAGCATGCTCCGGCCGGGCTAGGCATTCATGCTACACCGGGCTGTTTCCGAGCATTCATTGCACGACCGTGCCTGTCGGTACTTGTTGGAATAGCGTCACACGAGGTGATAGTTTGTAATTATTACTAATTAAAATGCAATTCTCACAAATTGAGTTGGCAGCTATCGCCATTGCCATTGACGACGGGAAACAGGCAGAGGGCGCACAGAGTACCTTTACTACAAGGGGGCGTCAAGGCTGAGTCGCGGGCGCAGAGGATATTACTGTGTTCAACATGCACACAAATAAAAGATGAAAAATAACACCCTGTGTTCTAAAAATATATCAAAATATGCGTTAATATGTCTTGCTATACGAACATGTATCGTGCTATACCAAAATATATTGTCCAATATCTGTCGACATACTTTGGTGACGTAGTAAAAATATAAGTTATAGCTGCGTACGTGTGGTCACTCGCCGATTTCTAAAAAAACATACCGTAATAAACCGACCTTTGATTAATATTAATTTATAATTATGGATCCGTGTGTTCCGGCCTAAATCATCAACTGCCCTCCAGCCGGGAAACAATACCCACGGCCAGAGCACAGGCGTGGCCCGGCCGTGCTCCGGAAGTGGCACGGCCGTGCCACGGCCTAACGTGAATTACTTCATACAAATCAATACTATGAATATTTGACCGTGCCACGGCCGTGCCCCGGCCGGGGCCCGGCCTGGACACGGCCCGGTGTAACGTGAATCATCCTTTACACTAAGTATACAAATAAGTAACGTTGTATACAGTATGTAAAAAGACCCTTAACGAAAACTGAAATCCCATGTTGTACCAATCACTACAAACATTTTTACTTCGGCACCATGCCTGGGAAATTACTGGTTCAGGAGATATTGAGGCTCAAAGTTAGTATGGAATTTTTCTAATTAGGTATAAAATCTATGCATTTACTCCACCAATATGTTCTTTAGACGACTTATGACCCCATATGGATAAGTAGGTATTTCGAGCACAGCGCGCACGCGCTTTTAATTACGGTTTAGAAAATGTGAAAACTTAAAAATATTCGTTTCCCAGGTTGAGGTACCATTTTTTGTAAGTATGACTTGGCAGTCATGTACACAACCAGTAGACTTCGGCTTGGTGTTTACACAATATTCTTAACCCATTCACTGCCTACCTGAAAATTAACGTCATTACCCAGGTGCCGCCATAGTATGATATACAGCCCGCCCATCGGCGGGTCCGGCATCTCGATTAAGTAAACGCCGATGGGCGGGTAAGGATACCCGCCCATCGGCGTTTTCGGCATGAAGCTCTAGATTTCGATATGAACCGTTTGATATGTTCAGTTTACATGTACTGTATCGTGTTTAAAGCGTGTATGTGAAGTTTCCTGCGATATTTGTGGTAAAATTGTGACAGTTTTATTGGTTATTAGCTGAAATAGTAATGGAGCATGAAGGTAAGGCAGAACTATCACTTAATTAATCTAAGATGAATCAAAATCATACAAAACCGCCTTTCAGATAAAATTAAGCTATATAAATATGTAAAGAAATCAAAAATGTCTTTAAAAACCCACATCTATGTGCATTTTTCAAAAGTCACGTGTCGTCAACCCCTACACTCAATTAGTAACAAAAATACATAATGTAAATTTGCTTACAATTTAATTTTTATCTTTCCTCATTACTGTAGGTAATAATGTAATATTTTCTTTCTTTTGTTCAGGCAATAAAACTGAATTTGGTAAAGACGACAATATGGAAGAAATCAAACAACTTTTTCAAAGAATCACGTAAAGAATGAGATGCACCGGCGCATCCTTTTGTTATGTTTTCCGTGTGGTGACGGATTAAGAATACGGGATGTCACCACCCCATATCATCCCATGGGTGTCGTAAGAGCCGACAGAGGGAGCATATTATGCAGAGAACAACACTTTAAAAGAAGGAAAACTTGATACAAACCCTAAACCAACCCGTTTGGCCAGCGTGGTATAGTAGGCCAATTCCTCCTTTCAAAGGAGAGGCCTAGTCCAGCAGTGGACTGTTAAAGGCTGATGATGATGAGCTAGCCACAAAGATGTCTACAAAGTACAATATGTCCATGTATATACGGTTCATTTAGCTTAGGATAACACGGACGCATAAAAAAAATAGTATACTACTGTTAACCTATTGTCTACTGACCAGCCGGCCAGCTCCTTTTGCATATTATTATACTTTTTGCAATAATATACTCTATGTCCGAGGCATACGATTGAATAGGTGACGCCCGCGGTTACACCCGCGTTATCGAATGCTAATGCTCCGCTCCTGTGGCTCATAGCGTGATGTAATATAGCTTATAGCCTTCCTCAATAAATAACCTATCTAACACTGAAAAAAAAATTCAAATCGGACTGGTAGTTCCTGAGATTACCGCGTTCAACCAAACAAACAAACTTTTCAGCTTTATGTATTAGTACGAGTATAGATGGTGCCCGCGGTTACACCCGCGTTATTTAAGGCTCCTGCTCCGCTACCGTCGCTCATAGCGTGATGTTATTTAGCCTATAGCCTTCCTCGATAAATGGGTTATCTAACAGTGAAATAATTTTTCAAATCGGACCGGTAGTTCCTGAGATTAGCGCGTTCAAGCATACAAACAAACAAACTCTTCAGCTTTATGTATCAGATACTACAATCGAGAAAGTATATAATATTTTCCTGAAGTCGATTATTAATAGTATTAAAACATTATAATTTTAACTAAAATTATCATGTTTCACAAAAGGTTGGTAAAGCCTGAATAATTGTTATGCCCGCCCATGGGCGGGTTCGGCATGAAAGGTCGGAATCGACATTTTTCCAAACCTGAGATATCTGCAGGCCGTTTCGGTAACGAATAAATTTTAGTAAAATGAATCATTTCACAAAATCTTCCTTTTTTCTAATTGCTATTGGCTTAGATATCGGAGGTTGAAATCCAACCGCCCATGGGCGGGCTTGGCGTGTCAGTTAGGACATTTCGCCCGCCGATGGGCGGGCACGGCACTGAATGGGTTAACTAACCTTAATATATAAAATCCTTGCGTTACTGACTGACTGACAGACACGCTACAGCCTAAACTATTGGGCGCAGGAAGAAATTTGGCATGTATGTTCCTTGGGGACTGTAGGGGTGGACTAAGAAGGAATTTCCCAAAAATCCCACGGGATCGGCCAAAACGGGTAAATTTAAAAAAAAAAATGCAGGCGTAGCTGCTGGCTTCCTCTAGTCTGCCATAAGGCGCTAAAACTATCAAGCCATTGGGTGAATAGTGGGTCGTAATTGAAAACTTGCTCCAGTCATTAACCACATATGTGACAATGTCTGAACGCACCATCGCTCTATCTTGTGTTCCGTACATTAAATAAGAGAGAACACGAAACAAACATGCACCGTCACCAACAATAGGGACGACAGTACATTCTTGAACTTCTCCATTAACGTTCAGATTTTCTTTAGCCATTTTAAAAAAGTCTAACCGACAAAACCTACGCTCAAACTAAACGAAAACAAAATAAATACCAAATACAAAGCTGAGTCTATAACCAAAACTACTTAAACGAAACAAAGCAAATGCAATCCAATACATTCCAAGAAAAGAATAGCCAGAGTCGTCAAATATAATCCGCTAGAAATATTTAGGTATGGTATGTGCTATACAGCAACCAAAACGATTTAACGACCAACAACATCCAACCAACTGCGTACATTGTACAACTAACCTACCTGACGATGAACGTTAAGTACCTAATAACTGGAGAGGGTCATTAATCCGCTAAAAATCTTAACACCTCGATTAAAAAAATGACGTAACTGCACAACGCTATCTATTGTCAACATTTATAACTAAAATTATTTTGTTCGTCTCAATTTATTCGTTCCACTAGGTACTGATAGTTCAAACTAATACATTTACATCCTCCATCATCCCTTAGTATATCCCCATGGGGGTTGAATTTATCAAAATCATATTTAAGCGGACGTCTTCATCATAGTAGCTCCAATCTTTAATTTCAGTTCAATCAGTCGAAAATCTATGAAAATGTATACAAACTTTCATCCCCTATTTTATCCCCTTAGGGGTGGAATGTATCAAAATTCTTTTTAGGGGATGCCTACGTCATAATAGCTATATGCATGCAAAGTCTCAGCCCGATCAGTTTAAAATTGACAAAGTTTGATACAAACTTTCATCCCCTATTTTATGCCCTTGGCGGTAGAATTGATCAAAACCCTTTCTTAGCGGATGCCTACGTCATATCATCTACCTGCATGCCAAATTTCAGTCCGATCCCTCCAGTGGTTTGGGCTGTTTGATGATAGATCACTATGTCAGTCAGTCACTTTTGAGTTTTATATATATTTAGATACAATTTCTGACATTCATAAGAGTCACCTTGTGACCTAAGTGAATGTAGTATTTTTGAATTTTGCGGTATTTATTTTATAAGAGCATCGATTTCGTTACCATTATTTTATTATACATATTCAACAATAATAACTCACATCAAGAAGGGTTTGTCGCGCTATAAATACAGTGGTGTTTACAAGGCACGCACACAGACGCAGTGACAACGGCAAACGGCACACGTCCTACCTCGATGAGCGCTCAGCGCGGTCTAAAGTTCTGTAGACTCGTACAGGATTTATATAACGATTTCTAGCTTCGCTTAAAAATTTATTTAAAATATTTGTAATCACATTCAGAAGCTGATTTTTTTTTCCTAGCAAGGTATTATATCAAATCTTATTAGAGACTATTTGTTTTTTTATTTCTTAGTGTATTTTATGCGATAAAAATTATCCATTTAGACGTAAACTGACAATTTAATGACATTTTACGTAACATTTTTTGGTTTATTTCTGAATGAAACCTAACATTCTGGCACAATCATACCAAGGGGCAGGATCTTGTTATGTCATAGATGCATTTAAAAGTTAATTACTCACATTATTTTCGATGTCATGGACCATCGCGTAATGCTCATAAAATGATTTCTTCAAAACATGCTTTGCGGAAACTTGATTTTTCTGTTGTAGGTAATTAAACACTTATTTTTACTACAGTCATACAATAGTAAACGAAGTGATCTAATAGTATCATCGTTAATTTCTTAATTTGTTGATATATCTGAGTCACAATCACGTATCTCTGCGCGTGTTAATCGCCAAAATGGCTTAAAAAACGGGAACGGCCTCTTAAACTATAATTATATAATATAATATTCTACCACATTCACACAACACCATCTAGTCCCAAATTAATTAATTAATTTATTTATTTATTAGCACAACCACATCATAATATATATTATACAGTTAAGGTAAACACTTAAAAGGCATTGTATCTGATATAATATGACAATAATTACGGTATGCATAGCACTGACAATAATAATGTATGTAGTAAAACTATTTTAAATGTACCTACCTAGTTATTTTACAGTTAACAAAATAGCAGAAAATAAAAAAAATAAAAAAATTGAATAAAAGTATGCTTAATAGTCTTTGAGTAACTAAGCAGAGCTTTGAGCTTGTAGGGTCATTTCGCCTATTCGCGTCCATCGCCCAATTCGCAGTCCATTTACGGACCACCCTTTAAAAATGCTCGAAAATAAGTATACTAACACACTAATAAAATGAAAAGTCAGTACCGCCAATACCTCAACGGACACGCACAAATAGACAAAAGTTCCGTGCGCCCAACTAATCATGTTTAAAAAAAATAGTTAATCTCGGTTGAACAAACAAAAGAGTGCAGATGCGCGGGATATAAATAAAAAAAAACCGGCCAAGTGCGTGTAGGGCCACGCGCAATGTAGGGTTCCGTAGTTGCCCATAATGGCCATTATTGATAATAACTTCTGTTTCACATGGGGCTAAAAACGGATATGCTTAAGATTAAGCCAGCGCTCCCAATGTAAACTCACAGAAATTGGTATTTATAAGTTAACCGACAATTACTCATAAACTAATGATGTCTACTTAGCCGTGATAGTTTTCCTTTTAAATTCGTTATATGTACTACATTTGTGATTTTTTTCACCTCTTCCAAATTAATAGTTTAGCCGGCAGAAGGGGAGGGGAACACTTGAGTCTAACAATTATTTTCACTTCAAAGCTTGATATTTAACAAACCAATCACTTGATCGAAAAATGATTTGAATAAACTAATAATATTTTTTTAAAACCTATCCAATGATACCCCACATAATGGGGTGCTCAACCAAAAAAATTCAATCCCACTATATATGTAGGGGAGATACCCTTAAAAAAATATTTTCCTAAATTTTATTCTACAGTTTTGTTGCAAGATCCTATGTCTATATTCATGTCAAATATCAGCTTTCTAGCACCAGGCATCTTTGAGCTAGGCTGCGGACGGACAGACGGACGGACATGACGAAACTATAAGGTTTCCTTGTAGACTTACTTCCTAAAAATAGTGTGCAGCGGCGTGTTTGACGGTAAGTATTTTATTGTTTTATGTGAACTTTAGGATACATAGCTGTTTCTAGATATTAATAATGAAAAGACGAATTAAAATAAAGTGGACGCGAATTACAATATCGAATTTATAAAACTTCCACTTTGCGTCCGCAATGGACGCGAACTCGACTATTTATGTTTTCTTTAGTTGTTTATTTTTATGTGATTAAAATATGAGAGAAAAATTAGGATATTGTTTATTTTAACATTAATAGTATGCAAATGTAATGTCCAATTTGCGTCCACATTATAAAGGTTCTAATAAAAGATACAATCCTTAAAATAATCGATCACACGAGGACGCAAACTATACCTACAAGGGATAATATTATAGCAAATTGCGTCCATTTTTTCATGAAATAAAAATGATAACATAAATATATTATATATATATATATATATATATATATATATATATATATTAATAATTTAAAATGCATTTTTGATTAAGACTGAGTTTAAAATCTGATTTTTACGACTTTAGTGCAATGAAATGCGTAATTTCTTTTATTCCATATTTTTTTCTATTCAAAATGAGTTCTTAGGAGACAAGAAAGAAGAAGGATAAGAAAAAAAATCAGAAGATTGATTAAATAAAACAAGCGTTTAGTGATATTCGGGAAAAGAAAAGAAATCGATAAGACAACTACATAATTACGTAAAAATTATGCTATTCCGAAGACCACAATATTGGACAACATGTACCTATCGTTATGTTTTTTTATCTTTGATTTTAAGTTCCATCGATGTTGAAAACAATAAATAATTATTTATAGTTTCTTTAGAGTGATTTAATAATGATAATAATGTTGACTTTTTTATAACTTTAATCTTAAATGTAGAAATTGTAAAAAGCCAATCTTTCTTTAGATTGGCTTAACAATATCACCCTTATATTCCTTCTCTAAGCTGGTGGACGCGAAATGGTCCACAGGTGGACGCAATTTGGATTTTTTGGACGCAAACTGGGTAAAATGCCAAATTTTGAAGTTTGTTTATTTAAAAAAAACACAACAAGTTTCGAAGAAAAGTGAAAGTTAATATTAAAATAGACTATATAATGAACGCATTACATAAATTTTTCATTGAATCAATTTGCTGCAACAATTTTTTTACATTTTTTATTTTCTCCACTAAATGGATGCGAACAGGCGAAATGACCCTACTATGATAATGGATAAACATACATACCTGTAGTTATACTTTCTTTTGTAAATACATATATGTTATACATAGAAACACCCAGATCAAGACAAATATCCATATTCATGCACACAAATGTTTGACTTGAGCGGGAATCGAACCCGCGACCTTTGACGTAGCAGTCGCTTACACTACCGCTACGCCAACCGGCCGTCTAGGGTAAACTCGGTAGGGTTACATCGCTTTATTACAAAGATGCTGTAGCCACCTCCAGCTTCATCATCAGACTCCGAATATCATCTAGGTGTACCTAAAGAGCTCCCAAGACAAATTAATCCACCCCAAACTTGTTGGGGTTAAGTATGTCGTTTTATAACAGAGATGCTGTGGCCACCTCCCAGCTTCATCATCAGACCCTGGATATCATCTAGGTGTAAAGTGCTCTTCAAGACAAATCAATCAAGCCCAAATTCGGTCGGGTTATGTCGTTTTATTACAGAGATGTCGTGGCCACCTCCCAGCTTCATCATCAGACCCTGGATATTATCTAGGTGTAAAGTGCTCCTCAAGACAAATCAATCAAGCCCGAACTCGGTCGGGTTATGTCGTTTTATTACAGAGATGCCGTGGCCACCTCCCAGCTTCATCATCAGACCCTGGATATCATCTAGGTGTAAAGTGCTCCTCAAGACAAATTAATCGAGGCCAAATTCGGTCGGTTTATGTCGTTTTATCACAGAGAAACCGTGGCCACCTTCCAGCTTCATCATCAGACCCTGGATATCATCTAAGTGTGAAGTGCTCCTCAAGACAAATCAGTCGAGCCCAAACTCGGTGGAGTTAGGACGTTTTATTACAGAGATGCCGTGGCCACCTCCCAGCTTCATCATCAGACCCTGGATATCATCTAGGTGTAAAGTGCTCCTCAAGACAAATTAATCGAGGCCAAATTCGGTCGGTTTATGTCGTTTTATCACAGAGAAACCGTGGCCACCTTCCAGCTTCATCATCAGACCCTGGATATCATCTAAGTGTGAAGTGCTCCTCAAGACAAATCAGTCGAGCCCAAACTCGGTGGAGTTAGGACGTTTTATTGCAGAGATGCCGTGACCACCTTCCAGCTTCATCATCAGACCCCGGACATGTAGGTGTATAAAGTGCTCCTCAAAACAAATCAATCGACCCCAAGGTCGGTGGGCTTACGAGGCCATCTGCCAGCTTTGTTATCAGACCAGCAAAATATAGTGCAACATTTCATTGCAAATTTAGACCTTAAAGTACTTAAACCACACACATAATTCGAAAATTAAAATTGATTAAAGAGTTGAACCACGGTAATATAATCTAACAGTATTGTAACTCGGCCGTCTTCGTGAGTTATATACCTACCAGACGCGCCGCATGCGAGCTGCGGCACGATCGCGGCTGTGGGTACTATAGGCACAGTCCGCACAGTCTACTAATGGGTACTTTGCTCGAGGCGCGTAGGTATAACTCGAGTTTCGTGCGTTTTTACGCCATCTAGTGATGTTATGTACCATTAAGCGGGGGTACAAGTGACGTCACGCGTCATCTGGCCCTAATTATTTTTCGATTCGATACGCGTAGCGACATCTTTCGTCATTTATGTTAACGAATTATCGAGTCACATTTTTTTGTTCGACTTTGTCAGTCTATATTCTTACTCGTCTCTGGTAGGACGTAGAAGTCACGTTACACCTTTTTTAAATGATAGGTTGATACTGAAAATGAAATCACGGCGCAAGCTACACTTGGCATCCCTTATGTTTGGTGTCGTCAATTGCCAGCAGCCAGTGTATCTTTTTAACAAGATCAGCTGGGTTACTAGTAGACGCGACTGTGCTAGCAGACTGTCTGCTACAACTTTCTATATTACCTCATAAAACAGCGGCATTTAGAGGTAGCTTCCGTTATGCCGCTGCGAAAATAAGGAATAATTTACCCCCACCTATACGATCCCTTAAAACAATTAACACTTTCAAAATTCATCTGCGAAGGTATCTTATTGATGCACAACGGAAGCTAGATATGGTAAATTTGATTATATAGTCGAGTCGCGCGTCGTTGCTTTGTGTATAAGTACTGCTTGTGTCTACATGTGTGTGTGTGGTGTGTGTGTGTGTGTGTGTGTTGCGCGAGCATAGCAGTTCGATTGTTTATGTCCTTACAACTCAGAAACAAAAAAAAAAAAATTACTACTACATAGCATTGCGCAGCTGATGTATGATGATGGCTGGTTGTCGGACGTCCGTGGTGTTTGTGGTTGTGCTGACTGACCTATTTCTTCTCTACTGGGAGCGTTGGTTACCTTTCCCGTCACAAAGCGGGCGGGTGGGGTGACCTGTAAGTATAAGAAATATATTCATTTTCGGTATGGATAGGTGTAATATAATTGTTATGATTCACTTTTTTTTTACGGAATGTTTTGTAACTGACACGACATTTATTTATTTTCTCACTATTCTAATGTTATTTGGTATAATTTTATTGTTATTGTAAACTTTAATAAACACTTACCTATGGAGTGCGGCCATCGTGCTATGTGTCGAGTGTGTATTCCCTTGTATATTTGTTATACCTAGGTATTAACTAAACTTGTCATACTTGATTACTCCGCCGCGCGCCGGTCGAAAGTGCTCGTCAACGAGATAAGACGACTGAGGTGTCATTAGCTTCAAGACGATAGTGTACCACGCTATTTATCAGTAATGCTGTCACAAATTCGTAACTATAGTAATCTATTTGATATTGCACTACCATGTCGTGAGTTTGCAGCGCAGTGCGTGTGCGCGCTGTGCATGCGGTGAGTGTTCTGTTCGGTTGTCTCTTTCTTGTTGTCGGTTGACGCGACGAAGACTCCGCCCATTCCGCCCGCGCCGCCCGCACCCGTGCTGCTAATGCGTATTGTTGTTGTTTGTTTTGTTATCAGTTATCACTAGGTAACTGGTAATCAGGTTTAGTATTGTGATGTTTGGTTGTGTTAGGCTTGTGTTTTGTACCCACTGTTTTGTGCCTTCGCGATTCACTAGTAGGGCCCCGTAGAATATCAGTGCCAGCAAGTCTAGTATTATGCTGAAAGGGGTCCTATTACTGCCACGACCTGGTCTTACCATGTTATTATAGATGTTAACGATATTTTATTATTTTTATTTTTTTATGTACTTACATTCTTTTATTTTAATATGTATACATACTTGTGTCTGGTTGTGGCAGCAATAAATAATTTTTCATTTTCATTTTTCATTTAATTTTTTTTTCATTTAAAAATTCTTATACAACTGTTTCGTGCCTGGACTACTGATATTGACAATTTTTCTTATAACTAAGCATTCGCCAGAACTATTCTTTGCTTTTATATGGGCAGTAAGTGGCTATGTTGTCGAGATCAACAATATTTTTGAAGGCTCATTTGTTTAATAGATGGTACTGAGACCAGGGACTATAATCGCTAGAAGGATGATGATGGTCCTTGATCTCCTGGGTCTTCTAGTCAGACATTACAATCGAAACTCTTAATACCACATAACATATTCAGCATTCTGATAACCCATAATTTTTTAAACAGGTGTCCACTACATCAGAGACTGCCCAGCGGAGCCGCGCATCCCAGTCTACATGGTGGTTGGCGGCGCGGCCGGCGGCGCGGGTATCTGCTGGCTGCTGTGGGCTCAGCTCGCCAGTCGCAACTCCAACAACTCCGCCAGTGTGCCTGAGAGAATCCTCGCGTATTTGCTCACTGGGTTTCTGTTAGCCTGGTAAGTGAAGTTTTCTTAGTACTTGTACTTCCAAGTGCATAGAAGGGAGATCCAAAGGAGATTGACCAAAACTGGGCTATTTTTGCGGCACATTCCCTTTTAAACCATTCATAATTATGTGAAAATCTTCGTTTTAATAATAATTTTATGTATATCAATTTTATTTTATCAGATGCGTCATTTGTTTATGTATCTTGCTTTTATACTATATTATATATACTAATTATTTCTAGTGTAAGACTAGAAATAATTCGCAAGTCAAAGTGAATTAAATATTGGGTACAACTGCTGTTGTAGTGCGGTTTCTATATTTTTGCTATGTTTTAAGGATTTGAGTGCTCGCTAGAATGATCGTGAAAACGTTCGTGGCAATGTTCGGCTCTGTTCGTTGCTCAGTTCGACAAAACAAAAACGGCGAATGCTCGCTATTCTCTTACAAGTGAATGCTTAGGTGTATCAGCGCCATTCTAAACAAATAATAAGAATACATAGAATGATTTAAATTGAAGTTTTTAGGTCATTGCAAAGACATCAAGAAAACCTAATTTCCTGGTAATTTCTTTAGATTTCCACACTTGGAACAAGTTACAACTTTGTAATATTCGACTTAATGAAATAGCTAATGGTCGATGTACATTATTTTATTCCTGTCCTATGATCCGCTCACGTAAATTCCAATAGTCTCTTTCTAAAACTCGTAGATATATTTATTTTTCCTTAACCGAAGAGCATGCATGAGAAATTTGATGGGAGTGAATGAAGCAAGAGAGATCTGTCAGGATCGTTGCAAATGGCGTTCCGTAGTCTCTGCCTACCCCTCCGGGAAACAGGCGTGAGTCTATGTATGTATGTAAAATAAATACATACATACATATGTATGTATTTATTACGACGACGACGATTTTTTACGACGCAGGCGAAATAAAACTATCAATATGTGGACTTTCTCAAACTTGTCCGTCAGTGGAGCAACCCCATTATATATTCAGAAACTAGTTAGCATAACATTGTTATTTTGTTTGAATAGTTCCAACTTTAAATTATGTTTCACGTCGCCAAAAACAAATGCAATTTGTTTGAGAAATTGCTTTTGTCTTACCTTGATTGAGTGGCGTCGCGTCGGAGTAGAAAGCGCTTTTAATGTTCGACTTTGTTCGATGTGTATTGGTTTATGAGATGAATTTTGTTTAGGAGTTGATTTTTCGATGAAAATATTGTAAATACAGACAGTTCTAAACATTTTGAATTCAATACAACTTTCAAGTGAAAAGTGAATTTAGAAAATTGAGCTTTTCTACTTAAACGATTTCGCGTTAGAAGTTTTTGGATTAATGGAATTGAATTTTAATTCTGTAAATAATATACTCACAGCGCACACCACTGACTTTTCAAAGTTAGGTGGGGATTAAATGGTTAATTATTTAATGCAAACGTGAAAGAAAACATCGTGAGGTAACCTATATGTCTGAGAGTTCTCGTTCTCGTTCACTTGGCCAGCTTGGTGGACTATGGTCTAACCCATCTCATAGCGACAAGATGACTGTGCCCAGCAGTGATACAGACTATTAACTAGTTTTAAGAAATATCACATATAAATGAAGGGTACAGGGGCAAAACCAGGAATGTCACTAAAAACCCAATATTTAATTTTTGATGGAAACATTTTCGTTTTCTCGCGTATTTTAATGTAGCATTATACAAAAAGCATAAAAATAAGAATAGTCGGATGTATCACTTAAATATCATAGCGACGTACAGGAATAAAACAGGTAAGGTCCATGGTGTAACGGGACGTAACAAGGAATGTCCAAGCTGTCAAAATATTTATGTCAAATTTGAGGTTATCTAGAATGTTTGTTTTGTTTGTTGTTGCTGTGCTGACTGTGATTTGAAAAGATAATCCCCATGTCTAATAATTAAGCAATTATTTAATTTGGACATTCCCTTTTTTTTATACTCCTCATATACCCACGTGTCGGAGGGTAGGGTTCACCGAAGCATTCCTCACTACCCCCCGACGGGTATTGGCCCGCCAGATGCTCAGGCGGGCCCCGAACGAAACCCCCTTGGCGGCGGATGAAGGTGTTGGGCTCCGCCGCCAAAACACCCAGCGGCCGCAGAGGATAGGGAGGACGGCAACGCAACACCGCATCTCCTCTTCCTCTGCGGCCCCACCGCGACGCAACAATGGTGCGCCCCCATTTGGTCGCGGGAGATAGGGCGCGCGGCAACGCAACACCGACACGCCTCTCCTCCCGCGACCGCACCCGATTGCGAGGGACAGACAGAACTGTCCCCCGCACCCGCACTTTGGACGCATCCTATGCAGGCCTCACTCAAGCCCACGTGGAGCGTCCCCTCCCGGGATCCCGCTTAGCTTCACCATGGGTATACCTCAAACCTACGGTTACTGAGACCCCCACCACGACAAGGTGGTGATCCCACGGGGGGAGAATTTGTACATTCCTTGTATGGAACACAATGGACATTCCCAGTTTTTGTACGTTCCAAAAGAGAACTATTTTAATTTTTTTAATATTTAATTATTTTTTATTTTCATAAAACTATTTTTTGTTCCTAAAATGAAGACTTTAAAAGGTAAAGTTAAGTTTGTATTAGCTGGATATAAGTTAAAGTGATACCTAAGAAACTTGTTAACTTTGAAATATTAAAATGCTAATTACACAACTTTTTGTTTTTGTGACATTTCTTGTTTTGTCACTGTACCCTTCAAATGTATAAAGATCAGAGCCATTTTTATTATAACATACAACATGGCTTCACCTTTTTAGTCAATACCGCTGGAAAAAGAAATTTTTGAAGCCTAATCGTGTATATGATATTTTCATATACAATATACGTAATTAGATTATTTTGATTCAGTACGCAACATATCTAATCTGGCGGTAAATAAATACCGAGTACTGGTTTTTACTGCTACCATGTTACTGATCAAAAAGATTTCATCCAATTAATATTCATGAATTATCCACGTTCATAAAAGGTGACAGGATTTTGATACAATATTTTTTCAGTAAAAACAAATAAATTACCTGCTAGCGAAGCCTAGAAAGCATTTTGGTATTTAAATACAATTTACATATCAAGCCAACCATCGGCTTATGTTTCAAATAGCTATTCTGAAATAATAATTACAAACTTATTACTTTGTTAAGATTTTACTGCAGCATGGCCCTTTTCACGGTATTCAGTTTGGTTTGGCCTTATTGGAACTTTTGCAGCTGTATTTAATTTTGTATATATTTGGTGTTCCAAACAGCAACCCTAGGCTTACAGCAATCCACAACTGGCGATCACTGTGGCAATGTGTTAGGAACCCCAGTCAGGCTCTGGTGGCAAAAACCTCAAACCTTCTAAGCTGTGCCTTGCTGAAAAAAAAGCTATAAATCATTCTACATATATCTATCACTTCTTCTTTACCAACAGGTTTGCATTCGGGAACTACTGGACGCTTGGTATCATGTGGCCAGACTTCGCTCCAACATTGTTCGAGCCGAACCAGTGGTGTCACAGGACGCTATATGTGTTTGCGCTTACGCAACTTGGTGTAGCGTGGGGCCTGATCGGACTACTACTGCTATTATTATTAGCTCTCGTCGTGTGCCAGGTATACTACCATTCAAGTTTTCATTTCATCCAGGTAAAGTAAATTTCATTGTTCAATTTCTTTTCTTCTTGCAATTCTTAAGTATGTCTTTCTTTCTTAAGTCAGATCTGTCTAACGGCTAGCAGGCTGGCGTTACATGTCAAAACTTTTTGGTCAATGTCAGCCAGAAAAGAGGTAATTTAGAAGCATCATAGGTTATGGATGAATGAGAGAAAGGACACACTGGCTTGGCATCAAACCTTATGTTAATTCTGATGTTAGAGTGGAATGTTGCAAATGTACATCAATCTAGTACATGTCTTCCATCACATAACAGAGGACATTGTATGGGTTTGACTATAAGTACGAATAGTCCAGTGGTAGACAACGGTTTCATATCTGTTAAGAAGAGAGTACTTTGTGCCCGATATTCCACCTAAAATAAACAAAATTCTGTCTATTGTAGCCGTGTCTTAAGAGAATAAAACAGCAGTATTACCATTTACTAATACCGACAAAGTGTATTCAGAGAATGTATTGCTAATAGATTAACAATTAGCATAATAAATTCTCTTTTCAAACAGCTGAACAATTTCAATGCCATTTTTGTTCTATTCACTGACCACTGTCCTGATAAATATTTATAACAAAGCGCCACTCGTTTTAAATCTGCAATATTTTTATCTCGGTGGTTAGGCAATCTGTAGTGCAGTGATTGATATTGCTTTATTTTTTAGAGCTAAAAGACGTTAGTGAGATAAAAGGCGAAATTTTTTTTTTGTATGCATTGTTAAATAGTTTTTTTTGTTTTGGTACTATTCTATTGGGCTTACACCGGCTTTTATTTTCTGCAATATAAAATAAATGACTAGGTCGCAGATGCAAGAACAAAATCTTATCAGTATTTCCCTTTTAACTTGTCATCTTGGCGATTTTACTACTATTCTGCTGCCTGAACAATCCCTTTTTATGAAATTTACATAAATATTTCATCTATCACGATGAAGGACATACCAGTCTATTAACACATATTATGCGACGGAGGCTTGGTAATAGGTTTCCGTTGACATCCTTCAGACCTTAAAAAAGATTGAATCTGAATGCGATTTCAATCTTGGTATAACATCATACTAAAACATGTTATTCAAGAAAGTAGGGTTTATATAATTTCCGGGGTCGGAACCATCCGTAAGAATCCGGAGTAATAGCATAATATTCAATTCTGCACGAAAAGAATGTTCGCCCAAACTTGGGCATAAAATATTGAGGTCATGCGGGTGATTCTGCTTTTGCTCTGTTGGAAAATGGAACGGGACCACAAGATCTTCATACATTTTACATTTAGTAAGATCTCATAAAAGGAGCACATGACTACACGAAGCCACTATAACGCTGTGTTATGCTCCTGAACGTGAGACACAATAATGAACAAACACCAGTACAAAATTTTGAGTGTTGATATTAGGTAACTAGAAATATGACTACGAACATATTTTATATATAAATAAATCAATCTCGTGATAAATTAAAGCTGTAATCGATACTGGACATCCAAAGGTTACAGTAATATGTCAAACATAAATACTTGAAATTTGTAATTCAAATTGTTGGTAAAATTTTAGCTTGTCCGAGGTTTAGGTATATCAACAAAACCGACATAATTATTTTGAAGTTCTTTTAATATAATGTTTATATCTCAGGTGTTCGGATGTGGCTGGTTGGGGCCGCCTAGATACAAGTAGCAACGGCGCAGCGTCGTGCTGGAGCTATGGCACAGGAACATTAACAATACCATGGACGTAGCCGGCGCCTTACTGCCCTTCACTCAGGTCGTCCGCCCTGAGCTCACCATACATGTGCAAGAAGTGCTCACCCAGGCAGACAAACACACTGACGGCCAAAAGTCCAAAAATCCCATCACAGAAATTAATGAACCAAGTGACTATGATGAACTAATGAGTCCCTCAAGTAAAAATTTTGACAACCCTTAAAGTGGTATATACACAAACAAAAGTGCTAACGATGTAAATACTAAAAGTGTTACAAGTGCAAAAAGAAGTGAAATAAGAAGTGCCGATGTAGTGAAGATGAAAAACGTGAGAAAGGGCAACCCAGCCTGATGGTTGTTGGTCGTGCTGCCAACGCACGGCAAAAAGCATGTACATTTCGAAGCAACGTACAAAGTTTATTACTTCTGAATTTATACGGACTATTATTCTGCTGTCGAGTAAAATGTCAAACCTAGTTTTTATAATTTAGATATTAAACTTTGGAATTCAAATTAAATATGAACTAAGTAGGCTTATTTTCTGTCAAAATTTGAATGCGTTTTGAGAAAGATAATATTTAATTTTTAAGTATGGATCATAATATTTACGTCACCAATAAGTCATGTTTTCGCTAGAAACTAGAAACATTTTCTTATATTTATATCTTCACCACTAAAAATATACAAAACACATAGATTTTCTTTAACTTACAATATCTTTACAATCCACGACAGTCTGTAGTTTTGCATAGTTCAACCTACTTGCTGTATCCAACACTGACACTTTAACCAGACTTAGACTTGGGGATAAAAGTCAAAGATTTACAATCGCGCTGTCTCGAAGGATTCCAAAGTTAAATACACTTTTAGATTTAGTTGATGTTCGATGTTTGGCTCGTCAGTACCGGTTGCTTGATTGTCACTGCTTTTGACTATACCGTGCTCAATGCTATAACTATTGATCTTAAGGGTTTGCATGACCAAAGTATTGTGTGACGTGATAACAGTAAATCGTTACAGTTTACCAAAAATCTTTTATAAGTTATTGCATTTGATAAAACAATATTTTGAATCAAATTATTTACTGCCCTTAGAAATGATAAATCCTGGGTATACGACGAAAAAAATGTCTTTACCAACGGCACCTTCTTTTTTTTTGTGTTGTTTTGGAAAACCCTCATGGAGTCCCTCCGCCCTGGGGGGAAGGGCGAAGGAGACTGTCAGACTCTTACTGACTAAAAACCAACCCGTTTTCCTCATGTACCCGTGTGTCGGAGGGTAGGGTATCGCATAAGCATTCCTCGCCACTCCCCGACGGGCATTGGCCCACCAGATGGTCAGGTGGGCCCCGAACAAAACCCCCTTGGCGGCGGATGAAGGTGTTGGGCTCCGCCGCCAAAACACCCAGCGGCCGCAGAGGATAGGGAGGACGGCAACGTAACACCGCATCTCCTCTTCCTCTGCGGCCCCACCGCGACGCAACGATGGTGCGCCCCCAGTGCGCGGCAACGCAACACCGACACGCCTCTCCTCCCGCGACCGCGCCCGACTGCGAGGGACAGAGCAACTGTCCCTCGCACCCGCACCATTGGACGCATCCTGCGCAGGTCTCCGTCAAGCCCACGCGGAGCGTCCCCTCCTGGATCCCTCTTAGCTTCACCGCGGGTGACTAATCCACGGTTACTGAGCCCCCCCACCACGACAAGATGGAGATCCCACGGGGGGGTATCAACGGCACCTGAAATACCCTGCGTGACATGAAATAATTTATATTACGCGCAAGAGAGGAAAAGTTTTTTTTTTTTTTTTTAAATATAAATAAAAAATAAATAAGAGAGGAAAAGTTAAGCAACTCAAACTTGTTATTAATTTATCATCATATCATATTGCGAAGACGCAATAAATAATAAAGTCAACTTCATAAATTAAATAGAAAAAGTTCCAAGCAACATAATCATTGTAATGTTTCAGCATTTTACTTTTTATATTTTGGTCAATTATATATTATAATATACTTTGTCTAGCCAGTCTTTCTAAGAACTAGATTGTTCACCATGTCAAAGTAAATTGAACTGTATTTAAATTTTGCTACGTCACACACTACATTGGCCTGAATGCAACAGTATGCTTAAACATTATCATAGTATATGTGATAGTAGTTATAATTTCATATAATTTTCTTCTGAAAGTATAACATGCGCTATATAATTATAATTATGATACAACGAATATTTATTAGGTATTATATAGTGCTTTTTAAATTTGTAAATAATGATATTTGTAATTTATTCGTAGATGTATCATATCAGCTTACATATTGTAGAATACATATGTTATATTATTATTATTGATATAGGAAAGTACTTAGGGTTGATCAGAATGGGATATCAAAATAACAGGCAACATAATTTTAAACCAGATGTTTACAAACCTTTCCCACTCACACATATTTTTGATTTGGCAAAACATTTTGGGCAATAATACCTTATTTCTTTCCTCGTTTGGTCTAATACGCAAAACTTGTAGTATAATAAAATTAATAATAGTTGTAACTTGTAGTATAATTATACCCGGCATTTAAATAAAATCAATTGAAATGAGTGATTTTATTCATGTATGTTTTTATTTTTACATTTCTCATATCAAATCCCATTCTGATATAGTACTAGTAATCTGAATGTATACTGAAAGAAACACCATAATATTTTGTATAAATAGATACTTCGTGTGCACCTTATATGAATATTTTAAAATTTTTATACTTATAAATGTCGTCAGATTATATAAAGTGACAAAAATCGGTATTCTCGAGATTATATATTGTAAGCAAAATAAGTTACATGTATTTTGCTACTATTCTACTTAATTTTATATTATTTACAATACTACAAACACGTGTATATTTTACCAGCAATTATTTATATTTCAAGACCACTGTTCGAGATGACGCTATGTTTTCATCGAGTTATCTAAATAAACAACTATATATCATTGAAATAAAAACATATCCTTTTGAATATTTATATTATCTCGAGAATCTACACGAATTGATCACAAAACTGCATGGAACAGGCTTTAATAGAGATTTTACGTGGAAAACATATTTTTATAGGAGAGAAAATATGGAAGAAGAAACTCTAATAATATATGTATATCAATGTGCTTTTAGGTAAATTGAAAATTGAGTCAGGCCAGTGGTACCAGGTTTTTACATCAAACGGAGTTTTCTTTTACTATCGAAGCTCGGGATACATTAATATTTTATGGCGACTGAACATCTACTTGATTCGCCTTTTTCGAATGGATGTCTAATTGATTTTTCTGGGTATTTACAAATCAAAGTCTTTGCCAATCTAGGCAGAAAGTTTAAGGTAAACTGTCATTATGTTTTGACCCCATCAAAAAAAAAATCAGATTCAAATAGTTGTATGCACCTATATCAACAAAATCGAAAAATTATTAAAGGTTTCACTATAGACAACTTAGACTAAATTTTATAGCTCTATGCTTTGTTTTGGATTGCTTTGAATATTTTCAGTGCAGTACAAGATATCTTTTAAAGGATAAACGCCACATTTATATTTCTATGTATTTTGGCTAATCTAATGCTAAATATACCTATACACTTTTATATACATACATACAAGTAGGATTATTTAGATTAAAATTGTAAATATTCGATAAAAACGGATTTGATAGCGAGAAGCATATAAAATATGAAAGCGGTAGTGAGACAATTTTGCTGTACATTGTAACTAGCCTGTAAGGTTTGCTGTCCACTATTCTGTAACTTAAATCACTATAGCGAATATCACTGAGTATTCAAATTAAAAAAAAAAACGCAGTAAAAAATATTGATAGCTATAATTATGAGCAATAGCGATTGCAGTTTAGTGGAAACTCTTGTCTTTATTATCTACATCCCATCACTTACAATAATTTACTGAAAATTATTTAAAAAGCAGTTTTATACAAACAAACATTAGACTAAACACAACCATGAAATTTTCTAAAAGGATTCTGTACGAGAAATTAGAAGAAACTATGATTGGGTAGGTATTAACTTTTTAGAGAGATTTATAATCTTCACAAAGGTCCAACTTTACACCCCTTATTAATTTCTGTGTACACCGATTATTTGGATTATTTGCCTCTTTAGCTATTTTTGCATAATATCAGACGTTGCACATACTTGTACATTCTTCAATAAATTTTACATGCTGATAAATTATTTTTCCTTTCTGTTAAATTATTACAAATGCAGCATTGTCAGAATGCATCATACAATTTTATTAAAACGGGTCTTATTTGCGATATTTAATTAATTTAAGGTATAAATACCTATGTTTTACCGACGTTTCGGCAGTATTACAACAGCCGTGGTCGCGGCAGGACTGATGTCATCTCAGCGTCGTCCTTGTGAAGCGCGGGTTTCGGCAGCTACCCTCACTGGTTTTTTATTTTTATTTTCAACAATTCCAACTGTCGGCACGTTGACACACAACACTTATGACGTCTACACACTGATGAGCTGTGTTATTGCGGCGGGATTTACATTTGTTGATTACCGGATTCCAAGTTGTAGACAGTCTGTATCCATCCTCCCGGTTGAAATTTTTATGCTTTTTTATTTCAACCGCTTCACGTACTATCCTGGAGTAATAGTGACGATCGGTAGATAAGACCTTTGGTTGATGTAACTCGATCCAGTGGTTTGGTCCAGACTCCAACAAATGCTCAGCTATGGCAGACTTGTTAATTTGCCGGTTTTTTACAGCTGCGATATGTTCCTTGACCCTTTCAGCGATGGTTCGTTTGGTCTGTCCGATATAGGAACTACCACAAATGTAGTCGACCTTGTAGACGCCAGGTGTTTGTAGAGGAATGACATCCTTCGGGGTGCGCAGATTGTGTGCTACCTTGGAGAGCTGACTGTATACAGTCTTTATGGAGTATTTCTGTAGTACTGTTCCAACTTTGTCCGTCACTCCCTTTATGTAAGGCATATAAGCCGGTACTCTGCTTACTTCCGGTTTACGGTCCTTCCTCTTCAGACGTGGTATCTTCTTGTTGAATCCGTTGCACCTAAGTACCTCCTGAACGTGTGACAGCTCACTGTTCAAATGTTTAGGGTCACAGAGGTCATACGCTCTGTTTACTAATGAAGTCACTACGGATTCCAAGCGTCGCGGGTGATGATGCGAGTATGCATTGAGATACCTATCTGTGTGTGTCGGTTTTGTATAAACAGTATGTCCCAAGGTAGCGTTTTCCCTCACTGTCACTTTTACGTCGAGAAAGGGTAACGACCCGCCTGCCTCCATTTCAAATGTAAATCTAATATTAGGGTGTATGGAGTTTTAGCTATTTGCGAACTGTTCTACGTCTTGTTTCTCACCCTTCATGATACAGAATACATCGTCGACATACCTCTTCCAAAGCTTTACATTTGACTGCATGTCTATGGATTCCTCGAAGTAAGTGCTGCCGCGACCACGGCTGTTGTAAGACGGCTGAAACGTCGGTAAAACATAGGTATTTATACCTTAAATTAATTAAATATCGCGTATAAGACCCGTTTTAACAAAATTGTATGATGTATACAAATCGCGAAAGTTTAAAATCGATTATTGTCAGAATGTACGACTAAATAATCAAATTTTCAGAATATTTTTAACATTTCATTAATTTATATAAACAGCTTTAGATAACTAAATACAAGCCCAGTACAACGTCCGTGAAGTAAAATTAAATTAAAAAGGTACTAAAATAATAATGTATACACCCTTATTTTTTTATTAGTACAAATACTTTAAGGACAGATTAGCGAAGACATTATTATCATATACATATGTGACGTAAGAATTTCAAAATATCTATAAACAGCAAAGTTATTATCATTTGTTTATTGTAGAAAATCTCACTTAAATCATAGTCATATTTTACAATCCATTCACTTATTCATTGATAATATTCCATCCTGCTCATTCGCATTCTCTCTGTCGCACTTATGATGTAGGTACCCTTAGACAATGAAATGAAACAAAATAATAATTGACGTAGTTACTTACTTAATTAATTTTCTAAATTCTAACCTCTCCTTCATACTTCATCCGGGCTTAGGACCGGAAAAATTTACCTTTTTACAAGTAATTGAATACTCGGGTATGTAATTAGAAAGCAAACAAATATCAAAATAAAAAGAAGGTATTCTGTACTAAAAGAAAATAGTAATTTTGGCGTATTTATGAAGTTAGAATCAGCTGCTATTTACAATTATTATTTCATCATCACCATGTCAGCTTAGAGACGTCCACTGCTGGACATAGCATATACAAGTATTTCCATAGTCCTTCGAAATGTCCACCACCATTGTCTATACACAGACGGGCATGTTTTATTAAATTGTTTTCTAACGAGAGAAGTACGCTTCTCTGACTTTTCACTGCGTCAAAAGCGTCCAATATGCGCTGTTTTTATTGTTTGACACTAACCGGCTCACTTTTCTACACAGTAGTGAGCATGGAAGCCAAGCTACAGGTCCGCCTCGACCAATCCACTGACTTCCAAGCTCTTCCCTGTACAAACGCACAGCTGCACTCGCGTGATGTGAACTGATAAGCCATCGCGTTGGTCAAACGTAAACAAACAATTAATTGTTGCTGCCAAAAAAGGATCCGCTCGCTACCGCCATCAATTTAGCACTAGGGCCGGCGCGGGCGCGGGTTAGGGATAGGGGTGGCGAACTTTGAGTTTAAACGAATTTATCAATGGAGTAGTGCCGCGTAAAATTACTACTACAACATAGTATTTAGTTATGCATTTACCAATTATTACGTATTTTTGTGGACAGTTTTGGTACAGTTTTGGAACTTAGTATTTTTATTTTTTACATACACAAATATGATTAGTTAAAGATGCTTAGAGCCTCATTAAATTTTTGTACTAATTAAAAAATAGTGGTGTATACATATTATTACACCGTATAAATTGCAGGCATAAAGAAAGCAGGCACACAAAATAACCAGATTTCATATTTAACAGCAGAACACCACACGACTGGTCCACACAAAATTGGACTTTGTGGTAAAAGTGAAAACAATATTTTTGAAAATAATCATTTGTCTTTGTACACGAAACTCATTCATGAATAGAATGAGTTTAAAAGCTCACGTGCAGTATAAATGTGCATATATTTTTTCGTACTCGTAGCATAAATCTTATAGATATTAGTACCTTACTTTGTCTGAAGGATTTTTCTAAGCATTATGTTGCATATTATATTCAAGCCACATTGTTGAAAATAAAGATAAACAAGGCTTGTTCCTTTTTGCCCAAAAACCCTTCATAAATATTGTGTTTTTTGCTTCGTTTAAACGAACCTAATTCAGGTTTAGCATCAATCATGGTCTGGAAAGTATAAAAGGTAAAATATTTAAGGTTGTTAAGTATTATGGTGAAACAGTGGAAAGCCGGGGCAAATAATAAATGTTTTCGAAGTAATGTTGGAAGAATTAAATTCAATTGAAATCGTTTTGTCAACAAATAAATATATTTATCTGATAATAATTAAATCCAGGAGCTGATTTTAGTTTCAATTTTCTTACGCATAAGAGGACATATCTTTATGTGATAATTTATTTATTAGTTTGATATTGTAATAAGTTGTTTCATTAAGCATATGAATTTTGTGGCGGTTATGTTACAATTTAGTGGACAGCTAGCCCAAAATAAATAACCCTGTAAAGAGAAATCGTCCTATTTGTAAGTAATCGTCCCTCTCGTAGACCAATTTTAATAAAGAGATGCTTTTTATAGTATTTTTTAAATGTTTTTCATTTTACAAAATTTTTGCTTAATAAAATTTACCACGGGCGTTATTTTTCTGAAGGTGCTTTGATATAAATTATAAAAATCAACAAAAATATTTTAATAATCGGCAATGCATCATAGAATTGAATTCTTCTAGTAGTGTGTACAGTTAACCACAAAATTGTATGAAGGTTATCTGTTGTGTTTGTATAACTATATTATTTAAGTATATTAAAATTATATTTCTTATTTACAGCTTAACTGCAAAGTATAATTATGACGTATGTCATTTAAAATGATGGTACTCTTTAAAATATTGCAGTCAAACTGTAAGTTAAGAATATCATTAGAATTTTAAATATTAGGAATTTATAGTACGGGATTTGGGAACATAGATGAATTTGTAGTTATTTTTGTATAGAAAAGATATATTAACCTTTTAATCACATCCCTATAATCTTGGATATATCTTATCTATATAATGGATGAAACTTTTTTATTATTCCTATTAAGACTTAACATGTACTCTTTTAAATGCTATCGTGTGAAGTATAAATTATTCGGACACGAATGATAAATATGAATTGAAACGAATGAGAATTATATAATTATATATATATCAGATTTAAGTATAATTTGTACATTATAATTTGATATTATTTATTCTTTGTACATTATTGAGCGTATTTATTTCTCCAGACGCAGCTTAGTGACATGCGGGTGATATATATACATTATACAATAGGTACAATGTTCTCAGAATTTACGACCTTGTCGTAACAGAAGCTCCAGCGGTCTCGATAAATCTTCAAAGAATATATAGCTCGGATATCCTTGTAAAGAGAAAAGTGGAGACTTGAGTATTTGGTACATTTCCTACAAAAGACCCATAGTATAGACATAAAAACGTAGGTCCTGAACAAAAAGTAATCCAAGATATTCTTTTATTACTTTCTTAAACTTTTGCACGTATCGTATTTGATATAGAAAATACTGCCGATATTATAATAATAGTAAATTTATGTTGCGATTAAAAAAATCCAAGAGCCCTGGTTGATTCATAGTGCACATTTACAAAATAAACAGAAGCTTAAATCTTCATTACTATACTATGTCATGGGCTTGCGAGTAAAAGAGATTTGAGTTAAATATCTTAGGGAAAGCTTTGAATAAAGTAATCACCGCCTGGTACGCAACGGTAGAAAAAAAAATGTAGATTTAGTTCCTAAATAAATTTAATTTCTGAATATGTACTTTTCGACTTAAGTTTACATTAAACCGATTCGACCTTCAAGCACAGTATATCAAAATAGATTATGATATGAGGCATCATACTTTACATTTTATAGAGTTATGTCTGCAATATGGGGCACAAGGCACGTTATATAACTCTGCAAGAGATTGAGTGTAATATATAAATGTTGTTCATTCCAATACAGGGAAAAATCTTGACAGTTGAGGCGAGCCAGTAACATCTTACGATAAAAACAAACATCAAAGATATGTAACCTTATCTTCGCATTTTGGAACTGATTAATCAATTTTACATCGTCACTTGAATTGTGGCACTGAATATAATACGTGCACTTTTATATTTACGAGGGAGATATTGCCGCGAAACATCCCTATAAATTGTAGTGTCCTTGACCGCGACCTTGTGCCCCAAGCTTTGCCTTCATTTCCATTCATATATCTTTCACACGATTTGGAAATAACCAACAACATTGGGTTTTGGGAACATTAATATTAAACTGACATACATAGAAACTGTCTTGTCTCCTATTTTTATAGCTATCCAAGTTTTTTAATAAAGTTTCTAAATATTAGCTAATACTAAATCTAGAGGTATAATTAGTGCCTAAAACTAAGTCCTTGGAAGCGCGTTTTCATTGTCAAAAACTACGAGAAACATTTCTTTGTTCTTTGGAAAGAAATCTGAATGGAATCTGTTGTTCAAATCAGTTCTTTTAGGTAATATTATTAAAGTAGGTAATATATATTACTTAATAAAAAGAAAATCTTTTGTAAAAAAATACGATATTGTACGATTCATTTCTTCTAGTGAACTTTACAAATCGATTACAAAACGAATGCTTTTCACTGGGCTAACACTTATTATTTTTTGTTCTGTATACATGCAGTTTCATATTTTATTGTGGTGTTTTAAATAAACATTAATTTTAAGTTCGTTTTTTTGTGACTGTTTTATGATGAGTTGTTCAGTTTCATCAGAGCTACGATTTTTTCATTGGTCGTAATAATGAGCTGGAAATTCCTCTACATTTAAATAATAACAATTACAAAATTAAAACATGAAAACATTTTGCTGTTTATTTCTATTACTTTTGAAGAGTTGATCGTAGAATTGAATCGCATAATGTTTATAATTAATATTTTAAGATGGTTATATTTTATCTAAATCTTAATTTCTGAGCAATGAAAAGCGTCGTGACCACCTCGAAATAATGTAGGTATTAGAAACTAGACTCCATATCAATGTCCACTTTAAATTCTTCATTATATCACCATATAGCCATATTTATACTAGTATGTAAAATGGAATACAATTAAATTAAAGACTATTAGTGGAATTTCTTTTAATATAAATATATTATATGAAATCGCTGAAGGCATGAACTTATAGGTATTATAAAGATATAATAGACAAATGTAAAAATTGTAATGCGTGTACTTAATGTGATGAAATAAGTAAATAAATGTGTTTTATAAAATTATTGTTTTATTTTAAATTACAATTTCTACGGTGTACAGTATAAAAATACAGCAATACGGTAATTGAAATTCTTTTAATCTTTTACTATCATCATCATCATCAGCCTTTGATAGTCCACTGCTGGACTAGGCCTCTCCTTTGAAAAGAGGAATTGGCCTCCTATACCACGCTGGCCAAGTGGGTTGGTATAGGGTTTGTATCAAGTTTTCCTTCTCTTACAGTGCTGTTCTCTGCACTGTAAGAGAACAGCACTGTAAGACATTTTTACTATAGTGAATACAAATAATCTTAAATGTTAACTTAAGTTTTAAACCTATTAATTCCAAGGAAGCTGAACGGTTTTAGGTCCCTTCTATTATTGCCAACATGGAAACTGGCAACATCCGAAAGATATGTCTCCATTGCATAATAGTGTTGAATATGAGTGTCGCCACCTGTCAATATTGCACTGACACATAATCAATTCACTTGCTGCTAAGCGATAAGGTGCTAAGCTACTAACAATTATGTAGGTATTATAATTGTTTTTGTGTTATTCTGGTTTATAGATAAAACACAAATATCAAAATAGGTTTAAAGGCTCAGACAGGCCAATATCAGACCGATCCATGGTTTTAGTGGGCGAATTTCTAAACGATATACCGTACTTTTGTATTCACTTTTTAATCACGCTCATATAATTTTATATAACAAAACAAACTTCACACATTAACGTTATCACCACAGATTAACCATTTAACACAAAATATACTATAAATCAGCAAAGATTACGATGGAAATTTGAGATTCGTCCGATACGTGGTGCTCGAGCGGTCTTGAACACGATTGTGTCGTTACAAGATGGCCGCTCCGCTACCATCGACAAACGCTTCCCTAGAGTGCTGCCAACTTAATAATCGATAACACTCTTTTCCATCCTTAAAAATCAACATAGCGCGCCATGCGCCGTCAGGTTCATTAAAGAGTTAAATAACTTGTTGAAGTGTATCTTATTTTTTTCGATTGCGAGTTACTAACAATTATGCAGGTAATATAATGACTTTTTGTGTTATATAGGTAGATAAATCAAGCGATTATACAAAAAAAGTAATGTGATTTGTAATATATTTTTTTTTTGCTTACCCATATGGATACAAATAAACACACGTCAAACAAGATGTTGTGAAAGCTAAATAGCTAAACATTTTGCAAAGTGGACATTCTGCGAAGTGGACATTTTGCGAAGAGGACATTTTGCGAAGTGGACATTTTGCGAAGTGGACATTTTGCGAAGTGGTCATTCTGCGAAGTGGACATTTTGCGAAGTGAACATTTTGCAAAGTGGACACTTTGCGAAGTGGACATTCAGCGAAAAGGACATTTTGCGACCAGTGGACATTTTGAGAAGTAGACATTTTGCGACTGAGCCATTAAATGAAGGGCTATTAAAGGCTAGGCTTGTCGAAGTTTCTATCTCATAACAACAACTGTGTAAATTTCTAAAACAAAAACACAACAATAATTGTAATTGAACACAAATGCAATTTCATCATGTTGTTTGTCAGCAATTCCCTCTTTATACATACATACATATCGTCACGCCTTTTATCCCCGAAGGGGTAGACAGAGGTGTATTTCTACACCCAGTTTTCGCCAGATATACTTTAGTCCCACGTAATAAGGGGCGAGCCTATTGCCGTACCGGGCACATTTCCAGACTCCTTGCTGCTACTGAGAATTTCGTGACAGAAAAACCCAATAACACTGCCCGACCCAGGAATCGAACCCGGGACCTCCCGATCCCACGCGCACATTTATGCCGCGAGACCAACGAGGCAGTCGTATAGGGTTTGATGTCGAGTTTTCCGTCTCTACGCAAAGATGGTATTTGCATCGTGTTACCCCTTAGTCGCCTCTTACGACACCCACGGGAAGATAGGGGATGGTGACACTTGTATGCTATGCCGTCAACCACACGACCCGTCCCTCTTTATTTCCTGTTATTATTGTTCGTCTTGCAATTCTCAGTACAAACACTGGGAGGTCACAAGACAAATAAAAGCCGACACCCAGGGGACCGTGATGGACAGGGGACTGAATGTGAATAAGTAAACGACAGCTGTTGACACTAATTTCATTTAAAGTTGATAAAATAGTTATGAGTTAAGTTGGTTAATTAATTATCGTTAAGTTTGCTGAGAATGGATTTTATGTTTGTGATGTTTATGAACTGATTTGTTTAATTTAATTGATTTATTCATATTGGACTGATTTGTTTAAAATTAGTCACAAGTATATTTTGGCCCTGGGGAATAACAAAATTATACCATATCCCAGTAAATATTTTTTATGAAAACAAGTTTGTTACGACATACCTTAAAAGCGTTCACTTTTTGAATATTTGATATTAGAAACTGTGAGGAGTCCATGGTAATGTAACGGCTGTAGAATCTATCGATTCGCTTTAAGTGCGTTCATCATCGTTTTCTTTATTGATGGGTACCCTGTGATCGGCTATAAGCATAATATTATCACATTAAATTTCAGACTGCCTCCGTGGTCCAGTGGAGAGCGTATGCGACTGCTGATCGGAGGTCCCGGGTTCGATTCCCGGGTCGGGCAAAAGTGTTACTAGGTTTTTCCGAATACTCAGTAGCAGCCCGGAGTCTAGTGATGTGCCTGGTAACGGCAATAGGCTCGCCCCCTATTACGTGGGACTTAAAAATTCATGGCGAAATGTGGGTGTAATATTCACATCTCTGCCTACCCCTTCGGTATCCCGAGGCTCGCGACTATAAAAAAAATATAAATTTCAGACATCCTATACCAGTGATTCTGCAGAACGCTAATATTTTGTCAAAACTGGATTTTATTAGAAACTATACCTTGGAGTACAAGTAAAAAGTCCGGGAATCAATCCAGATAACAACTATGCTTTAATTGTAATCACGATGTATACTTTAATATACAGAATCTCATACGTTACACCTGTAACACCTGTGTAATAACTTATACCTATACCTACGTAGGTATACCTAGGCACCTGTGCTTAAGTAAATAACATTATGCAGCATTTCCAAATATAAAAATATTTGGATGTGGAAGATACCGTCTCTAACTAAATAACATAACAACAGTTTTATATTTGATAGATAATCAAACCTCTTTTCTTCGATTTTTCAACGACTGGTTTACCATCGAGAAAGGTGTTAGACAGGGATGTGTAGCGTCGCCGTGGCTATTTAACCTCTTCATGGACAGTTGTTTGCAAGATTTAAAACATAGTGACTGCGGATTAAGGATAAATGGGTTACTCGTCAAATGCCTCCTTTATGCTGATAATACTTGCATCTTCAGCGGAGAAGTTGCAGGAGATGGTAACAATCATGTATGGTGCGTTAGAGAGGAAAGGAATGAAAGTGAATGTAAGTAAAACGAAAGTTATGGTTTTTGAAAAGGAGTAATGCGTTACGGCTTGTAAGGTTTTGATCGATGGACAGCGAGTGGAACAAGTGAATGAGTTTGTTTACTTAGGTACGTTGATTACAAGAGATGGTAAGAATGAAGAAGATATTGAAAGAAGAGTTAATGCAGGTAATAGTGTGAATGTAGCTCTGAAGGTGTTTATGAACAGTCAAAACGTGTCCAAAAAGGCGCGTTTGGCTGTGCATAGAGGGTTGTTAGTGCCTACCCTTATGTATGGTAGTGAAAGTTGGGTATGGCAGAAGAGACTTGAAAGTAGAATAAATGCTGTAGAAATGAGAGCACTGAGAAGTATGTGTGGTGTGTCTTTGACCGACAGAGTAAAGAATTGTGTGATACGAGTGTGGTGTGGGGTAAAAGAAGATGTAGTGACAAGCATCGAGAAAGGCATGTTAAGATGGTTTGGTCACATGGAGAGGATGGATGACGAAAGACTGACAAAGAAGATATATAAGGCAAGTGTGAATGGGACAGGACGAAGGGGAAGACCTAGGCGGAAGTTCTCTGACCAGATTGGAGACATTCTAAAAAAGGGACAGGTCAGAAGTACCCTAAACAGAAGAGCATGCATGAGAAACTTGATGGGAGTGAATGAAGCAAGAGAGGTATGTCAGGATCGTTGCAAATGGCGTTCCGTAGTCTCTGCCTACCCCTCCGGGAAACAGGCGTGAGTTTATGTATGTATGTATGTAAATAGTTATACGGAACCTACATAGCTTTTCTATGTTATTTTGCAGTTTATCGATGAAAAATACGTCTAGTAAAATATTGCTTATACTTATAAGGGTACTAAATACGAGAAAAGTCGTTGTACTGTTAGCTACATAGTCCAAATACGAAGTGTTTTATTCACCGTTGTGTTTGAGTTGCACCTGTTTAGTACATTTTCTAGATATTTTCTTTCTATTACATCTACAAAATAGGTCAGAGATAGGTAGGATAATCAGTAATGGCGATAAAATGAATATTCTGCTCGCGTCTTTTTAAGAGCAACAATGGCACCATACATTCTGTGGGGTATGGCAAGCAGTATACCATCCATATCTAAATTATACTATCAGTGTGGTGACGTGTCACTACTCTATTTCAGGGGGTGTCGTACGTGTGGGTGTCAGAAAATACATGAAGCAAATAGTATGTTTGGGAAAAGACGGAAATCAAAGCATCTTTGAGAAACTTGATATTTAAACCTTGTACCAACTAGCCTAGCCAACGTGGTAGGACAAAGCCAAGTATTGACTATATTAAACCTTATACCTACCAACCGGCCTAGCCAGCGTGGCATAGCATTGCAAAGATAAAGAATTCCAAAGGTAGCGCTCATAGCGAGACTTGGCTTGTCGTTCGTCACAGATCGACAAAGTTAAGCAACGCTTGCACAGGTCGCCACTTGGATGGGTGACCGCGTGTGCCATTTACATCTGAGCGCTACAGTGCCTCGGAGGGCACGTAAAGCTGTCGGTCCCGGTTCTTGTCTCAGGATAAGAATCGTTAGGCCATGCCGGAGGCCTTCGGGCGGTCTGAAAAGTGCGACACCAGAGTTGGCCACACACTCACACGAAAAACAAACAAACAAAGCATTCCAAAGCTTAGCGTTGAGTCACAATGCTATTGTGACGCATATTTGAAGACGCCTATATTCGGCAGTAGACTGTGAAAGGCTGTATCTATAAGTAGCTCATTAGATAAGCGGGATACTCTGCCCATAAAGCTGTTTTGTGTATAATCAGGTGGTACTATCTTACGAGTGGCGATCGTCCGCATATACGCTTACGCTTAACAAACAAAAAATCTTGACCGACCGACTTTTATAGTCGGAACATATCTGACGGAAAATACGTCAAGCGTATCTGCATCAATTGCGTCTATTCCGTCAAATTAGACCTGCTACATTACGCGTCTAGTCAGTTTCTGCTTTCGGCAACTACAGTGCGGTTGCTTTGTACGACATTTAATTTTAAATACACGTGGTGCGTGTTGCGCGCGACGTCGACGGACGTTACGTTAACGGAAACGGAATAGACGCTGTACGTTCGACGCACTAACGCATCATCGGTTAGGTGTGAAAGGTTGAATGATTTATCATATATTTGGCTGTTTTGGCGTTACGCGACGGATGATACGCGACGCATCTTCTGTCAGATATGTGCCGACCCCAAATTTTTACTCCACACGGCTAGATGTTGATGCATTTCCGCTGGCTGTATCGTGCGAACAGTGGTGTTGGTACGCGTGTCTGTCTACTAATTTATGTACTGATAAGAGCCAGCCGTGTAAACCATGAACATGCACCTCCATGTATGAATATCGCTTGGTGCAGCAAATATCGAGACTGTGAGAATTCCACAAGGCCCACACTAAATTGAAACACCACCCACACAAATGGAATCCTCATCATCTCTGTTGCATGGAAACTCAGTGGATCTGCTATAATAAGATTTGGCTAGATATCGATTATTGAATTTTGCGCATTCACTGCTACAACATTGCCGTAACCAAAAAGGATACAAAATGATGATCACTTCGATATGATGATATTTGAGTTCACTGACTGCCAACGATTATTTCATTATGGTTGCCGGTTTTGAAAGTCAAATTTATATCTAATTTTAGTTATTTAAACACCTGAATGCCACATTCAGCATTTTCAAACATTGTTTCACACCCTAGATTTCGACATAAATATCATGATGTAAACATCATACTTTTCTTTTTCGTTCCAGCATATACATATAATACGAATGTTTTACATATCATAAATATTTCTTATGAGCGAGTTTTTCAAATTGTTTCCGAATATTGCTTCAGTGAGCAAGGTTCTGCGTTAATAGTTGAACAAGCATTACCTATCTTTAAATTTTCACCGACAAGAGAGTATGAATTAAAGTAAGCGGAGAAAAGCGGAGGTAATTTTTAACCTGTAGCGGTAGTTACACACAGCTGAGGCCACCTATCGAACGACGGTCAACAAAATCATCACGGCGACATCTATAAACGTATATCTACCTGAATAGGTATTTGGTTATAACTAGCTATACTCTTTATAACACATTGTAATTACACAGCTGTATCTTTTACAACTACGAAGACGTTAAGTACAATGGCAAGCGACAAAAAATATGGTAATTAGTAAACACGACGCGGGCCTATAGAGCACCTGTCTTTCGTGTCAAGCAAAAATTTTATAATACACAACTTCGGCGTCAATAGAAATTAGTCCACAGAGTTCAAAATTTGCACCCAAGAAAAACGAAAAAATGAAAACAACAACGTAGAAAGACATTTGAACGTTACTTAATTCTCTTTTCCTTCCTCAGTAAATTATATTTTCATTTTGAATCAGCATTCAAACAATAATTATGTTTATAACAATAAGCACAGACTTCATTCAGATTTGATAATAAGTAGCTCGGAGTGAAAACTAAAAGCAGCCAGAATATATCAAATAAAAATCGCTTTATAATAAACCCACTTAATTGATGAAGATATTTTTACTGAAAATTTCAGACATTAGTACTTCTTACGACTCAAGTCTCTCAACTCAACTTAAATTACTTATTCTTAGCAACCAAATGAAACTAACTAGAAAAGATGTAGAAAGTAAAACTTATTCAAATGTAGCTTATTGAATATTTAAATATTTTTCCTTTTATGAGCTTATACAGCACACCTGCAGAGGTCCTCAATCAGTCAAATTTAATAAAATTTGAATGATTTCAATCGAAATTCAAATTTCAATTTGCGAATCAACCGACGTGACGCGATGTCATTCGAAATAGCTGCCAATAAGAGCCCTGCATTGCAAACTCAACGGTTCACTCCCAAGGAGCATAATTGCTCTTTGTTCACTCCAATCACGCTTTGAACGATGCAGAATAAAACCTTTCGAGTAATTGACTTTCGGAATGTTTCGATTACGAGTGCTTATAGTAAAGAGTCTCATCCGATACAGGTTTCGGGCGTGGACCTTTTTGATTGAATGTGCTTTTGTGGAATGATTGCAGTTTATGATTTTGTAGGTGTGTGCAGTTTGTATGTATGTGTTTGCGTATGTTTATGTGCATTAAGTGTGTCTTGATTGTTTTTGTGGCTTGTTCGTGTTTTGATATCGTAGCTACCTACGATATCAAAACACCTTCGTCAGCGATGTGTTATGGCATGCATTCATCATTATGTTTAATGCATTAGTAATACGAATCAATTATAAAAGTAAAATAGTTATTACTTAATCTGCATAAAGTAATAATTATTTTACTTTTCATGTAAGAAAACATGGCATTGCTTCAAGAATTTCCAATTGCGTTTATGACTGTGCATTTCTTAAAAAGATTTTCAGTTAAACTATTAAAGCCATTTGCATACCTTTTTCCAAGGTGAGAGCCGTGGAACAGGTGCTGTGACCCTACAAATTTGGATTGCAGATTGCATAAACTTCTCTTCGACACCTTAAAATAAAATTGCACCTCCGTACAAAGTATGCACGATAAGGTAACTACGAATATTTTAAATTCAACCGTAATTTCTAATAAGCATCAAGATATCTAAATCATGAAAATATTGCACCAAATCTTAACTTAAAACGAATTCCTAAACCAACATTGTTCAACACTAACATTAAATAGCTTTTCTAAGATAAAATATTGTAATATTATCAGTTTTCCTTCAAGAAGGTGCTAACAAAGAGATTCTACTACCTAAAGTAAAAATTAACAAGTACCATGTACTTACCTAATAATACATTGAACATTTCGCAAGGATCTTAGTTCATGGCCTATAACATTAAATTTATCATCTGTCTTCTTTGTGTGAAGATTTTCATAAGGCAGCTGTAGTTTGTTTCACAAAAAGCACACAACGAAGTAATCTTTGTCTTATTCTTAAATATTTCAACCACTTAGTAACAGAAAATTAATAGTACCTTTAGTAATCTGTATTACACTTAGAGCTTCAATAAAATCCTGAATACGAGTAGATGTTTTATTAGGGAACTGATTTAAAGAGGCAGTTGTAAATAGCAGTTTTGGGAAGTTAAAAATTATAAATGGCACGTTTAATAACTAGTTCAGCAGTTAAAACTAAGCAGTAAAGTAAACAAAAATGAGTAATAAGAAATAATGAAATGTATCAGTAAATAGATAATTGAGCAGGAAAATAATTAAATGGGCGGTAAAAAATATTGAACGAGCAGTTACTTGTGGGCAGTAATAAATCGGAATTTGTCGGTAAGAAATCTCATTCTTCACATTCTTCACACTAGTTTAATAAACTGAGGTTGACGGAGACCTGCTTAGCAGGGCTCCGATTTTCGGATTAAGGGTCAAAAGAGAACCTCACATAATCTATTAATTTACTTGAATTGCAGTCGCACCTAACCCTAGGCACTCGAAAGCAAAGGAATGACGCACAAATTTGACATTGGCTTTTATTCCATCATTTTTACCAGTCATTCAGATTTTGGACTGCTCAATTATTTTTAGAATTGACAATGTATGATAAAATAACTGAATTATTGATTTTTAATTACTGTCCATGTTTTACTGTCGCAATAATTAATCAACCGCCATTAAATTAAATAACTGCTCAATATGATTTCCAACTGACCATAATAACATCTCGAATATTTAAACAACAGCTCAAAAAATTAGTTCCCTTTTATTAGTTATAATATTTTTTGGTAATTATCCTTGGTAGTAATTTTGTTAGTAGGCTATTTCTATGGTAAGTAGTTTCTGTTTTTTAATAAATTTACTCAAAATTTGCTTTGAGTCAAAAGTAAGAGATTTTGCCATTTATTAGTATTACTCTAACTTTTTTATTGATTTGGGCTAAATTTTGGTATTTATTTATATCACGCTAGCTGATTTTATTAAATTCGACTAAATAGTGGTATTGATAGGATCCAATTTTGGCAGTTGTAAAAATATATTGCGAGTTCCGTTATAAAATATTGCATAGCTATATTTGACGTAGGACTAAATTACACGTTTGCTGTTGAAAGTACATTCTAATAATTCTAATTAGGACTGTTAATACAGCCAATAATTTTGTTCCAAAGAGAATTCTCAAAACAAACTTTGCTATAAAACACGTTTAGAACATCACTCACAGTGTTCAACGACCGCGTAGCAGTGTGTATCTCTCGTAGCTGAGTTTCAATTTATTTACTCATGTGGCTGAGTGCTACGAGCGGCTACGTGGTAGCTTTATTATGACACAAATTGTCTGTTTTGTTGCTTTGTAAATTAAACAGTGTTTTTTTTGGAGCACACATCCTAATTTTAAGCAAACGGTTAACTGTGTAAATGTTGCAATGGTACAGTGATTGTCGTGCCGTGAGCGAGTGGTTCAATAGTTAAGGTGCATCTACATCGCAGTTATTTTTGTTTAGCAACTTTAAAAATACGGTAACATTTGGTAACGTTCAATAACTTTAAGACTCAATTTATGGAGATACCACGGCTGCTTTGTTTTGGAATGTTGTGCTGTAACTTTCCGAAATGTTGCTAAATGAACAGTTGATGCACCGTAACAAATTAAATAAATTATATACACGCTATGCTTAGCATGTGGGAGGTCAGACATAAAAAAAAATGTGGGTGACACGATTGTTGTTCACACGTTTGTGTGGCGATCAAATGCACAATACTCGGTGTAATGCAAACTGGAGGTGACTGCTCAAACCACTAAGCTATCTGCACAAATCCTCACATAAAGAACGACGCGGACGTATGAATTATAATTTTTAGGTTATGCTGTATTACTCGCTGCTCATCAAATATCTTGGTAAATATTTCGCTAAACGAATTAGTTAGTCTTTGAGTTATCAGCAGTCCAGTTAATAAGTGCACAGAAATTCCTCGTCTAAAATAGTTTAATAACAACGTTACACGTTGCCACGTATTATGTACGTAAAGCCTAAATATACAGCCTACCTCCAGTCAATTAGTTGTGTACAAACATTGTCGAGCATATTAGTTCATGCCTCCACAAACACGCGCTTATGATTAAACTATAACGCTCATTACAACGTTCGGTGTACCATTTGTTATTGCGAGTTGCGAGTAGTGATGTTCAAGCGCTTAAACCACGTGGTGCAACTATCTGATTAAAAGAATTACGCCCACCAATAATCCTGTCTGCGCTTAAAGACTTATTTTCTTGTTCTTTCTCCTTTGGTTTTGAGGTGTTTGGTGGTCTTTGTGGCATGCTCTAATATGAATTGTGGTTTTCTTATGTTTATTACTTACAGCGCTTATACTGGCAGCGCGCAACCTACTTGTAAGTTAGCTTCCAGTTCAAAATTCTAAATAGAATACGTCCCTTTGGTTTCTCTTGCTGCTGATGACGCATGCCTCTATTGGTCTCTTCTTATTTTCGCAAGCAATAAATAATGATTGTTCTCTGTTAGGAATATCCTTTTAAGCCCTGTGTATATTGTATGTTTATTATATTACGATATGTATAATTTCGTCATTTATTCTCATATCGAAGTCACGTAACTTCTTTACCTCAGGAATCCAAATTTTCTCTTATTCGATTCTATCTATTAAATATTTAGTTGAGAAGTGCATTGGGACTTCGCAATGTGCATTTTAAAACTGGTCGTTTGATATTGTTCGATAAAACTCGCAGTGCAGCCACTCTCGGCAGCTAAAATTAAAATAAAAGAATATAATCCTAAGCCATCCAATTCTAAGGCTCAAACTGGTTTGGAAATAAGAAGTAAGAGGCTTGTAAATAAATCAATTGACGATCCACCATAGAAAACTGTTTCTGTATTAAATGTAAGTACGTTTCCTTTTCAATTGTCATTGACTGAATTGGAAAACAAAGAGGGTTTGAAGGTATATGGAGACGTTACTATATAAGGAGGTGATGTTTTGTATACGAAGCTTTCGAAGCCATACATTAATTATTATTTATTTGACGAACTAACAGTAGCTACATTGCGTTGGAGTAGTGGTGTTCTAGAGTGGAGACTGCGCCTTTGCAAACGTAGTGTAGGACGCTCTCCGGCTAGGTGGAGTGACGATATACGCAATGTGGCTGGCACCGGCTGGACACGAAGAGCTAAAAATCGGGCTCAGTGGCGTAACATTGGAGAGGCCTATATCCAGCAGTGGACTATGACAGGTTGATAATGATGATATTCATACAAGATAGATAATAAAATACCTACTAAAATTCTTACAAGCTTGCCATTTATGAGCCATACCGCATTCACAAATAGACGACCATTGTTTACCGGAATAAGATTTAACGGACACAAAGAACATCCAAAGTAAAAGCATCAATTTGTGGATTCTTATTATCATAATAGGCGTTAGCATTAGGCATTCATTTATTTAACGAATTAAAACCATTACAATTCAGACGAAAGCACATTTTAGAAAAAGTTAAGTTAAAATAATGCAGTCAGAAATGGTCACTTTGCAAATCGAATAATTCCTATATATTTTGCTGCTAAAGACTTTCCGTTGAAATATTGGCATATGCATCAGTCTTCTATCACGAAGTGAGGTTATACCTAAACGCGTTAACAGTGCAGATATAAATTATTAAAATTCAAATTCAAATTTGATAAGATAAGCATAGGTAATGACATATATATAAAATACGAAAAAGCAAAAATAGAATGCCCCTTATAATTTTTTTTAGTATTTTTCAGGTGGGCCACATGTGGTGCACTCCCGTGCACGCTATAGATTTCGTACTCCATATATGTGCCACTCACGTGTACTTTGTTCTCATTCATAAAAATGTGGGTAGAATCTAACATTTATGCCGACCCATTAGACGATAACGATAAATATTTTCAAAACTAAGTAAGTTTTTACGAATTCGTGACGCTCCGGTCATAGCAAGTGTTGGCGATTTTTTTTATTTTGGTTTTCATCTTGGTTCATTATGAAACGTTCGAGGCCGATATCTTCATTGCCTTTGACGGAAGAGGAGTTTGGAGGATAGCGATGATGAAGAGAATGTTGTAGAACAATTGGAGGAGTCAAAATATTAATAAATAAATAAAATATTTTTATTTCAGGTAAACACCCATATTAAAACATATAACATTCATAAAATTTCATACATTAAAAAATTCCATTATTACTAAATTAATTAAACAATTCTTCAAATATAGCTGTTACAATAATTAGTTCATTCGTTATTTCATCTTTTAATTAACTTTTTTCTATAAAAATTGGTTTCATTTCCAACCTCGATTGCCTGGCAACACTGACGAAATTTCGGTCGGATTTTGGACATTTTATTATATGGCTCATTGTTTATACGTGTATATCATAAAAACTGGCGCAGTTGGTACGTGCAAACTCAAAAAAAAGCATTCCATTGATATAGACTCGTGGCCCATTTGTGGTGCCCGCACATGTGATGATGTCTTCATAGTGGCTCACATGTGGTACATGCACTGTGAACGTGTTAAATGTAAATAAAACCGCGTATTGCCTTTTCTTATGTGTTTTATCTAATAGTTCAATCTATGTAGCCTCAGAATATAATTTAGTATATAACAGTACAAAACTACTTTGTAGACAAAAGTTTAGTCCATATTTGCGAAGGCCAGTGGTATTGTCAAGTTGCTAGGGCCTGGCAAACTGTAATACAATTCTGACGGACAATTCTCAGTAGTGTGGTATCTAGAATGCTATTTGTGGAAAACGCTGTTAGTAGAACTATAGTTAAGGAAATTCAGGTATCCAGTCACACACTTTACCAGTAAATAATCAATATGTATAGCTATAGTATTATTTCACATTTCTAGACAGTTGCTCACAGGAAGATTGTAATGATGTATTGATATCAAATTATTAGAACTTATTGCTATTTTAGCTTAACATCCTGACTATACAGCCAATATTATAGAATGAAATATATCCGAAACATAACTGACGAAGTATCTGCCTACCCCTTCGAGGATAAAGGCGTGAAGTTATGTTATATATCCGAAAAACTTCCTTAAAGTTACTTATAACTTGTTATTGAACTCAGTACAGTTTTGCTAACTCCTCTGTTTCTAAATATGTGTTTTGTGAATATTATGCTTCAGCACAGACCACCTTAGGTTTGTGTTTGATGTAGTTATATAAGTAGTCGTAAGAAAAAAAAATTATTATAATATTATTATTATATATTAAAATAAATGATTAAGTTTCATCACCACAAACAGTGAAAACGTTTGTGTTGTTTTGTATTTCAAAATTGTTTCCAAGCATTTAATTAGTTCATTCATATACTTCTTATAATAGAGATATCTGTACATAGACGTAGGCGTACATACATACACCCACACGCCTATAGCACGAGAAATCCAGTTAGTTCTGTATAAAACTGAATGTCTGTGAAAATACTGACACAATACCTTTGTGCCTATTTTACATTTGAATTTCAGTTCTCTGTGAACATAGCTCTGTTTTTCGTATCAGTTTAAAACAGTAAAACTAAATACAGCATGGAAATGTGCTTATATTTTCATCTTATTGTGGCAAGCCCAGATATTCTTCATGATAATGTACTGACTCGACCGGGAAATTCTTGTTACGAAATTACGACGATTTGATCAATGTAGCAGTGAGAGATGCGGCTGTTCAACTCTTCTAAATCTCACCAGTTTCACTTTTACCTGTATTTTATAATTCCAGTTGTGCATCGCATTACAGTGTTCAAGGTCATAAAGTTCAGATGCTCTTTGTCAATAAAGCAAAAATGGATTGTAGGTATATACACTACATGTCGTTTGTAGCGTAATGGCGATGCATAACTAAAATAATAACGTGAAAAGGTCGAAAACGTTTAATTTAGATGAATAAAATCAATACCCTGACTTGTACGAAGATGGAAAATTCTCGTGAATACTCAATCAAAACTTTTGTGTTATACAAAGTAGAAACTACATAATACAATATAGGATAATCCCTTGTGTTTATATTAACAAAAAGCCCATGTTACATTACACCCCGACTAAACTCAGACAATTACTCTGTCTATACAAATTGACTAAATCACTTGTCGCACCTTATTTACTATGGTAATAATGAAAGACTGATCTCGACCACGCATTATATGCATCAAACGAAAGTAGACATTATTCCCTCTGTATTACGAGCGATAATTGGTTGCACTGTGAGTATTGACATGTCCTTATTAGCCCTGTGTAAAACCATGCTATTTTAATCCGGGACTATTTGGTTTGATTTACGTAATGTTGGCTAAATAAAAACAGGCTTTGGAGTGTGAATTATTGGTTATTCATACATACATACATAGATTCACGCCTGTTTCCCCGAAGAGGTAGGCAAAGGCATATTAAATGCCCACTTTTCGCCAGTGTTTTGATCCCACGTAATAGGTGGCGAGCCTATTGCCGCTTATCGTCCGACGATCGGCAGGTGCACCACTTGCAGGTGAGGTTGGCTTGGGACCCTAAGTTCTTGGTGGGAACCCCGATCGGCAGTCGCATCCGCTATCCACTGGACTACGGAGGCAGTCTAGATTTTGATTTTTGATTCTAGGTTCAATCATTGCAGTATAAAATTGTGGCTGTTTTCTGATTGCTATATGGGTGCAATCAAGAAATTTACAGCAATGCCTAGTTTGGCACGGATGGCTGTATGTAAATTGTCCTTTAATATGGTGAAGAAATTCAATAATAGTCATAAAGATTTCAGTTAAATTCAATTTCGTAAAGGATCTTAAAATAAGCAAATTACATCTGTAAACCCTTCACGACTTAGAACATTTAAACGAAATGTAGACCGTGCTTAAATCAGTTGGCAGACACAAGATCCCTGTATTATCAATATTCTTTTTCTAAAGGCTCAAAGTCTATGCGCTATTTCATATAAGAACCTTTTACATTCACATGCAAAAAATATCCACAGATTACTCTCAATCATATCGTATGTCATAAAATCCCAGCTCGCATTCACACCAATAAAAATCCTCAGCATTTATGACCAATTACTCTTTATAACGCAGTTCACAAAGCATCAACAAAATTTAGTTTATCACGTATCGCGAACACTGGAATATGGCGCCGTAAAAATTAAAACGCGTTTTAAAATTATACTTAATCGACGTAATTTGATTTCGCTCCCCAATAGCTAGGTATGTATGCTGCTCGTAGCGTTTTATTTGTTTACTGCCGTTGAAAGTAGGTATGTACTAAAATAAAAGATTTACGTAGCGGCTTTGCTCGTATCGTATGGTGATAAACAGTAGGTATTATATCCTATTTCTAAATAAGTATGTTAATAGTTATGTTCAATTAGGAGTAGTGCCTCGGAGAACACGTTAAGCCGTCGGTCCCGGCTGCCATGAAGATCTTGGAAAGTCGTTGTAGGGCGTCAGTACCTTTAATAAACTGACACTAGTCTAAACCATGGAATTTCGCTATTCCTTCGGTTTGCGGAGGTCAGACAGGCAGTCGCTCTGTGGAAAAGCTAATATTCACCCAAATCCGGTTAGACTAGTAAGCGGACCCCGGGTTGAATCTGGGATAACCTTAGGAGGATGATGATAGAAGTAGCGGTTGGATGCGGGCGACTCAATATCGGTCTCTCTGTAGAACCTGCAAAGAGGCCTTTGTCCTGTAGTGGACGACTATAGGCTGAGATGATGATGAGGAATACCCCAGGGCAGTATCTTAAAGCCTTCCTTGTATCTTGTATACGTAAACAATTTACTTTTTCACTGTTTTCTAACAATATTTAATAAATATTTAAAGAAGATAAATATAAACAAAAGTTTGAAGATGTTCTTCTTCTTCTTGCCGTATGAGATGAACTCATGTGTCAGAGTTTTCGATCTAACGATTATTGACCTGAGACTAAAATCTCTACCGACATCTTTACATACCACCCGAACACGCTCTCATGTTAATGCCACATGCGGTCACCATACAAGTGGCGACCTGTGCAATCGTTGCCAAACCATTACGAACGGCAAGCCAACTTTTAAGAAGTATACAGTGCTTCAAGTGACTTAGTACTACATGCCTAATAAAAGACAAATGCTGGCCTCCCTCACATTGGGCATAAGCGCACGCCGAGCGCACGCTCGAGGAACGCGCAAGTACAATGTAAGGTCGGCCTTATGGTTGCTCTGCCAAATTTCGAAACCGTGCTCGTATTTTTAAATGATCATGTACTGATAAAAACCTTAAGCTACATTGTTCTTTGAAATAACACTTGATTAGAAGTAACAGTAGGGTGCGAACATTACTTATCACTCAGGGAAACTTAGTTCAGCTACGTATACCATTAGGGAGGTTCGTAGTTTGTCTAATATTGATATAGATAGATTTGTATATTTTGTATTTTTGTATAGTATATTATTATGAGCATTTTTTAACTGTAAATAATCGGTCTTTATCAGCTTACTTAGGTTCTTTTGAGTAACAATTTTGACTCATTTATATCAATATTGATGACAGTATCGATATAGAGTCCACTATTTCAATGTATTATTTATTTGACGACCAAGTGACGTAGCGGAAGTAAAATCCAACTGCCTAACCGAGCCACGCAGGTTTGATTCATGCTTAAGTCAAACATTTGTGTGCGTGAACATGGATGTTTCTCTTGGTCAGGCTGTATCTATGTATAAAAACCGTGTATATAGGTATGTATGTTAGCTCAGATGGCGTTGTGGGTATTTGGCAGAATATTATATTATTAATTTAATAACAGCACATTCACCAAGCATTTAGTGAGTAAAGTAGCCACTATTTCCTACTAAATTATCGCTCAAACATAAGCAAAACGGTTCGGTCCCGTTCATAAACTTTTTGTTGGGCACCGAAAGCGTTCTTGTGTTTCCCTGGCATCCATCGGCATCCACACAGACCACTTCTTGGTATTGAGCCGGATAAAAGGGCTCTTTAAAGGATGGCGACACCGAGAGCATAATAAAAATAGAGTCTTGGCAAGAATAAAGGTAGAAAATCTGCAAAAGAAAGATGTGAAAGATGAATATAAACGAAGATTGATAGCAAGATTTGAGTGGTTCGATGGCATAAACGATATGGATGAATTATTGCAGTCCTTTAAAGACGAAGTAGTATGTGTAGCGTCTGAAGTATGTAGTGTGATCAAGAGAAGGAAAATACGAAAGGTTAAGAATACATGGTGGGACAAGGATATACAATCAGCAGTGTCAGAGAAGAAGAAAGCTTGGTTAGATTGGTTGGCTGCCCGAGCAAATAAAAGAATGGGAAAAGCAACGAGTGAGGACATTGATGAAGCAAGAAAGGAGTTTGTTAGGTCAAAAAGAATAGTGAAAGAAATGGTTAAAAGGAAAAAAGGGGAAAAGAAAGATGAGTTTGATGGCAGACTATCTGACGATTTCCGGAGAAACATTAAGTTTTTCTGGAAATCCTTTCGTGCACTTCGAGGAAGAACTCAATCCTCAGAATACACATCGATCGGAGAAAAGAATGGAAGGATAGTGAATGGTGAATCGTGCGTGCTGAAGAGATGGAAAGAGTATTTTGGTGGTTAATTTGAAAGAACGGCGGTAGAGACACCCATCGATGAAATGAATGGTAGTGTTAGCAATGATGAAAGCGTTATTAGCGTGGGTGAGATCGTGAAGACACTGGAAAGTATGAAAGTAGGTAAGGCTACAGGATATGATAGGATTACAGTCGAAATGCTGAAGGCTGGACAGGGTATCATAGTTGGTCAGTTGCAGCGGTTATATAACTTGTGCTGGAGCACTGGCCGACTTCCTAATGACTGGGCCACAGCTGTAGTTGTGCCTCTTTATAAAGGAAGAGGCTCCCAACAAAACTGCAAAAACTATAGAGGCTAAATTGTATGCAAAGGTACTGATTGAAAGAGTTATGAAAGTAACAGACAAGAAGGTTTGCCATCGAGAAAGGTGTTAGACAAGGATGTGTAGCGTCGCCGTGGCTGTTTAACCTCTTCATGGACAGTTGTTTGCAAGATTTAACACATAGTGATTGCGGATTAACCCCTTGTATGCCGGAACGCAGATCTACGCGAGACACAATAGCTTTTTAATTGTGTCTGGCATTCCGGCATACAAGAGGTTAAGGATGAATGGGTTAGTCGTCAAATGCCTCCTTTACGCTGATGATCAGGTAATTGTTGCGTCTTCAGCGGAGGAGTTGCAGGAGATGGTAATTAATAATCATGCATGGTGCGTTAGAGAGGAAAGTAATGAAAGTGAATGTAAGTAAAACGAAAGTTATGGTTTTTGAAAATGAGGAATGCGTTACGGCTTGTAATGTTTTGATCGATAGACAGCAAGTGGAACAAGTGAATAAGTTTGTATACTTAGGTACGTTGGTTACAAGAGATGGTAAAAATGAAGAAGATATTGAAAGAAGAGTTAATGCAGGTAATAGAGTGAATGGAGCTCTGAAGGCGTTTATGAACAGTCAATACGTGTCCAAACGTGTGCACGTTTACCCTTATGTATGGAAGTGAAAGTTGGGTATGGCAGAAGAGACTTGAAAGTGGAATAAATGCTGTAGAAATGAGAGCACTGAGAATTATGTGTGGTGTATCTTTGACCGACAGAGTAAAAAACAGTGTGATAAGAGAGTGGAGTGGGATAAAAGAAGATGTAGTGACAAGCATCGAGAAAGGCATGTTAAGATGGTTTGGGCACATGGAGAGGATGGGTGACGAAAGACTGACAAAGAAGATATATAAGGCGAGGCGATAAAATGTGAATGGGACAGGGCGAAGGAGAAGACCTAGGCGGACGTTCCCTGACCAGATTGGAGACATCCTAAAAAGGACAGGTCAGAAGTACCCTAAACAGAAGAGCATGCATGAGAAACTTGATGGAAGTGAATGAAGCAAGAGAGGTATGTCAGGATCGTTGCAAATGGCGTTCCGTAGTCTCTGCCTACCCCTCCGGGAAACAGGCGTTAGTCTATGTATGTTTGTATTAAATAAAATTATGTCATCGACAAAATAAAAAAGTAACTCATTACAATAAAAGATTTTAGGGAAATCTTAAATATTATGATTTATATAAAATTCATTTCGATAAAATTCATTAACATTACTTATTGTGCACTTGTGCTAAATTATTCATAACAGAAAGTAATTAAATACAGATAATAAACTTTATCGAATTTAATTCTATGCTATTATGCTACACTTGTTTCGATAAAATTTTTAAAATTACATGGTAAAAATGAGTTCTGTTTAATATGAATGTTGATATTTTAATACTTATCTATTTAATAAAAATAACTTGTACAGCTTAGTGATTTTTTGTAAATTCCTGATTTCCAAAGTTGCAGTTATGGACTAATGGCAAGGCCGTAACGCCTAAACTTGACTACATAGAAATAAGTGAGTTTTTGCCCTTTGTAGAATGTGTGGGGTCGGACACGCAGTATGCCATCCATATCTAAATTATACTATCAGTTTGGTGACGTGTCACTACTCTATTTCATTCCGTGGGTGTGTCGTACGTTTCTGTCAGAGAATACATACAGCAAATAAGTTCGAAGTAATCGTGGTACAATTGAATTGCTACCATAATTAGTGTGATGATGAGGTACCGAGAAAAGTAGTATTTCTGGTACGTGTTTTAGGAGTATTGAACGGAACGGTAGATAAGAGTTGAGGACTATCAACCGTATATATCCTCCGTGACACAGGATTTATTTCTAGGGCGAAAATTGCCTTTAAAAATCTCAAGCAGTTGACCTCATTTCAATAGGTACATTTAGAACAATATTTCATTTGAGTTGTAAAAAGAAACATTGTTTGACACTCCGGACTTAGATATCAGCTTATAAACAGCATACCTATTCTTCTTTTTCATTCTAATAAATACATATAATACGAATGTTTTACATATCGTAAATATTTCTTAGCTGTGAGTTTTTCAACTTGTTTCCTAATATTGTTTCAGTGAGCAAGGCTCTGCTGAATTAATGGTTGAACAAGCATTACCTGTCTTTAAATTTTCGCCAACAAGAGACTATGATTTTGAGAAAGCGGAGTGGATGTTTTACATGTAGCCGTGAATATTTAACATGAAAGAAAAAGCGTTTATTTCTATGAGACGAAATGCACATACAACTGAGGCCATCTATCGTACGACGGCCAACACAAACACGGACACGATGGAACTGAAGTCCTGCATCGCGCAAGAAAAGTTCACGTACGAGATGAGTGTATAGATGTCTATACAAATAATATCTCGAGTAGTTCTGCCGGACTGTCCACCAGGTACGATCAAAGGATCCTCCCTCTAGTTATCTTTTAAAGGTAACTTTCGCACTAGGAATAAATCCTGTGTCGTGGGAGACATTACAAACATACATCCGACGGACACAATGAACACCCAGATTCGATACAACAATTTATGAATCATACAAAGTGTTGTCTCGTGTGAGAATTGAACCCACAACACTCGACGAAGTGTCGAGCGGCGAGGTGGCTGCTTAAACCACTACGCTAACTGTGCAGTCAATTTCTAAAGTTGCTTAACAAAAATTAACTATAATGTGGATGCACCATAACTATTGGACCACTCGCTCACGGTCAGACAATCACAATAACATTGCAACATTTACACAGTCAAATGTTTGCTAAATTGGAATGTTTGCTGTGAAATACCCTCTTTTTATTATACAAAGCAACAAGAAAGACAATTTGTGACATAATAAAGGTAGCACGTAGCTATTCATAGCACTCAGCTACGACACGGTAATATAATCTAACAGTATTGTAACTCGGCCGTCTTCGTGAGTTATATACCTACCAGACGCGCCGCATGCGAGCTGCGGCACGATAGCGGCTGCGGGTACTGTAGGTACAGTCCGCCCAGTCTAATGGGTACTCTACTCGCGGCGCGTAGGTATAACTCGAGTTTCGTGCGTTTGTATGGAGTTACAATACTGTTAGATATTATTACCGTGGCTACGAGTACTACACACAGCTTCGCGGTGATTGAACACCGTGAGTGATGTTCTAAACGTGTTTTGTAGTGAAACATATGAGAATTATCTTTGGAACAATATTATTGGCTGTATTCACAATCTTAATTATAATTTGAATCTAATTTCACTAGCAAACTGTAAGTTGGTCCTACGTGATATTATGCCATATCACGTAGGACCAACTTACAGTTTGCTAAGCCATGTTTTAAAATGGAACTCGCCCAATATTTCTACAACCGACAACATTGGATCCCACGAATACCACCAGAAAGAAACAGAAAATACAAAATACACGATAGAAAACAGTTAAACTATAAAAGAAAATTTCCAAACAATATAATAAAACTAAAAAAAATTAGGCCATGAAAGTAGAGACTAAAAGATCCTTGTGAAATGTTCAATGTATTAGGATGATGAATTTATTAGCTATAGGAATACATTACATAAACATCATTTTATAATTTAAATAAAGCTTAGTCTTATCTTAATGTCTAAGTAAGTATATATAAACTTCATTTTAACTCGCAACGCCTATGAAGCAAATTAAGAGACCTTTACGTCCGACGTAGATTGCGAACGAAGTAGGACGAAGAAGATTTTTTGTATTTACCAGACAGTATGTACTGAATAAATTGTATTACTCCGCCGAATTAATTCTTTAAAATAATTTGAAACGTGCGTCCACTACGTACCCGTAGCATTCACGAGAGCGTAAATTGATACCATTGCGGTAATTACTCTGTATGTCGTGAAGCTCTAGAGAACCTCGTTTTCAAATGATGTATTATTTTTTTATTTTTTTTTATTTTAGAACTTCATATACACAATGCGTATACAAGGTGGACTTAATGCCTTAGGCATTTTCCGCCAGTCTACCTTAGGGTAGTGCAGAGATTGAAGGTAGGTGTATTTTACAATTAAATTGAATTGAATCATTACTGTAACCTTGGACCCCTCTTACTGGTGAAAAGTAAAGGCATTTTTTCCGGTAAACTATTATTGACACGGTTTTCATGTGTATAATAAAAATATGAAATTGTTGTATTACTAACTGACTGACTGACAAGGCACAGTCAAAACGATTAGGATCGAACTAAAACGGTTCATTTAAAAATAATGTGTGATCTAACGCTGCGGGCATTCTTAAGCTTCAAATAATATTCAAAATTAATTAACCCGACAAAGAAGGCAACACACGCGCGCCCCCAAACAGTATTTGATTTTGACCATTTTTATAACGCCTTTGATTTATGAAGACTCTTGTCTTCAAAGGGACAAAAGACACCAAGGCTATGTTAAACGTAATTTTAAAATCGTAAACATATTTCATTAAATATTGAACGCATATTTGCGTTTTGTAAGTTTTACATTTTGGTTGTAGTAGAATTGTCGTTACATTGGATCTCGTGAGTAACAACCGAAATGTCTACTAGTTAGTATTTTAGTAATAAAACAGAATTTAAAAAAAATTGTGTACAACTTAAATGTATTTTTCTGGTAAGACCGTCGAGTTGTGTTGTCGGGACCATTGGTGGTAGATAATTTGATATCATAGAGTAAAAATTACGCAGACTACGTTGAGTTCCAAATGAAAAGTTTGACGATAAAGAAAACGCAGTCGTGAATAACAGACAAAGCATAGCACCCGCTACATAAATTAAAATAATGTCAAGGCATGTATCTCAAGCTGCTATACAGAAAATAAAGCTTCAGCTTGCAAGCTCTCCAATTAAACAAGGTAGGCACATAATGAACAAGGGCTTGTAAAAAGTAAGTCAAGTTAATTAAGATAGTAAAAACAAACGCATTTACTTCGGCGAACCTGGAAAGAAAAGCTGTCAAGTAGTCACAACGGCTAATGAACAGCGTGAAACTGCTGTATGCAAGTAGAAAACTAATTATAGTTTTATGAACTAGATGAGCCCGCGTTATTTAAGGCTTCTGCTCCACTCCCGTGGCGTAATTCCTGAGATTAGTGCGTTCAACTAAACAAACAAACAAACTCTTCATATATCTTATTATATAAAATCCTTGCGTTACTGACTGACTGACAGACACGCTACAGCCGAAACTATTGGGCGCAGGAAGCTGAAATTTGGCATATATGTTCCTTGGGGACCGTAGGGGTGCACTAAGAAGGGATTTCCCGAAATTCCCACAGGATCGGCCAAAACGGGTAAATTTAAAAAAAATGCAGGCGTAGCTGCTGGCGTCCTCTAGTATTAGTATAAGATTATAGGGTGCCTACTGTATATGCCAACGTTGGTATGTTTAGACACTTGCATGTTTCTAGTTCAAGAACGCAAAAAACAGTCGCACAGATGTTGAAGACTTTTGGTTTCGAAATATTAGCTGGACACTAACAATATCATGGACGGTAAGCTGGTAATCTATATTTTTGAGACTGATTGTAAAATTTCTGATTTTTAAATTGCTATATAAGATATTGAGTGCTCATACAAACTGGTAAGGTACGCTAGTTTTTTCGTTAATTTTAACTCCATTTTGTTGGTAAGCAATAAAAGTAATGCAATGCAAACCAACTAGAAATCAATTCATATTGTTTTTATGAGAACGTGTGGATGATCATTTATTAAAACCGACAGCAGGCAGCAAGTAACTTAAAATGCAATAATCAGATCTCTGTCACGATACTCTAATTGAACATAAGCTCGGTTGGTGGAAAGTATTTATACAATACTCTGTTGCTTCATATCTTTGTTACATAACAGATCTGATAAATCTCTATCTAAATGAAAATTAGTTATGAACACTTCAGTTCTAAGTAAAATATTCAATAACTTACACGAAATTCTAAGAAAACAACCCTTTTACGTCTGCGTAGTCTTTAACGTTACCCAAATATCAACGTCGGTGATGCATTAATTTCCCGATTTTAATTTACGAAATTAATTATTTCCTTCGAGTCATTTTGATCAAAAGGGCCCGAGAAGAGCCGAATATGCCTGATATTGCCCGAAGTGAAGCGATTCGTGGTTATATTTTGATTATAATTAGAAAGGTCTGTACCAACGTCCGTTTTGGTGATTGGATAATTAATTATTATAAGGATTGTGATTGTAAAGCTTTGTTATTTAAAGTGGTTCTATTTCTGCAATTCCTCTTAACACAAAGTAGCTACAATTTGGATTTAATAAAGCCATTATAAAATAAGACTGATTGTAAAAAATTACGAAGCTTAAAAGGGAGATAAAATTATAAATAAGACCAATCAATCATGGAAATGTAAAATCTTTCATTTTACATTTCCATGTTCGCAAATATTAACTAATAAGCGATTGCACTGGTGGTGCAGTGTTTCCATCAGACTCAAACTCAAATATGTTTATTTCCATAAAAATGTTTAAAGGTTTTAGACACGTCAGAAGGTCATACAAATTAAAATATTCCTTGAATTTATTCCTTATAGAAGCCCCATAATCCAAATTATAAATTGCTGGAATAGCTCTTTTCTGCAGAATAAAGATGCTCTGAATGTCGGCGGCATTTCCCCACAAGAGAATACCGTATGACAGTATACTATGAAAATAGCTATGATATACAAGCCTGGCTGTACGGGTGTACGGGGCCCTACCAAGTTCTTCGGGGCCCAAGCCAACCTCCCCTGCGAGTCGGTGTACCTGCTGAATGACGGACGAGGCTCTGGCGCAAGCTTTCCCTAGGGGTTGGGAGGTCAGACGGCAGTCGCTCCCGTAAAGGCAAAACAGTCAAATAACACAATAATGGAAAGCAACAGAATTGGAAACAGTGTTTCGGGTAGGGCACCGTCGCAAAACGGTGCGCAGGAGCCTCACCCGACTCTTGTGACAAGTGGGCAAGGGCTACCGTGTCAGGGGTGGACACGGCCAAAGACGTTAGTCCCAACCCGGAAGATCCGTTTCGCATCGTGGAACATTGGCACGCTAACCGGACGTGTGAGAGAGCTGGCTGATGTACTCTCCAGGCGGAGGATGGCTGTGGCGTTCCTGCAGGAGACTCGGTGGAAAGGCAGCAGATCCCGGTCCATTGGGAGTGGCTACAAGCTGATCTACACGGGTGGAACTGGCAGGGAGAGCGGGGTGGCGGTTGTGCTCGCCGAGGAGTTTCAGGACGGGATCTTGGAGGTGAAGCGTTACAGCGACCGGCTTATGGCTGTAGGGGTATATTGAAGGGGTTGTGACCCATTTGATAAGTGCCTATGCACTATAGGCTGGTTGCAGCGACACCGTCAAGATGGTGTTCTGGGATCAACTTGGCGAAGTTCTTCGTGCAGTCCCGCTCTCTCAGGGAATCATTCTGGGTGGTGATCTGAACGGTCATGTGGGTGATGGGAGTGAGGAATTTGAGCGTGTTCACGGTGGCTTTGGCTACGGTGGCCGTAACGACGGAGGGGAGCATATCCTCTGAACTTGTGTGGCTGGCGACCTTGCCATTGTGAACACGTACTTCACAAAGAAAGCCGAACACCTTGTCACCTACAATAGCGGGAGGCACGCGACCCAGATTGATTTCCTACTTACCAGGAGACACCATATCAGCAAGGTAGCCAATTGCAAGGTCATACCCGGTGAGAGTCTCACGGCACAACACCGCCTCCTTGTCATGGACCTCCGCGTGAAACCCAAAGGCAAACACGCAGACCGCTGTCAACCTCAAATTCGGTGGTGGCTGCTCAAGGATGCCAAATTCCTGGAGTTCGCCTCAGCTATCGGCGACAAGTGCGCTGCTACTGAAGGCAAACCAACTCAGAGCCAGTGGGATAGAATCCAGGCGGTCATCACTGGAGCGGCGATGGCAGTGCTGGGCATGTCTAAGGGCGGACACAAATGTGACAAGGAGACTTGGTGGTGGAACGACACAGTCCAGAGGGAGACAAGGGTGAAGAAAGCCCTCTTTAAAGCGTGGCAAGCGTCCAAGTCTCCTGAAGACCGCGACGCATACAGGGCTGCCAAACGTGCCACTAAGAGGGCTGTAGCCAGAGCCAGACGAGACCACTTGGAATCGCTTTATACCAAGCTGGAATCGTCTGAGGGGTAGAAGCTCATATACAAGTTGGCACGCTCCAGGGTCAAAGCGACACAGGACATTACTAAGTGTCGCTGTATTAAAGACCCTGAGGGCAACCTATTATGCGCGTCTCGCGCGGTGAAGGAGAGATGGCGCTCGTACTTCCACAAGCTGCTTAACAAGCAGCATAAAGAGGTGCAGCCACCGGAACTCCCTCCGAACCAAGGACTAGTGCCGCCGGTAACGCCTGAAGAAGTCCAGAGGGCCCTTCGCCACATGAAGAATCGGAAAGCTGTCGGAACTGATGGAGTCCCCATTGAGGCCTGGAAAGCAATGGGCCTGCAGGGTGTGGACACCCTTACTAATCTTTTTAACCGCATACGCCTTACCGGAAAAATCCCAAACCAATGGAGACTGAGTATCATCACTCCAGTCTTCAAAGGCAAGGAATCGGTACAGGAGTGCAGTAGCTACCGCGGTATTAAGGTGATGTCCCATAACCTAAAGCTCTTTGAGCGAATAATCGACTCCCGGATCCGACACGAGACCACAGTCTCTGAATGTCAATATGGGTTTCGCCCTGGTCACGGAACCATGGATCCAATTTTCGCCCTCAGGATCGTCATGGAGCGGTACAGGTTGAAGAACACACCTCTGCATCTTCTGTTTCTAGACATGCAGAAGGCCTTCGACTGTATGCCGCGACAGATGATCTGGTGGGCTCTAAGATAAAGGTGTACCAGAAGCATATATTGACATCATCCGAGACATGTACTCAAATTCCGATTCCGTAGTTCGGACTGCTGTTGGCGTCACAAAATTGTTTCCCATCACCGTCGGGGTCCACCAGGGTTCCGTCCTCAGTCCGTACCTATTCAGTGTGATATTAGACGTACTGTCAGACAGCATCAAAGACTCACATGAGCAGCCCCCGTGGCTGCTCATGTATGCTGATGATATCGCACTGGCGAATGCGGACAGGGGACGCTTGGTGCGGCGTGTGAACGCGTGGAAAGAGACGCTTGAGAACTGCGGTCTGAAAATAAACGTGGCGAAGATCGAATACTTGGCCTGCAACAGTACAGATCCCGCGTCAATTCGTATAGGCGGAGACATTGCCAAGCGAAAGGACCTGGTCAAGTACCTGGGATCAGTACTGCACGCGTCTGGTGACATCGATTGCGACGTCAAGGCACGCATTTTGGCAGCCTGGGCCAAATGGCGTGAGGTGAGCGGTGTCATTTGTGACCCCAAAATGCCGGTTAAGCTAAAAGGACAGGTCTATAAATCCATCATTAGATCTGTCCTGTTATATGGCAGTGAGACGTGGCCTGTGCTTGAGCGACACAAGCAGAGTCTGCGTGTCACGGACATGAACATGCTGCGCTGGATGTGTGGAGTCACGCGGAAGGACCGCATTAGGAACTCCCGCATCCGGGATTGCCTTCATGTCCGTGACATTGCTGACAAACTGCAAGAGTGTCGTCTACGCTGGTATGGCCACGTCTTACGTCAACCGGCATCTTACGTGGGTAACAAATGTCTTGCCATGCTACCTCCGCCGGGCCCCGGTAAACGGGGAAGGCCAAAGAAATGCTGGCTTGACGTCGTAAGGGATGTCATGCGTGCCAACCAGCTAACCACCAGGGATGCTGAAGACCGTGCAAAATGGAGGAGACACAGCCAGAAAGCGGACCCCGGGCTCCAAGGCGGGGGTTTTGGAGTGCAACCGGGACAGCGCTAGGATGATGATGATGATACAAGCCTGGCTGTGTCAATGTCAGTTAACTGGCGAATTTTCCTGACTGCGTATGCTGCAGAGCTGAGTCTATTCGACAATTTACTAATATGTGGTTCCCATTGCAGCCTAGAATCTAGTGTAATGCCCAAAAATTTGGTGTTATCCACAAGTTACAACATATCATCCTTAACCTTTACTGAGGTGTTCACTTGTTTGACGTTAGGCATCAAAAATCGAATACATTTAGTTTTAAGTTTATTTAAAAGCAGATTATTAACCTCAAACCAGCGAACCATCTTTGAGATAGCAATGTTTGCATCGTCCATACCAATTTGTTGACGTTTTAATTTAAATAAAAGTGAGGTATCATCAGCAAACAGTACTATCCCGTGCTTGTCATTAACGAGGTGTGGTAAGTCATTAATATACACTAAAAATAAAAAAGGACCGAGGATTGAACACTGTGGGACGCCCATTTTGACTACAGACCCATGTGAACGCGTCCCGTTGACATCAACTCTCTGAATCCTATTACTCAAATATGAAGTAAGAAGATGCAGAGCAGAACTACTTAAACCATAGTGATATAATTTCCTGATCAATGTATCATGTTCTACACAATCAAAGGCCTTGGACAAATCACAGAAGACACCTAAAGCATCATGTGAATCCTCCCAGGCATCAAAGATATGATTTACAAGCTCAACACTGGCATCGGTCGTGGAGCGCCCCCTTGTAAAACAAAATTGTTTAGAGTGTAGAAGCTCGTTGTTATTACAATAACTTTGCAGTTGGTCTAGAATCAATTTCTCGAAAATTTTGCTGAATGTGAGCAGCACAGAAATTGGCCTATAGTTGATGGGGTCTGATGTGCTACCTGCTTTGTACAAAGGTATTACCTTGCTATCTTTCATATGATCAGGAAATACACCACAGTCCATACATTTATTAAATATTAAAGCTAATCTGTTAGCAGCTAAAGCAATAATGGACTTGGTAATAGTAACGGTATTTCCCCACAAGTCTGCAGTCTTCTTTATATTTATAGTATTAAAAGCTTTTGTAACATCATTTGAATATATACTGAAATGAGAAGTTATTATAAGTTGTACTCATGTTTTCTTTCAAATGAGATTCCGCTGCATTGGTTGATGAGTCCAAAGATCTAGTCTAAGGGGATATCAGTAAAAAAACTTTCAAATGCCAATGCAACTTTTGAGTCTGATGTTATGGTGGTGTTATCAATGTTCAAACTAAATTTAGAACTTTTACTTTTAACTTTCCCAGTCTCGCTGTTTATAATATTCCATGTCATTTTCATTTTATGGTCACTACTCCTAATCCTTGAACTCAGGTAAAGAGACTTGGCTTTCTTGCAAAGTTTTCGAAATATCCTAGCATAGTTTCTAACTTAATCCTGAAATTGTTCACTTAAATTAAAGTTTCTCTCGTCATATAGCTCATACAATCTCTTTCTACTTTTGTGAAGCCCAGTTGTTGCACATTTTGAAGAAGAAGGTTGCATTACCTCCAACTGTAATCGTTCTAGGTGTGAAAACCGAATAAAATTCAGTACAAAACGCTTTGAAAAAACTATTATATAACAAATTAGGGTCACCTTCATCATCTAACAGTGACCAGCTAGTCATTAGTTTACTTCGAAACCTAGCAAAACGAGTTGCAGTTTTAGGTATTACAACTATATTTTGCCTAGAAACATTCTTACTGTTATCATTAAAGGAGATCTGTTGTCCGCAATGGTCTGAGTCTAACTGTTTAATAATTTGCTTGTCGCTTACTATGATATCTGTAAATATATTATCTAGGCATGTAGCTGTAGAGGAAGTAACTCTTGTGGGCTCTAAGAATAAGTTCTTCAGATTATATGATAGAAATTGCGCTTTCAATTTTGTACTAAGACTACTATTCTCCAATAAATTTACATTAAAGTCACCGCACACAACAACATTTTTATTTAATTTTGCAACTTTGTTTAATATCTCATCCATAATACGCTCGAAGCTATCATACAATGCTGAAGGAGGCATGTATACACTTAATAAAATAAATTTCCTCAGTTCCACACAGGCCACCTCAATAGTTCGCTCAACAAACAGACTTACAATATCATGAAGCTCTTTGAAGAACAATCGCAAAATTTTGTCTGGGTTTGTTGTGGCGACCTTAAACTTCATATGAACAAAGCAAATTGGTTTTTTTTCAACGATTTTAAATATTTTCACTTTGTCTCGTTAAAGCTGGAGTATTTTATGATGCTAAAAAGCATTCCAATTGATTACGAATACTTTTTTATTTGATTGTTGCAATAGACAATGGTGTGACAGGAATAGACGTAAGTGCTATATCCGTATCGATTATTAAATTAGTAATTGATACGATCGACTTTTATAGAGTTGGTTTGGTTTAAAATACAGTTATTTAATATTAAATCAACATTATATCAATAAGCTAATATTTTTGAAGCAAAACAACATTTAAATCAAATAAAAACGTCACAGCATCGTTTTAAAGTAGCATCGATTTCACATAAAATCGATTTAAAATGTGCAGCTCTGCTTTTGTCTTGGCTGTGACAGTTAGATGCTACAAAATACTTCCGCGTTTTGATGTCAATCTGACATATGTCATTTGATAATTCAAACGTACCTACCTACATTGTTAAACTTTCATACTATAACTTTCCTTGTACCTACATTGTTCATTCTTAACTAAAACTTCAAACACCGATATCTTCTTTTTCCACCTTTCCTGAGTGAAAATAGAATCATTTATAGACTCTATTACTTACGCCAAATTTTTTGATATATTTTTTATTACTGTTCGCTTTAATTTAATATCAGACATTTTGATGTATGGAGATCTGCCATTGTCCTTTAAGTTGCTTATTAATTAAAATCATCGAGCCACCAAGTACTGCTTGTTGTCGGCTAAACGAGCTTTCTACTATATGATTATTGAAATTGAACATGAACTGGTTGCTTTTTAGCCAATGTTCAGTGATGCAAAATATATTAACAGCATTACAGTTCATAAACAATTCCATTTCTAAGTCTTTATTAATCATACATTCTAATATTCTGATGTACCAATTTAATCAAATTTTTATTATTATGTTTAAGTGTATGTCAATAAGTTACGAGTAATCTTATTATAGCAAGAGGTTCTCTATTGTCTCAGAATTTAATTTAAATTATTAATATTATGAATGTCAATAATTGAATTGTTATATATTATATCATACATACATACATAGACTCGCGCCTGTTTCCCCGAAGGGGTAGGCAGGGGCATATTAAACGCCCACTTTTCGCCAGTATTTTGATCCCACGTAATAGGTGGCGAGCCTATTGCCGCTTATCGGGATATTTTGTTTGCCAGAGCCTCGTCCGTTGATCGGCAGGTGCACCACTTGCAGGTGAGGTTGGCTTGGGACCACTACGTTCTTGGTGGGAACCCTATGCAGCCTGGTGGGAACCCTATGCACCCATATATTATGTCAGGTTCAATAAAATGTACTCTAACAGTACTTGGGTCACTGTATAAATTAAATGCTAATAATTTAGCAAGTTGTCGTTTAAAAGATCGAGAGAGACACAAAGTATCTTTTGTTAAAATAAAATTACTTTAAATAAAAGTATTAGTGTCAAAGAATAAAATTTTGTCATTATGACGATATGTACTACTATAGAATAATAGATTTAATTTACTTATCTGGTTGTTTTCTTTATCAGATAAGATCTTTGAATAAGGAAGTGCACAGACTATAAAATTCCACCCCACTTTAGAACTTCTATCAGTCATTATATCCGATAAAGCTAGTATATCTTTCTTTGTAACTAGAAAGCTATCACCATACATAATAATAACTGTAGATTGTTTATTTAATTCTGCATGTTTTAACTTATTAACTAATGAAGACATTATTTCTCCTGGATAACAAAAGTTTTGTAATAGACGGTCAGTGTAACTATCTATTAAGCTATCCAAACCCACTTCCAATTGGTCAGAAAACATCGATACAGTTGTATTACTATGAGTATCAAGTGAATATACACCGCTATTTTTTAATTAGTACAAAAATTTTAAGGACAGATTAGCGAAGATATTATTATCATATATGTGACGTAAGAATTTCATAAATTCAATAAAGAGCAAAGTTATTATCATTTGTTTATTGCAGAAAATCTCACTGAAATCATAGTCATATTTTACAATCCATTCACTAATTCATTGATAATATTCCATCCTGCTCATTCGCATTCTCTCTGTCGCACTTATGATGTAGGTAGCCATAGAAAATAAAATGAAGAAAAATAATAAATGTAGGTAGTTATTTTTTAATTTTGTTAATTCTACCCTCTCCTTCATACTTCATTCGGGCTTAGGACAGGTAAAATTTATCGTTTAACAAGTAATTAAATACGGAGGTATGTAATTAGAAAGCAAACAAATATCAAAATAAAAGAAGGTGTTCTGGACTAAAAGAAAAGAGTAATTTTGGCGTATTTGTGAAGTTAGAATCATCTGCTATTTACAAATATTATTTTATCATCATCATCATAATTTATCAATGGTTCATTTTACTATGATACTCGTAGTACTCGGGCCGGTCATAGTATTAGTATTGCATTTACCAATTATCACGTATTTTTGTGGACAGTTTTGAAACAGTTTTGGGACTTAGTGTTTTTATTTTTTAACTACATAAATATGATCAGTTAAAGGTACTTAGTGCTGTGTTAAATTTTTTGTACTAATTAAAAAATAGCGGTGTATATGATTCGTTTGTAACAAGGCATCAGAACCGGAGTCATTGTACATTTGGGCAAGGTTGTTCTAGTACTAGACTACCTTCTAAATCATTATTTAATTTTGAACAATTTAAGCAATATTTTTTGTTAGCTATAGAGAGTAGTTGTATTAGATTCTCTCTACCAACTCTAGAAATCTCATCTTATTTTAATATGTATTTTTGAGTTTCTTTCTCGTGTGTTATTGCCATTTGTCGGGCTGTGCAGTCAGTTTTGTGATGTGTGTTTGTAGCTCCTGTGTGTGCTGATCATATAATAATCTACTAGAGAGTAATTGTTCATTGCTAGCCTCAGGCTTCGACATCAATGACTCCTGCTCCTTAACCAAGTCATGGTTAATTTGTGATAATTTACTTACTTTATTTGACCTCTTGTGACTGGATTCAAGTCGTTTATCAATTTATTTAATTTTGATAATTTCCTGAATTTTCTATTGGTTGTCAATTTAGATTTACAGTTGCACTTACATTTTACAGTCTTAATAACATAACTAGCATTACCGCTGAATACCTATGAAAACAGGTTCTTATTTGCTGTGGTGTAGAGAGTCTGGATTGATTCCTCTTGTGATAAAATTGTCGTTTGGGCTTCATTCAAACACGCCTCCAACTCCATAATCCAACTGAGTTGTCTAAGGTAGGTTTCATCACAGCTACTGTAGGACCTGACTTCATCCTGAAGTCTGTCTCGTTGGTGCAAGATGTCCATGTGTTCAATGTGGAGTTCCGTCAATTGCGCCTTCAGCTGGGATACTTTATCATTGACCACATCCATACCCGGGATAAAAATATGATCTACAAAATACTATTTGGTCTGTCAGGAGAAGTTCAAAATAACTTTCAGACCGAGCGTTGTTTTGAATATCCTCTGACTTTTGTAAAATTACGTATTAATATGTATATTTTCTCCAGTTAGCTTTGTAAATGCATGAATGGCGTAGTGCTTAAAACGGCTGTTTTGCAGCTTAGTCTTTGTGCCGCGTGTCCTGAATTCGATTATCAGTCATCACTTTGTGAGGTTTTTCAATTACTGTTTCGACTCTGGGTGTCCTTTGTGTCCGTTGATTGAATGTTTGTAAATTCCTATTAGGATTGATACGGACTATTAGGATTGATTCCTTAAACCCAATGTAACATAAACATAACAATTTACTTTTCAGATACAAGTAACTAAACACTAAAATATGAATATCGACTATCCAGTGACTCACAACAATACTGTCACAAATCATAACTTGTTTTGATTTGATAGTTTTTAACGTTATGTCTTGGTTATGTCACCCACGTTGTGACAGGCATTAATAAATTGTGACATTTGAAAGACGCGTGACATTAAAGTGATGTACACGAAAACGGCTGTCGTGTTTAATGTAAAACGTAGATAAATAATTCATTTAATGTAATGGATGATTTGTTTGGTATTGAGTTTATGATATAAAATATTTCTTGTAGTATTTTTTTAATCGTAATATTTGTTTATTATTGTAAAAGTTCTATTTAATAATCAGATTAGTACTGACAACACAATTTTCAGAAGGTAGTAGAGTCTTGCTCGCTTGCAGCTCGACCGGGGAAGTACTACCCTCTCACAGAAAATCGACGTAAAGTAACAGTGACTAAATTGTTGCGTTTCGTTCGGTGAGTGAGAGTACCGGAGGCCCTACCCCTATTCCTTCTCCCTCACCCCACTCCACATCCTATACCTTTTCCCAACCCCAAGGGGCGGCAACGCACTTGTAACTCCTGTGGTGTTGCTTGTGTCCATGGGCAGCGGTAATTGCTTACCATCAGGCGATCCGTCTGCTCCTAATACCATAAAAAAGAAAAAAAAAAAACAACAATATAATAGTCAAGACTTGTCTGTTGACATATTATTGTATTGTTGTCAGTACTAATCTGATTATTAAATATATTTTTTTATAGGCTCCTTTATCCCCGAAGGGGTGAGCAGAGGTGTAATATTACACCCACATTTCGCCATGAATTTTTAGGTTCCACATAATAGGCCAAACTCTGCTCCTACTGAGAAATTCGGAAAAACCCAGTAACACTTTTGCCTGACCTGGGAATCGAACCCGGGACCTCCGATCAGCAGTCGCATACGCTATCCACTGGACCACAGAGGCAGTCATGACATAATCATCACATGACATAATTATGTTTATCAAATATTCGTCTCTATAATTTCCTATAATAAAGAGTATTAAAACTGATTAGTTCTCTAGTAATTAGGCCAAGAGAGTAACTTTCTTATTTGCTCTATCTTTTCGATTGCAAAGGGTACACAAAGGAGGCCGATAATACTAGAGGTCCTTATATACCTCTCAATGGTGGGCATTACTATATTATGCTCAACCATTAGAGCGCTTAATAGGCTACCTCGAAGGTCAAAAAATCGTGGAGAGGTCATCCCTAAGTGTGAGCTATAAAGTTGAATGTCGCACGCTTTTTGACATGGCATTCCACCACGCAACTGTCTGAAATCTAATTTCGTTCATAACTCAAGTAATCATAGTTTTAGGGACAATCCGTCTGAGCATTCCGTATTAAACTAGCTCTTCTTTCGGTGAGTAGCAATTTCAAGGCGAAAAATTAAGTATTTTTTAAAATACCCAAAATAATATTTAGATAAAGCAGGTGTTTCAAATTAAAATCCTATCGAGCGAAAATCTTCCAATCGTGTATCTGTCTAAGGAGTTACTAGATAAAGACCTTATAAATAATACCCTATTATAACCGATATTATAACCGATTGAATGTATTATTTTGCACGATTTCGCGCTCTTGGTAACACTTAAAACTAGAATATAAATGTAAATCAGTTCTTACGACTTTGAAAATAAGGCTTTTCAGATAATACCTTTTATGATAATTGTGTCTTATATATTTAACGAATCACGCCGTGGCGTTTTATGTAGTGGTAAATGTGTATATGTGTGTGAGAGGCGACACTGCTTTTCGTATGATATGCCTGACATACTAATTCCATTTACTTCTGTATTCCATGTGCGAAACAAAGGCATGAAATATAAAACTATGTCTTATTTGCATGTCATTAAGCTTCAATTATTTTAACTAAAATCTAATATACTAATAAAAATATATATGTCGGAGAAGGATTACTTTCATCGACATCGCCATTATTGGTTGCGGACTTAGTGGTCGTCATTGGGGTAAAATGCGGGCAACAAAACACAATCAGCTAAGTTTGACAATATTATAATTAGTATTGAACAATATTTATAAGTTTACACTGTGTGCACTTTGCTTAATACAAACAATATTATCAGGCAAGACCGAGCAGCGGGTTCAGGGCAACTATCTTAATTTACTTTCTCTATACTCAATAATCCAACTCGATCTGCCGATTGCTCTCAAAAGACAATGCACAGAACACCATATACCAATGTCACCATTAGCTGTCAGTTCTCCTTTTAAATTAGATGACACCTCGACCCCGCTTGAGACACGCGTCCTGCTCTGATTGGTCATTATCTGAACTAGTACATTCACAACTTTTTAAATTACTAAGACAAATAAGTTTTTAAACTATAGAAATATTTCACAAATCAAATAAGTTTTAAAGTGAATTATTCATAAAATTAACAATCAAATGGACTCATAGCTTCCTCCGACACGGCCGTCCTGACCTATCACACGTCCTCGTGTGAAGTTGAAGGCCGCACATCATTGCTCCGACACGGCCGTCCTGATATATCACACGTCCTCGTGTGAAGTTGAAGGCCACGCATCATAGGTATCTGCAGAAAAGAAAGATAATGGTGTAGTTCGGCCACTCCTGACTAAGGAGATCGTGTACATTTTATCTTCTGCGAAACAACTTCGTTAAGGATATAATCTGAATTCTAATTTACTCCAAACTACGTACTAAATTAAGTCTATACAACAAACAAACAACAGCCTCCTCGCTGTTTATCAAATGGCCTCCACGCCTCTTTGATAATCTAAATGGCCTCCTCGCCCCTATTTTCTATACAACAAACAAACAACAGCCTCCTCGCTGTTTATCAAATGGCCTTCACGCCTCTTTGATAATCTAAATGGCCTCCTCGCCTCTACTTTCTATACAACAAACAAACAACAGCCTCCTCGCTGTTTATCAAATGGCCTCCACGCCTCTTTGATAATCTAAATGGCCTCCTCGCCTCTACTTGTCTAAATGGCCTCCTCGCCACTCACTAGTCTACATGGCCTCCTCGCCACTCACTAGTCTACATGGCCTCCTCACCTCTCACTAGTTAACATGGCCTCCTCGCCTCTTACTAGTCTACTCTACAGTCTACACTCTTACTGATTGCATCCTTAAACGGTCACCTCGCCATCTCTTTCTGCCAGTTTAATTTTCAATGGCCTCTACCGGAATCAAAACAAAATGAGAACTGCTCACCAAATTGCGTAATTGTTCCGGTGACAGGTTTCATAGCACACGTGTCCACTCGTTTCACGGCAGGTGCGGGGGCCAGCTGTGCACTGCTGCTCCCTACTGCCAATGTTTTTGTTGAGCACCGTGATGCCACGTGACCCTCAAGACCTCACTTGTAGCAAGTCACAGGAACCCGCGTAACAACGGCCGTGTTGGGGTGTTCAGGGTTCAGAGTTGTTTGCTGCTTCTCACTCGATCGACTGAAACATTCAAATGATTTATAGCCAAGCTTCCCACAAGCAAAACAATTTGTTGAAATAGAACCTAGGACGTTTACTATCTTGCGCAGTGCTTGCTACGGTCTTTCTTATTTCTTGGTAACTCCGTTTGCGATAAGCAGCATTTACAGCGGGTAATTAGTTCCTCAGAAAAAAGATGTCGCGTTGTAACCTTGGCTGGTTTTGTCCCAAATGCTCAAGTAGGTACTAAGCATACTGCCATTTTTCCTTGTCTAATTCGTTCCACCGTGACATCAGTAAAGTGAATAGACGGCTTGCATATGCAGCAAGACATTCATCTTCTTGCGGTTTACCAGTAAGCAACTTCAATATCGTTGCTGCACATGTTTCTAACGTGTCAAAACGAGAAAGAAAATTTTCCTTAAATTCTCCCCACTTCATACCAGAAAAAGCTATTTGAGAAAACCACGTTGCGGCGGAGCCTTTCATGGCCTTACTAAGTTAACTAAGTATAAGAACCAATTTACTTCCCTATAAACCTCGATCCGATAAGCAGATGTCAGCCCTTGCCAGCCAAGCCCGGGCGTCAGTACCAGCATCTTCCGGATGAAATTTAGGCAGCGTGAAGCTCTTATCGTCGGTGTTCGGTGGTTTTGTTAGCGCCTCCACGAGAAGCCTCATGCTGGTTTGTTGCGCTTCAAATAATGCTCGCCAACCATCATTCGCCATTGCCTGTTCACCGCTTTCGTTGTGTGCCTGCACCACTGCCACTTCTGATGTTGGAGAAGGATTACTTTCATCGACATTATTGGTTGCGGACTTAGTGGGCGTCATTGGGGTAAAATGCGGGCAACAAAACACAATCAGCTAAGTTTGACAATATTATAATTAGTATTGAACAATATTTATAAGTTTACACTGTTGCTTAATACAAACAATATTATCAGGCAAGACCGAGCAGCGGGTTCAGGGCAACTATCTTAATTTACTTTCTCTATACTCAATAATCCAACTCGATCTGCCGATTGCTCTCAAAAGACAATGCACAGAACACCATTTACCAATGTCACCAGTAGCTGTCAGTTCTCCTTTTAAATTAGATGACACCTCGACCCCGCTCGAGACACGCGTCCTGCTCTGATTGGTCATTATCTGAACTAGTACATTCACAACTTTTTAAATTACTAAGACAAATAAGGTTTTAAGCTATAGAAATATTTCACAAATCAAATAAGTTTTAAAGTGAATTATTCATAAAATTAACAATCAAATGGACTCATAGCTTCCTCCGACATATATATATATATGTTTATAAAACTAATATAAAATATGTGGTCCAGTGGACAGCGTATACGTCCGTAATCGTTCTTGGGTTCGATTCCTGGGTCGGGCAAAAGTGTTACTATTTTTTTCCAAATTCTCAGTAGTAGAACGGAGTCTGGTAATGTAGGTAATGGCAATAGGCTCGCCCCCCATTACGTCCTTTATTACGTATAAATACATTACTAAAAAAAATACCTTCCAAAATTTTGTCACTGAAAAATATTTTCTTATAGTACCCACATGTTTATCGAACTGAAATCTGACCTACTACCGTAAGGCATAGTCATGTTCTGTGCACACATTTAATCATTATTTTTAACAACATAATTAGTTCAGTCATCTAAATGAGTAGATTTATGATTCTATATGGCCTGAATTTGAAGTTTCTTTCAATTCAAGACCAGTGGTATTGCGCATATTCGATCTCTGTAATAGGTACCTGCGACAAGGATCGTCACGTTCGTAGCCCACGCATGTCCTCGCGCGTTGCCTTTAAGATACAGCAATCCTAGCTATTAAAAATTGAAGCTGTGCAATATCCTTGTCCCTATCTCACGTTATTCGCATCTTCACAGTGTTTATAGCTTCAATTCGTTGCTTTGTCACATTTATTTTTATCTTCATACGTCCATTATTTATAATTAGCATAAGCGTAGCAAAGGAGGATGGATGTGGGTCCTTATAGCTGAGATATGATACTTTTATTGTAATATTATTTCATATGATGGTAAAATTTTCTCGACATAGGTATGTTTTCCAATAATTAGACTTTATTGAAGTAACAAATAACATAAGTATATACAACAGAATAAAACTACTTATGCAACTAAACTATCCTAAACTAAACCAATTAAACTAAATAAATAAAATTAAAAAAATAGAAACTACGCGGCGTCAAAAAATTCCTCCGCATCTCTGTCGGCTGGTAGCGTGCCCAGAAGGCTGGCAGCATTGCCACGTTGTATGGCAATGCTTATTCTCTCTGCAAAATATAAACCAGCCCTCTGGTCACGGGAAGCGTCGATCAGCCTTTTAGCGATTTCTTTGTACAGAGCGCGTGCACTAGGCCCCCATGGCCCCAGAGTTTCGACCCCAAACGGCTCAAAAACGTAATTACCAGATAGGTTTGCGTATTTGCGCCGTTTGAGGGTCTCCGCTGATGCAGCAGCAGCGCCAGCCGATCCAGCTGTGCTTGGAAGATGTGATGGCGCAAGGGTATCGACGCATGTCGCGTCCCATACCAGAGGCCTGCCCATCTTCCAAGGTAATAAGGACATACCGTCTGGTCTCTTCCCATTAGGTAAGAGCCAACTCGTCCAATATGTTACGTAAAACTTAGGGCTTCACATATTTTTAGTCTGAGCAAGCACTTTCTCATTTAAGAATCTCATCGTCATCTATCGAGAAACTTATTTCGGTCCATTTCATTCTGTAATGGTTTCGGTCTGAGTTCCGAAAATCCCTTTAATGGGTACTTAAGACGAAAGAGGTAGGGTAGTTACTCGCTCCGAGCAAGATTTGTGTATGAGTTCGTAAAAACACGGAGGAATGGGGCAGTCATATTTGTTACAATATTTACTGCCAAGTAAAGGAAGAAATGTTGCTTTCACCTTTTTCTTTTTTATGAAGTCAACTTATGAATCGAGTTTTAATTAAGTTTAGTGTTACCTAAAATTCGAAGGCAAAGTAAGCTTATGCCATGAATATAGTAGCTTTTGCCCGCTGCATCGCTCGCGTAAATTTAGCTTTGATAAAATGTTTTATACAAAAAAACTGGCTAAGTGCCAGTCGGTCTCCCTCATGAAGAGGTCTGTAGTAGCAGGCATAGGAAGGATTTGAAGGGTTTAGATACCGAATCATAATTTTTAGGGCAGCAAATAGGTATATCTTCGTTCTTCGCAGTGTTTGTATAAACGACAAAGGCATATTTTCGGTTTTTGAAATGTATTTCTCAAAAACTATCCACTATATATTGTCTTACACACCCATTTTCATTGAAAGATTTAAATTATATTTTATAGCAATATTGTCTGAACATCTTTTAATTTCTTATTTTAAAAGTTAGATGGCGGTGGGAGTTTGCCAAGCATTTTACCACTTTGAAAGTGTCTATTTTTCGAACGATTGACTTGAAATTAATGTTTTAGGAAACTTTAAGTAAATTTGCGGTTTTTGAATGTGTGCTATATCTCAAAAACTGCTGAGAACATTTCGTTCAAACCAATTTTTGTTTAAATATTTCATTAAGATCTACAACGTATATTTTTCTAGAATTTTTACTCTTTTATTTTAAAATTTACATGGCTGGGACACTCATTTTACTAGAATATATATATAGACGGGAATTAACGCGAACATGCATTAGGTATTTACATACCTTGGTGCTCAGGGAGGGAGGCGCTGCGTTGGCGGTCAGTCTTGACATTGCCAATGCCTTTAATTCCCTCCCCTTGCAGTCAATTAGGAGGGCGCTGATTTATCATAACGTGCCCTCCTATCTGTGTGATATTATCGGGTCGTACCTAAATGGGAGGTCCATCAGGATAAAAGGTCGGAACGGAGCTATGCTCACAAGGGAGCTCTCAAACGGAGTTCCACAGGGGTCCGTGTTAGGACCCCTTCTGTGGAACATCACGTTCGATGCGGTCCTGCTTATCGGTCTCCCCTCTGATGTCAGCGTCGTCTGCTATGCGGACGACATGTTGGTGCTGGCGCGGGGGACAACCGGCTTCCGCAGTGTCGTGGCTCACGCCAATCGTGGCGTGGCACTGGTCGTCTCGGCGATCAGCCAGCTGGGCCTTCGAGTGGCGCCTCACAAATCTGAGGCACTATGGTTCCATGCCCTTCCTCGGGGCCGGAAACCACCCAGCTCGGTGGTGTCAATTTGTGGTGCGCAAGTCCGGGCGGGGCGTACTATTAAGTACCTTGGCCTCACTTTGGACCTCGTTGGGCGTTCGAAGACCACTTCGAGCGCTTGGCCCCCCGGGTTCGTGGTGCGGCGGGCGCGCTTCGACGCCTGCTCCCGAACCTTGGTGGGCCACGCGAGGAAGTTCGCCGCCTCTACTGTGGCGTCATGCGGTCCATGGTTCTCTATGGGGTGCCCGTGTGGCATCATCGTCTCACGCGCGCCTCCCGCTGCAGGGCTATCCTAGCCAGTCTGCAGCGGTTGGTAGCCATTCGGGTGGCACGAGGCTACAGGACGATATCCCATGAGGCGGCGACGCTCATTGCGCGCCTCCCACCGTGGGATCTCCTGGCGTGGGTGAATGGCCGTCTTTATGACGAGGTGCGCCTTCGTCGGGTAGGCGGGGAGGCGTCGAGTGAAACGCTCGAAGAGTGCCGGCGAAATGCGCACCGAAGCGCGTATGACATGAGGAGTGGCGTGTGCGGCTGCATCTACCGCGTTGCACGCGCCAACGCAAAGTTGGTGCGATTTTGCCAATATTTGAAGCCTAGCTCCTGACGAAAAAGTGCACTAGTAGAGTACGTTGTAAATTTGACCAGACGGTGAGACAGCTTAAAAGTGAGCTCAACCTAACGCGGTGACAGCTGAAGGCGAGTCAAAAGGCGTGGACGCAGGACGCGCACTACGCGGCGCGCGGGGGCGCCGGATCGTGGTGCGCCTAGCGCGCCGGGAGCTAAGGGACGAACTGCTGCGGAGCGCGCGGGTGCGGCGCAGCGCCACTTCCGCCGACCTCGGGCTGGCCGCGCCCCCGTGGCGCTTCTACCTCAACGAGCGGCTCAATCGCACCAACAGGCAGCTGCTCTACCGCGCTTGCCAGGCCGCTGAGAAGCTAGGGTGGAGATACACCTGGTCAAAGCGCGGCAAAATTCTAACCGAGCAGGGCGACGGTAAGCCCCATAGGTACAATGTGCTGTACAGATCACTCATAGGTATAACATTTTAAATTCTGAATTGATGTTTACATTGTATGATTGTTTTCTTATATGTTATTATGTGTTTAAATTATTAAAAAATTATACCAAATTGTACTCACAGACACTTCGATTGTACCTTCTACAAACTATTGATCTAACTTATAAATTAGAAATTTACACAATTGTTGTATTTCATGACTTATATCGCTTATATAATCATATTCACACTTGGAAATGCCTGTCTAATCTTATTGTACACTACATAAGCTGCTATATTTACACAAGTCACCTCTTATTTCTTATAACTATTTATATACATGTAACTAATACGAATAAATTCAAAATAAAAAAGGATAGAAGTTTATGTGTTGAACTATTTAATGCAGGGTCACTGGGGTCAAGGCAGGATAAATTTGTACTGGCTATGGAGAATGTCTCGCCGGACATCATGGCGATAAATGAGACCTGGCATAGGGAAGGGGAAGAAGGTAGAGCGCCTCATATACCTCAGTATCGTTTGCGTCATATGCCGCGCCCCAAAAATGTGCGCTGTGGCAGGGGAGGCGGGGTTGGTTTTTATGTGCGTAGAGACCTTCGGGTACGAACTGTCCCACATCCTCCTTCCCCTATGGTAGAGCAAATGTGGATTAAACTACAGGTGAATTCACAGTCCGTTATTATTGGAACAGCCTACAGGCCTCCCTGGCTGGATGTGGACATCTTTCTGGATGCAATCACTGACACTCTCTCCTCACTTGCCTGTGCAGACAAGGTCCTTCTGCTTGGAGATTTTAATATTAACCTCCTGGACTTAAATGACAGGAAAACAAAGTCTCTCTTTGCCTTTCTACAGTGCACTAGTTTAAGGAATGTAATAGCAAAACCCACACACTACACTGACCACAGTCAGTCACTTATTGACCTGGTTTGTACTGATGCCCAGGTGTGTGAAACATCAGTAATGCATAAACCTGAGCTTGGCCAGCATGCAATGATCTCAGTTAAATTAAAAATTAAAACAGAGAAACCTATTCCTCACTGGATCACCTTTCGGCCAATGAAGGATATCTTAGAGTGTTATTTGCATGGCACCAATTATATATAATAAATTGCCCAAAAGTTGGAAAGAGAAAACTGTACCACAACTTAAACAAACGATGAAATTGTTATTGGCACAAAAAGCCTACTATTGTATTACAGAATTTTTAAACGATACATTTTGCGACGATACATAATAAATCATCATAATTATAAAATTTATTGTAATGTGTGACACTCGAAAAGGAAAATAATAATACCTAACTAACTACATAATGTAATAGATTTTAAGACAATTTTAAATAATAACTGTTTTTTAATGTAATTTCAAAGTAATTAATCCAATAATAAATTAATAAAATTGTATGATAGATATTTGCACGTCATGAGAAATGACAGACATGTCATGATCCACTTTAGTTATTAAGATCTTGCATGCATGTATTATTTAATTCTGTATGTCATACACATGTCTGAGCAAATAAATTTTCTTATTCTTATTCTTAATCGACATATTTAATAATGATTTAAGAAATATTGACTGGAACCATATACTTGAACTAGAGGATATAAACACAATGGTGGACACTTTTAACCAGTACATCTTAGGTTTATATGATCTACATGCCCCTCTTAGGAGGGTCCTCATTAAGGAGAGAGGGTATCCTTGGTTTACTGACACAGTGAAAGAAATGGTCAAGTTGCGGGATAGGGGTCACTTGCGGTATAAGACTAGCAGGAAAAAATCACATTTTAACTCTTATAAAGACCTAAAGAGTATTGTCAAAGCCGCTATTATTAATGAAAAGAGTGCTTATTTCAAATCAAACATTAATATGTACATGAGGGCTCCTAAAAAATTGTGGAGTAATATTAAATCGGTCATAAATTATTCGATTTAATAAAAAAAACAGTGGGCAATTACGATATTTTTGTAATGACCCTGAAATTATTAACAAGCACTTTCTGGATGTACCTGGTAACAGTGAGGTCACAATATCAGATTTGACTTATTTTGAATTCAATAGATATTGTACAGGCTGCTTCCAACTCTAACCCACAAATGAAGATACGGTTCTTAGGATAATTCAGGGACTCAAGTCTAATACATTAGGTATTGACAACATATCACTTGAGATGCTGGTCATGACACTTCCACACACTATCACAGCTATTACTGGAATTACTAACAAGTCATTGACCTCATATTCCTTCCCTGACTTGTGGAAAACGGCAATAGTGAGGCCTATCCCGAAAAAGGCAAATCCCAGCAGTATCAAGGATCTACGACCAATTAGTCTTCTACCTTGTATATCTAAGATCTTAGAGAAAGTGGTCTGTATTCAATTAAGGAAATATGTGGAAGACTTTGGTGTATTGCCTGAAAGGCAATCTGGCTTCCGGATAGGCCATAGCACAACCACTGCCTTGATTGATGTGGTGGACAATATCTTGGAGGATAGGGATCAGGAAAAGGGGACTTTGCTTGCCCTATTGGACTGCTCGCGCGCATTTGACTCCATTAGTGTTCCGCTCCTTCTGTCCAAACTTCCATTTTATGGGTGTGACCATAATTTTGTCCGTTGGTTTGACAGTTACCTGAGTGGGTGAAACCAGTTTGTACAAGTGAGTGGGAATGATGGATCCAAGGTATCTTCTTCTCTAAGTCCTGTGGCTCGTAGGGTGCCTCAGGGATCCATTCTGGGTCCACTTTTGTTCATATATACTATACATCAGACATAACCAGAACCATATTCCACTTAAAATTTCATTTATATGCTGATGACATCCAGCTGTACACCTCCTGTCATCTGGGAAACTGTGCTGAGTCTGTAAAAGAAATAAATGCAGATTTAGAAAGAATATCCAATTGGGCAAAGAATAACTCCTTAGAACTTAACCCGAGTAAGTCTAAATTCTTGTTCATTGGAACCAGCACTATGGTGCGTAGGGCACGGGATGTTAGGCTGGAGGTCAGTATCAATGGTACTCAGATAGAACAAGTAGTGGAGGCACGCAATTTAGGGGTAGTCTTTGACCAGTTACTGCACTTCAAGAAGCATATTGCTGAAGCAGTGCAAAATTGTTTCTATAGGTTGAAGCTATTGTATAGAATTCGACCTTATATATCTGAGGAAATGCGCATTTTATTATGTCAAACATTAATTCTTTCTAAGCGAAACTAAGCAGATACAGCTTTTGGGACCTGTCTACTTAATAAAATAGAGACTCATTCAACGGGTACAAAATGCCTGTGCACGGTTTTGTTTTAATGTTCCACCACGTTCACATATTACTCCATACCTCAACAACAGTCGGATACTGAGAATGTCATCACGTAGGAAGCTACACCTAGCTTCACTCCTCTTTGGCGTGATATCCACAGGAAGGCCTGCGTATCTGTACAATAAACTTACTTGGTCCAGTGACCTCAATAAGCATAAAATAAGAGCTGCTTACTTACTGGTTACGCCAAAACACCGCAGCGTTTCTTTTCGTGCCTCATTCAGGTTTTTAGCTAGCAAGGTCTGGAATGAGACCTAAAATCAGTATATACTTTTAGTAAGAAATATAAACATTTCCTGTTAAATGAACAAGTAAAACCTTGAAGTTAGAATAAGTGTAAAGACAGTATAAAGACAATTTTCACCTTTTACCATCCCGTGTGACAATTAATAATTGTGCAATGGTCTAATTGACAGCCGTTCGAATTCCATGATTGTTTTGGTGGCTGTGCTCGTACATTTCCTTCACTTTACACACAACTATTTACTCACATGAAACATTAAAGGCATATATCGCACATAATTTATGCATATTGACGTGGTACAACACAAATCACAATCATAATATTAAAATTTAAGAAGCATAATTATTATAAAATTTTAGTATGGCGTCCTTAGCGTCTATTACAAAGTTTCAAACCACGCGCGCTGTACGCCCGCCTGGAGCATAGACAATAAACAGTGCTGTAATGACAGCCGATAGCATGTTTACGGTTTTAGATGTGTGTATTGTGTTAGTGTAAAGATTGTTATTTTAGATTTGTGTGTTAAAAATTATTATAATTTACTCCAAGTAAAAATATTATTATCTTCTATAATATTTTTACTATCGATTTCTTACATCAATGATTAAGTGTTGTCATGTCTGAGTAAAATAGTAGATTTGGTAGTAAAATTTTAAATTAGTTGTAATTTTTTATTTCTTTTTTATTTTATTTCTTGTCTATAGAAGAACTAACATATTTGTAGTTTATATTTAAAATATATAATGTTACCCGACCGTGGACACAAAAATATTTTTAAGAAAATTGTTATTGTATTTTATTTATGTGTATCTATTTTATATACCTTCTGGACCTAACAGAATATCAGTGCCATCTCACTAACCAGCAAGATGGCTCAATGCTGAGTTAGGATCCATGTCTGTATTCCTTCAAATATCCTCTATTTATTTTTAAGTTTTGTTTATTTTGTAATTTTTTTTGTGAAGCAGAATAAATATGTTTCTTTCTTTCTTTTTTCTTTAACTACTTTCCGGCTGACTCAGATACTTACCGGGCATGGTTGCTTCGGTGAGTATCTGAGTCGGATCGGACGTGAGGAGACGACACAGTGCCACCACTGCGATGACGATCTGGGCTCCGCTCAACACACACTAGAGGTGTGCCTCGCGTGGGCGGACGAGCGGAGTACCCTGGTCGCTACAATCGGGAGGGATTTGTCCCTACCAGCGGTAGTAGCGACAATGGTAGAGGACACCCACAATTGGCATGCAATGGTCTCCTTCTGTGAAGCTGTAATGCTCCAGAAGAAGGCCGCCGAGCGGGAGCGTGAACGACGCAACCCCGCTCGCAGGCGAAGACGGCGTCAAGGCGACGGCAACTCGACTCTCCCTCAGGTCTGCGGGCGTTGGAGGTGGAGCCTCTAATGACCCACCACAAGCGGATCCGAGAAGGCAACGGACTGTGTGGCGCAGTCTGCTGTAAAAGGCATTGCACACCCCGCCTTTCACAGGGCACGCGGCCCAAGCAAGGGGACGGACGCGACAGGTACAGCGGAGCAATACAACCACAGTTCCCGTTGTACCTGCAAGGCGTCGAGCTACGGAGCCACCGCGTGGTTTTTGGTCGGTAACCCAGCCCACGGGGTAGAAGTCCGACATACCCCCTTCGACCGCTCCCCGGTTGGATAGGCATGAGGTAACTCATTTTCCACACGATAAAAAAAAGGGTATTTACATACCTTATTTTGCTTGACGTTTCGAGACGGTTGCACGTTCCGTGGTTGCAAGCTGACTGGTGTAGCGATGTCACGTCTCCGAGTGCGAGGTAGAAGCGTCTATTTCTACTCCCGGGTCGTTTATTTTCGAAGTACCGGCGCAAAACACACTAACCGTATCTGTATATTGAACATTCGCCGACTGAGCATTAAAGTGCGGTGTTGTTAGCCGAATCACTGGATTCCACGCTGATGATAATTTGAAGCCATCTTCCCGATTGAAGTTTTTATGTTTTCTGATTTCGATCGCTTCACGCACAACTCTTGGGTAAAAGTGGCATTCCGTGGAGAGGACTTGGGGACGATGAAATTCAATCCAGTGATTGGTGCCCGATTGAAGTAAATGTTCCGCAATCGCCGATTTGTTCGTTTGGCGGTTTTTTACAGCTGCGATGTGCTCCTTTATACGTTCAGCGATAGTCCGCTTCGTTTGCCCTATGTAAGAGCTTCCACAGCTGCAGTTGATTTTATAGTCACCTGGGGTTTGTAGCGGTAGAACATCCTTTGGTGTGCCCACCATGTAGTATACTTTGGCCCCTGGTGTAAATACGGTAAATGCGGTATGTAAATACCTAATGCATGTTCGCGCTAATTCCCGTCTATATATATATATTCAAAACATGCAACGCGAGTGTTTAAAAAGAACTCATTTTACCGTCTATCTTTTGAACAATTGTGTTTAAGAAACAATGCTTTTAGGTTACAAATTTTTAAAGACCTATCTGTAGACACTCGTTATGACAACGATCGATCAATAGCCGTAAATAAGTACAAATCGGATTCAATACAACTGTGAAGGCAGTTGTCCGTGAGTTCACGGAAGGTAGGCAGACGACTCTGGCGTTTGATTGGTTATGTGATTCAATGTCAGAGGCTGATTTGTAGCCGCAAATCAGTACAGATCGGATTCAATACAACTGTGAAGGCAGTTGTCCGCGAGTACGCGGTAGGCAGACAACTCTGGTGTTGGGGTTTCGTGGAAACCATAAAGTCCAGGAGGGACTTGGCGATCCTTGTGAGGATGCTCAGATAAATGGGTTTCGTAGGAAACCATAAAGTCCAGGAGGGACTTGGCGATCCTTGTGAGGATGCGCAGATAAATGGGTGGCAACCGAGTGACTGATTTAAGTCATGGTTTAGTAACTGGAGGTTACTAAATGGTGGCAACCGAGTGACTGGTCGACTGCCTGGTTTAGTAACTGGAGGTTACTGAATGGTTATGAATCACATGTAGAGCTTTAGTTATTTGATTTGATTATAACGTGAGTCTATGATAATTGACTGTATTGTCAGTGATGCTCTGAATCCAGGTCCTGTAATAGTAAGGAATGTAAAGTAGGAGGTAATTTTGTAAAAAAAAAATTGGAATCCCAACACTGTTTTGATTCAACCCTTACCTGGGTTAAGTCAGGAGTGATGGAGCAATGTGATACTGTGCGTGTAAAATTTTGTTACAGACTTGTTGACAGTTTAGACGTGTGTCTTGTAGGATGGCCGTATCGGATTAGTCATCAGAACGGGACGTGAATTGACTACGAAACGGAAGTGCGAAGATTGCGCGCTTCGTGTTCAGTAATACAAAATACATAGTTATAGTCAGTTTTGTTATTTGATTTGGTGTGAACTTATAACAAACTGTGATGGTGTTTAGAATGTGACGAGTGTCATCAATTTCAATCTAATATAAAGAAGCGGCGATAGCCCAGTGTTGTACGTAACGGACTACCGAGGCGATGGTCTCGGTTTCGATCCCCAGTTACCCCGGGCACACACCTCTGACTTTTCGAAGTTATGTGTGTATTAAAATGTTAATTATCGCTCGCTTAACAATGTGGCCGGTAGATGGCAATAGGCCCCCCCTCTATTACATTGGGACCGAAACATAACTGGCGAAGTGTAGGTGTTTAATACACCTCTGCCTTTCCCTTCGTGGATAAAAGGCGTGAAGTTATGTTTATAAAGTACTTAGCCAAGTAACGTAAAGATATGTAGCGATTTACGCATGTACCCGTAGTCCACGCCGCTCCACGTTGTTCTATGTTAGTGGCCTAATAAATCTCTCTAAAACTTTCGAATTCCGTCAATATTTTAGAGGCCTATGTTTTAATCTAGCGGATTGCCTGAAAAATTTTTTGGGCCGAGGCTTTGCAAATATTTCAGTGTTAGGAAGGTTCATTTTGAAGTATTTCAGTGTGCGGCAATTGAAATTGTTTATTTTTTATTTTGTCACGCCTGTATCCTTGAAGGGGTAGGCTTAGGTGTAATATTACACCCACATTTCACCTTATGAATTGTAGGTTCCACGTAATAGAGGGCGAGCCTTATTACCGTTACTGGGCACTTTGTCAGACTCCGTGCTGCTACTCAGAATTCGCTAAAATTCAGTAAAACTTTTGCCCAATCCGGGCATCAAACCCGAGACCTCCTGATCAGCAGATGCATATCCACTGGACTCCGAAGGTAGTTTTTTGAACTTAGTTTTATAGATTTGAAGTATTTTGTTCTTATTTTGTATATTTTTTATTGACTCATCATTATCAGCCTGCCCTAGTCCATTGCTGGGTATAGGCCTCTCTATGGCATACCAGTAAGCCCAAATTCCGGCTCTTTGTATCCAGCCACTGCAAGCAACTTTGCGGATCACGGATGTCTTGACTCCACCTAGCCGGAGAGCGTCTTAGGCTACGTTTGCCTAAGCGCCCACTGCTGAACACGACCACCTACTCCAACGCTTGTAGGCAACAGTTTTATTGAACGTTGAAGAATTAAATATGTCACTTTTATACTGGCCAAATATTTTAGTTATCGGAATTCGATATTATAGGAATTTAAACTTTCGTGTCAATTTAAACTTATTTTAATTGTCTTTCGGGATATATACCACGTACCTTTGTTTGGAGTAACCGATATTTCGGCACTGTTGCAATTAAGACGCTTGTAACAGTGCCGAAATATCGGTTACTCCAAACAAAGGTACGTGGTATATATCCCGAAAGACAATTTAAAGTAAGGAATTCGATATTGTTTAGACGACTATCATATTGTATCCAAATTTAAACAATGTGAGTTGCTATAAAGCGATACTTTTTATATATTAGTAGCAGTTGGTTGCGGTTAACGATAACGGAACGAATAGTTACATACAAACATACATATGTATGACTCACGCCTGTTTCCCGGAGGGGTAGGGGGGAGAGACTACGGAACGCCATTTGCAACGATCCTGACATACCTCTCTTGCTTCATTCACTCCCATCAAGTTTCTCATGTATGCTACTCTTCTGTTTAGGGTACTTCTGACCTGTCCTTTTTTTAGCATGACCAATCTGGTCAGAGAACGTCCACCTAGGTCTTCCTTTTTGTCCTGACCCGTTCACACTTGCCTTATATATCTTCTTTATCAGTCTTTCGTCATCCATCCTCTCCATATGCCCAAACCATCTTAACATATTTTTCTCGATGCTTGTCACTACATCTTCTTTTACCCCACAACACACTCTTATCACACAATCCTTTACTCTGTCGGACACAACAAACATACTTGTGTACACAGTGCTCTCATTTCTACAGCATTAATTCTACTTCCAAGTCTCTTCTGCTATACCCAACTTTCACTACCATACATAAGGGTAGGCACTAATACCCCTTTATGCACAGCCAAACGTGCCTTTTTGGACACGTTTTCACTGTTCATAAAGGCTAATGTTTAACTTACCACCAGGAATAGTAACTTATAACAGACAAAAATAGTAAATGATCACCAAAATGAAACCTGCATTTTAATGTAAAATTATAACCAAAATTTTAACATTTCGCTATCCTATTTAAGCAAAATTTCTCCAAATAAATCATTGTTAACCCAAAAGTAGTAAACGATCACTAAAATTAAGCCAGCATTTTAATGTAAAATTATAACCAAAGTTTTTTTGTTAGTTGTATTAAAAAACCAACACATAAATTGGATTTGGTTACACCACCTACTTTAATAAACTAAGTTGACGGAGCCCTACTTCGCAGAGCTCCTATTTTTTAATTAAGGATCACAAGGGAACCTAACATAACCTATTTATTTGGTGATCATTTACTTCATTTGATGTCCGAATAAAATTTGAAGTGCAGTCGTGACTAAAATAGCTAGTACTATTGTAATTTTAGACTTTATTTTTCTGGTATTTAGTATATGTTTGTGGTTAAAGAACTAAGGGTATCAAAGCATTTTATGGTGGTCATTATATTTAACCCCGTTCATAAATGCCTTCAGAGCTGCATTCTTCTTTCAATATCTTCATTATTCTTACGATCTCTTGTAAACAACGTACCTAAGTATACAAACTCATTCACTTGCTCCACTTTTTGTCCATCGATCAAAACATTACAACGCAACCGTAACGCATTCCTCCTTTCCAAAAACCATAACTTTCGTTTTATTTACATTCACTTTAATTCCTTTCCTCTCTAACGCACCATGCATGATTATTACCATCTCCTGCAACTCTTCCGCTGAAGACGCAAGTATAACCTGATCATCAGCATAAAGGAGGTATTTGACAAGTTACCCATTCTTCTTTAATCCGCAGTCACTATCTTTAGATCTTGCAAACAACTGTCCATGAACAGGTTAAACAGGCACGGCGACGCTACATATTCCTGTCTAACACCTGTTTCGATGGTAAACTAGTCAGTGTATGCCCCGTTTATCCTAACACAAGCGCTAGAATCCTCATAAATGGATTTCAGAGCTTGAATGAGGCTGCTGTCCACCCCATTCATTGACAGCACCCATTACACTTCATTCCGCACCACTTTATCGTAAGCCTTTTCCAAATCCACGAATGCGCAATAGACCTTTCGACCTTTGGTCAAATCTTTTCGCCTGTGCTTCGCAAGGAAAAAACCTCATCCATACATCCCATATCCTTTCGGAATTCCGCTTGTACATCCCATATTTTCTTGACGGTTACTTTCATAACTCTTTCAATCAGTACCTTTGCATACAATTTGCCGACAATGCTGAGAAGGCTAATGCCTCTATTGTTTTTGCAGTCTTGTTGCGAGCCTTTTCCCTTATAAAGAAGCACAACTACAGCTGTGGCCCAGTCATTAGGTACTGCAACATAACCACTGCAACATACACGATGCAAATAGTATCTCAGTGATTTGCCATATATTACATCAAGGCGTCTGGCCAACGTGGTATAGTGAGCTAAATTCTCCTATTAACTCTCAATATTATTGTCCAGCAATGATCTACGAAAAGCTGCTATAATTTAATAAAGCTGCAAAACTTTAATTTGTTTGGATACTGATATCCAAAAGTCTGTAATATATTTTGACTCTTATGAAGATTTGTTTTATGATTATGATATGTTTAGTAAATATAATGGCAGTATAAATAATAATGGAATTAGAAACATCTTTCAGAACTTAAATTATTTGTTAAGTGCATTTTCAACCGAAAACAATTTGCAGTACACTCACACAACTGAAAATATTATTACACAATCTAATACGGAACAGGTTGGAAATAAAGAATTGTTATTTCGAGGCAAAGCAGCAAAAAATCACATTGTTTCACCAGAATATAGCGGGTATCCTAAATAAAAAAGATTTATTTGAAATTACAATAGCAAACCTGGAGAAACAATGCGATCAGATTTATATTATCTGTCTTACAGAAACGTTCATAAAAAGAGGCTCAGAGAATAACGTTAAAATCGATAATTATAGGCTGGCGCCATCATTTTCTAGGGCTAACCAGTGAAAAGGCGGCTCTTGTATTCTTGTAAGGAAAAATCTAGAATTTAAACCAATTAATAAGAAAGTGGAACCAATACCCTTTGAGTTTGAATACTGTGGTGTAGAAATAATGTCTCTAACACTTATTGTTATATGTATCTATAGTGTACCGAACCCCAACGGAACACGGTTTTTGCAATATCTAGACACACTTCTAAAAAGCATTTGTTCAAAAACAAACAAGAATAATTTGCTGTGCGGTGATTGGAATATTGATTTATTAAAATCAAATAACTTAACAAAAGATCTTTAGTAGGGATAGAGTATAGGTAATATTTTCAAATCATAACATAAAATGTTATATTTTATCTCCTACAAGAAAACAATCTTGTTTGGATCTGATAAACTCCAATATAACCAACGTTACACCAAAAATCCATTATTTGGGGTTATCAGCCATGAAACCGGTCAGAGTATTTCATTTGGGACTGAAGTTGTCAACGATGCATCGCGGTATGGACAATTTTGGTTTGAAAAGCGTAGAGATTACAACGAAGAAAATAGAGAAAAATTTCGTTTTTGCATAGCAGCTCTCTCGTTTAATTATATCTACGCATTAAATGACATAAATGATGCCTTTGATACTTTTCGCAATACTTTGACACTTTTTTATAATCTTTGCTTCCCATTAATAGATGTAAAAATAACAAACACACCAGTGAAGGCTAAATGGATTTCCAAAGGGTTAAGAAAATCATGTAGAAACAAGAGGATGCTTTATTTTCAATATATACAGTCACTGTATAATGAAAATATTAACCTTAAACGATACAACATATATAAAACAATGTTAAGAAGATGCACACTGCAGGATCAAAAGAATATTAATACCAAATACATATATAACTCGAAAAACAGATGTAAAGCAGCATGGCAAATAATAAGAAATAACTTTAGCTCAGAAATAAACTGTAAAGATATAAAAGCAATAAAAATCGATGGTATAAATTACACAAACCCAAATGATATAGTGAATAACTTCAACAACTATTTTATAAATATGACGAACAGAAATGATGATGCCAAGCCCAAAATCAAAATGTCTAATACAATTGAAAATAAAACAAATACCATATTTTTAAATCCAGTAGATTGTAAAGATGTATATAAAACCATAATGACGTTAAACAACACTAATTTCACAGGTTTTGATGAAATTAACACAAAAATACTAAAGACCTGTGCCACAAGTCTATCACATCCGCTAACCTATTTGATAAATCTATCATTTGAGTGCGGCAAATTTCGGACTCGTCTGAAATACTCAACAGTGAAACTGATTTATAAAAAAGGAGATAAAACCGATATGAACAACTATCGTCCAGTTACCCTAATCCCAGTAATATCGAAGATCTTCGAAAAGTTGTTACACAATCAACTATACAACTGCTTAATAAAGCATTACATTCTAAAATCAGAACAATTTGCGTTTCGAAAAAACAATTCAACCACCGTAGCTTGTTTCACACTCGTGAAAAATATTACGGAACAATTAGATAAAAAAATACCAATAGTTTCCATATTTCTTGATATGTCCAAAGCTTTTGACTTCGTTTCTCATAATCTACTACTACAAAAGCTTGAAAAATATGAAGTTAGAGGTAATGGGCTAAATTGGATAGCAAGTTACTTGTCAAATCGTGTTCAGTGTGTTGAAATGCCATATTTATCAGGTCGATACATAAAAATTGTGTGAGGGAGACATTTGATTGTCGTACCTCATAATATGCAAGTACCTATTCCATATTTTATTTCCACGATAGTGTGATCCCTTCTGTGTAGATAATTTGGAAGAGAATAGAATAGAAGACATCGGGTTTTGACACGGGTGAAATTCCAGAGAATGTAAAACTGTCTTGGAACTTGCAGCGAATTCGATCAAAAGTATATAGGGATTTATTGAATCCAATCCGTCCTTCCTTCCTTGGGAGAGAGAAAAGAACTTCAAAACTGTATCTAAATATAAATCTGTTCCCTAAATAGCTATGAAAAAAAACCACTAGAATTATGTGAATCATTTCTCATAGTTGTTCAGACTTAAGTCCGGTAACTTTTATTGTGTAATTCGGTAATTGCTCCGTGAAGGATTAGTTGAAGTACACTTGCTGAGATGCTTTGGCTAGAGAATCGCGTTAGCAAGATTTTTATGAGTGGTTCCTTTGTGAAAAATCGAGTACGGAAAAATTCAAATGGAAAACTAGATGACCTTCTTTATTTGACGAGATAAACTTCTGTTGGATTCGTAAATAATAATGTATACTTATGTTTATTTCAAGAGTACGGTTCTAGGAACTACTTATAACATGTGTATCAAAAATAATCTTAATAATTGCAAAGTTGCAAGCTTAGGCTTTGGAATATTATCATTCCTCGAATGAATTTTTTTGGTTTTGTAGTTGAATATTGATTTATTTTTATTTACAAACCACATACAGAATATAAAAGAATACTAGACTTTGCCCGAAGCTCCACGAGCCATTCACGTGAGTCGTTTTGATGGGCAGAGATTATGGGCAGAGATTCCAAAAATCATTTCCAAGTGCAAGAGCACTAGGCGTATGAGAATACGCTTCCTCTATCTAGGGAACATACATTTCAAAATGCCAAAGTTCAGCTTCCTGCGCCCACAAGATCTGGCAGTGCGTTGTCAGTCAGTCAGTCAGTAAGGCAATATTTTTTTAGAATACAGATATATTTGACAGTTGAAAATATCCTCATGTACCAAGTACATATAAAATGCAGTTTTCTTATGCATTATCACAGAGATGTGACTTCAATTAACTTTTATGGTAGTCAAATTGAGAAGCATACATGTTTTTGTAGCTTTTTAGTCAGTATTTTTAATCAAGGGCTGGCCGTCGACAGCCGCGCTCAACTTTGTCAATCAACGTCATGATGGAATTGTCACCATTATTTGGGTACGTACACATCAGTTGCGTACAATGGTGTTGATGCCCGATTCGAATTAATTGAGATAACCATTGCAGACAATTTGCCAGCAAATAAATATTATTAGTTGACCTTTTTATCTATATTCATAAATTTAATTACACCTCTAATACTTGTATTTATAAACAACAAAGTAATAAATGAGGCATATAGATTCAAAAGCAACTAAGTGACTTCATATCGAAATAGCAGAAAATGAAAAAATCGTTTTTCTAGTTTTAGAATAGGTATTTTTATATTTGTAATGACTTTGGATGTAGGGCTTGTGATGTATAATAATAATAGGTTTTGGTTGTCTTTTTCTATGGTTGCTATTTAATAAGCTTAAAAATATCAAAAAATCGAATCACTTAGCTGCTTTTAAATATGATATGAGGGCACTTAGCTGTATTTGATCCTAAATTTAATTTTTAAATGTAATTTTAAGGGCCTTAGCCGGGTTTGTTTCTTGTTATAAATTTATGAAGAGATGATACTAAAAGAACACTAGATGGCTCCATACTTAGATCATTTTTTGAAAATGTGGCACTTAGCTGCTTTTGATTCTATATGCCTCAAATATAAGCATAAGTTTAAGTTTTTAATAACTTTGAACATTTTATTGACGGATAATCATGAACAGCTCACGTAAATTGAAATGAAATTCTGACTCAAAAAATGATTAACCTCCCTTTATATGACTATTAAAACTTGACGCAAACGGTCGGGCACATGATAAATTACAGGGATTACTGAGGTGAGCTCATTTTACTTAAACACGGTTAAGATTTCGGGACCGAAACTGTAAACAAAGAAGTTAAAATTGCGGCTTTACAATCAGATTATGAACTTCACTTATAAAGGTCATTGGGCATATCTGACCTGCTTTGCGAACAGTGGCGGACATTAACCAAAATAGTTTTCAACAAAGGGGAATAATAAAAAGAGAAAAATTTCATTGCATATAATTGTTTGATTAAAAATCGTCGGAGAAAAATGTTCAGGATCCTTTAAAAAAGAAAACAAACGGTATCAAAGGTTTTTATTTCATCTTATAAAGGCATAAAAATAATATCCAAATGAGCTAATGTTTAGAGATATGTTATACGCTGTCTCTTTCGCACATTGAAAAGTTTTTTTTTCGCACATTAAATAGCTGCGCCCATATCGCTAGCATTGTTTATTATGTCTTGGGCCATACAACTGCAGGAAGCAACAGACGCACCCGTTGCCTTTTTAAATGATCTTATGATTGCTTTGGATCAAATTGAATAAAACATATTTTAATGAATTAGCATTTTATTTTTCTTATCTATATCATTAACTAGCGGACGCCCGCGACTTCGTCGGCCTCATTCAGTGATCTCGGAGGAATATCGGGATAAAAAGTAGCCTATAACCTTTCTCATGAATGTGGCTATCAGACACAAAATATTTTTTCAAATCGGATCAGTAGTTTCAGAGATAAAGAGTATGGATATATACATAGATAACACTTGATTTTTTTGAGATTCCCGTAGCTCACATTAATGCGACTAATGCCATAGTAAATGAGAGCCATAGATGAATACACTCTGCTTTATTGCGTTTGTGTCCGCCATGGGTATGGTTTCCATACTAAGGTGCCCATTTACTATTCACAACAGCCTAAAGAATACTACATCCCTGAGTGCGGCGTTCTAAAGTCTCTTTTTGTTTACAGATCATGATGGATGAGACGCGAGCTGATACAAAGCAACTGTAGTCTGTGGCTTAGTCAAAATGTTGCACCGAACATCATCGTCGAGGCGACGGCGAGCTTCTAGGAGTGCAGCCACGTCATCCCAAGCGCGTTCTCCTAGAGCATCAGCACAAGCGTCAAGAAGAGCCTCGTTGGCGGCTACAGAAACCGATGAGGAAATGGAACCAACCGCTCTTCCATCTCAAAGAAGCCCACGGGCCAGTCTATTTCCAGACGCTGCACTGGATGTATACCATTGCAGTCCTCGCCACTTCTAGTCCCAGAACCCCGGTCGGCAAGAAACTCTATAACTGCCGACACTGCACCACCTTTACATAGAAACAGTTTAGCTCCGTCTAGAAACAACTTAGCAGTCGATATGACATACGGGTCCAGATTAAGCTTAAACCCACAAGACTTCAATCGTAGTCTAAGAAACAGTATTGCGCCTGATGCGACCGCCAGAAGTCCGAGACGTAGTTTGGTGCCTGAAGGTACATCATGGAATCAGCCAAGGAATTCTTTGGTTCCGGATGTGGGAAGAAGTCCGCGTCATTCTGTAGCCAGTATTCAAATCGACCCGGCCAGAAGCCAAAAAGACTTGGGACCAAGTCCGAGAACTAGTCCAAGAGGTAGCATAGCTCAGGATCAAACATTAATAAAGAAGGACATACAAAACATTAGGAGTCCTAGAGGTTCTCTGATTCCTGATTCACAGAGGAGTCCAAGAGGAAGTATTGCACCTTCTGAGAGGAGTGCACGAGGTAGTTTAGTGGCTGGAATAGAAGAAACAACGAGAGTTAGTCCCAGAGGAAGCCTAACTCTTACATTTCAAGAACCTCTCGTATCAAGAGAAAGACGACCAAGTGAAGATAGCCAAACTGCTGGTAAGTTCGATATTTTTTACGAAAGCATTATTTAAGTTGTTATCAAAATAATAATGAATACTAAGGCTCAAATTAAATGTCAAATATCAGCAGGTCTAAAAACAAGTCAGACATAATCACTCAAGTAAAATGGTATCACGATCACGTACCAGAATATTTTCCATATTCATTTCTAAAACAATTTCAAGCTTGTGTTAACTAAACAAAGTAATTTTATTAGTCTCACTAATTTAATCAGTGTTCTTAATTATATTTTGTTGTATGATTTATGTTCGGCTTACTGTGAGTTCATTAGTTATCAGAGCGAGTTCATAAATAATTTAATTCATTATTAATTCGTTTTCTTTCTTGTGATTGAGAGTTTGTGTCGAGAGTTCTGTACGATCCTCTGACTTGTTTACGCTTAGCGTTAATTGTAAAAGTTAAAGTAGAAAATTAATTTTGTACTGGAATATTTGTTGGAACTTTGAAATAAAGTTCCTGTCAACTTTTATCAGGCCATATTTAATACTGAACGTATTATTATTACCAGAGTATGGATGATGACTTGGCTAGGATCTTCTTGTCAGTCTATTGGATTTCTCATAACAAGGAATCAATGTACATTTTTTTATATGTGCCACGATTTATCCAGGTAACCGAGGCAGAAGCATGTCTCCGTACAGAGCGTCGCTTGCGAGCCGACAGACTGGCACCGGTGCGCTCTCTGACACCGGCTCCCGGCGGGCTTCCAGCTCGGTCAGTCAGGTAACCGTTTTGCTTCATAGATACACTTTATTTGCGTCAGCGGGGCTAGCACAGACTGTCTTGATATGGCTAGATATATGAAGACTCACAAAGGCGAAACTTTATGTGCTGAGCGCGATCTTCGTTTGGTGATTTCTTTTTAATTTGTATGGAGCTTTTTTGTTGAATTTTGGGATTAGATCTCTGTTTGTTAGTTGTTCTGATATTATTTGTTTTATAATTATTAATAGACATCGATGGTTTGCTTCTAGTTAATACGTTCGACTTGATGTGTACGGAGTGCTTTTTTCGGTTTTAGAATATGAGGCTTGTATGTTCTTTTTATTTTATTAATTTGTTTTATTAATATTAAAGCACTGAAAATTTCTGTTTTGGTGGCAGCTAAGAAGTTTGATGGATATCTAGCCGTGTTGAGATTGGTTCGTGTTGGCCCTGTGTGTATTAGAAGTAGACTCCTAATTTTTGCTTTGCAGGTATATAAGACTACGTGGCTGCATAGATATTGCTTCAAGTTTTTCATGCTTTTCATAAACGATTATCTTTAAAGTGATTATTAATATATAGTTTAGTATAACTCTTCTGTCGAGCCTTAGTACAAATTACTTATTTTAGATATTTATGTATAAGTTTAGAAGTAGAAACTGAACTTTAGAAGTATTTTAACTTTTAGGTATTTTTCGTGAAAAGCAATTTGGCAATATAAGGTAATGATTAGAATACTTGTATATCACAACACAGTTTTCAATAGGGACTTTGATAAAAAAGCAATATTCATGCAATCAAATTATTTTAACCAGGTTTGTTAGTAGTCAGAATATGGAACGCTAACACTCGTCAGGAATTTTCCATTTACAGTGATAACGGTTGGGTATGTTGAATACAAAGTACCAGTCGTTTGGCGTGGTTCTAAGTCTGCTGACTGTGTTGGGTATCATGTTAAGAGAAATTAACAAGTTAAATTTGATATCTTGGTGCTTATCAATATTTATTTATTTATTTATTTTATTTCAGGTCCTTCACAGCTGACAATTATTATGTCTAATACAATATTGCAATTTACACAGTACGCCAATTACGAAGTACACAGATAAACTATCTATATAATATGTAATTAAGAGTAAACATTAGGCTTGTGCCTTCACAATATTAACAATTTCTTATTTTAATAGGAACGCGAGTAGTAAGAAATGTAGGCAATGGCATATCCTTGGGTATATGTATGAGTGTGTCGGTGTGTGTCCGCTTGTGCGTTTGTGTGTGTAGGTATGTGTGGCTTGTCTGAGTAGTTGGTGTATGTAAGTGTGTGTATCGGTAGATGAGAATGAATGAAAAAGGTTTACTAACTCCAACGGGCATAATTAGTAGGTATTTTATCTACTTGTAGCGTTATTATGTTGAATCAGGGTTTGCAACAGTTTGTTTTTGTAGGTATTGCGTGTAGTGTTAAAGGGATCTAGTGAAGAAAAAAGCTTGTTATATGTGTCAGGTATACGAGTAAATAGTGACATTTTTAAGTATCGTGATAATGCGGATGGGACCGATAGTATATGAATAGAATATGAATAGTGTGTGCGATCTATGTGCCTTAAGTACTATAAGTGATAGTTATTTGTGTAGATATAACCAGAAACCTTTAAACATGTTGCTGGCACCGCCTATATTGAGTCTTTATATATGCAATTTTCAAAAGTTCGGCAAAAAACAGGTAAAATAATGTATGTCGCGGTCATCACTACTACAATCGATGACGGTTGATGTGACTTTTTTAAGCATAACTTAGGACAAGGGTCATTAGGTAGAATAGAATAGAATATCTTTATTTGCTGTAAACAGGGTACATTACAAATGTTGATTTCATGATAATATAATGATATAAAGGTGCAAGCCGGTTTAGCCAATTTTAAATAGCATGCAAAATCATAATTATTTAATAGTATTAATGTCATATACATATTTATTAATAGGTTAATTAGGCATTCATTACACCGAATCATAATTGTTTGATAAAAACTCTTGAATAGAATAAAAGTTTTTCTGCATGAGCCAACTACGTAACGCTGGTATAAATTTATTTGTGGGCAGTATTTTTACAAAATTTGGTAATTTATTGTAAATTTTAATACTCATGGCGTATGAATTGTTTTGAAGCCGGCTACTTCTGGGTATCATATTTAAAACAAGCCTGTTAGGATTTTTTATATTGTCACGTCGAGTGACATCTTTTGCCTGTTTAAACGAATCTGGATTTTGTTTTATAAATTTACCTATTTCTAATATGTAAAGACAAGCTAATGGGAGTATTCGCTACAAAGAAAGGTCGACATGATACTTCAGGGGCAATATCGCAAATCGAACGCATGCATCGTTTTTGGGCCACAACCACTTCCTGTATGTGAGAGCTGTTGCCCCATATTAGTAACCCAAATCTGAGGACGGATTCTACGTATGCAAAATAGGCTGTACGTGCAATGTTTTGGTTTATTACTTTTGCCAATTTATAAAGTGCATATGAAAAACCGTTTAATTTGCTATTTTTTCTACTTGTTCTATCCAATAAAATTTTGAATTTATTTTAATTCTCTCTCTTTTAATTCTCTTCTCATTAATTATTATATTATTATTATTAAAATTATTGAACTTAATGATGTGTGTCTTTGATAAATTTATTCTAAGATTATTTTTATTCAACCAATTAATAACTAAAGTCAGAGTATTGTAAATGTCATTTTAATGTTGTTTGATTGTCATATTTTTATTTGTAGTCACTATTATCGTTACGTCATCTGCAAACAGTATTGTTTTATGTTCTATAACATCAGGTAAATCGTTTATGTACACCAGGAAAAGTCTAGGTCCCAATACACTTCCCTGGGGAACTCCGAATTCATTTTTTTTGTATTCTGATATATGTTTCTATATAGTCATTTGAGTTCAATTGAGAGATATCCACACTTTGAATCCTATCTTCTAGGTAAGTTTTTAGCCAGTTATGTGCTGGTCCTCTTATACCATACTGTTCCAATTTTTCCAAAAGCAGTTTATGTGAGACTAAATCAAACGCTTTTGACATATCGAGGAACATAACTGTTGTATATACTTTGTCATTGACTTTCTGTAGAATATCATTAACTAAGAAAAACATAGCGTCCCTAGTAGATTTATTTTTTTGAAATCCAAACTGATTTCGGTCTAATATTTCATACTTGCCTAAGAAAGATGTTAGTTTATCATACATGGTTTTTTCAAACAATTTAGAGAATATTGGCAGGATAGTAAATGGCCTATAATTTTTTATGTCAGTCTTTTCTCCTTTTTTGTATAGTGGTTTAACTACTGAATATTTTAGCTTATTTGGAAACGTACCAGTGTGTAGTGACAGATTTACAAGAAAAGTAATTATAGGCGTCAATTGAATACTACAAGATTTTATGATTCTGGTACAAGCTGAATCATAACCTTTAGATTTGGTGTTTCCCAGAGACATTATGAACTTGTGGTATTGTAAGTGACTTTTGAATTATCTATCAACTCTAATACTCAATAACAAGACGATCGACCATTGTTTTTTGATTGGTTGATAACGCAAGTAATACTTGGAAATTTTAATGTATAGCTTAATGTAATTGTTTACCATCAGATAGTCAGATATGTATCTTATTTGTATAAAAAACAGTTCAATATTTTATAGCCGATAAATATAAAATACCACAAATATTTTATTTCTCTCTGCGTATCAACTATTTATAAATTATTAATTTTATACCTAACATCAGATAAAATGGTTATAATAATATTTTTATGTGCTATCGTGAATATATTGAAACATTTTACAGATGAAGTTAAATAACTTTTCTCAATATTTATTGCTTTATTTTACTGTGTATCATAAAATCGCCTCTCCTTTTTATGGATGGATTTACTGATCAAGTTTTCAGTGACCTTAGTATTCTTATGCGATAACACAGAAGACTTGGAGAAAGACATGGATAACACAGAAGACTTGGATAACACAAAAGAAAATTTCTGGTCGAGTGCAAGTCTGACTCGCACTCCAAGTGTTTCTGACTTCTGGCAAAAGACAACCATATTTTAATTGCTTGAATGGCGTTCAGTAGTATAATACCTACAATTTCTGTAAAAAATAAATTCTCTACTGGCGTTAGGGACAGTGGAGGTTTCATTGCAGCGTTACGTTGGCACGCTTCATATATGAATTCTAAAAAGCTTCGCTCTAATATGCCTACTTATATGTTGTAAATTACACGTGCATTTATTTCGAGTATTCGATACTGTTGTAAGCGATCAGATCTCGAAAGTACTACTTATCCGTTGCCGGGAGATAAAACATACTAATATTGTATATGCGAAAGTGTGTTAGTTTGTTCTACACCTTAACTAATAATCAGATATTAATGAAACGACTGCCTCGTTGGTCTCGCGGCATAAATGTGCGCGTGGGATTGGGAGGTCTCGGGTTCGATTCCCGGGTCGAGCCAAGTGTTATTGGGTTTTTCCGTTAGGAAATTCTCAGCAGCAGCACGGAGTCTGGTAAGGTGCCCGGTATGGCAATAGGCTCGCCCCTATTACGTGGGACCTTCGGGGATACAGGCGTGAGTCTATAAAAAAAATATATAATTAAACTTTACAGTTATTGCTATAATAGAACTAATTCGCGGTTCTTTAACCCTTCATCACACATATCCTTATTTAAGTTTATTGAACAATCCATTGTATGAAAATTTACTACATTGAATAAAATCATTTTTTATATCTAAAATCTTGTCATCAGCCTTTAACAGTCCACTGCTCGACTAAGCCTCTCCTTTGAAAGGAGGAATTGGCCTACTATACCACGCTGGCCAAACGGGTTGGTATAGGGTTTGTATCAAGTTTTCCTTCTCTTACAGTGCTGTTCTCTGCTATAATATGCTCCCTCTGTCGGCTTTTACGACACCCATGGGATGATATGGGGTGGTGACATTCCGTATTCTTAATCCGTCACCACACGGTCGAATCTCGTACAGTACTCTCTCGTACTCTAAAATCTTGTACAGGTAACTAAATAGTTACCTATACAAATTAGAAATGAACTTCTATTTTTCAATGTGTCTTCTATAGTAATGGATAAACACGCTGCCTCGCGGGGAGAGCTTAATCTAAGTCCTACCCTCATCCAATGCATACCACTATGTACCCATATCCACTTTCGCAAACCTGTATCTGTCTTGCCTACGTTAAGCTTTTAATTAAGCCGAACCATAGAATATGTAATAGAGTACAACCCCAACGAGATATACAATTATTGTATGAAGTGTTGTTATTGCGCATTTGGTGGTTGTAACGATGCGGATAGACGTTTTTTTATTTTATTTATTGGATTTCATACACATAATGTACATGTATCGGCTGACTTAATGCCTGAGGCATTCTCTAACAGTCTACCTTTGGGTGATGCAGAGATATATGAAGTAGATGCAAGCTGAAGTGTTAGGGACTAATATAGCATTATTTATATATACAAATCTATAACTACATAATAATTACATACAATACATATATACATAAAATAAAATTAACTATAATATATATATATATATATATATATATATATACTACTGCTACGCCGACGGTGCTGGGTGACAATGAACAGATCGACGACAGGTATGTACACTGACACGACGCGTCCTACTCGAAACACACTTCCCAGGCTGCGTCCTCAGCCCGGTAATAACGTGGCACGATACACAAACAGTGGCGACCGAACACGAGTGGAGACACGCCAATACCGTGGTCACAGAGGAAAATCTCCGACGGGCCACCGATAGCTTCCAACCCTCCAAAGCAGCCGGACTGGATGGCATCTTTCCAGGGTTATTACAATGGCGGGGGGGGGGGGGGGGTGAAACTGTCCGTAAAAGACTTTTGGCAATCATGAGGGCTAGCCTGGGTCTCAGATAGGTACCGAAGAGATGGAGGGAAGTCAAACAAATGTTTATACCAAAACCAGGCAAAACAGACTAACAACCAGACTATACCAATGCAAAGTCCTTCAGACCAATAAGCCTGACCTCCTTCATGCTTAAAGCGTCTGCGAGAGGGAACTAAGAAGTGGAGCACTTAAGCACCTACCGTTACATGCCAACCAACATGCATACAGCTCAGGGAAATCGACGGAATCGGCCTTACACACATATCGGCCACAGGTCATGAACCAGATAGAAGCTGCTATACAACAAAAAAGCATCTGTCTGGGCACCTTCATTGACATAGAAGGAGCCTTCGACAAGACAAACTTTTTCAGCATAAGCAACGCCCTAGCCAGGCATGGTGTGGATCAGATGCTCATACAGTGGATCCACAACATGCTCAGCAAAAGGGTAGTGCGCCTGCACGGCGACACCCAGACAGCCTTGATAACTAAAGGGTGCCCACAGGGAGGTGTACTCTCCCCGCCATTGTGTAACTTAGTCATCAATGAACTCATAGACAAACTCAACGCGAGATACTTCTACACAATAGGTTATGCAGATGATCTAACCATTCTCACCTCAGTTAAGGTAACCAGTACAGTGTATGAACTCACCCAACAAGCCCTACGCATAGTAGAGTGGTGGTGTAATGAGTACGAATTATCTGTAAACCCGACCAAGACCGAACTAGTTATGTTCACACACAAACGCAGCGCGCCTCTGTGTGTGGGTACTTACCGAATGCCCAGGTTATTTAATACAGAGCTTAAGCTGTCTACCGAGGTCAAATACCTGGGTGTCCCTCTCGACAGCAAATTGACATGGAACAGCCACATGAAAAATAAGCTCAACAAAGCCAGCATTGTCTTCTGGCAGCGCAAGAAGATGATAGGCAAACGCTGGGGCCTATCCCCCAAAATTGTCTTATGGCTCTATAAGACAATAATACGTCCGATGATAAGCTACGGCGCAGTAGTGTGGTGGCCTCGGACCAACGTAAAAACGGCCGCCAACAAGCTTCAAAAGCTTCAAAGACTTGCATGCCTAGCGGCCACGGGCTGCATGAAAACTACACCTACAGCGGCACTCGAGGTGTTGTTGGACCTACAAGAGGAAGTTACGATGTCAGCAGTTCGGCTAAGAGCTCTGAAGCTCTGGAAAGACACCAATACACCGCACACTAGCAACTTAAATACACTACTCAAAGAAGTTCCTCTAACACAAGCCATTGGTGACCGAATACCGAAAACATTTGTGTTCGACAAGAAATACAAAATCCAACTGTACGAGGATCTACACGGAGGAGCGGTTAACCACAACGAGCTCACGATCTTCACAGATGGGTCTAAAACGGATATAGGTACGGGTTCAGGAGTATTCTCCGAGGACCTAAACATCAAGATCGCAGCACCGCTGGGAGCCTATAACACGGTCTACCAGGCCGAATGTTTTGGCATAATCCTAGCTGCCACAGCAATCATGCCACGTGAGGTAAGAAAACGATCCATTAGGATCCTCTCAGATTGTATGGCTGTCCTTTCAGCCCTCAAAAGCCATACTATCACCTCGGCACTCACACTAGAATGCCACCAGAAACTAACAGAGGTAGGTAAACTAAACAAATTAACACTGCAATGGATCAAGGGCCACAGTGGCTTAAGAGGGAATGACGCAGCCGACGTACTTGCCAGAAGAGGGGCCACTTTAAAGGTGGTGGGACCCGAGCCCATTATTCCCCTTCCTTCTGGTTTTTATCGCAACCTGGTAAGGAATAGAACCAGGACCCAGCATAACCAGTCCTGGATTGGTATCAAAACATGCAGGCAGGCCAAAGAGGCTCTTCCTGCAGTAGACGGTAAGATAGCCAAACAAGTCCTCCGGCTGTCCAAGTAACAACTTCGGACAGTCGCGGCCGCCTATACAGGACCAGAGGGAAGCAGTGGGCCACATCAAGAGCCTGCTGACCTTCCTCGAAGAGCTAGGGTGGTTCGAAAAAATACGAAAAAATACACGCCAAGACGTGGAGTTGCGGAAGTCTGTTGGTATATCCACTCGGCTATCGCCGCCTTTTAGAAAGATTAGAAAATAAAGATGTATTACAATAGCACTCGGTGAAGTTGCATCAATGTATGGCAAATACGATTTATGAAACCTACGACTTCGTGATGTCAGTAAAGGAAAAGACAGAGAGCCACTATCGTAGCTAACGGCAAGTTGCAGTCTTTCCTTGCTCTTTGCAAGTGGCACTGGACAGGGCACATAGTTAGAAGAACCGATATCAGTTACCATCAATACCATCTAGTAAGTAACGTTTGCATTTGCATATTGGGTAGTTAACTATCAAAATATACAAAATAGATATATAGTACATATGAGTACAGTTAGAAACATAAATCGTTAACAATTGAATCATAATTTATAAATAAAGAATAATAAGCAGAAAGTACCGACAGTGCGAATAAAAATAAAAATAAGTGAGGGTAGCGGCCAAATCCCACGCTTTACAAGGACGGGGCTGAGCTGACACCAGTCACGCCGCGACCACGACCGTTGTAAGATGGTCGAAACGCCGGTAAAATAGAAAAATATATAAAATATTGCGACGAAGACCCGTATTGATGAACACAAATCGCAAAAGTTGAATATTGAATATGATCAAGGAGTCTCAGTTCACAAAAGATTTTGAAGTGTGCAGCGACTTTCGTTCTTCTTCTATTCGTGTCGATGGCAACACTTCCCATACTGTTTTAGCCCAGTACTCGGTAACGCGTATCGCATTTGGCCTTGCTTGATACGTGTCGTCAAGTGTGCACGAGTCTGGGCTGGAAAAAGGTTTCTAGTCGAAATAACCTACTCCACCGTTTGGCAAATTCAAAATTGGGAGCCGCGCCTTCGATTTTACGTACCACAGGACTAGCGCTGTGTTTTTCTACGGGTGAGTATGCGTGCCCTGTATGGCATCGATCAGCATACGCCAAAAAAGTGGATATAGCACTCAACAACACGTGCCGGAAAATAACAGGATGTCTGAAACCAACTCCGGTAAAGATGTTATATCCACTGGCAGGCATTGCCCCACCAGCTATCCGCAGAGAAGTAGCTACTGGGCTTGAAAAGTGGAAACAGGAAACTGATCCAAGACATCCATTATATGGCCAAAACCCAGCAGCCAAAAGACTAAAAAGTCGGAACAGTTTTCTCCACACCATATCCACTAGAGCTGGCAACGCTTCTAAGGATAGAATCAACTTGTGGCGCGACAAATTTTCCATCCCCACCTTCATTCCACCGACAGAAAAGTTATCTCCAGGATATAAACTTCCTTGGCCAACTTGGAAGGCACTCAACAGGCTGCGCACCCAGGTCGGCAGATCCAAAGATAATCTGTCAAGGTGGGGCTATATCCACCCAAACGAAAATAAGTGCGACTGCGGCGTATCACCACAGACAATGAGCCATATGCTGACGTGAACCACAAGCGACATTCGTTGCTGTCTGTACAATAAAGTATTTAGATATTAATAAATTCTTTAAGCGCACGAAATCCAGATATTTCAAAAAAACAGCTAGCATTAGCGGAACTAGTTTGCTCGTCTTATAATGGCAGAATGTAACGATACACTATTAGAAAAGCAATGTTTCAGACTTGTCCAAAAGGTTTCCAAATGAGTGAATCTGCAAATGTATCTGTGGCCAGCCTCATGAATGTTTAGTTTCTATTCACGATGGAAACTGAAATTGCGGGCTCATATTCCACCCACGGGGTGGAGTGACAGAGGAAGTATGTGTGACTCTTAAACACAGGGTTTGGGGCCCGCCTACTAGACCATTACGATATTTTTTGACATCCCATAGCACCGGTGTTGCGCGAATTGTGGTAACATGAACATACTTTGCCGCAACTTTGCGGAGAAAGAGGCTTATTTCGTGTAGTTTATGTAGTTCTGTTAATATTGAATAGGTTCAGTAAAAACATCGAGAAGGTACACCTAATTACGTCGTAATTTTTATTTCTTTTTCAGTCATTATCGCAGCGTCGTATGACCCATTTAGGTAGTAGCATAAAAATGTCATTAAGAGCAGACGTACATAGTATAAGTATTATATATGTAGTTAAAGTACTTTATCTCGAGCTATCATAATTGCGGAAACTTATATTCCCCTCGTTAACTATGATATATTTGAAGATTCTTGTTACTAAATGCAAGAATAGTAGCTACTTTAGATTAGAAATATTTATTATCATTATATATTAGGTACTTGAAAATGTTGGCGATATGTTTGATATATGATATGCGTACAAATAGTACTATGTAATTCGTGCAAACGCGTTATGAAAATATTAAGTTTTAACATTTAAATGTTGACTTCTTTCATATCATTTATTACTATTTAAATATAGTAGTATCTTGTCTTATTACCTAAAAGATCTGTAGCCTGTTACAAATTGATGCAGAATATTTTCAATTATTTATACGTCGTAGAGCCTTGCTTACTTCAGACACTTACGGGATACTTTACGTCGATATTCTATTCTATTTATGTGAGAGGATTACTACCCTCAGTAACAGGTATCTATACTGCTGCGTTCGTTCAATGAATGAGAGTACCTGAGGGCCCATTGCCCGTTTGAGACATCCCGCTACTCCTCTTCCTATTCCCATTCCATAGGGCAGTAACGTACTTGTGTGATAACGGATAATATTTTCGGTTAGCAAACGTTAGGGCCAATATGGCAAACCACTTAACCGTTCCCATACCGGAGATGCCGAGACAACTCGACTGTTTGACTACTTAACTCTGGCAGCAGATAATGCGCACGAACAGTTCCCAAACGCCGAGTTGGTATTTTTGGGAGATTTCAATGCCCACCATGAGACCTGGCTGGGCTCTTCCAAAACGGGCCACGTGGGACGAGCTGCTCACGCATTCGCTCTCACGCATGACCTGACTCAACTAGTACTCCAGCCCACCAGGATACTAGACATATCGGGTCAAGCGCCTTCGTTGCTAGACCTTGTGCTGACGAGTAACCCGGCCCATTACAGTGTGACAGTACAAGCCCCTTTGGGTTCCTCTGACCACCGTCTGGTTCGCACTACCGTGCCATTCGCTTCACCTCCACAATCAGTGAAGGCAAAGCGACGCTTGTGGCACTCGTCAGCGGATTGGGATGGCCTGCGAGACTATTATGCGTCCATCCCGTGGTCTCAACGCTGCTTTGGTGGGAGGGATCTGTCGGAGAGTGCGTCTGCTGTTGCTGGGGAAATCATGTTGGGTATGGAATATTATATTCCATCCACTGACGTCTCCAGCAGCAGCGGAGTACGGCCTTGGTTGGATCGCGAGTGCGCCGATGCTGTTAAATAAAAACAGTCGGCTTACCGCGCTTGGATCAGGGCTCGGTCCCGTCGCGATCCGAATGTCCATCTCATCAAGGCAGCCTATAATAGCGGATCCATAAGAGCGAATGCCCTGCGCATTGCACGGTTTGGTCAAGAACTCTTGTCGCACCCACAGGCAGCCGGGGATACTGGCGATTGGCCAAAGCTGTGCAATCTAATTTCTGCCATCATTCACTGCCGCCGTTGCGATGCCCTGATTGATCACTGGCCCTTGGGCCGCAAGAGAAAGCTGACCTGCTTGTCAATCTCTTTGCGGCCAACTCCCGAATCGATGATCGTAGTGCGCAGCCGCCTTTGATTGCCTATTGCGGCCACTCCGTGCCTGATATTTAAAATCAGGCAATGCGATGTTTGCGCGACACTGCAATCTCTCGATGTCCGGAAAGCTAGTGGACCTGACGGAATTCCAGAGGTTAGGCTTAGAAAAAGCGCAGCCGAGTTGTCTCCAATGTTTACACGCCTATATCGCATATCATATGCCTCTGGAGTAGTGCTGGACGCTTGAAAAGAGGCGAACGTACAACCGATTCCTAAAAAGGGGATCATTCTGATCCGGGCAACTATCGGCCCATTGCTATCACCCCTATCCTCTGCAAGGTGTTTGAACGAATAATTAACAACCAACTCGTTCGCTACCTAGAAGATCACTCTCTCATCAGTGATCGTCAGTATGGCTTCAGACCGAAACGATCAACGGCGATCTTCTAGCGTATGTCACTCACCTTTGGGGTGAGACCATGGACAGGCATCGGAGTCGTTGGCTATTAATCTCGACATCTCCAAAGCCTTCAGTAGAGTCTGGCATTGTGCGCTTCTTTCCAAGCTTCCAGCCTACGGCTTGCCGCCTCGATTGTGCAATTGGATTGCCAGCTTCCTGCATGAGCACCGTATCCGAGTCCTTTGTGACGGTGAGTCATCGAAGTTTCTCCAGGTGAATGCTGGTGTGCCTCAGGGGTCCTTGTTATCGCCCACGTATTTTCTTCTGCATATCAATGATATGCTCACTTTTGGGGGCAAACATTGCTATGCAGATGATAGTACTGTACATGAGCGATATCTCGGATACCCTGCGGCCAAGCAAGCTGATACTGAGGAGAATAGGCGAACACTTGTTGCTGAGCTTGACTGGGTTCTGAATTGCATCTCAAATTGGGGTGATGAGCACCTGGTCGAGTTCAACGCCAAAAAAACACAGGTGTGCGCATTCTCAGCCAAGGTATCTCCATTCCTTCCCCATCCCTCTCTTCTGGACAACCCACTGCCGATTCAAGACAGCCTCAATATCCTGGGTATGGACATACGCAGAAATCTCAACCAGAAAAACTATATCGAGGGTGTCATCAAATCCGCATCTCGGAAACTCGGAGTCCCGAACAAGGTGAGGAGGTTTTTCACACCGGAGCAGTTGTGTCTGTTATACAAGAACCAGGTTCGCTCCTGCGTAGAATACTGCTCTCACCTTTGGAATGGCTCCGCTCAGTACCTATTGGACGCCCTCGATAGGTTGCAGCGGCGTGCTATCCGTATCATTGGGGATCCAGAGGCCACTAAGACTCTTGAGTCACTGCAATTACGCAGAGACGTGGCCTCAATGGCTGTCTTCTATCACATTTATCACGGTGAGTGCTCCGAAGAGCTCTTTCAACTAATCCCACCCCCTCCTTTCCTATCCCGAACGACACGTGCTGGGTAAAGGTGCCACTCTTACACGGTAGAACAGATACCGTCACGCACCAAACGGGTCGGCGCCTCTTATCTCTGCAGTACCATTAAGATGTGGAACGCATTACCAGCCTACGTGTTTCCCTCCACTTATGATCCTGGGTCCTTTAAGCAGGGCGTGAAAAAGCTATTCTCAAGGCGTCAAGGTGACGGCTATCATGCCATAATGCCATGCTGGCTGCTGGAATTATGGCCATCACTATGGAACTTCACTGACTGCTTAACATCAGACAGCATGGAGTCAATTTGTTCGGCAGAAATAAAAAAATACAATGTTTACTGTATCAGCTAGTATTCAATTAATGACTACATATTTATTTTGTCTATTAGTCCTACTCCTGCTGCGCCTAATCCGTGACTGTACTAAATTGTGTATTTATGGAGGTGCCTCAGTGGGTATCCCATCACATTCTATATTAAAACTCTCATAAGGCCTCTGCGCGTTGGACTTATGACTGTACGACTGACAAAGGGCCGTGTATTTTCCTATGTTAGGGAAATTCGCAATTTGTGATAAACAAATCACGATGATGAATATATAGAGGTGCTTTAATCTCATCTTTATTTTATAATAGACATAAATATAACAAATCCGCCTGATTTTTATGGCATACCATTAGATATAATCCATATAAGCATAAGCTTGCACATTACGCTGTATCGATTCATCGGTTCGCAATATCAGCATAACAGCAAAACACATTATTGAACTGTAAGCACACTGTGGTTGGTCTTATACCTATTCTGTAATTAAAGCTGAACTTTTATTTTGCTTACCCATTTTCTGCGAAACGCAAATAGAATTTAACAGAATGCTGGGTGCCTATACATCTTATGATAATATTGTAATCGTGGATTTGGTTGAATATTTTAAAGTTCTGACTTGATTGAATCTGAAACTTTTACGTCCACGGCACAAGTTTTCATTATATGAGTAGGTATAATACAAACATGCTATTAAATTTCTAGTAGCGCAATATACGACAAAATGGCTTCATGATTACATTCAACAAAACTTTATGCGCCACTAAGTTGAATGCATTTAATGATATAGCCATAAGCTATGAAGAGGTGCTTGGATAATACGACAGAGCGTTTACCGCCTTATACTTTCGTTAATCTACCGCTGATACGGGTCACCGAATGTTTGTAAATAATAATAGGCAGGACAATGGCTAAATAAAATATGTTTTAATATCGTTAGTATAGCATTTGGTACAGAAAATAGGGAAGAAACATGTGAAAATACATGCACTGGTGATAACCGGTGCATGTATTTTCACATGTTTTATTAACAAAACTGACTATAATTATTTTGGATTACTGAACACGAAACGAGTGACAGTTTCTAGGTACTTGTTGTCCGCCCGGAGTTTCCAAGAGTAGTGATAGTTGTGTTGCTCCATTGAACGTCAACCTTCACCCCCTCTTCAACTGTAGCGAACGTCACAATAGACTCTGTCGAAGCGCGCCATCTTCACACTTCCGTTTCGTAGTCAGTTGACGTCTCGTACTTATGACCATTCCGATATATAGAACTTATCATAGACCAGAAATTAAAGGTGTAGTAACATCTTTACAAATATAGAAAAGTCTGACGATATATCTTATAGTTTTATCTAATGAAAAAAAGTAAACGACGAAGTATAATATCGGGAGGAAGCCTGCATATCCAAGATTCTCCTTCATGTTCTCACGAGACATGTGAAATCTGCCATACCACACTTGGCCAGCGTGGTGGACTGCGTTTTAAAAACATATATTGGCGTGTTATATGTTCGCTATCTGCTTTCCTTTGTTGAGTACAGTTCAGAACTTCAATTTTTGTTTAAATTTTCATCAATGTCGTAACCCAGAATCTTCAATGCGCTTATCATTTGTATACCGATGACTTGCAGCTTTATGCTCAAGCTAGCGTTGAAAATATATAGTCTGCCATTGACACTGTTAATAGGGATCTAGAGTACTTACGTAGTTGGTCTAACTCTTTCGGTTTGACGATAAATCCAACCAAGTGTCGGGCTATAATTGTGGGCAGCCAAAGAACGTTGAGCAAATAAGACAAAACTGCTTTGCCACCTATAATTTTCTACGGTTCTGTTATCGAGTATTGTCCATCGGTCAAAGATCTAGGTTTATATATTGACACAAATTTAAATTGGCTCGCTCAGGTAACTAATGTTAGCCAAAAAAGTCACCGGTACCCTTCGTGCTCTGTATCGCCTGAAGAACTTTTTACCATCCAAAACTAAGATAATGCTTGTGCACACCTTAATTTTCCCTGTGATCGACTATGGTGATGTGTATTATTTCGACCTGAATGCAGACCTCCTCAATAAACTTGACCGTCTTCTAAATAACTGCATTCGATTTATTTTTAATCTTCGCAAGTATGACCATGTGTCTGCTAATCGTTCTCGTTTGAAGTGGTTACCCATTCGTCAACGCCGTAGTATGCGCGCTCTCACTACACTCTACTCTATTCTTATGTCTCCTAACACACCTTCCTATCTAACTTCTCATTTTCAATATCTGTATTCCATTCATAATAGAACTCTACGCTCCTCTAATAATGTACTCCTCCTATGTCCTTCACACAGCTCTGACTTCATTCACTCATCTTTTCCCGTGCAATCTGGTCTTCTGTGGAACGCCCTCCCTCTAGAGATCAGGACGGCCACCAGCAGACACACATTCAAATCGAAAGTACGAGAGCTCTTACACTCCGAACTTTCAGGATCATCGCAGAATTGATATCTGTAGTTAATTTTATTTTATATATATACATATATATATATATATATATATATATCTATATATATATATATATATATATATATATATATATATATACAGGGTGGCGCTACCATAGGGGCACTTGAGTCGCGGCGCACAATGTAGGGTCGTTGACCGTTTTGTATCAGCTGTGTGGAATTCAAAGCATGTGCAAAAATTGCGGAACTTAAAATCGATATTATGGCTAAACTACGGCACCGATTTTATTGATTTTTGGTACAAGGCTTCAGAATGTTGTACGCTATGCCTCTGTTCAAAAAGTGCCCCTATAGTAGCGCCACCCTGTATATAGAGCAAGGAAAGACTGCAACTTGCCGTTAGCTACGATAGTGGCTCTCTGTCTTTTCCTTTACTGACATCACGAAGTCGTAGGTTTCATAAATCGTATTTGCCATACTTTGATGCAACTTCACCGAGTGCTATTGTAATACATCTTTATTTTCTAATCTTTCTAAAAGGCGGCGATAGCCGAGTGGATATACCAACAGACTTCCGCAACTCCACGTCTTGGCGTGTATTTTTTCGTATTTTTTCGAACCACCCTAGCTCTTCGAGGAAGGCCAGCAGGCTCTTGATGTGGCCCACTGCTTCCCTCTGGTCCTGTATAGGCGGCCGCGACTGTCCGAAGTTGTTACTTGGACAGCCGGAGGACTTGTTTGGCTATCTTACCGTCTACTGCAGGAAGAGCCTCTTTGGCCTGCCTGCATGTTTTGATACCAATCCAGGACTGGTTGTGCTGGGTCCTGGTTCTATTCCTTACCAGGTTGCGATAAAAACCAGAAGGAAGGGGAATAATGGGCTCGGGTCCCACCACCTCTAAAGTGGCCCCTCTTCTGGCAAGTACGTCGGCTGCGTCATTCCCTCTTGAGCCACTGTGGCCCTTGATCCATTGCAGTGTTAATTTGTTTAGTTTACCTACCTCTGTTAGTTTCTGGTGGCATTCTAGTGTGAGTGCCGAGGTGATAGTATGGCTTTTGAGGGCTGAAAGGACAGCCATACAATCTGAGAGGATCCTAATGGATCGTTTTCTTACCTCACGTGGCATGATTGCTGTGGCAGCTAGGATTATGCCAAAACATTCGGCCTGGTAGACCGTGTTATAGGCTCCCAGCGGTGCTGCGATCTTGATGTTTAGGTCCTCGGAGAATACTCCTGAACCCGTACCTATATCCGTTTTAGACCCATCTGTGAAGATCGTGAGCTCGTTGTGGTTAACCGCTCCTCCGTGTAGATCCTCGTACAGTTGGATTTTGTATTTCTTGTCGAACACAAATGTTTTCGGTATTCGGTCACCAATGGCTTGTGTTAGAGGAACTTCTTTGAGTAGTGTATTTAAGTTGCTAGTGTGCGGTGTATTGGTGTCTTTCCAGAGCTTCAGAGCTCTTAGCCGAACTGCTGACATCGTAACTTCCTCTTGTAGGTCCAACAACACCTCGAGTGCCGCTGTAGGTGTAGTTTTCATGCAGCCCGTGGCCGCTAGGCATGCAAGTCTTTGAAGCTTTTGAAGCTTGTTGGCGGCCGTTTTTACGTTGGTCCGAGGCCACCACACTACTGCGCCGTAGCTTATCATCGGACGTATTATTGTCTTATAGAGCCATAAGACAATTTTGGGGGATAGGCCCCAGCGTTTGCCTATCATCTTCTTGCGCTGCCAGAAGACAATGCTGGCTTTGTTGAGCTTATTTTTCATGTGGCTGTTCCATGTCAATTTGCTGTCGAGAGGGACACCCAGGTATTTGACCTCGGTAGACAGCTTAAGCTCTGTATTAAATAACCTGGGCATTCGGTAAGTACCCACACACAGAGGCGCGCTGCGTTTGTGTGTGAACATAACTAGTTCGGTCTTGGTCGGGTTTACAGATAATTCGTACTCATTACACCACCACTCTACTATGCGTAGGGCTTGTTGGGTGAGTTCATACACTGTACTGGTTACCTTAACTGAGGTGAGAATGGTTAGATCATCTGCATAACCTATTGTGTAGAAGTATCTCGCGTTGAGTTTGTCTATGAGTTCATTGATGACTAAGTTACACAATGGCGGGGAGAGTACACCTCCCTGTGGGCACCCTTTAGTTATCAAGGCTGTTTGGGTGTCGCCGTGCAGGCGCACTACCCTTTTGCTGAGCATGTTGTGGATCCACTGTATGAGCATCTGATCCACACCATGCCTGGCTAGGGCGTTGCTTATGCTGAAAAAGTTTGTCTTGTCGAAGGCTCCTTCTATGTCAATGAAGGTGCCCAGACAGATGCTTTTTTGTTGTATAGCAGCTTCTATCTGGTTCATGACCTGTGGCCGATATGTGTGTAAGGCCGATTCCGTCGATTTCCCTGAGCTGTATGCATGTTGGTTGGCATGTAACGGTAGGTGCTTAAGTGCTCCACTTCTTAGTTCCCTCTCGCAGAGGCTTTAAGCATGAAGGAGGTCAGGCTTATTGGTCTGAAGGACTTTGCATTGGTATAGTCTGGTTGTTAGTCTGTTTTGCCTGGTTTTGGTATAAACATTTGTTTGACTTCCCTCCATCTCTTCGGTACATATCTGAGACCCAGGCTAGCCCTCATGATTGCCAAAAGTCTTTTACGGACAGTTTCACCCCCCCCCCCCCCCGCCATTGTAATAACCCTGGAAAGATGCCATCCAGTCCGGCTGCTTTGGAGGGTTGGAAGCTATCCCGTAAGTGGCCCGTCGGAGATTTTCCTCTGTGACCACGGTATTGGCGTGTCTCCACTCGTGTTCGATCGCCACTGTTTGTGTATCGTGCCACGTTATTACCGGGCTGAGGACGCAGCCTGGGAAGTGTGTTTCGAGTAGGACGCGTCTTGTCTCCTCCTCCGATGTGGTGTATGTGGTCCATGTATCCGGTTTACGGAGAGTACTTGGTGAAACCGTTGGTTGCTGAGCCAGTAATTTCCTTACCCGGTTTGCTTGTTGGCAAGATTCAATGCTCCCACAGTATTTCCTCCATCCCATGGTACGTCTGAATCTGACGCATTTCTTGTACCTTGATTTGGCCGCTTTATAAGTGTCCCAATCTTCGTCTGCGCTTGTGTTCTTACCTTCTTGCGCTTGCGTTCAAGCTCAGCGCCCCACCAGGGTTGTTTGCCTGGGGTTTAGGGTAGAGTGGTTTCTGGGCAGGCCGCGTGGTAGCTGTCTAGCATCGACTGCATCAGCGTACATACCTGTCGTCGATCTGTTCATTGTCAGCCAGCACCGTCGGCGTAGCAGTAAGGGTAAGTTTCTCTGTAAGTAATTGGACATACTTTGCTTTGTCAGTATTGTGCGGCTTCCTACGTGGCTATGTGGGTTGTATAACGACTTCCATGGAGAAGCTGATCCATTTGTGGTCTGAGCATGATGCCTCTTTCGAGACGCTTAAACGCGCCTTAATGCGTTCAGCCGCTCCTTCTGTTGCGAGGGTTAAGTCGATAATTGTCTGACTACGTCTTGTGACGAATGTGGAAGGGCTCCGTACCTGTGTTTAATAGGGTAAGATCAGTGGTATTCAACCAGTGATTTACCTCTGTTGTTATTGCAGTTCATTCTCCAGGTTCTTTCGCACTGGTTAACCAGACGCGTGAGGTCAAACGGAGGCGGGTTTTCTGCCTCGGGCATGTAGATCGATGCGAAAACAACCGCTATACTCCTTGGCTGCTGTGTTATTTCAATTTGTATCACTGTGATGTCTCTGGAACAGAATGCCGTTAAAGCTTGGGTTTTGATGTTTTAAGTAGTTAGTATACAGGTTCTTGCATGTGTGTGGTCAGTTGAAGAATAAATCTTACCTCCCAGGCTGGAGAGGCTGCTAATGAGGCCACCCCTTATTTAAGGTTCCTGGATGAGCACGATGGCTGAATGTTGGACCTCCATCCATTTGCGCAGTTGCGCAGTAGCCGTTTGGCTGTGGTGGAGGTTGGTTTGAAGGCAGCTGACGTTTCTAGGCGGAGGGTTCATCTTTGGATGATGTTCCCTTCTCCCCGAACGTCAGCTGCGTTAGGCCGGCCAGGATGTCACCAGCCTCCTCCCCGTCATCCCGCCGCACCGGACTCAGGAGCAGGCTCTCATCTTCCGAGTTACCCTCGGCTGATGGGCCAGCCCCCGAGCCAGACGCGGTCGGCTCTGACGGGCCGGGTTCTGCGTCGCACCCTGACTTGGTGTTTGAGTCCTGCTTGACTCGTGTGGAGTTGTCGTCGCATCCCGGAGGATGGTCGACAAACTTACCTGAGGGGTCCCGGAACCTGACGTAGACGGCACCTACCCCCAACGCGAGGCGGCGCTCGTTCTTCATCAGGATCAGGACCTGTTCCTCTGGGACGCCCACCACCAGGAACCACCCACCTGACTGCCTTTCGGATTGCAGCATCGACCTCTCTCTGTCTCTGTCTTCGTCTCTACCTGGCCCCTGACCTCCAGTTCAAAGCCCGGTGGTGGGACCGGGAGAGAGACTGCCGCCGTCAGCCAAGTACGCGTTGCCTTGTCGGCGCACCAAAGTTTGAGGACCCTGTCCACGTGCACGGGTTTCCCGGTGAACGCTGGAGCGTTTGGGGGTTTTGGTCGACCAGGCATCACTCAGGATCTTCCTCTGGAGCTCTCGGAGTACCTGGTCCACCAACTCCTACGGCAAGTTCCCTGTGCGTTTGCATGTTACTGCAACACCCAGGGACGCCTTGGAGGCCTGTGCGTAGAACTTACCTACTGTCGTCCTGGAGGAGTCGAGGCGGGGCTTCTTGTGGTCCCCTCGAGGCGAACCGGTCTCGTTGAAAGCACGTTTGGTCTCACCTCTGTAATTGTTTACGGCAGTTTTACCTGCCGTGTTGCTCGTTGGTGCTGTGGCTAATTGTCATGCGGGGTGACCAGCCCGCCGCTTGGCGGCGGGCAGCTTTCCCGTACTGCCTCCGGCCTTCGTGCACCCCTCATTGCTGAGCGCAGGTTCTAGCGCAGGTAGTAAACTTCTCTTACCGGTGACTTTTTACTACGAGCCCAAGCCCACCCGGCCACGAGAGGGCGTAGTGAAGAGCTGTGTTTGTGGTTGTGGGTGTGTGCGCGCATGTGTGTACGTGTGTGTGTGTGCGTGTGTAAAGTGCCTGTTATTGTGTTTCGGCTGGAGGTTTTGGTTGCATCCATTTCTGAAGGAACTGGACCAAGAACGGGCGGCAACCTCGAGAAGGATAGTCCACCAACCTTGCCTTAGGGATCTTCACGACCTGCGCTACCCCTGAGTCCATTGGCCACTCCTTGCACCGGACTCAGGTGCCAGGAGTACAAGTCAGTGCAGTTCAGTGGATCCTGTCATCACTGCAAAACATGTTTCCAATGACGTTGCTTTGAGATGAACACCTCTATTAAGTACCGACACGCTTTAGGCTACATAATCTGTCATCATGACATACTGAACGTGCCCTTTCGGTGTTCGTTTATCTCTGGCGAGTTGAAGCCTCGTAGTTACACCGATAGGCAAGCGTCAGCTTTTATGTCGACGAAGCTGAGGTACATCCTACGACTACATCAATATTCGAACTATGCTCGAAATTCAAGTCCATTTATTTCGAGATCTTCCTGATATATACTGCTAGCTTTTTGGATTAACGTAGACAGCAAATAAATAAAACCTACGATGCCAACTCTTCCTTCATAATTTTAAAATTCTTAAAATCGTAAAACATGCGAGCCAATTACATGAAAAGCACTTTGGATGAAAAGATCACGGTGTATAAACTACCGTAAAATATATATAATTCCTCTAACGCTACTTTAAATAAGGTTTTATCATGACCATTTTCCAATTGGTTTTCTTACTAGGTATCCGGCGACGAACAGCGTCGTCTCTGCGGCGAGCAGGCCAAGTACAGTGACAACCGTAGCCTGAGCCTTGGCATGGGCCTTACCACTTACGGCTCCGTGGCCTACCAGCTCAAGGACGCCAACATGGAGGCCACTGGCACTGTGGACTTCGTCTGCAGGGCTGCAAAGATTATGAATAGGACAAGTGAGTACGATGTATTAGTCCGTTCTTTTATTTACCTAAATCTAATTATTTACTGATGTTAAATTTTCTCTTGGGATATAACACCACCATAGTATATATCCTGAAATACAAATTAAAATCACTTTAAATTACCACGGAAGTGTTTAAATTCTTCTTATTGAATAAGATATTTAACAAACTGTTGCTTTGTTCCAGTTGTGATGACTGTGTTCCTAGCTTGCCTGTCTACACTGCCAGTTATAACGCTTATAATGGGTGAGTTTGCGTTTTCTATGCTCTTATGACAATTAGTAAACAATATGACACACGTTTGTACTATTTTTGTTGTCCTGTATGTGGATTGGACACACAAAATCCGCTGGAATTAAAAACGCCGCCGGTGTTCAAAATTGAGAAGAATTTTACGTGTATGTATATTATGTCCCAACGTTGTACACCTTCATGACGTAAATAAAGTAAGTTATTGGTTAGATTGAAAACTATAAGCTTTTTGTGAAATACTATTAACAAACAATCCTAAAAAAGATCTAAGGAATAGTTGTATTGTGTTTATACGCAAAAAACTACCAAAAAACGAAAATTTTGTGTAAAAATATCGTCCACTTTTGTTTTGTTAAATATGAGTACATCTTATTGTGCGCAGAGAAAGATTACAATAATACACAATGTTGAACGATATATCAAAGGCTTATTTATCAGACTGGGCAAGGATTTAGCGTGTGGAGTTTCCACACATTTCATTGTCTAAGCCTGGAGACATTCAGACATCATATTTTGTTTGCTTTTACCCACATTTTCTCGCTGGTTTTGAATTTAAACGTGCCATTTCATGAATTCAGACTCACTACGAATTCACTGCTTTTGTGTGTGTTGCGATATACCACATTGACCTTGCTTGTTTAATTTACAGGCAATCGCTTATATAAAATGTATTATTCATGCTTATCTATGATACTTATCAAGTACTTCATTGCTTCTTTAAAATGTATTTCACTGTTTGAAACTTGCAACAGTATCTATTTAAATATTATAATTATGCATTTAACCTTGAAATAGTTATAAATGAATACTGCGACAAATTGTTGGTAGGTGTAAAAAAGCAACTGTTTGTGAATATTTGAAGCTGTATAACATGTCTGATTAAATATAAAAATATATAGAGTTCAACAAAAATATTATTGATCCAATTCAGACAGTCTGTTACATTTTCTAAGTATTTGCAGTATTGCCCAATATAACGTCGCCAGTCAATTTCTTGGCACGTTCCTCTATAAAGTCAAGAGTCTCAAATTAGTGTTAGAGTAGAACTAAACAAGATCGAAGTAGTACTCAGAGCTAATTGACAAAATGTTCTGAAGACAACTATTTGTTAGTTTGAGAGCAAGATAACTATTTCTAATCAAGACTGTCGACTGTTGCCAGTTTGATTTAAACTGACTGGCGAAATGAAATACACACAATGAATTTTAGTGTTATTGAGCGGAAGCTTACGATAGATAAAGTACTACACAAAGAAAGAGTGTGTTATAAAAGTGAACGGTAACGTTTTACGCGGTAAAAATAACTATCATAAGAACTAAAATACATAAAATAAATTGCGATTAAAGATTCGCCCTGAAAATATATATATATAAGGAAATTTCTACGTAAGGGTCGTGGAAGACCTAAAAGTTTAATAACTTGGTTTTAAGTAATAAAACTTTTTAGTGAGTTTTAAGCCATACTGGGAGAAATCTGAATTTTTACCTGAGAGCATGTGAAAATAGAGAACGTACCAAGACCACTACGAATAGTCCGTGGATACTACTACCCTGACATACAGAATAGGTATAAAATATAACATTTTTATTTTGGACGCAGTATTGCAGTATTTCTTAAACACTCAAAGTTAGAGCTTAAAACAGAGTTGACATTAATCTGATAAGTCCGGTTGAGATGCGGTGCTAATGAAATTACGGAGTGAGAGCCAAACTGGAGGTTCAAAAATACGAGAGCAAAAACTTCGGTAAATAAGTTTATTGATTAAAAGTAAACGTCGCTGTCTGCGTTAGTGCGTTGAGCTCAAATATTAATTATTTATTATTTAGAGTCAAATTAGCCAAGATAAATATTTCCAGAGGCGATATAACTTTTGACGTATATACTGCCAGTTCAATTCCTCTCCGTGCTGTTTTGATTTTATAGTTTTGACAATAATCTCTCTGTCCTTCTCTTGTATTAATAAAATAGAATAGAAAAGAAAGAGATAGGTAGATTACTTACTATCTGTGCATCTCAAGAGATTTCACATACATACATATATAGACTCACGCCTGTTTCCCGGAGGGGTAGGCAGAGACTACCGAACGCCATTTGCAACGATCCTGCCATATTTCTCTTGCTTCATTCACTCCCATCAAATTTCTCATGCATGTTCTTCGGTTAAGGGTACTTCTAACCTGTCCTTTTTTTAGGATGTCTCCAATCTGGTCAGAGAACGTCCTTCTAGGTCTTCCCCTTCCATTTAACAGACGTTGGAATCCAACTTGTAGCAACTGTTTGAAGACCTCAAAAATATCGAAAATAGATTTCATGGTATAGGATCATTCATTGTGTCTTTATGTTGTCGAGAAATACGAGGTAATGATTTAAAATCTTTACAAGGTGGTTTTGGATAATTATATCTCTTAAATTAAATTATGGGCTATTCAAATAATATGATATATCTAATAATTTAAAGAGACGAAGCTGCCTTTATATTGTGAATTATGTACTTAGAACAACTATAGCTTACTAAGCCTCATACAGAGACAAAATAACTACTATAATAAATACATAGCTCTAAGAATATCCGCTCCTATGTTAGTGCGTAGACTAATGCTCAAATTTTGTAAAGCATCTGTGCCAAAGATTTGTTGCAGCAATTCATGTTCAATAATAATATTTTAATATGGTCGTGAAAACAGTTTGATATTACTTCTATTTCCTATTGTGTAACAAGGCCCTGCTCGTCTTCCTATTTGGTATGCAAGCCTCATTTCAAAACAACGTACCTATTCATTCTGCCATCCAACCCAGCAGAATGTAATACCGGGTAATAAAACACACGATACTCAAGCTCGACGCCCATGGAGTTGTTCATGAATATTCATATCAATGAATATATCCAGCTGATTGAGCGGCTCTGCTTGATTGTGCAATATTTGGAAACCGTAACGCAGATTGATATCGAATTATCATATTTGTTATTATAAGCTTAAATACTATGACCTTAGAAGTTGGGTTGTAATATAATATTCTACCATATTATAGACACAACATTTAGTCTCAAAATAGGCTGGTTCTAAGGGTAGTAAGTACCTAGATAATATAATATAGATAATATGGATAAATAAACATACATAGCTTTTCCTTTGTTAATATGGTATATACATATTATGCAAAGAAACACCCAGACCAAGACAAATACCCATGTTCAAGCACATAAATGGTAACTTGAGCGGGAAGCGAACCCGTGCCCTACAGGATCTTTTAGTATTAGGGCATTCATTTGCACTTCTGCTACGCCACAATATGGTCATGTATCGATATAATTTGATTAATTTTGTTTTTAACACGTCATATTTAAAATGGTGTAATGAATCGCTAGGGTCCATTACATTTCTGAACACAAAGGAACTGATATAACCAATTTTTCTCTCTTGTAAATTGGAAAGTTAAAGGATAAAAAATTGCCTACATATTTTTTATGGAACTATTTGGTAAAGGTCTATATTTTTCCCTCAGTATTTCAGTTTAGAATGCTTCAGACTGTCAGAGGTATAGCGCAGTGGAATTCAATCTGACAGCCGAGATTTGTTTTAAGTTTTATTGTTGTGCAGTGAAAAATGCTGTTAGTTTCAGGAGTATTTGTTTTTGGCGCTAGCTAGGTACATATACAGATATTGGTAAACCTGAAAGTTGAAATAGGGACCTAAATATCATCGTATAAACTTGAAAAATCGCGAATGTTTATGGGACGGATATCTAATTCACGGTGCACCTGGCTGCTTGTTTTTATATAACGGACGAATGGACCATAGTCTACCAAAATGTGAATTTTCACAATCTTTTTTTTATCTTGTTTTAAATTGCAGCTTAGGCACACCAGCCATGATATACCAAGCTCTCAGTACAGATCAATTGCCATTTTTATGAGTACTCATTTGCCTTCATTCAGGCTACTACTAAAGATGGCAAAGCCTTGAATGGTAATTAATCAAGTACTTCAAAATATTTTGTCTTGATTGACGTAATTTTTTTAAAATATTACGATAAAGTTTTAAGCCTATATTTTGCTTGACCTTGAGCGTGTTTTATTAAGCCTTTGAGTATTAAGACTGTTTGTTGACTGTGTGTTTGAACCATTCACAACTAAAAGTACCTAATTAGGTAACAAGGCAACTAAAACACCCTAAATTCTTTTCTTCACCTAGTAACTAATTGAGTGTGTTTTTAGATGAGTAGATGCTTGTCGTACAGCCAATGATTAATATGATCGTCGTTATAAGACTCCAAAATATTCACCTAGGATAATAGGTCCGCTTTCTAGTCTACTCAGATTTGATAAGAAAATTACTTTTCCGCAGAGTTGCTCTGTGTTACCGCGTGACCACTGTAACCCTAAGGCATAACGATGTTCTGGGGCGTAGACTATAGTCAGTATATTCATGGGTACTTACTATCCATAACGACTATCAAAGATCTTGAAGTCAATTGGGGCCGACGACTTAACGTGCTCGCCGAGGCACGGAACTAATTAACAATTGGAAATATAGTAATTTAGAACGCGCCGAAGGCTTAAACCTAACCCGTATTATAGCAGTATGTAGGCATCTCCACTAGGCTATGGCTTTAATGATCGACATATTTTATGCAAGTACGAGTACATAAACCAAGCACACAACCAGTGTGCTTCGATAGATTTAATTTTACATTTAACTATGTAGCATTAATAGCTATTAAATGGTGTACAATTAGAGACAATTAGCTCATTACAGCGGATCGATTTACAGTTGCTGTGACATTTACTGGTGATTCAATAGCCTACTAATGTGGCACGTACATAAACAAGTAGGTTTTCCCATTATAACATAGTAATTCGCTTGTATTTGCCCGAATGAAATTGGGTTTATTCGATATTTATTGGACGTTATTAGAATGGTAAACATCTGGACGAGCAGTAAAATAGTGTGTATGTGGATTTAGAGCCCGAATACTAGATTTTTTATTTAAGTTACTATAAAAGATTTCGTAAAAGGTCAATTATTTATAAATCGCAAATTAGAATTTGCATAGAATTCACAAACCAGTTCTTGCACCCAAAGTGTAGGTTAAGGATAAAAAAATGACAGTAGCTAATATCTTTGTTTAAAAACCAATGACTGCTATGTCGCAGATACTTTAAAAACGTAAAAATCCGGTCAAAATTTATAATAAATCATTTAGAATATTCTCCGTGAAACAAAAGTGAATTGTCCAGTCTGATAAATCACGGATGGGACTGTTAAATACGTGAATAGAGTTACCAAAAAGTAAACAATACATACGTAACTCCAGAACAACGGAACTTTGTTTCGTATTCCAAACGGTTTGCACAAAAACATTCACCCCGAACACATTCATTTAGTCACTGAAAAACCATTTCTATACACACGCAAGCCTTTATGTTAAGGGTCACATATGTGCAGCACAAGGAACATTTCAAAAACGCAACCAACAACCACCTGCAATGATATATAATACTTTTTATAGCGAACCTCTTTAAATTATGCCTCTGACCCTATTTTTGTATCTATAGAACTTAACCCAATTTTTGTACACTGCTATAAAGCCTGATAAAAAAGATGTGCAATTGTGAATACGTCTCCAGCTACACGTAACTTATGCTCCAGTAAGACAAACGTAAATTTGTAACTCATTTCTTTCACATTGCTTACTAGCAAATCATCACCCGCGACACTTGGCATCCGTTGTGACGTTCCTAGTGAACAGGGCGTATGACCTCTGTGACCCTGAACACTTAAACAGTGAGCTCTCACATGTTCAGGAGGTACTTAGACGTAACGGATACAAGAATGAGATACACCGTCTGAAGAGGAGGGACCGTAAACCTGAGGTGAGCAGGGTGCCGGCTTACATGCCTTACCTGAAAGGAGTAACGGACAAAGTTGGAACAGTACTAAAGAAATTCTCCATTAAGACTGTATATAGTCCGCTTTCCAAGATAGCACACAATCTGCGCAGCCCAAAGGATGTCATTCCTTTTCAGACACCTGGCGTCTACAAGGTCGATTGCAGTTGTGGTAGCTCCTATATCGGACAGACCAAGCGAACAATTGTGGAAAGGGTCAAGGAACATATCGCAGCTGTGAAAAATCGACAAGTAAATAAGTCCGCTATAGCTGAACATTTATTGGACTCTGGACCAAACCACTGGATAGAACTACATCAACCACAGGTCTTGTCCACCGAACGTCACTATTACTCCAGGATAGTGCGTGAAGCGGTTGAAATAAAAAAACACAAGAATTTCAACCGGGAGGATGGATTTAGATTATCAACAACTTGGAATCCAGTCATCAATAAGTGTAAACACCGCCATAATGATACAGCTCAACAGTGTATAGACGTCATTAGTGTAGTGTGTCGAGGTACCGACAGTGCGGTTAAAAACAAAAAATAAAAATCCAGTGAGGGTAGGTGCCAAAACTCGCACAACACAAGGACGGCGCTGAGCTCACCAGTCCCGCCGCGACCACGGCTGAAGCAAGTCAGCCGAAACGTTGGCAAAAAACCGAGGTATTTATGCCTTAAATATAAGATTTATCGCGAGTAAGACCCGCTATATAACCTTGTATAATACTAGCAAATCTATCTAAATATATGACATTATATTATGTAATCTACGCAGTAAAGGCTGAAAGGACAGCTTTCAGATATATGAATGTAAGTCTCTAAATATTCTGAAAATCAGGCAGATCTCTTGTATATGGCGATCATTTTAGGTCCTAACTACAAGTTGTTGGTATCAACTTATAGTTAGGCCCTAAAATGGTCGCTAATGATTAATACACAATTCTGTGTCAGATAATTTTGAAGATAATAACCGGTTTTATTTCTTTGAGTTGCTGTGCAATAACGAGTACTATTTCCTTTCGGTTAGGTTGGTACATATCTAACAGCATCGTCGCTAGGGTTTGAGTCTCGGGTTTTCTCGTGCCTCGAAGTCCCGGAACTTTTTGTGAATTGCGCTGTCTCGGGTCCCGGGACTTTTTAGTTGAGAATCGAGGCAAAGCGTCACTTAAACATTGCCGTCCCATAATTACTTGTTACTACTATGATACTAATTTAGGTTGTAACTGTTCTTTATGACTGTTGATTTAATATTTTTATTGTATGCCCATGACACAGAATTTATTCCTAGTGCGCGAGTTGTACTTTTTAGAATAAATAGTATTATTAAGACTGAAATTAACCTTAAAATTGTTAAAATTTCATTTGATGTTTAGTGACTGTTGATTTTCATCAAAACATGAATTTTATTCACACATTTGGCGCGAAATTAAAATAATTCCTATTTTATTTTCTGAATAGCGCAGACTGTCTCGTGTCCTGGGACTTTTAAATTGTCGAGACTTTCTAAACCCTACCCATCACTACCTATATTTTAAGTAATGATTTTGTTTTGTTTGTTTACTTGTTTTAAATGGCAAGTCCCGCACTTAGAATATATATTTTAGTTTCGTGGACTTTACTAACGTTCAATAAACCACTGAGACTGCACTGTTGGCGTAGTGGTTTAAGCGGCCGCCTCGCCGCTTGATACTGCGCTGAGTATTGTGGGTTCGATTCTCACATGAGACAACACTTTGTGTGATCTATAAGTTATTGTTTCGAGTCTGGGATCTCCTTGTGTCCGTTGGTCGTATGTTTGTAAAGTTTTCCGCGACATAGGATTTATTCCTAGTGCGAGAGTTTTCTTTCTAAGAAACGAAAAAAATATTAATTGAAGAAAAGTACATCCAGACTCGAAACAAACAAATGGCAAGGTGTCGCCTTAAAGCACTGCGGTGTACAGTCAGTTAAAACTTGTTATTACTACGACATCAATTTAGATGGTGACTCTTTTTTGTGTAAATAGTTTGTATGTTTGTAAACCCCCGCGTCATAGGATTTATTCCTAACGCGGTGGTACCTTTTTTAGAAGAAAAGTAATACTTTTTTTTTAATTATTTAAACATACCTACCCGAAGGGGTATGCAGAGGTGATATATTACACCTACATTTCGCCATGAATTTTTATGTTCCACGTAATAGGGGGCGAGACTATTGCTGTTACCGGGTACATACTCTGTGGACCATGGACCAGACTCTGTGCTGCTACTGAGATTTCGGAAAATCCCAATAACACTTTTGCCCAACCCGAGAATCGAACCCGGTACCTCCGATCAGCAGTCGCGTACTCTATCCACTGGACCGCGGAGGCATTATTAAAACTGAAATTAATGTTAAAATTGTTAGAATTTCATTTTATATTCAGTGACTTTAGATTTTCAACGAATTTTCATCAAAAGCTGTTGTTATTCATACATTTCGCCAGAAATTTACTTCATTTAATTTAGTTTTGAAAAGTCTCGAAGTCCCGGAAAGTTACGGGAGTTTCGACGACGGCTGTTTCGAGTCCCGGGACTTTGCAAATGTTGAGACTTTGCAAACCCTAATCGTCGCACTATCATAAGTACCTATAGTTTGACCAGTTTGTCTATTTAAAATATCACATGTAAAAACCGGCGTTGCGTAAGTTTCACATTATGCTTAAAAGAGCTGCTCTTATATAACTGAAAACTCACGCTAAACCAGTATCTGTACCATCTGTCAATTAAATGTCAATCGTATCTGGATAATCATGAGCCAGATGGAATTGGCTCCGTTTGGCAGACAGGAAATTTAAGTGTTTTAGTCTTAGAGACATTGAATTTTATGCTGGCAATATTTGACGATTTTGCATAACAAAATATATTGGCAATATATAAATTTATGTCGTGCTTTTATAAATTTTCGAGCAAAATATAAGCTTGTAGTTATTTCATATTTTATGAAGTTATAACAGTATCCCTGAAAAGGGTCTTGATAGATAAATTGACGGGTTAAAAGACAACAAAATAATCTTAGAAGGGTTGCTTTTCTTAGTAAGAATCTTAAAAAATAATTAACCTAAGAATTCAAAACGAAAAAGAAAACTTAAAAATCGGAACAAAAATGTTAACTAGGTATTTAGTTTATTTTAAAAAATAAGGGAACCGCCTTCAGAAATCGATCCACTGAAAAGTACGAAATAATTTTTACATACGCTACCCCTAATCCTCTCAAATTTCCTTTCGAATTTCTCCCAAAAATAATTACTAAATTAAACTAAATACTTAGTTTTTGAAGTCGGTGCTAAACCAAATCTCTCTAAAAGCCTATTTTTTGGCGTCATCCTTTCTAAACCAGCGCATTCAATCTAAATACAGCTCAAAATAGCTAAGAAGTATAATTAATTATATAATTAGCATTTATTTCATACTTTTTATATATTTTATATATTTGTTGATTTTTAGAGTCTTTTTAGGTCGGAGTTTTTAAAAAATTTATTAATTCAGAATTTTTTGAGCCATTATTGATTTGATACATTCGTTGTATTATTTTCTCTGTTTGGCAGTATTCTTTTTTGTTTTTGTTGGTTTGGCACCGACTTCAAAAACTAAGTATTTAGTTTAATTTAGTAATTAGTTTTTGGGAGAAATTCGAAAGGAAATTTGAGAGGATTAGGGATAGCGTATGTAAAAATTATTTCGTACTTTTCAGTGGGTCGATTTTTTGAAGGCGGTTGTCTTTTTTTTAAAAAGAAACTAAATACCAAGTTAACATTTTTGTTCCGATTTTTAAGTTTTCTTTTTATTTTTGTTTTTTTTTTTGTTATTATTTTTATTTCATACTTTTTAGTGTTAGTTAGGTACTTCCTTTACTTCAGGTTTTATGTTAACTACTCTTTTATTTATTTCTAGTTTTTATATTTTTACTTTTGGGCTCATTAATGGTTTGTTTATAGTTAGATTCTTCAATTATTTTAATGATAAGTTTTCTGCTAGTATCAGTCTGTAATCATGACTTTGACACACCTACTTTTATTTTGTGTGCTTATGGGCTTAGGTAGGAAAACGAAGGATGCTTTAAGAAAGAGTCACGCAAGGGAGAATGAAACTCCAGACGAAAAAAAACGACGTCTTGATGCTGCAAGAGAGAGATGAGGCCAGGGAATCAGCCACATACGGAATGACGCCCCCCGTAAATGCTGTTCCGACTGATCCAAACAAATGCGGTGGACTTGTACATACTATTGAATTGGCTGTGTGCTTTCGTAATATGCTCCGGAGAAATATGTCAATAATGAATGGCTTAGTGAACAGGGCAATGGGTGTTCTTAGGATTTAAATGGCCGGCACTAAGAAGAGATCAACTTGAGCCAGGTGAACTGCCTGTTGCCATTTTGATATTATTTGATGATCCAACAATAGGAATGCGTCTTAAAGATGATGGTGGATACATTTCCATAGCTCCAGTGACAGCGACCTATCAAGGCAATCGCGGTTATGGTGATATCGAGAGGTGGATGTTGTCAGTCATATTGAGTTGGGCTGTGACGTTACACAAGTTGCAAGGATGTACACTTAGTTCCGCGGTAATCGACCTAGGGCCTAAAATCTTTGCTAAAGACCACTACTATGTTGCCTTGAGTCGGCATGGCTTTAAGTGATATTGACTCGAACAAATTACTCAACCATCCCCACGACAACAGAGCCTTATCCGAAATGACAAGAATGAGAAATATGCTCTCGCATTAGATTCTTTCGCCGACTTCATTTGTTTTTTTTTGTTAATCGCAGAGACATAGACACGTACACACGTGCACACTCACATTATACACACACACGTACACACACGCGCGCACACACGTACACACGTACAGACACACATACACAATACATACTTACAAACATAGAACCAATATATACGGGTCAAACTAAGGACCTTCAGTTTTTTGAAGTCGGTTAAAAACTAAAACTTTTTCCTAAGTGTAACAAATACTTTTTTTCTGAAAATCGCATTAAAATCGGTTTAGCCAAACTCGAGTTAATCGCGGACAAACTTACATTTATACGGCTAAAAATCAGAACTTTATTTTTATGAAGTCGTTTAAGATGCTAAAACCTTCTCCTAAGTGTAACAAATACTATTCTGAAAACCGCATCAAAATCGGTTCAGCCAAACGCGAGATAATTGCGGACAAACATACATATAAACATAAATACAGGTCAAACTGAGAACCTCCTTTTTTGAAGTCGGTTAAAAACAGCTGTATCTGCGATCGATGATGGCAAACATGTGTACTGAGGGCTAAGTTTAATCAACGTATTGGTCGGTAATCCGGTGCGTACTGGTATAATCCTGTTCGGTGCTTCGGGCCGCGGAGTTAGGTCACGAATTATCTTCTGCTCGTTTCACTGGAGATCTATCTTCTTCGTTCGTTACCTATGTGGTTATGTTGATCGGTACCAGAGCGGTATGATGCAATTATTGAATTAAATCTTAGGTGTAAGGAATATCGTATTTCCTGATCTAAACGGCCATTTTAAATTTCTATTGTCAGGTATTGAAATGAGAGTCAAGTATAGAATATAGATCGTTTAATCTCAAAAATTGATAAAAATGCGTTTAAAATAATTTCAACTCCAATCCTAGACAAAATTAAAATTTCTATTTCAGAAATGAGTAAATTTGACACATAAATCGTAACTTGATTAAATAATGCCGATTTAATCCAGAATGCCACCGCTCGTTACTACTTCACAGTAGGACGTAGAAATCACCTTTTTTAAATGATAGGTTGATACTGAAAATGAAATCACGGCGCAAGCTACACTTGGCATCCCTCATGTTTGGTGTCGTCAATTGCCAGCAGCCAGTGTATCTTTTTAACAAGATCAGCTGGGTTACTAGTAGACGCGACTGTGCTAGCAGACTGTCTGCTACAACTTTCTATATTACCTCATAAAACAGCGGCATTTACAGGTAGCTTCCGTTATGCCGCTGCGAAAATAAGGAATAATTTACCCCCACCTATACGATCCCTTAAAACAATTAACACTTTCAAAATTCATCTGCGAAGGTATCTTATTGATGCACAACGGAAGCTAGATATGGTAAATTTGATTATATAGTCGAGTCGCGCGTCGTTGCTTTGTGTATAAGTACTGCTTGTGTCTACATGTGTGTGTGTGGTGTGTGTGTGTGTGTGTGTTGCGCGAGCGTAGCAGTTCGATTGTTTATTTCCTTACAAAAAAAAATTACTACTACATAGCATTGCGCAGCTGATGTATGATGATGGCTGGTTGTCGGACGTCCGTGGTGTTTGTGGTTGTGCTGACTGACCTATTTCTTCTCTACTGGGAGCGTTGGTTACCTTTCCCATCACAAAGCGGGCGGGTGAGGTGACCTGTAAGTATAAGAAATATATTCATTTTCGGTATGGATAGGTGTAATATAATTGTTATGATTCACTTTTTTTTAAAGGAATGTTTTGTAACTGACACGATATTTATTTATTTTCTCACTATTCTAATGTTATTTGGTATAATTTTATTGTTATTGTAAACTTTAATAAACACTTACCTATGGAGTGCGGCCATCGTGCTATGTGTCGAGTGTGTATTCCCTTGTATATTTGTTATACCTAGGTATTAACTAAACTTGTCATACTTGATTACTCCGCCGCGCGCCGGTCGAAAGTGCTCGTCAACGAGATAAGACGACTGAGGTGTCATTAGCTTAAAGACGATAGTGTACCACGCTATTTATCAGTAATGCTGTCACAAATTCGTAACTATAGTAATCTATTTGATATTGCACTACTATGTCGTGAGTTTGCAGCGCAGTGCGTGTGCGCGCTGTGCGTGCGGTGAGCGTTCTATTCGGTTGTCTTTTTCTTGTTGTCGGTTGACGCGACGAAGACTCCGCCCATTCCGCCCGCGCCGCCCGCACCCGTGCTGCTAATGCGTATTGTTGTTGTTTGTTTTGTTATCAGTTATCACTAGGTAACTGGTAAACAGGTTTAGTATTGTGATGTTTGGTTGTGTTAGGCTTGTGTTTTGTACCCACTGTTTTGTACCTTCGCGATTCACTAGTAGGGCCCCGTAGAATATCAGTGCCAGCAAGTCTGGTATTATGCTGAAAGGGGTCCTATTACTGCCACGACCTGGTCTTACCATGTTATTATAGATGTTAACGATATATATTTTTTTTATTTTTTTTATGTACTTACATTCTTTTATTTTAATATGTATACATACTTGTGTCTGGTTGTGGCAGCAATAAATAATTTTTCATTTTCATTTTTCATTTAATTTTTTTTTCATTTAAAAATTCTTATACAACTGTTTCGTGCCTGGACTACTGATATTGACAATTTTTCTTATAACTAAGCATTCGCCAGAACTATTCTTTGCTTTTATATGGGCAGTAAGTGGCTATGTTGTCGAGATCAACAATATTTTTGAAGGCTCATTTGTTTAATAGATGGTCCTGAGACCAGGGACTATCATCGCTAGAAGGATGATGATGGTCCTTGATCTCCTGGGTCTTCTGGTCAGACATTACAATCGAAACTCTTAATACCACATAACATATTCAGCATTCTGATAACCCATATTTTTTTAAACAGGTGTCCACTACATCAGAGTCTGCCCAGCGGAGCCGCGCATCCCAGTCTACATGGTGGTTGGCGGCGCGGCCGGCGGCGCGGGTATCTGCTGGCTGCTGTGGGCTCAGCTCGCCAGTCGCAACTCCAACAACTCCGCCAGTGTGCCTGAGAGAATCCTCGCGTATTTGCTCACTGGGTTATTGTTGGCCTGGTAATTGAAGTTTTCTTAGTACTTGTACCTCCAGGTGCATAGAAGGGTGATCCAAAGGAGATTGACCAAAACTGGGCTATTTTTGCGGCACATTCCGTTTTAAACCATTAATAATTATGTGAAAATCTTCTTTTTAATAATAATTTTATGTATATCAATTTTATTTTATCAGATGCGTCATTTGTTTATGTATCTTGCTTTATACTATATTATATATACTAATTATTTCTAGTGTAAGACTAGAAATAATTCGCAAGTCAAAGTGAATTAAATATTGGGTACAACTGCTGTTGTAGTGCGGTTTCTATATTTTTGCTATGTTTTAAGGATTTGAGTGCTCGCTAGAATGATCGTGAAAACTTTCGTGGCAATGTTCGGCTCTGTTCGTTGCTCGGTTCGACAAAACAAAAACGGCGAATGCTCGCTATTCTCTTACAAGTGAATGCTTAGGTGTATCAGCGCCATTAGAAACAAATAATAAGAATACATAGAATGATTTAAATTGAAGTTTTTAGGTCATTGCAAAGACATCAAGAAAACCTAATTTCCTGGTAATTTCTTTAGATTTCCACACTTGGAACAAGTTACAACTTTGTAATATTCGACTTAATGAAATAGCTAATGGTCGATGTACATTATTTTATTCCTGTCCTATGATCCGCTCACGTAAATTCCTTTCTAAAACTCGTTGATATATTTATTTTTCCTTAACCGAAGAGCATGCATGAGAAATTTGATGGGAGTGAATGAAGCAAGAGAGATCTGTCAGGATCGTTGCAAATGGCGTTCCGTAGTCTCTGCCTACCCCTCCGGGAAACAGGCGTGAGTCTATGTATGTATGTAAAATAAATACATACATACATATGTATGTATTTATTACGACGACGACGATTTTTTACGACGCAGGCGAAATAAAACTATCAATATGTGGACTTTCTCAAACTTGTCCGTCAGTGGAGCAACCCCATTATATATTCAGAAACTAGTTAGCATAACATTGTTATTTTGTTTGAATAGTTCCAACTTTGAATTATGTTTCACGTCGCCAAAAACAAATGCAATTTGTTTGAGAAATTGCTTTTGTCTTACCTTGATTGAGTGGCGTCGCGTCGGAGTAGAAATCGCTTTTTATGTTCGACTTTGTTCGATGTGTATTGGTTTATGAGATGAATTTTGTTTGGGAGTTGATTTTTCGATGAAAATATTGTAAATACAGACAGTTCTAAACATTTTGAATTCAATACCACTTTCAAGTGAAAAGTGAATTTAGAAAATTGAGCTTTTCTACTTAAACGATTTCGCGTTAGAAGTTTTTGGATTAATGGAATTGAATTTTAATTCTGTAAATAATATCGCCGTCCCCAACGAATAACATCGTAATAAAAAAAAGTAAAACTTACAGGAAAAATAAAAAACCGTTTTTTGATTATAACTTCTTATCAGTTTTACATAGCAAACTCGGTGACATACCAATAGATAGGTATTTTTTTGTTGTGTAAAGAGGTGTAACTAAAAAAAATATTAGTTTTATACCCCTAAAAATATAATCAAAAAACCATATTACCAAAATGTAAACACAATTTTCAAATCGTAATGGAACAATACGATTTTATTCGAGTAAATTGTTGACAGTGACCTATACAGCAATAGTTAATTGCGATCGTCATGACTGTAAAGTAGCTAGGTTGATTGTAATGATAACTTATTATAACCATACATATTATACTCAAAACAATATATTGTGGTAACAGTAAATTAGTTTACATTAATTTTCCATAGCAAAAGGGATGATAATATACTTTACCGAAATACGTTATATTTATTGTATCCGAATAAAATTGTAATTACAGTTTACTAGAAAAAGGATAACTTCAAGGGGTCAGTATTGAATCATTATGATGATATTCGTCACAAAAAATAGTTTTTATTTATAGACGAATAGTACGGGTAAATTTATTTAATACAAAATGTCTAACTCGAAAAGTAATCGTACGAATCACGTGAAAAAAATTCACAAGGTGTAATCGCACCTCTAGAACAATAATTCCCCATAAAAGCACTTCTATCGCAATAGTTGATTAAGATATTATTCGCTGGGGACGGCGATATACTCACAGCGCACACCACTGACTTTTCAAAGTTAGGTGGGGATTAAATGGTTAATTATTTAATGCAAACGTGAAAGAAAACATCGTGAGGTAACCTATATGTCTGAGAGTTCTCGTTCTCGTTCACTTGGCCAGCTTGGTGGATTATGGTCTAACCCATCTCATAGCGACAAGATGACTGTGCCCAGCAGTGATACAGATTATTAACTAGTTTTAAGAAATATCACATATAAATGTATAAAGATCAGAACCATTTTTATTATAACATACAACATGGCTTCACCTTTTTAGTCAATACCGCTGGGAAAAGTAATTTTTTGAAGCCTAATCGTGTATATGATATTTTCATATTATACGATATACGTAATTAGATTATTTTGATTCAGTACGCAACATATCTAATCTGGCGGTAAATAAATACCGAGTACTGTTTTTAACTGCTACCATGTTACTGATCAAAAAGATTTCATCCAATTAATATTCATGAATTATCCATGTTCATAAAAGATGACAGGATTTTGATACAATATTTTTTCAGTAAAAACATATAAATTACCTGCTAGCGAAGCCTAGAAAGCATCTTGGTATTTAAATACAATTTACATATCAAGCCAACCATCGGCTTATGTTTCAAATAGCTATTCTGAAATAATAATTACAAACTTATTACTTTGTCAAGATTTTACTGCAGCATGGCCCTTTTCACGGTATTCAGTTTGGTTTGGCCTTATTTGAACTTTTGCAGCTGTATTTAATTTTGTATATATTTGGTGTTCCAAACAGCAACCCTAGGCTTACAGCAATCCACAACTGGCGATCACTGTGGCAATGTGTTAGGAACCCCAGTCAGGCTCTGGTGGCAAAAACCTCAAACCTTCTAAGCTGTGCCTTGCTGAAAAAAAAAAGCTATAAGTCATTCTACATATATCTATCACTTCTTCTTCACCAACAGGTTTGCATTCGGGAACTACTGGACGCTTGGTAACATGTGGCCAGACTTCACTCCAACATTGTTCGAGCCGAACCAGTGGTGTCACAGGACGCTATATGTGTTTGCGCTTACGCAACTTGGTGTAGCGTGGGGCCTGATCGGACTACTACTGCTATTATTATTAGCTCTCGTCGTATGCCAGGTATAGTACCATTCAAGGTTTCATTTTATCCAGGTAAAGTAAATTTCATTGTTCAATTTCTTTTCTTCTGGCAGCGATAGCCTAGTGGAGATACCAACAGACTGCCATGCAGAGGGTATCGGGTTCGAATCCACGGCGCGCACCAATGACTTTTCGGAGTTATGTGCGTATTGAATTGTTAATTATCGCTTGTCCCGTGCCTCGGAGAGCACGTTAAGCCGTCGGTCCCGGTTGTCATGAAGATCTTTGACAGTCGTTACAGGGCTTCAGTACCTTCTAAATATACTGACACTAGTCTAAACCATGGAATATCGCTATCCCTTAGGGTTGCGGAGGTCAGACAGGCAGTCGCTCCGTGGAAAAGCTAATATTCAGCCAAATCCGGTTAGACTAGTAAGCGGACCCCAGATTGAAACTGGGATAACGCGAAGAGAATGATGATGAATTTCTTTTCTTCTTGCAATTCTTAAGTATGTCTTTCTTTCTTAAGTCAGATCTGTCTAAAGGCTAGCAGGCTGGCGTTACATGTCAAAACTTTTTGGTCAATGTCAGCCAGAAAAGAGGTAATTTAGAAGCATCATAGGTTATGAATGAATGAGAGAACATAAGGTTTGACGCCACGCCAGTGTGCCCTACACTGGCGTGGCGTCAAACCTTATGTTAATTCTGATGTTAGAGTGGAATGTTGCAAATGTACGTCAATTTAGTACATATCTTCCATCACATAACAGAGGAAATTGTATGAGTTTGACTATAAGTACGAATAGTCCAGTGGTAGACAACGGTTTCATACCTGCAAGCAACAAGTGTGAAGCATTAATATCTGTTAAGAAGAGTGTACTTTGTGCCCGATATTCCACCTAAAATAAGCAAAATTTAGTTTATTGTAGCCGTGTCTTAAGAGAAAAAAACAGCAGTATTACTAATACCGACAAAGTGTATTCAGAGAATGTATTGCTAATAGATTAAGAATTAGCATAATAAATTCTATTTTTAAACAGCTGAACAATTTCAATGCCATTTTTGTTCTATTCACTGACCACTGTCCTGATAAACATTTATCACAAAGCGCCACTCGTTTTAAATCTGCAATATTTTTATCTCCGTGGTTAGGCAATCTGTAGTGTAGCGATTGATATTGCTTTATTTTTTAGAGCTAAAAGACGTTAGTGAGATAAAAGGCGAAATTTTGTTTTTGTATGCATTGTTAAATAGTTATTTTTTTTGTTTTGGTACTATTCTATTGGGCTTACACCGGCTTTTATTTTCTGCAATATAAAATAAATGTACTAGGTCGCAGATGCAAGAACAAAATCTTTTCAGTATTTCCCTTTTAACTTGTCATCTTGGCGGTTTTACTACTATTCTGCTGCCTGAACAATCCCTTTTTATGAAATTTACCTTAATATTTCATCTATCACGATGAAAGACATACCAGTCTATTAACACATATTATGCGACGGAGGCTTGGTAATAGGTTTCCGTTGACATCCTTCAGACCTTAAAAAATATTGAATCTGAATGCGATTTCAATCTTGGTATAACATCATACTAAAACTTGTTATTCAAGAAAGTAGGGTTTATATAATTTCCGGGGTCGGAACCATCCGTAAGAATCCGGAGTAATAGCATAATATTCAATTCTGCACGGAAAGAATGTTCTCCCAAACTTGGGCATAAAATATTGAGGTCATGCGGGTGATTCTGCTTTTGCTCTGTTGGAAAATGGAACGGGACCACAAGATCTTCATACATTTTACATTTAGTAAGATCTCATAAAAGTAGCACATGACCACACGAAGCCACTATAACGCTGTGTTATGCTCCTGAACGTGAGACACAATAATGAACAAACACCAGTACAAAATTTTGAGTGTGGATATTAGGTAACTAGAAATATGACTACGAATATATTTTATATATAAATAAATCAATCTCGTGATAAATTAAAGCTGTAATCGATACTGGACATCCAAAGGTTATAGTAATATGTCAAACATAAATACTTGAAATTTGTAATTCAAATTGTTGGTAAAATTTAAGCTTGTCCGAGGTTTAGGTATATCAACAAAACCGACATAATTATTTTGAAGTTCTTTTAATATAATGTTTATATCTCAGGTGTTCGGATGTGGCTGGTTGGGGCCGCCTAGATACAAGTAGCAACGGCGCAGCGTCGTGTTGGAGCTATGGCACAGGAACATTAACAATACCATGGACGTAGCCGGCGCCTTACTGCCCTTCACTCAGGTCGTCCGCCCTGAGCTCACCATACATGTGCAAGAAGTGCTCACCCAGGCAGACAAAGACACTGACGGCCAAAAGTCCAAAAATCCCATCCCAGAAATTAATGAACCAAGTGACTATGATGAACTAATGAGTCCCTCAAGTAAAAATTTTGACAACCCTAAAAGTGGTATATTCACAAACAAAAGTGCTAACGATGTAAATACTAAAAGTGTTACAAGTGCAAAAAGAAGTGAAATAAGAAGTGCCGATGTAGTGAAGATGAAAAACGTGAGAAAGGGCAACCCAGCCTGATGGTTGTTGGTCGTGCTGCCAACGCACGGCAAAAAGCATGTACATTTCGAAGCAACGGACAAAGTTTATTACTTCTGAATTTATACGGACTATTATTCCGCTGTCGAGTAAAATGTCGAACCTAGTTTTTATAATTTAGATATTAAACTTTGGAATTCAAATTAAATATGAACTAAGTAGGCTTATTTTCTGTCAAAATTTGAATGCGTTTTGAGAAAGATCATCATCATCATCCTAGCGCTGTCCCGGTTGCACTCCAAAACCCACGCCTTGGAGCCCGGGGTCCGCTTTCCGGCTGTGTCTCCTCCATTTCGCACGGTCTTCAGCATCTCTGGTGGTTAGTTGGTTGGCACGCATGTCATGCGACGTCAAGCCAGCATTTCTTTGGCCTTCCCCGTTTACCGGGGCTCGGCGGAGGTAGCATGGTAAGACATTTGTTACCCACGTAAGATGCCGGTTGACGTAAGACGTGGCCATACCAGCGTAGACGACACTCTTGCAGTTTGTCAGCAATGTCACGGACATGAAGGCAACCCCGGATGCGGGAGTTCCTAATGCGGTCCTTGCGCGTGACTCCACACATCCAGCGCAGCATGTTCATCTCCGTGACACGCAGACTCTGCTTGTGTCGCTCAAGCACAGGCCACGTCTCACTGCCATATAACAGGACAGGTCTAATGATGGATTTATAGACCTGTCCTTTGAGCTTAACCGGCATTTTGGGGTCACAAATGACACCGCTCACCTCACGCCATTTGGCCCAGGCTGCCGAAATACGTGCCTTGACGTCGCAATCGATGTCACCAGACGCGTGCAGTACTGATCCCAGGTACTTGACCAGGTCCTTTCGCTTGGCAATGTCTCCGCCTATACGAATTGACGCGGGATCTGTACTGTTGCAGGCCAAGTACTCGGTCTTCGCCACGTTTATTTTCAGACCGCCGTTCTCAAGCGTCTCCTTCCACGCGTTCACACGCTGCACCAAGCGTCCCCTGTCCGCATCCGCCAGTGCGATATCATCAGCATACATGAGCAGCCACGGGGGCTGCTCATGTGAGTCTTTGATGCTGTCTGACAGTACGTCTAATATCACACTGAATAGGTATGGACTGAGGACGGAACCCTGGTGGACACCGACGGTGATGGGAAAGGATTTTGTGTCGCCAACAGCAGTCCGAACTACGAAATCGGAATTTGAGTACATGTCTCGGATGATGTCAATATATGCTTCTGGTACACCTTTGGATCTTAGAGCCCACCAGATCATCTGTCGCTGCACACAGTCGAAGGCCTTCTGCATGTCTAGAAACAGAAGATGCAGAGGCGTGTTCTTCGACCTGTACCGCTCCATGACGATCCTGAGGGGGAAAATTGGATCCATGGTTCCGTGACCAGGGCGAAACACATATTGACATTCCGAGACTGTGGTCTCGTGTCGGATCCGGGAGTCGATTATTCGCTCAAAGAGCTTTAGGGTATGGGACATCACCTTAATACCGCGGTAGCTACTGCACTCCTGTACCGATCCCTTGCCTTTGAAGACTGGAGTGATGATACTCATTCTCCATTGGTTTGGGATTTTTCCGGTAAGGAGTATGCGGTTAAAAAGATTAGTAGGGGTGTCCACACCCTGCAGGCCCATTGCTTTCCAGGCCTCAATGAAGACTCCATCAGTTCCGACAGCTTTCTGATTCTTCATGTGGCGAAGGGCCCTCTGGACTTCTTCAGGCTTTCTTTTGAGAAAGATAGTATTTAATTTTAAGTATGGTTCATAATATTTACGTCACCAATAAGTCATGTATTCGCTAGAAACTAGAAACATTTTCTTATATTTATATCTTCACCACTAAAAAACTACAAAACACATAGATTTTCATTAACTTACAATATCTTTACAATCTACGAAAGTCTGTAGTTTTGCATAGTTCAACCTACTTGCTGTATCCAACACTGACACTTTAACCAGACTTAGACTTGGGGATAAAAGTCAAAGATTTACAATCGCGCTGTCTCGAAGGATTCCAAAGTTAAATACACTTTTAGATTTAGTTGATGTTCGATGTTTGTGCTCGTCAGTACCGGTTGCTTGATTATCACTGCTTTTGACTATACCGTGCTCAATGCTATAACTATTTATCTTAAGGGTTTGCATGACCAAAGTATTGTGTGACGTGATAACAGTAAATCGTTACAGTTTACCAAAAATATTTTATAAGTTATTGCATTTGATAAAACAATATTTTGAATCAAATGATTTACTGCCCTTAGAAATGATAAATCCTGGGTATACGACGAAAAAAATTTCTTTATCAACGGCACCTTTTTTTTGTGTTGTTTTGGAAAATCCTCATGGAGTCCCGCCGCCCTGGGGGGAAGGGCGACGGGGACTGTCAGGCTCTTATTGACTAAAAACCAACCCGTGTTCCTCATGTACCCGTGTGTCGGAGGGTAAGGTATCGCATAAGCATTCCTCGTCACTCCCCGACGGGCATTGGCCCGCCAGATGGTCAGGCGGGCCCTGAACAAAACCTCCTTGGCGGCGGATGGAGGTGTTGGGCTCCGCCGCCAAAACACCCAGCGGCCGCAGAGGATAGGGAGGACGGCAACGCAACACCGCATCTCCTCTTCCTCTGCGGCCCTACCGCGACGCAACGATGGTGCGCCCCCATTTGGTCGCGGGAGATAGGGCGCGCGGCAACGCAACACCGACACGCCTCTCCTCCCGCGACCGCGCCCGACTGCGAGGGACAGAACGACTGTCCCTCGCACCCGCACCATTGGACGCATCCTGCGCAGGCCTCCGTCAAGCCCACGCGGAGCGTCCCCTCCTGGATCCCTCTTAGCTTCACCGCGGGTGACCAATTCACGGTTACTGAGCCCCCCCACCACGACAAGGTGGAGATCCCACGGGGGGGTATCAACGGCACCTGAAATACCCTGCGTGACATGAAACAATTTATATTACGCGCAAGAGAGGAAAAGTTAAGCAACTCAAACGGTAGTTATTAATTTATCATCATATCATATTGCGAAGACGCAATAAATAATAAAGTCAACTTCATAAATTAAATAGAAAAAGTTCTAAGCAACATAATCATTATAATGTTTCAGCATTTTACGTTTTATATTTTGGTCAATTAAATGTTATAATATACTTTGTCTAGCCAGTCTTTCTAAGAACTAGATTGTTCACCATGTCAAAGTAAATTGAACTTTATTTAAATTTGCTGCGTCACACACTACATTGGCCTGAATGCAACAGTATGCTTAAACATTATCATAGTATATGTGATAGTAGTTATAATTTCATATCATTTTCTTCTGAAAGTATAACATGCGCTATATAATTATAATTATGATACAACGAATATTTATTAGGTATTATAATTATAGTGCTTTTTAAATTTGTAAATAATGATTTTTGTAATTTATTCGTAGATGTATCATATCAGCTTACATATTGTAGAATACATATCTTATATTATTATTATTATTGATATAGGAAACTACTAAGGGTTGATCAGAATGGGATATCAAAATAACAGGCAACATAATTTTAAACCAGACGTTTACAAACCTTTCCCACTCACACATATTATTTTTGGTTTGGCAAAACATTTTGGGCAATAATACCTTATTTCTTTCCTTGTTTGGTCTAATACGCAAAACTTGTAGTATAATAAAATTAATACTACTAATTTTAAATGACGAAATGCAAAGATATAGTATGTGTATTTAGAAATAAAGAAAATATTTTTAAGTTTTATGCCCGGAATGTAAATAAAATCAATTGAACTAAGTGATTTTATTGATGTATAATTTTATTTTTTCATTTCTCATATCAAATCCCATTCTGTTATAGTACTCGTAATTTGAATGTATACTGAAAAACACCATAATTGTATAAATAGATACCTCGTGTGCACCTTATATGAATATTTTAAAATTTGTATACTTATAAATGTCGTCAGATTATATAAAGTGACAAAAATCGGTATTCTCGAGATTATATATTGTAAGCAAAATAAGTTTTTTATTTATTTATTTTTTTATTTATCAAATCATGCACACATTTATCATTACAGGCCAAGACCCAATGCGATAAAGTAGACAATAAGTTTAAAATATACAATAAGGTTCAATAAAGGTAACTTTAAATCTAAAACACAAGTAAACTACAGCAAACATAATAAAGGTAAAATAAAACTAAGAACATAATAAAATAAAAAGTAAAAACAAACACACAAAAATATAAAAGATTAATCTAGTTACATAAGCACATAAGTGTTACTCTCTCGAATTCCGCCAATGAACACACAAATATATCAACCCGCGATGCTACCATGTTGAGTATACGGGTGGCTCGTAATACAGGAGCGTGTTTCGCACTTTCTGTGCGCGTCACCGGTACGTGAAATGGCTCTGCCCTAATTGCCTGGCGTAACCTAGTGTTTGGAACACGCAGCGCTAATGAACCCAGTATATCGGGATTATGTAATCTGCCACGAAACACCTCAAAGACGTACTTAGCCAAAGCGGAGTCCCGTCTCACTTCCAGCTTATAGTATCCAACCATGCCTAGGACAAATAATGTTGTATACATAAGCGGATAGAAAGGATATACTCCGTATAGTTTTTGATACAAGTACCTGGCGAATTTATTTTGTATCTTCTCCACCATAAGTTTATATTTAGCTTCATGGGGGTTCCAAATAATAGCACTGCTCTCCAGTCTGCTTCTTACTAGCGCATTATATAAAACCCTTACTGCTGCTACGTTATTGAAGTCCCTTGTCTCTCGCATAATAAAACCCAAGCATCTAAAAGCTTGCACAATGTGATCGCGAAACCTCAAATCGGGAGTAAACATGACGCCTAAGTCCCGCATGGATGTAACGCGAGGAACTGTTTCTCCGTTCGTTTGGTACGTGTAATGCAGAGGTGAAATTGCGCGTGTATACGTCATTATGGTACATTTTTTTATATTAAAATATAAACAATTTTTATTACTCCAGTCGACTACTAGGTCAATATCTCTCTGGAGCCTCTCACAGTCTCCTTGGTCTTTCACACTTAAGAACAATTTTAGGTCATCCGCGAAAAGTAGACAACCTGCATGTTTTATCACCTCGGGCAAGTCATTTATCATAAGAATAAATGCAAGTGGACCCAAATTACTGCCTTGCCCGACTCCTGAAAGGGTGAGATATGGATTAGACACGTATCCCCCATACTCCACGTACTGCTTCCGATTGCCTAGATAGCTCGCAAAAAAATCTAGTAAGTCCGGGGTAAAACCTGCCAACGCAAACTTTGTCAGGAGGACATCGTTATCCACGCTATCAAAAGCTTTTTGGTAATCTAAATAGGCTACGTCAAGTTGAGTTCCCGCTGCTGAGTCGAGCACCGGTGTCGCGTACTTCATGAAGCACATGAGGTTCGAGTTAGTACTACACCCTACACGGAATCCGTGTTGCGCATTGTTAAGGTGTGCACTAACCTGGCCCGAAATGCAAGAACCTAGTGCTGACTCAAAGATTTTCGCGAAAGTCGACAAAACCGCCACTGGTCTATAGTCACTGATTTTCGAACTAGGGGCACCTTTTGGGACTGGCGTTACCCTTGTAAGTTTCCAACCATCGGGGTTGAGGTTTTCCTTTAAACAAAGGTTGAACAAATACTGTAGCGGGCGGGTGAGCAACCTTCCACAGTCTTTCACTAGGAACGGAGGAATCCCGTCAGGACCCACTGATCTCTTAGGTTTAAGACGCCTAAGGGCTGTGCTTACTTCCGCGGCCGTTAACTGCCCTATGTGAACGCGTGTACCTCGGTCAGGCGCTTCGCGAGCCGCCACCTGCGTGCTCAGTTTTGGAGTATTTGTTGCATACACCGACAAAAAATAATCCGCAAACGCCTGGGCACATTCACTGTCCCGTAGCGGTATGGTATCTTTCATAATCTGAATTTTACTACGTTTCGAACGCGTATGATTAATATGCGCCCAGAATGAGTTTGGTTCTTTTATTAATTGTGACTCAATTCGTTTTCTATACTCAGAATAAGCAATACCTATCTTAATTTTTACCAGCGCCCGATAATGACTAAACTTTTCGTAAGCTTGGATAGAACGATTAGACTTAAATATCTTGTGCCAGAATGCTTTCTGTTTTATATCAGCTATCAGATCTGCCGTGTACCATTCCGGGTAACGATACCGTGAGTGATTGCTATATTGTTGTTTTCTTGGGACGCTTGCATCCAGTTTTTGATAAAATAAGTTATAAAAAACATTATACGCTTCATTAACGCTGCGTGCTGCATTAAGTTCACTCCAATCCTCCGCCTCCAACATTGAATAAAGTAAATGATAATTTGCTTTGACAAAGTTCCATCTCGGGTGGGAAGTAGCAAGCGATGGAGTGGGTGGAGGCTGTCGCAGGCTCGAGTTTGTACAACCGGTCTCAGTTTCGCGGTCGCGCGCGTGGCAGATGCGCACGCACAGCGGCGGGTGCTGCGCGTCAATACAAGATAAATGTTGTAGTTCCTCGCAAACAGAGATCTCGTCATCCGTAAGTGTTGTTAATATGACATCAAGTGTTCGACTATTACAGTTAGTGACCTGATTACATTGGCGAAATCCGCAATAGGTAACAAAAAACTCGTAATAGCATTGTATGCTTTCATTGGCTGAATACAAGTTAAAATCTGCAGTAAATACAACTTTGTTATATTGTGTACATAATTGTTCTAATAGGTGAAACATAGTCAAATATTCCTGTTCAATAGTTTTCGGTGGTATATACGCGACACAAAACAAAAACATGAATTTATTATTAAAATGCACTGTAGCACAGACCATCTCGAACGCATTTTTGTCCAATTTAGCGTTACCTGGCAACGACGCTTTACGAACTTCAAGACCCTGGCGGCGCGGTGAAGCCACCAAGAACACTCTGCCATGCTTTCTGCCATCCATGCGGTCACAACGGAATATAACATAATCACTGGGTAGAAATTCTCCGTCATGTATGGATTCATTTATGCCGCTTTCCGTTATTGCAAATAGATCGGCCGTAGAACCTAATATGTTTGTATAGAATGTTTTAAGTTTAGTTCTTAGTCCTCGAACATTCTGATAATACAATTCTATTGCATGTTTAGCGCTTTTCTTCGGTCGTGTTTCTTGAGCTTCGAAAAAAGGTCCACTCGCTAAACCGCGTATTAATAGGCCAAGCTTTTTCATTTGCAATCTGTTCAAATAGACTTTCTGCAATCCCTATTTTAAAGGAAGAGTTGTCTCGTTCTATTTTGTGACTTATCTTCTCCACGCTGATATTGCTATTGCTACAGCTACAAATGCTAGTGACGTGTTTTATTATTATGTCCGTTGATGTGTCTGTGTGCAAAGACCACACATACAGATACTTTTTCCTTTCAATAGCACGCAGATTACTCAATTGACTATTTTCTCCTGTTTTCACTGCTGTCCTATTTGCTTTTCTATCCTTCTTTTTGCTTGTAACTGTTCGCCACTCTCCCTGTGCCGTTTCCTCCTGCAATACATGCTGCTCAGAGACACCGTGTTCCATATTGCTGTCTGACTGTTGGACCTTAGTGCTTTTGTTGCTTTCAGCCGATGTGCTACCGCTCACTTGCGAGACGCGAACTTTGCTCTGGTCGGCTTGTTTAGTTGATCCCACGATGTTACTCCAAGATGACTGGTTAGGGCTCTTAGGCAGGCTTGTTTGCTGCTTTGGTTTTTGAGGAGTTTTCTGTTGTTCAAACTCCTTCAATCTACGGTCTCTTTCAGCCAATTTAGCAATAAGCTCTTGATTCTGTCGAGAGCTCATGCTCTCAATGATGTCAAGATGATGGTAGCTTCATAGCTACCATCATCTTGACATCATTGACTGCTTGTTCTAAGTCATGCATTTTTCTTACCACCAAAATCTGCAAAGATTCCTCTACGGCAGCTAAGATTTCCTGTCTAATGATATCTCTAATCTCTACAATGTTAATAAGCGGCGCCACCTCTTCCAGGTTATCCCTACTAGGTGAACCGAGGGTCATACGCCTATTGGCCCGTGGTTTGGTATTCACTTTAGAGATACTAGCGTCGGAGACATCAAGAATAGACGCATTTGTTGTTGAGCGAATTGGTGTTTCAGTATTATCGGCCTTAGGTGTCTTAGTGCGGCATAACGGGCAAAGCCAACTATCGTTTTGCCTGCTGTTATCGCTGGTAAAAGTAGCATTCACACAAATTTGGTGGTAGTTAGCCTTACTAGTTGTACATTTTATGGATCTTTTTGTCGTTATGTCTTGGTTGCATGCTGCACAAATTGTATTCATTGCAAAAAAATATTTCCAACACGGTAAGTTGGGTAGCTGATGTATAAAATATATCACGCCACAGCCGCGTGATATTCTTGTGCAAGAGGGACAGCAATAGTCAACACGTAGATGTGCGAATGCGACAGATATATTGGATCGCGCGGGCGACGGGTTGTGTGAAATGACTCACCCGTAACGGTCAGCTGTTCTTTGTTGACAATTTTTCTCTTCACTTTATATTGTGATATCTTCACAAATATTCACCCAAATATGTTGTTATTGACACAGATACTTGATCAGACTCCTATCTGTTCAATGATTTGAGTTTAAACTATACTTGTTAACTTTTAACTTGAGTATACAATTAAAAATGCAGAGAGCTTATTCGTATGTATACTTCGGAAGCGCGCGCGCGGTAGAAGTTACATGTATTTTGCTACTATTCTACTTAATTTAATATTATTTACAATACTACAAACACGTGTATATTTTACCAGCAATTATTTATATTTTAAGACCACTGTTCGAGATAACGCTATGTTTTTATCGAGTAATCTAAATAAACAACTATATATCATTGAAATAAAAACATATCCTTTTGAATATTTATATTATCTCGAGAATCTACACGAATTGATCACAAAACTGCATGGAACAGGCTTTAATAGAGATTTTACGTGGAAAACATATTTTTATAGAAGAGAAAATATGGAAGAAGAAACTCTAATAATATATGTATATCAATGAGCTTTTAGGTAAATTGAAAATTGAGTCAGGCCAGTGGTACCAGGATTTTACATCAAACGGAGTTTTCTTTTACTATCGAAGCTCGGGATACATTAATATTTTATGGCGACTGAACATCTACTTGATTCGCCTTTTACGAATGGATGTCTAATTGATTTTTCTGGGTATTTACAAATCAAAGTCTTTGCCAATCTAGGCAGAAAGTTTAAGGTAAACAGTCATTATGTTTTGACCTCATCAAAAAAAATCAAATTCAAATAGTTGTATGCACCTATATCAACAAAATCGGAAAATTATTAAAGGTTTCACTATAGACAACTTAGACTAAATTTTATAGCTCTATGCTTTGTTGCGGATTGCTTTGAATATTTTCAGTGCAGTACAAGATATTTTTTAAAGGATAAACGCCACATTTATATTTCTATGTATTTTGGCTAATCTAATGCTAAATATACCTATACACTTTTATATACATACATACAAGTAGGATTATTTAGATTAAAATTGTAAATATTCGATAAAAACGGATTTGATAGAGAGAAGCATATAAAATATGAAAGCGGTAGTGAGACAATTTTGCTGTACATTGTAACTAGCCTGTAAGGTTTGCTGTCCACTATTCTGTAACTTAAACCACTATAGCGAATATCATTGAGTATTCAAAATTAAAAAAAAAATCGCAGTAAAAAATATTGATAGCTATAATTATGAGCAATAACGATTGCAGTTTAGTGGAAACTCTTGTCTTTATTATCTACATCCCATCACTTACAATATTTTACAGAAAATTATTTAAAAAGCAGATTTATACAAACAAACATTAGACTAAACACTTAACCATGAAATTTTCTAAAAGGATCTTGGATGTACGAGAAATTAGAAGAAACTATGATCGAGTAGGTATTAACTTTTTAGAGAGATTTATAATCTTCACAAAGGTCCAACTTTACACCCCTAATTAATTTATGTGTGAACGTACACCGATTATTTGGATTATTGGCCTCTTTAGCTATTTTTGCATAATATCAGACGTTGCACATACTTGTACATTCTTCAATAAATTTTACATGCTGATAAATTATTTTTCCTTTCTGTTAAATTATTACAAATGCAGCATTGTCAGAATGCATCATACAATTTTATTAAAACGGGTCTTATTTGCGATATTTAATTAATTTAAGGTATAAATACCTATGTTTTACCGACGTTTCAGCCGTATTAAAACAGCCGTGGTCGCGGCAGGATTGATGTCATCTCAGCGTCGTCCTTGTGAAACGCGGGTTTCGGCAGCTACCCTCACTGGTTTTTTTATTTTTATTTTTATCCGAACTGTCGGCACGTTGACACACAACACTTATGACGTCTACACACTGATGAGCTGTGTTAATGCGGCGGGATTTACATTTGTTGATTACCGGATTCCAAGTTCTAGACAGTCTGTATCCATCCTCCCGGTTGACATTTTTATGCTTTTTTATTTCAACCGCTTCACGTACTATCCTGGAGTAATAGTGACGATCGGTAGATAAGACCTTTGGTTGATTTAATTCGATCCAGTGGTTTGGTCCAGACTCCAACAAATGCTCAGCTATGGCAGACTTGTTAATTTGCCGGTTTTTTACAGCTGCGATATGTTCCTTGACCCTTTCAGCGATGGTTCGTATGGTCTGTCCGATATAGGTACTACCACAACTGCAGTCGACCTTGTAGACGCCAGGTGTTTGTAGAGAAATGACATCCTTCGTGGTGCGCAGATTGTGTGCTACCTTGGAGAGTGGACTGTATACAGTCTTTATGGAGTATTTCTGTAGTACTGTTCCAACTTTGTCCGTCACTCCCTTTATGTAAGGCATATAAGCCGGTACTCTGATTACTTCCGGTTTACGGTCCTTCCTCTTCAGACGTGGTATCTTCTTGTTGAATCCGTTGCACCTAAGTACCTCCTGAACGTGTGACAGCTCACTGTTCAAATGTTCAGGGTCACAGAGGTCAAACGCTCTGTTTACTAATGAAGTCACTACGGATTCCAAGTGTCGCGGGTGATGATGCGAGTATGCATTGAGATACCTATCTGTGTGTATCGGTTTTCTATAAACAGTGTGTCCCAAGGTAGCGTTTTCCCTCACTGTCACTTTTACGTCGAGAAAGGGTAACGACCCGTCTGCCTCCATTTCAAATGTAAATCTAATATTAGGGTGTATGGAGTTTAAGCTATTTGCGAACTGTTCTACGTCTTGTTTGTCGCCCTTCATGATACAGAATACATCGTCGACATACCTCTTCCAAAGCTTTACATTTGATGCCTGCATGTCTATGGATTCCTCGAAGTAAGTGCTGGCGCGACCACGGCTGTTGTAAGACGGCCGTAACGTCGGTAAAACATAGGTATTTATACCTTAAATTAATTAAATATCGCGTATAACACCCGTTTTAACAAAATTGTACGATGTATACAAATCGCGAAAGTTTAAAATCGATTATTGTCAGAATGTACGACTAAATAATCATATTTTCAGCATATTTTTTACATTTCATTAATTTACATAAATAGCTTTAGATAACTAAATACAAGCCCATTACAACGTCCGTGAAGTAAAATTAAATTAAAAAGGTACTAAAATAATAATGTATACACCCTTATTTTTTATTAGTACAAAAATTTTAAGGACAGATTAGCGAAGATATTATTATCATATTTGTGACGTAAGAATTTCAAAATATCTATAAACAGCAAAGTTATTATCATTTGCTTATTGTAGAAAATCTCACTTAAATCATAGTTATATTTTACAATCCATTCACTTATTCATTGATAATATTCCATCCTGCTCATTCACATTCTCTCCGTCGCACTTATGATGTAGGTACCCTTAGACAATAAAATGAAACAAAAGAATAATTGTCGTAGTTACTTAATTAATTTTCTAAATTCTAACCTCTCCGGCATACTTAATCCGGGCTTAGGACCGGCAAAATTTACCTTTTTACAAGTAATTATTTACGTGGGTATGTAATTAGAAAGCAAACAAATATCAAAATAAAATAAGATATTCTGTACTAAAAGAAAATAATAATTTTGGCGTAATTATGAAGTTAGAATCAGCGGCTATTTACAATTATTATTTCATCATCACCATGTCAGCCTAGAGACGTCCACTGCTGGACATAGGCCTCCCCCAAGGTTCTCCACACAGACCGATTTTGGGCCGCCCGTATAAAATTATTATTTACGAAGGTAGTTAATTTTTACTTTACTTACAAATATTTCCATTGTCCTTCGAAATGTCCACCACCATTGTCTATACACAGACGGGCATGTTTTATTAAATAGTTTTCTAACGAGAGAAGTACGCTTCTCTGTCTTTTCAATGCGTCAAAAGCGTCCAATATGCGCTGTTTTTATTGTTCGACACTAACCGGCTCACTTTTGTACACAGTGGTGAGCATGGAGGCCAAGGTCTGTAGCTTGGCCTCTCTCTGACCTGTGTCCGCCTCGACCAATCCACTGGCTTCCAAACTCTTCCCTGTACAAAAGCACAGCTGCACTCGCGTGATGTGAACTGATAAGCCATCGCGTTGGTCAAACGTAAACAAACAATTAATTGTTGCTGCCAAAAAAGGATCCGCTCGCTACCGCCATCAATTTAGCACTACGGCCGGGATAGGGGGTGGCAAACTTCGAGTTTGTACGAATTTATCAACGGAGTAGTGCCGCGTAACATTACTAGTACAACATAGTATTTAGTTATGCATTTACCAATTATTACGTATTTTTGTGGACAGTTTTGGAACTTAGTATTTTTATTTTTTACATACACAAATATAATTAGTTAAATTATTAGATTAGTTAAAGATGCTTAGAGCGTCATTAAATTTTTGTACTAATTAAAAAATAGTGGTGTATACATATTATTATACCGTATAAATTGCAGGCATAAAGAAAGCAGGCACGCAAAATAACCAGATTTCATATTTAACAGCTGAACACCACACGACTGGTCCACACAAAATTGGACTTTGTGGTAAAAGTGAAAACAATATTTTTGAAAATAATCATTTGTCTTTGTACACGAAATTCATTCATGAATAGAATGAGTTTAAAAGCTCGCGTGCAGTATAAATGTGCATATATTTTTTCGTACTCGTAGCATAAATCTCATAGATATTAGTACCTTACTTTGTCTGAAGGATTTTTCTAAGCATTATGTTGCATATTATATTCAAGCCACATTGTTGAAAATAAAGATAAACAAGGCTTGTTCCTTTTTGCCCAAAAACCCTTCATAAATATTGTGTTTTTTGCTTCGTGTAAACGAACCTAATTCAGGTTTAGCATCAATCATGGTCTGGAAAGTATAAAAGGTAAAATATTTAAGGTTGTTAAGTATTATGGTGAAACAGCGGCAAGGCGGGGCAAATAATAAATATATTCGAAGTAATGTTGGAAGAATTAAATTCAATTGAAATCGTTTTGTCAACAAATAAATATATTTATTTGATAATAATTAAATCCAGGAGCTGATTGATGAAAGATACTGAATGGTGAATCGTGTGTGCCGAAGAGATGGGAAGAGTATTTTGAAGGATTATTTGAAAGAACCACGACAGAGACATCAACAGGTGGAATGAATGGTAATGATAGCAATGATGAAAGCGATATTGGCCTGGATGAGATTTTGAAGGCACTGGCCAGTATGAAATTAGGTAAGGCTGCAGGGTATAATAGGATTACAGTCAAAATGCTGAAGGCTGGGCAGGGCATCATAGTTAGTCAGCTGCAGCGTTTATTTAACTTGTGCTTGAGCACCGGCCGAGTACCTGATGACTGGGCCACAGCAGTAGTTGTGCCTCTTTATAAAGGAAAAGGCTCGCAACAAGGCTGCAAAAACTATAGAGGCATTAGCCTTCTCAGCATTGTTGGCAAATTGTATGCGAAGGTACTGATTGAAAGAGTTATGAAAGTAACCGACAAGAAAATATGGGATGTACAAGCGGGATTCCGAAAGGGTATGGGGTGTACGGATCAAGTCTTTTCCTTGCGATGCATAGCTGAGAAATTTTTGGCCAAAGGTCAAAAGGTCTACTGAGCATTCGTGGATTTGGAAAAGGCTTATGATAAAGTGGTGAGGAATGAAATGTGGTCGGTACTGTCGATGTATGGGGTGAACAGCAGCCTCATTCGAGCTCTGAAATCCCTTTATGAGGATTCTAGAGCTTGTGTGAGGATAAACGGGGCATACACTGGCTGGTTTACCATCAACACAGGTGTTAGACAGGGATGTGTAGCGTCGCCGTGGCTGTTCAACCTCTTCATGGACAGTTGTTTGCAAGATTTGAAACATAGTGATTGTGGATTAAGGATGAATGAGTTACTTGTCAAATGCCTCTTTTATGCTGATGATCAGGTTATTCTTGCGTCTTCAGCGGAGGAGTTGCAGGAGATGGTAACAATCATGCATGGTGCGTTAGAGAGGAAAGGAATGAAAGTGAATGTAAGTAAAACGAAAGTTATGGTTTTTGAAAAGGAGGAATGCGTTACGGCTTGTAATGTTATGATCGATGGACAGCGAGTGGAGCAAGTAATGAGTTTGTATATTTAGGTACGCTGTTTACAAGAGATGGTAAAAATGTAGAAGATATTGAAAGAAGAGTTAATGCAGGTAATAGAGTGAATGGAGCTCTGAAGGCGTTAATGAATAGCCAAAACGTGTCCAAAAAGGCACGTTTGGCTGTGCATAGAGGGGTGTTAGTACCTACTCTTATGTATGGTAGTGATAGTTGGGTATGGCAGAAGAGTCATGAAATTAGAATAAATGCTGTAGAAATGAGAGCACTGAGAAGTATGTGTGGTTGTCTCTCTGACTGACAGAGTAAAGAATTGTGTGATAAGAGAGTGTTGTGTAGTAAAAGAAGATATAGTGACAAGCATCGAGAAAGGTACGCTAAGATGGTTTGGGCACGTGGAGAGGATGGATGACGAAAGACTGACCAAGCAGATATATAAGGTAAGTGTGGAAGGGACAGGACGAAGGGGAAGACCTAGGCGGACGTTCTCTGACCAGATTGGAGACATCCTAAAAACAGGACAGGTGAGAAGTACCCTGAACAGAAGAGCATGCATGAGGAATCTGATGGGAGTGAATGAAGCAAGAGAGATATGCCAGGATCGTTGCAAATGGCGTTCCGTAGTCTCTGCCTACCCCTCCGGGAAACAGGCGTGAGCCTATGTATGTATGTATGTATGTAGGAGCTGATTGTAGTTTCAATTTTCTAACGCATAAGAGGACATATGTGATAATTTCTTTATTAGTTTGACATTGTAATAAGTTGTTTCATTCAGCATATGAATTTTGTGACGGTTATGTTACAAGTTAGTGGACAGCTAGCCCAAAATATATAACCCTGTAAAGAGAAATCGTCCTATTTGTAAGTAATCGTCCCTCTCGTAGACCAATTTTAATAAAGAGATGCTTTTTATAGTATTTTTTAAATGTTTTTCATTTTATAAAATTTTTGCTTAGTAAAATTTACCACGGGCGTTATTTTTCTGAAGGTGCTTTGATATAAATTATAAAAATCAACAAAAATATTTTAATAATCGGCAATGCATCATAGAATTGAATTCTTCTAGTAGTGTTAACCACAAAATTGTATGAAGCTTATCTGTTGTGTTTGTATAACTGTATTATTTAAGTATAATTATAATTTATATTAAAATTATATTACTTATTTACAGCTTAACTGCAAAGTATAATTATGATGTATGTCATTTAAAATGATGGTACTCCTTAAAATATTGCAGTCAATCTGTAAGTTAAGAATATCATTAGAATTTAAAATATTAGGAATTTATAGTACTGGATTTGGGAACATAGATGAATTTGTAATTATTTTTGTATAGAAAAGATATATTAACCTTTTAATCACATCCCTATAATCTTGGATATATCTTATCTATATAATGGATAAAACTTTTTTTATAATTCCTATTAAGACTTAACATGTACTCTTTTAAATGCTATCGTGTGAAGTATAAATTATTCGGACACGAATGATAAATATGAATTGAAAGGAATGAGAATTGTATAATTATAATTTAGATTTAAGTATAATTTGTACATTCTAATTTGATATTATTTATTCTTTGTACATTATTGAGCGTATTTATTTCTCCAGACGCAGCTTAGTGACATGCGGGTGATATATATACATTATACAATAGGTACAATGTTCTCAGAATTTACGACCTTGTCGTAACAGAAGTTCAAGCGGTCTCCATAAATCTTCAAAGAATAAAGCTCGGATATCCTTGTAAAGAGAAAAGTGGAGACTTGAGTATTTGGTACATTTCCTACAAAAGACCCATAGTATAGACATAAAAACGTAGGTCCTGAACAAAAAGTAATCCAAGATATTCTTTTATTACTTTCTTAAACTTTTGCACGTATCGTATTTGATATAGAAAATACTGCCGATATTATAATAATAGTAAATTTATGTTGCGTTTAAAAAATCCAAGAACCCTGGGTGATTCATAGTGCCATTTACAAAATAAACCGAAGCTTAAATCTTCATTACTATACTATGTCATGGGCTTGCGAGTAAAAGAGATTTGAGCTAGATATCTTAGGGAAAGCTTTGAATAAAGTAATCTTGACAGTTGAGACGAGCCAGTAACATCATACTATAAAAACAAACATCAAAGATATGTAACCTTATCTTCGCATTTTGGAACTGATTAATCAATTTTACATCGTCACTTCAACTGTGGCACTGAATATAATACGTGCACTTTTATATTTATGAGGGAGATATTGCCGCGAAACGTCTCTATAAATTCTAGTGTCCTTGACCGCGACCTTGTACCCCAAGCTTCGCCTTCATTTCCATTCATATATCTTTCATACGATTTGGAAATAACCAACAACATTGGGTTTTGGGAACATTAATATTAACCTGACATACATAGAAACTGTCTTGTCTCTTATTTTTATAGCAATCCAAGTCTTTTAATCAAGTTTCTAAATATTAGCGAATATTAAATCTAGAGGTACGAGTATAATTAGTGCCTAAAACTAAGTCTTTGGAAGCGCCTTTTCATTGTCAAAAACTACGAGAAAGATTTCTTTGTTCTTTGGAAAGAAATCTGAATGGAATATGTTCTTCAAATCAGTTCTTTTAGGTAATAATATTAATATAGGTAATATTTATTACTTAATAAAAAGAAAATCTTTTGTAATAATGTACGATATTGTGCGATTAATTTCTTCTAGTTAACTTTACAAATCGATTACAAAATGAATGCTTTTCACTGGGCTAACATTTATTATTTTTTGTTCTGTATACATGCAATTTCATATTTTATTGTGGTGTTTTAAATAAACATTAATTTTAAGCTTTTTTTATGACTGTTTTATGATGAGTTCAGTTTCATCGGAGCTACGATTTTTTCATTGGTCGTAATAATAAGCTGGAAATTCCTCTACATTTAAATAATAACAATTACTAAATTAAAACGTGAAAACATTTAATACATTACGAATTTTATATATTATATATATCAGATTGAAACGTAACTAAGTCTTAAAATACTGTACAAAGAAATATATACAGAACATATATTGAAAACATTTTGTTGTTACTTTCTATTACTTTTGAACAGTTGATCGTAGAACTGAATCGCATAATGTTTATAATTAATATTTTAAGATGGGTATATTTTATCTAAATCTTAGTTTCTGAGCAATGAAAAGCGTCGTGACCACCTCGAAATAATGTAGGCATTAGAAAATAGACCCCATATCAATGTCCACTTTAAATTCTTCATTATATCACCATATAGCCATATTTATACTAGTATGTAAAGTGGAATACAATTAAATTAAAGACTATAAGTAGAATTTCTTTTGATATAAATATATTATATGAAATCGCTGAAGGCATGAACTTATAGGTATTATAAAGATATAATAGACAAATGTAAAAATTGTAATGCGTGTACTTAATGTGATGAAATAAGCAAATAAATGTGTTTTATAAAATTATTGTTTTATTTTAAATTACAATGTCTACGGTGTACAGTATAAAAATACAGAAATACGGTAATTGAAATGCCTTTAATCTTTTATTATAGTGAATACAAATAATCTTAAATGTTAACTTAAGTATTAAACCTATTCGTTCCAAGGAAGCTGAACGGTTTTAGGTCCCTTCTATTATGAATAGTTTTTATGTCACGGGAGAATTGGCAACATGGAAACTGGCAACATCCAAAAGATATGTCTCCATTGCATAATAGTGTTGAATATGAGTGTCGCCACCTGCCAATATTGCACTGACACATAATCAATTCACTTGCTGCTAAGCGATAAGGTGTTAGAGGTGAATCTTTTACTATGAAATGTAATGTAAGAATGTAACCTCACCTCCCCACCAGTTCCGTAAAAATTACCTGGTACATAAAATCACACAACACGCTTCATATTTGTTATTCCTCTCGCAAGATGAGATATAGCCTTTTCAGAAGTGGTGAGAATAACTCTAAATAGAGTATAGTCAAAATATCCAGTCTAGTCAAGTTTGTCTTTTGCCGTAATTCAGTCAAAATTTCGCTTAGCATCTCAGCTTAAAATTTGAACGTTTTGAATATAATTATACTCATTAAAATGTCGAAGTTTCTATCTCATAACAACAACTGTGTAAATTTCTAAAACAAAAACACAAAAATAATTGTAATAGAACACAAATGCAATTTCATCATGTTGTTTGTCAGCAATTCCCTCTTTATCTCCTGTTATTATTGTCGTCTTGCAATTCTCAGTACAAACACTGGGAGGTCACAAAACAAGTAAAAGCCGACGCCCAGGAGACTGTGATGGACAGGGGACTGAATGTGAATAAGTAAACGACAGCTGTTGACATTAATTTCATTTAAAGTTGATAAAACAGTTATGAGTTAAGTTGGTTAATTAATTATCGTTAAGTTTGCTGAGATTGGATTTTATGTTCGTGATGTTTATGAACTGTATCATATTGGACTGATTTGTTTAAAATAAGTCACAAGTATATTTTGGCCCTGGGGAATAACAAAATTATACCATATCCCAGTAAATAATTTTTATGAAAACAAGTTTGTTACGACATAGCATAAAAGCGTTCACTTTTTGAATATTTAATATTAGAAACTGTGAGGAGCCCATGGTAAAGTAACGGCTGTAGAATCTATCGATTCGCTTTAAGTGCGTTCATCATCGTTTTCTTTATTGATGGGTACCCTGTGACCGGCTATAAGCATAATATTATCACATTAAATTTCAGACTGCCTCCGTGGTCCAGTGGATAGCGTATGCGACTGCTGATCGGAGGTCCCGTTACTAGGTTTTTCCAAATACTCAGTAGCAGCCCGGAGTCTAGTGATATGCCCGGTAACGGCAATAGGCTCGCCCCCTATTACGTGGGACTTAAAAATTCATGGCGAAATGTGGGTGTAATATTTACACCTCTGCCTACCCCTTCGGGGATACAGGCGTCAGACTATAAAAAAAAAATTCAGACATCCTATACCAGTGATTCTGCAGAACGCTAATATTCTATGAATAATGAAACTATATCTTGGAGTACAAGTAAAAAGTCCGGGAATCAACCCAGATAACAACTATGCTTTAATTGTAATCACGATGTATACTTTAATATACAGAATCTCATACGTTACACCTGTAACACCTGTGTAATAACTTATGTGCCTGTGCTTAAATAAATAACATTATACAGCATTTCCAAGTTTTAAAATATTTGGATGTGGAAGGTACCGTCTCTAACTAAATAACATAGCAACAGTTTTATATTCGATAGATAAACAAACCTCTTTTCTTCGATTTTTCATTCTTTATAAATAGCTATACGGAACCTATATAGTTTTTCTATGTTATTTTGCAGTTTATTGATGAAAAATACGTCTAGAAAATTATTGCTTATACTTATATGGGTACTTAATTCGAGGAAAATCGTTGTACTGTTAGCTACATAGTCCAAATACGAAGTGTTTCATTCACCGTTGTGTTTGAGTTGCACCTGTTAAGTACATTTTCTAGATATTTTCTGAAATTTTGAAATTTGAAATTTTTGAAATGAAATTTATTTGCATAGAATACAGGTAGTACCAGGTATTACATAGTTAGGTGGTTTAGGATCAAGACCATATTCTGCCCACATTAAGCATGCAAATGTATATAATAAAAACAATAGAAAATAGAAATAAAATTTTAAATTAAGTCCCAACTATCAATAAACATTATATAATAAATTAATAGCATGTCACTTGATTGAGCATTAAATATGTCATAATATTAAGTCAACATTGTATGAATATCTCAAAATTTGAATTTCGTAATTACAATAATAAAACATAATAATAATTTCCTATTTTACATTATATTTCATAAATTCATCCAATCTATAAAAACACCTATCTACTAACCATTTGCGTAATTGAATTTTAAAATGTTTAAATGGTAATTCCCTTATATTTTTGGGCAATTTATTGAATATAGAAATACACATATGATAAACATTTCTTTTATTAATAGTAGTTCTACAATATGGGATCACTATTTTTGAAGGATCTCTGGGTTTATATTTGGTGTAACTGTCACCTTTGAATTTAAAAAAGTCATTTTGTTTTCTTACAAATACAGACACTTCAAAAACATAAATGCAGGTCAAGGTCAATAAATTAAGTTTTTTAAATAAAGGTCTACAAGAATCAAGTGGACCGACGCCACATACTGCTCTAATACATTTTTTTTGGACAATGAATGCACAATCAATATCTGTAGAATTACCCCATATTATTACCCCATATCTAAGTACTGACTCAACATAGCCTCTGTATGCCATGACAGCCGTCTTTTCATCTGCCACAATCCGAAGCTGCCTCAAAGCGTATGCAAATCTGCTAAGCCTACCGCATACGCCATTTATGTGATGCTTCCAACTACAGAATCTATCCAACGTAATGCCTAAAAATGTTATGCTGTCAGTTTCCTCAATTGCGGAATTATTTATTATTATATTAAGACTATTATAATTTTTTGCTTTATTAGTACAAAATTTGATTATTTTGGTTTTTGATATGTTAACTTTTAGATTATTTTGCTGTAGCCATGTTAACATCTTTTGCACTGCTTCACAAGTTTTAATCTCATGAGATGTGGTCATGTCTTCATGAGGTACTATCACCGATACATCGTCTGCGAATAGGACACTTTGATAACTTATAGAATCAGGCAAGTCATTTATATACAGCAAAAACAAAAGGGATCCTAGCACGCTCCCCTGTGGGACACCCATTCTGTTGACTTTGGATGAGGACACACTTACCATTAATTCTAAGTCATTGTTTAAATTATTAATCTCGACATGTTGATAACGGTCAGTTAGGAAGCTTTCTATCCAGTTCAATGCTACTCCCCTTATGCCGTATTTATCACATTTGTTGAGTAGAATTTTATGTTCAACAAAGTCGAAGGCCTTACTCATATCGAAAAATATTGTTACAACTGGAATTTTTTTATCGATGTATTCGGTGATGTTACTGATTAGAGTAAAGGCTGCTAAAGGAGTTGATCTACCTCGCTGAAAACCGTTTTGCTCCTGTTTAGTTATGTTGTGTTTATTTAAAAAATCCAATAATCTGCTGTAAAATACCTTTTCAAAGATTTTGGATAAAATGGGAACAAGAGTAATTGGCCTGTAGTTATTACGCTCCTTTCTGTCACCTTTTTTAAATAGAGGCTTAACTATAGAATGTTTTAATTTTTCCGGAAAAATCCCTTGACTTAGTGACTTATCCAGAATGTGATTCAGGACTGGAACAATCACGTGAGCACTAGCCTTAATAATACCTGTGGATATAGAATCGTAACCCACCGCCTTAGTATTATTTAGGGATTTAATTATATTCACTATTTCTGATACCGTCGTGGGCTTTAAGAATATCGACTGATCATTAATTTGACTAAGCGTTTGGCTTTGTAATGAAGGTGCATTTAAAGGGAGTGCATTTGTTGTGTCAATAAAAAAGTCATTAAATGACATCGCTATAAGGGTGGGATCACTTATAATATCTCCGTTAACTCGTATTGATTCTATATTATTTAGAGTCTTAACACTGTCGTTTGTTCCTTTTATTACGCTCCAGGTAGCTTTACATTTATTATCAGCCCGCGTAATAAACTTTTTATTAAGGTTCCTTTTTGAAAAATGAATACATTTTTTAAATATTTTTCTGTTATCATTATATCTTTTTAACGATATTGCCGTTTTTTGTTTATAATAGGTGAACCTCATTCGCCTTTTTGTGGCGCTACACCTTTTTAGGCCCTTAGTAATCCATCTAGGCGATTGTAGGTTAGAACTAATTTTCTTTTTGTAGTAAGGAAAACAAAGGTTATAAAAAAGTGTTAGTTCCTGATGAAAAATATTAAAAATTTTGTTAACATCTGACTCTGAATAAATCTCTTGCCACGATAATTGTGAAATATAATATACAAATTTCGCAACATTTTCATTACTAAAGTCTCGCCGCTGAGTGTACCAATAGCGTTCAATTTTTTTTATATTTGCCAGTGAACTCTAACATTTGAGCAGTGTCGTGGTCTGATAGATATAACTGATGTAATGTACCCTTTGCATCTATTATGTTACTAGCTATAAGATCTATACAGTTGTTCTGTCGTGTTGGTTCATTAATGTGTAGTGACAAATTATAGTTATATAATAAATTTTTGAGAATAATTGAATTCTTATTGTCTACTAATATGTTAATGTTCAGATCACCAGTAATTATAATATTTTTATTGTTATATTTAATTAATAATTTATGCAATAGTAATTCCAATTTATTGAAAAATGAATTAGCATTAGAGGAGGGTATTCTGTAAATACAAATTACAATGCTATTAAAGTTAGGTAGTTCTACACCACAACACTCAAATATATTTTCGCACGAATATTCCTTACATATTTCTAGTGGCGAACAATCTATTCCTTTGCAAATTAAAATACAACTACCACCACGCTTTTGCTTTTTCCTGGAAAAGTAGCTTCCCAACTTATACCCTTTTAAAATAATGTTTTCTTCATCCCCTTGTTTGATAAAGGTTTCACTAAAACATAGTATTTGTACAGGAAATGAAAGTCCAGTTAAGCATATCTCAATTAAATCCATTTTGTTTAACAGACCTGCTATATTTTGATGAAGGAGTCTTATTTTTGCTTCCTTCTCATTATTTAATTTAAGCCTAAAAATCTAGGATTTGTAGCAGAAGGCACCTGAGATATTACCTTTTTTGCAATTGGAAAATAATAAGGGATAGTACCTTTTTTAGGCATGTTTATCTTACCAGTTTGATGAGGCTTTTTAATGTTCCCTCGATTCGGAATAAACTATGTCGTGTAGTCCTTTGTATCTTTTATTAAATTTATTAACCTGCATATATGACTCTGAATATATTGATATCTGTTACAATGTATAAATAAGTTTGATAAATCTAAGAAGTTACAATTTTGAAATGATTGGCAAGTAAATTTTAAAAGGTTGTTCAATTTATTTTCATTAAGATACTTATTTTTAGCAACACTTAATACTATTACATTACATTTCTCTAAGAACTTTAATATATTCATTAACTTAAATTGTATCTGGGTAGGATTTTTATCATTTTGACCAATACAAAGTATAATCCAATATTTTTCTGTTATATTCAAGTTGTAGCATGGCTTTAATGATTCGCTACATTTTGCAAAAGGTTTTATAAACGAAAATAAGTTATATTGTTCATATTTAGTATTTTCTCTTGAAATTGTTAGTCTTTTTGATAGACCTATACATTGTTGCTCCCCTATTAAAAAGATCCTCCTTTTATTTTGTTCAGTGTACGTATTTCTCTCGTTCAATACGGATCTCATTGTTTGAGATGTTTTGTTTTCAATTAAATTAGTAGTTTTACTCGTTCCAGCGCCATCTTTTGTCATTTTCCTGAACTCGGTTGAAGATGCCTGTTGATCTATGTCATCGATATTGTGAATTTTTCGGATATTATTAGAATGTGGCGATAAGTGTGCTTTTGATTTTGTGACAGTAACGCCATCTGTTGGGCTTGTTATTTCCATTTGGTTATTGCTTTCGTTCATGGATATTTGTTCTGTTAGTTTCACGCGTTTAACTAAGTTTTTAGGCCTGGATTTTGGGGTTCAGGCATTTCTTTCTATTACATCTACAAAATAGATCAGAGATAGGTAGGATAATCAGGAATGGCGATAAAATGAATATTCTGCTCGCGTATTTTTAAGAGCAACAATGGCACTATACATTCTGTGGGGTATGGCAAGCAGTATGCCATCCATATCTAAATTATACTATCAGTGTGGTGACGTGTCAGTACTCTATTTTAGGGGGTGCCGTACGTGTGGGTGTCAGAAAATACATGAAGCAAATAGTATGTATGAGAACAGACGGATATCAAAGCATCTTTGAGAAACTTGATATTAAACCTTGTACCAACTAGTCTAGCCAACGTGTAAGACAAAGCCAAGTATTGACTATATTAAACCTTATACCTACCAACCGGCCTAGCCAGCGTGGTATAGCATTGCAAAGATAAAGAATTCCAAAGGTAGCGCTCATAGCGAGACTTGGCTTGTCGTTCGTCACAGATTGACAAAGTTAAGCAACGCTTGCACAGGTCGCCACTTGGATGAGTGACCGCGTGTGCCATTTACATCTGAGCGCTACAGTGCCTCGGAGGGCACGTAAAGCTGTCGGTCCCGGTTCTTGTCTCAGGATAAGAATCGTTAGGCCATGTAGGAGGCCTTCGGGCGGCCTGAAAAGTGCAACACCAGAGTTAGCCACACACTCACACGAAAAACAAACAAACAAAGCATTCCAAAGCTTAGCGTTGAGTCAAAATGCTATTGTGACGCATACTTGAAGACGCGTATAATATTCGGCAGTAGACTGTGAAAGGTTGTATCTATAAGTAACTCATTTTTTAAGCGGGATACTCAGCCCATAAAGCTGTTTTGTCTATAATCAGGTGGTACTATCTTACGAGTGGCGATCGTCCGCTTATACGCTTACACTTAACAAACAAAAAATCTTGACCATAAAAGTCGGGACATATCTGACGGAAGATGCGTCGAGCGTATCATCGGTCACGTCTATTCCGTCAGATGGGTCGGTACATATCTCACGGAAAATACGTCGAGCGTATCTGCATCAATTGCGTCTATTCCGTCAAATTAGACCTGCTACATTACGCGTCTAGTCAGTTTCTGCTTTCGGCAACTACAGTGCGGTTGCTTTGTATGACATTTAATTTTTAATACACGTGGTGCGTGTTGCGCGCGACATCAACGGACGATACGTTAACGGAAACGGAACAGACGCTGTACGCTCGACGCATTAACGCATCATCGGTTAGGTGTGAAAGGTTGAATGACTTATCATATATTTGGCTGTTTTGGCGTTACGCGACGGATGATACGCGACGCATCTTCTGTCAGATATGTGCCGATCCTAAATTCTTACTCCACTCGGCTAGATGTTGACGCATTTCCGCTGGCTGTATCGTGCGAATAGTGGTGTAGGTACGCGTGTCTGTCTACTAATTTATGTACTGATAAGAGCCAGCCGTGTAAACCATGAACATGCACCTCCATGTATGAATATCGCTTGATGCAGCAAATATCGAGACAGTGAAAATTCGACAAGGCCCACACTAAATTGAAACACCACCCACACAAACGGAATCCTCATCATCTCTGTTGCATGGAAACTCAGTGGATCTGCTATAATAAGATTTGGCTACTGGCCCACATTTGTAAGCACCAGATATCAAACCATAGTAGACATTACACTGGCATCGGATGGGGCCGCGGAACTTGTCACGAACTGGCATGTGTCCGCCGAACCATCCTTTGCCGACCACAGACGTATCTGCTATGACATACGAGTGCAAGAGAGGGTCACACAACCAAAACGCAACCCACGCAATACCGACATTGCGAGATACAAGACCCTGCTCGAACAAGAAATAGCCATGTCAAATTTCAACGACATGACCGCAAGCACTACACACATAGAACACAACACTAACTTACTAATAAAATGCATACAACGCAGCTACCAACATGCCTGCCCCACCACACTACCGAAAACGAGTAGTAAAACCCAATGGTGGGGATCGGAACTGGAGAAACTCAGGCGCAATCTGAGAAAACTCTTCAACCGGGCCAAAAACACAAGGAAAGACACGGATTGGGACAAATACAAAGAAGCCCAGTCGCACTACAAGAAACGCATACGATTCCGCAGGGGAGAATCGTGGCGAAATTTCTGCACCAACATCAATTCCACATGCGAGGCAGCCAGGGTAAAAAAGATCCCAGGACAGCAACAAGACCCTAGGCTCCATCAGAAAGCCTGATGGCACCTACGCAACCACAGACATGGAAATAAGCCAAGTACTAATCGAAACGCACTTCCCAGGTGGCACTGTGACCGACGACTGTGATTGGGAAGAATCAGAACACAGACCACTGACCCAGACAGACTGGACGATAGCCAACAACATGGTTACCGGGGACCGTCTGAAATGGGCAATTGACAGCTTCCAGCCGTACAAATCTGCAGGCCTGGACGAAATAACACCAGCACTTCTACAATGGGGCTGCACAACGATTGTGCCACAGCTAATCAGCATATATAGAGCATCTATAGCGCACAATTACATACCACGAAGGTGGAGGGAAGTAAAAGTCATATTTCTCCCAAATCCGGGCAAAACGGATTATACACAAGCAAAATCGTTAAGACCTATCAGTTTAACCTCCTTCTTGCTAAAAACGCTGGAAAGGCTCGCTGACAGATACCTGCGGGAAGGCGCACTGCTACGCAGACCACTACACCCGCAACAACACGCCTACAGAAGTGGTAGATCAACGGAATCAGCGCTTCACTCCGTAGTGGGGACCATAGAGACAGCGCTATCTGACAAACTAATGACCTAAGGCGCCTTCATTGATATAGAAGGCGCCTTCGACAAAACTAAATTCACCAGCATTAGCCGGGCCCTTGACAAGTTTGGAGTTGAACAAACCATCAGTGGATGGATTGATCAACTCCTGAAACAAAGGGCTATTCAGTTCACGGTTAATACCACCACAAGGGGGATAGTAGCAAAAGGCTGCCCACAGGGAGGTGTCTTATTACCCCTGCTTTGGAATATAGTGGTAGACGATCTGTTGAGAAGCCTGAATGACAAATGCTTCTTCACGGTCGGCTACGCAGATGATATCACCAACCTAATCAAAGGAAACTCGGAAGACATGATCCATTATTGGATGCAAGCAGCCATCAAGATTATGGAACAATGATGCAACCACCATGAACTGACGGTCAACCCAAATAAAACGGCGCTAGTACTTTTCACCAACAAATGGAACACCAGTATGACCAGAAAACTAAAACTTTTTGGCACGGAGCTTAACCTATCGAGTGAAGTCAAGTACCTGGGCGTAACACTCGACCACAAGCTCAACTGGAATAAACACATCACCACTAAAACCACAAAAGCATGTACAATCTTCTGGCAGTGCAGGTGAATAATAGGCAAGAAATGGAGTCTCAGACCATTCATCACCCTATGGATCTACACTGCCATAATACGCCCCATGCTCACATACGGTGCAGTAGTGTGGTGGCCACGCACTCACCTAAGCACAGTCAAGAGCAAACTACAGAGCATACAACGCCTCGCCAGTCTGGCCACAACAAGCTGCACGAAAACAACTCCAACGGCGGCATCGGAGGTGCTTCTCGACTTGTGACCACTGCACCTCATCATCCAGCAAGAAGCAGGTGCCACTGCGATCCGGCTCGATAAGTTCGGGCTCTGGAGAAGAGATGACCGAATAACCCACGCACGCCTGAAAAGGACGTTAACTAACGAGATCCCGATGCTAGATGTAACGTGTGACCTCATACCTAAAACCTTTGTCTTTGACAAAAAATACCGCATACAACTGCAAGAAGAGCACAAGGATAGTTCTGGTATACACGAAGTTAGAGTATACACAGACGGCTCAAAAACCAAGTATGGGACAGGTGCCGGAGTATTCTCCCATGACTTGAATATCAATCTCTCAACATCGCTTGTTAAAGTCAACACCATCTTCCAAGCTGAATGCGTTGGGATAACAAGGGCGGCGATGGCGATCGCGGCCAGAAACGTGAGCAACCTGTCAATACGCATCATCACAGACAGCGCCTCAGTACTACAAGCTCTCGATGGCAACTGCTTTAATAGCGCCCTAATTATGGAGTGCCACCAAGAGCTGCAGAAAACTGCAGCGAGGAATCGGGTCACGCTCCAGTGGATACGAGGACACAGTGACTCCACGGGCAATGACGCAGCAGACCAACTGGCAAGGAAAGGATCGAACACAACAACTCTGGGACCCGAACCAATTGTTCCGATACCTTTCAACCAACTAAGAACATGGTTACGCGAGAGAGCCCTACAACAACACGAAAAAGAGTGGGCAGAGTTAAAAGAGTGTAGGCAATCTAAAGATGCCTTTCCCCAATTAGATAAACGACTCTCGCAAAAACTGTGGCACTCCAACAGGAAAACACTCAAGCATGTGACTGGCATAATAACCGGCCACTGTCCACTAAACAAGCATCTCTACAACATCGGCGTCACGGACAGCCCATTATGTAGGGGCTGCATGGAGACCGAAGAAACACCCGCTCATGTGATCCTACATTGCACCAGCGTGAGCGACCAACGGACGAGGTTCCTGAACAACCCCAGAACCATGAGCGAAGCCATACGCAATACTGGTCAACTCATGGCCTTCTGGAAGGAGCTTGCATGGTATGAGTAGCAGGCGACAACCGTGTCACTGCTAACGCACAATGGCCCAATTAAGTGGCTAAGTGCGGAAAACACCTGTCCAACTAACTAAGATTTGGCTAGATATCAATTATTGTGTTTTGCGCATTCACTGCTACAACATTGCCGTAACCAAAAAGGAAACAAAATGATGATCACTTCGATATGATGATATTTGAGTTCACTGACTGCCAACGATTATTTTATTATGGTTGCCGGTTTTGAAAGTCAAATTTATATCTAATTTTAGTTATTTAAACACCTGAATGTCACATTCAGCATTTTCAAACATTGTTTCACACCCTTGACTTCGACATAAATATCAGGATGTACATCATACTTTTCTTTTTCGTTCCAGTACATACATATAATACGAATGTTTAACATATCATAAATATTTCTTATGAGCGAGTTTTTCAAATTGTTTCCAAATATTGCTTCAGTGAGCAAGGCTCTGCGTTAATGGTTGAACAAGCATTACCTATCTTTAAATTTTCACCGACAAGAGAGTATGATTTTGATTAAGCGGAGAAAAGCGGAGGCAAGTTTTAACCTGTAGCGGTAGTTACACACAGCAGAGGCCACCTATCGAACGACGGTCAACAAAATCATCACGGCGACATCTATAAACGTATGTCTACCTGAATTGGTATTTGGTTATAACTAGCTAGTTATATACTCTTTATAACACATTGTAATTATATAGCTGTATCTTTTACAACTACAAAGACGTTAAGTACAATGGCAAGCGACAAAAAATATGGTAATTAGTAAACACGACGAGGGCCTACAGAGCACCTGACTTTCGTGTCAAGCAAAAATTTTATAATACACAACTTCGGCGTCAATAGAAATTAGTCCACAGAGTTCAAATTTTGCACCCAAGAAAAACGAAAAAATGAAAACAACAACGTAGAAAGACATTTGAATGTTACTTAATTCCCATTTTCTTCCTCAGAAAATTATATTTTCATTTTGAATCAGCATTCAAACAATAATTATGTTTATAACAATAAGCACAGACTTCATTCAGATTTGATAATAAGTTGCTCGGAGTGAAAACTAAAAGCAGCCAAAACATATCAAATAAAAATCGCTTTTATTATTATAAAGCGATTTTTATCCCACTTAATTGATGAAGATATTTTTACTGAAAATGTTATTTTATTTTCAGACATTAGTACTTCTTACGACTCAAGTTTCTCAACTCAACTTAAATTACTTATTCTGAGAAACCAAATGAAACTAACTAGAAAAGATGTAGAAAGTAAAACTTATTCAAATCTAGCTAATTGAATATTTAAATATTTTTCCTTTTATGAGCTTATACAGCACACCTGCAGAGGTCCTCAAATCAGTCAAATTTAATAAAATTTGACTGATTTCAATCAAAATTCAAATTTCAATTTGCGAATCAACCGACGTGACGCGATGTCATTCGAAATAGCTGCCAATAAGAGCCCTGCATTGCAAACTCAACGGTTCACTCCCAAGGAGCATAATTGCTCTTTGTTCACTCCAATCACGCTTTGAACGATGCAGAATAAAACCTTTCGAGTAATTGACTTTCGGAATGTTTCGATTAGGAGTGCTTTTAGTAATGAATCTCGTCCGATACAGGTTTCGAGCGTGGACCTTTTTGATTGAATGTGCTTTTGTGGAATGATTGCAGTTTATGATTTTGTAAGTGTGTGCAGTTTGTATGTATGTGTTTGCGTATGTTTATGTGCATTATGTGTGTCTTGATTATTTGTGTGGCTTGTTCGTGTTTTGATATCGTAGCTACCTACGATATCAAAACACCTCCGTCAGCGATTTGTTTTGGCATTCACTCATCATTATGTTTAGTGCATTAGTAATACGAATCAATTATAAAAGTAAAATAGTTATTACTTAATCTGCATAAACTAATAATTATTTTACTTTTCATGTAAGAAAACATGGCATTGCTTCAAGAATTTCCAATTGCGTTTATGACTTTGCATTTCTTAAAAAGATTTCTAGTTAAACTATTAAAGCCATTTGCATACCTTTTTCCATGGTGACAGCCGTGGAACAGGTGCTGTGACCCTACAAATTTGGATTGCAGATTGCATAAACTTCTCTTCGACACCTTAAAATAAAATTGCACCTCCGTACAAAGTATGCACGATAAGGTAACTACGAGTATTTTAAATTCAACCGTAATTTCTAATAAGCATCAAGATATATAAATCACGAAAATATTTCACCAAATCTTAACTTAAAACGAATTCCTAAACCAACATTTTTCTACACTAAAATTAAATAGCTTTTCTAAGATAAAATATTGTAATAATATCAGTTTCCCTTCAAGAAGGTGCTAACAAAAAGATTCTACCACCTAAAGTAAAAAGTAACAAGTACTATGTACTTACCTAATAATACATTGAACATTTCGCAAGGATCTTTTAGTCTTTTAGTTCTATTATTTCTAGTGGCCTATAACATTAAATTTATCATCAGTCTTTTCTGTGTGAAGATTTTCATAAGGCAGCTGTAGTTTGTTTCACAAAAAAGCACAAAACGAAGTAATCTTTGTCTTATGTTAAATATTTCAACCACTTAGTAACAGAAAATTCTGAATAAAAAATCCTGAATACGAGTAGGTGTTTTATTAGGGCACTGATTTAAAGAGGCAGTTGTAAATAGTAGTTTTGGGAAATTAAAAATTATAAATGGCACGTTTAATAACTAGTTCAGCAGTTAAAACTAAGCAGTAAAGTAAACAATAAGGAGTAATAAAAATAATGAAATTTATCAGTAAATATATAATTGAGCGGTAACAATATTGAACGAGCAGTTACTTGTGGGCAGTAATAAATCGGAATTTATCGGTAAAAAATCTCATTCTTCACATTCTTCACACTAGTATAATAAACTGAGGTTGTCGGAGTCCTGCTTAGCAGGGCTCCTATTTTCGGATTAAGAGTCAAAAGAGAACCTCACATAACCTATTAAGTTACTTGAATTGCAGTCGCACCTAACCCTAGGCACTCGAAAGCAAAGGAATGACGCACAAATTTGACATTAGCTTTCTTTCCATCATTTTTACCGCTCATTCAGTTATTGGACTGCTCAATTATTTTTAGATCTGACATTGTATGATTAAATAAACGACTAATTGATTTTTTATTACTGTCCATGTTTTACTGCCACAATAATTAATCAACTGCCATCAAATTAAATAACTGCTCAATAAGTTTTCCAACTGATCATAATAACATATCGAATATTTAATCAACAGCTCAAAAAATTAGTTCCCTTTTATTAGTTATAATATTTTTTGGTAATTATCTTTGGTAGTAATTTTGTTAGTAGGCTATTTATATGATAAGTAATTTCTGTTTTTTTATAAATTTACTCGAAATTTGCTTTGAGTCAAAAGTAAGAGATTTTGCCATTTATTAGTATTACTTTAACTTTTTTATTTATTTGGGCTAAATTTTGGTATTTATTAATATCACGCTAGCTGATTTTATTAAATTCGACCAAATAGTGGTATTGATAGGATCCAATTTTGGCAGTTGTAAAAATATTTTGCGAGTTCCGTTATAAAATATTGCATAGCTATATTTGACGTCGGACTAAATTACACGTTTGCTGTTGAAAGTACATTCTAATAATTCTAATTAGGACAATAATTTTGTACCAAAGAGAATTCTCAAAACAATGTTACACATTGAAATTAAACTACAGTTTACGGATTTTATCGCGTTATATTGGTTTCACTTGTTATTACAGTTAAACCGAATGATCTAGAAACTACATTTTTATTACTAGCCAACGTTTCGAATTCTTTACAGGAATTCTTTACACATCATGTTCACGGCCGACTGAGGTGATATTTGTTTTTGTCTTGCATTTAAAAGTTATCTCAAATTACCCGAACATTTTTCAACTATTGGTGTTACTATCTACGCAGAATGTGCTCACTGTGTCTTGATGTCTTCTGGTGACTTTGTCCTTCTTGGGTTTCATTAGCCTGATAACAGGGTCCCAAACTGGAGGAACATTCCAACCATCTTCCCTATTGAAATTAGGATGTTTTTTAATTTCAATAGCTTCACGTATCATTCTTGGAATAAAGCGGTGTTCTTTTGCGAGTATCTGTGGTTTATCAAATCGCAGGTAATGGTTGGTCCCTTGTTCTACATGTTCACACACAGCAGACTTCGTCGAGCGTTTGTGTTTAATGTCAGCTATATGTTCCTTTAGTCGAATGCCTATGCTTCTATTGGTTTGTCCAATGTATGAGTGCCTACACTCACAGTCTACCGTGTAAAACCCAGCCTCTTGTAAGGGTAACTGACTCTTGACAGATGGTAATAATTGGCTTATCTTCATTGGCGGCTTGTAGAAAGTTTTGATTGAAGCTCGTTCAAGATGTAGCCGATCTTGTCGGTCACGCCCTTGATGTATGGGAGGACAGCAGGTTGTCTCTCTACTGTGGCTGGCTTGTTCTTCGGGGATCTGTGACGTTGGCGCGGCGGTCGGAGCTTGTTGTCTTGCAGATTTTGCTTGACATGTTGAAGCTCGGCGTCCAGGTGTTTCTTGTCACAGATCCCCCGGGCTCTCTGAAACAAAGACATTCCTACGGTAGCTAACTGTTTAGGATGGTGGTGAGATTCACCGTTTAAGTACCTATTTGTATGTGTCTTTTTCCTATATACAGTGTGGCTCATAGAGTTGTTTTTGTTCCTGATAACAAGTACATCTAGGAAAGCTAAAGAATTGTTTGCCTCTAATTCCATTGTAAATTTGATGTAGTTATGAATAGAATTAAGATGTTCTAGAAATACATTAACACTATCTGTTGGTAAAATTGTAAAAGTGTCATCTACATACCGCTTGTAGAACCTCGGTGTGATGGTGGCAGTCTGCAGGGCTCGCGCCTCGAAGTCCTCCATGAAGATGTCAGCAACAACAGGCGATACTGGAGAGCCCATTGCCACACCGTCTACTTGTATGTAGTATTTCTCATCCCATAACAGATAGCCAGTTGTTAAGCAGTGTTTCAATATTTCTGCATATTCCTCTGGCATGTTGTTCTCTATTAGCTTCCTTCTAGTTATTTCAATACAGTCATGTGCCGGTAAGCATGTGAATAAAAACTGTACATCAAAACTAACCATAGTTTCCTTGTCAGAGAGATGTAGGTGTTTTATTTCACTGACAAAATGGTAGGAATCCTTTACATGCGCTCTCGTCTTGCCTCTGAGTGGCGAGAGAATCTTTGCAATGTATTGAGCCAATCCGTAGGTTGGTGCCCCTATTTGACTGACTATAGGGCGCAGTGGAGCATTTTCCTTGTGTATTTCGGTAGACCATACAATTGAGGAGGTTTTGCACACGATGGTATTAAGTATTTCACGTCCAGATTCAGTTGTTCGGAGTATTTCTTCACAATGTCACTAGTTTGCTTGAGTATTTTGTTGGTAGGGTCTGTCTTAGCCAATTTATATGTACTATCATCCGACAAAAGATTTTCCATTTTTTGTTTATAATCCGACGTGTCCATCACTACCGTTGCATTTCCTTTATCTGTTTGGAGTACTGTTCAGGAGTTCAGGTCTAGCTCGTAGGTTCTTCAGTGCTAAATACTCAGGTTTTGGTAAATTCCTTCTCGGCACTTTCGACTGGCGAACTGACTCTTGAGTCAGTTACCCTTACAAGAGGCCGGGGTTTACAAGATAGACTGTGAGTGTGGGCTCTCATACATTGGACAAACCAAGAGAAGCATAAGCATTCGACTAAAGGAACATATAGCTGACATTAAACACAAACGCTCGACGAAGTCTGCTGTGTGTGAACATGTAGAACAAGGAACCAACCATTACCTACGATTTGATAAACCACAGATACTCGCAAAAGAACACCGCTTTATTCCAAGAATGATACGTGAAGCTATTGAAATTAAAAAACATCCTAATTTCAATAGGGAAGATGGTTGGAATGTTCCTCCAGTTTGGGACCCTGTTATCAGGCTAATGAAACCCAAGAAGGACAAAGTCACCAGAAGACATCAAGACACAGTGAGCACATTCTGCGTAGATAGTAACACCAATAGTTGAAAAATGTTCGGGTAATTTGAGATAACTTTTAAATCCAAGACAAAGACAAATATCACCTCAGTCTGCCGTGAACATGAATCCTGTAAAGAATTCGAAACGTTGGCTAGTAATAAAAACGTAGTTTCTAGATCATTCGGTTTAAATGTAATAACAAGTGAAATCAATATAACGCGATAAAATCCGTAAACTGTAGTTTAATTTCAACGTTTAGAACATCACTCACCGTGTTACGACCGCGTAGCAGTGTGTATCTGTATAGCTTTATTATGATATAAATTGTCTGTTTTGTTGCTTTGTAAATTAAAAAGTGTTTTTTTTGGAGCACACATCCTAATTTGGCAAACGTTTGACTGTGTATATGTTAAAGATAAAGATAAAGATTGATTTATTTGTGAGAATACAGTCAATAAGGTCTTACAATATAATTGTGTACATGATATTCTACTGCATTAACAGAGTTGCAATGGTACAGTGATTGTCGTGCCGTGAGCGAGTGGTCCAATAGTTATGGTGCATCCACATCGCAGTTATTTTTGTTTAGCAACTTTAAAAATACGGTAACATTTGGTAACGTTCAATAACTTTAAGACTCAATTTATACAGATACCACTACTGCTTTGTTTTGGAATGTTGTGCTGTAACTTGCCGAAATGTTGCTAAATAAACAGTTGATGCACCATAACAAATTAAATAAATAATATACACGCTATGCTCAGCATTTAAGCGGTCAAATATCTTTCAATTACGCTGGTTAAGTGTTGTCGCTATCGCGTCATGGAGCAGTTCAAAGGTCAAACACCGCTGCTATCATAGGTGGGGTTTATGCGATCATATTCTTGCAGAATTAAACGTTTTTTATAAGCTTCCGCTCTGTGGGACGGTTGGCACGGTTATTACAGACAATCAACAAACTCAAATAACACCCAGACGTAAAAAAAATGTAGGTCACACGATTGTTGTTCACACGTTTGTGTGGCGATCAAATGCACAATACTCGGTGTAATGCAAACTGGAGGCGACTGCTCAAAGCATTAAGCTATTTGCACCAATCCTCACATAAAGAACGACGCGGACGTATGAATTATAATTTTTAGGTTATGCTGTATAACTACTCGCTGCTCATCAAAAATCTTGGTAAATATTTCGCTAAAAGAATTAGTTAGTCTTTGCGTTATCAGCAGTCCAGTCAATAAGTGCACAGAAATTCTTCGTCTAAAATAGTTTAATAACAACGTTACACGTTGCCACGTATTATGTACGTAAAGCCTAAATATACAGCCTACCTCCAGTCAATTAGTTGTGTACAAACATTGTCGAGCAAATAGTTCATGCCTCCACAAACACGCGCTTATGATTAAACTATAGCGCTCATCACAACGTTCGGCGTACCATTTGTTATTGCGAGTTGCGAGTAGTGATGTTCAAGCGCTTAAACCATGTGGTGCAACTATGTGGTTAAAAGAATTACGCCCGCCAATAATCCTGTCTGCGCTTAAAGACTTATTTTCTTATTCTTTCTCCTTTGGTTTTGAGGTCTTTGGTAGTCTTTGTGTCATGCTCTAATATGAATTGTGGTTTTCTTATGTTTACTGGCAGCGCGCAACCTACTTATAAGCTAGCTTCCAGTTCAAAATTCTTAATAGAACACGTCCCTTTGGTTTTTCTTGCTGCTGATGACGCATGCCTCTATTGGTCTCTTCTTATTTTCGCAAGCAATAAATTATTATTGTTCTCTGTTAGGAATATCCTTTTAAGCGCTGTGTATATTGTATGTTTATTATATTACGCTATGTATATTTTCGTCATTTATTCTCATATCGAAGTCACGTAACTTCTTTACCTCAGGAATCCTAATTTTCTCTTATTCGATTCTATCTATTAAATATTTACCTAGTTGAGAAGTGCATTGAGACTTCGCAATGTGCATTTTAAAACTGGTCGGTGGATATTGTTCGATAAAACTCGCAGTGCAGCCACTCGCGGCAGCTAAAATTAAAATAAAAGAATATAATCCTAAGCCATCCAATTCTAACGCTCAAACTGGTTTGGAAATAAAAAGTAAGAGGCTTGTGAATAAATCAATTGACGATCCACCATAGAAAACGGTTTCTGTATTAAATGTAAGTACGTTTCCTTTTCAATTGTCATTGACTGAATTGGAAAACAAAGAGGGTTTGAAGGTCCATGGAGACTATATAAATAGGTGATGTTTTGTCTACGTACCTTTCGAAGCTATACATTAATTATTATTTATTTGATGAACTAACAGTAGCTACATTGCGTTGGAGTAGTGGTGTTCTAGAGTGGAGACTGCGCCTTTGCAAACGTAGTGTAGGACTACCTTCGGCTAGGTGGAGTAACGATATACGCAATGTGGCTGGCAGCGGCTGGACACGAAGAGCTAAAACTCGGGCTCAGTGCCATTGGAGAGGCCTATATCCAGCAGTGGACTATGGCAGGCTAATGATGATGATATTCATACAAGGTACATAATAAAATACCTACAAAAATTCTTACAAGCTTGCCATTTATGAGCCATACCGCATTCACAAAAAGACAAAAATTGTTTACCGGACTAAGATTTAACGGACAGAAACAACACCCAGAATAAAAGCAGCAATTTGTGGATTTGTTATTATCATAATAGGCGTTAGCATTAGGCATTCATATTTTTAACGAATTAAAACCATTACAATTCAGACGAAAGCTCATTTTAGAAAAAGTCAAGTTAAAATAATGCAGTCAGAAATGGTCACTTTGCAAATCGAATAATTCCTGTATAGTTTGCTGCTAAAGACTTTCTGTAGAAATATTGGCAAATGCATGTCTTCTATCACGAAGGGAGGTTATACCTTAAATGTACATAAAACCGCGTATTGCCTTTTCTTATGTATTTTATCTAATAGTTCAATCTATGTAGCCTCAGAATATAATTCAGTATATAACAGTACAAAACTACTTTGTAGACAAAAGTTTAGTCCATATTTGCGAAGGCCAGTGGTATTGTCAAGTTGCAAGGGCCTGGCAAACTCTAATACAATTCTGACAGACAATTCTCAGTAGTGTGGTTTCTAGGAATGCTTTTTGTGGAAAACACTGTTAGTAGAACTATAGTTAAGGAAATTCAGGTATCCAGTCAGACACTTTACCAGTAAATATGTATAGCTATAGTATTATTTCACATTTCCAGACAGTTGCTCACTGAAAGAGGTCACAAACATCATATCATGGGAAGATTGTAATGATGTATTGATATCAAATTATTAGAACTTATTTTCTGTTTTAGCTCAACATCCTGACTATACAGCCAATATTATAAAATGATATATATCCGAAACATAACTGGCGAAGTGTCTGCCTACCCCTTCGAGGATAAAGGCGTGAAGTTATGTTATGTTATATATCCGAAAAATTTCCTTAAAGTTATTTATAACTTGTTATTGAACTCAGTACAGAGTGTTGCTAACTCCTGTTTCTAAATATGTGTTTTGTGAATATATTGCTTCAGCACAGATCGCCTTAGGTTTGCGTTCGTTGTAGTTATATAGGTAGTTGTAAGAAATAATATTCATCATATTATTATTACATATTAAAATTAATGAATTAGTTTCATCACCACAAACAGTGAAAACATTTGTATTGGTTTGTATTTCGAAATTGTTTCCAAGCATTTAATTAGTTCATTCATATACCTCTTATAATAGAGATATCTGTACATAGACGTAGGCGTACATACATACACCTACACGCCTATAGCACGAGAAATCCAGTTAGTTCTGTATAAAACTGAATGTCGGTGAAAATACTGACACAATACCGTTGTACCTATTTTACATTTGAATTGATTTCAGTTATCTGTGAACATAGCTCTGTTTTTCGTATCAGTTTAAAATAGTAAAATTAAATTCAGCATGGAAAAGTTCTTATATTTTCACCTTATTGTGGCAAGGCCAATTCAATTCTTCGTGATAATGTACTGACTCGACCGGGAAATTCTTGTTACGAAATTACGTCGATTTGATCAATGTAGCAGTGAGAGATGCGGCTGTTCAACTCCTCTAAATCTCACCAGTTTCACTTTTACCTATTTTTTATAATTCCAGTTGTGCATCGCATTGCAGTGTTCAAGGCACAAATTGTAGGTATATACACTACATGTCGTTTGTAGCGCAATGGCGATGCATACATACATACAAACATATCGTCACGCCTTTTATCCCCGAAGGGGTAGGCAGAGGTATTTTTCTACACCCACTTTTCGCCAGATATACTTTAGTCCCACGTAATAAGGGGCAAGCCTATTGCCGTACCGGGCACATTTCCAGACTCCGTGCTGCTACTGAGAAATTCGTGACAGAAAAACCCAATAACACTGCCCAACCCAGGAATCGAACCCGGGACCCGATCCTACACGCACATTTATGCCGCGAGACCAACAAGGCGATGCATAACTTAAATAATTACGTGAAAAGGTCGAAAACGTTTAATTTAGATGAATAAAATCAATACCCTGACTTGTACAAAGATGGAAAATTCTCGTGAATACTCAATTAAAACTTTTGTGTTATACTGTGACGTTGTTAAATGAAAATTGTTACTTCGGTTACAAACGAAAATTTGTTTATTCCACAAAAGAATCTAAACATCCTTTAGCAAGGTAATTAAATGGAAATTATTAACAAAACAATTTGACTAGTTACAAAGATAGAACCAGGGTCGCGTGATTCGGCGTAAATCTTCGGGAATTCGGGAATGCGTTTCTGGCGTCGCTCAGGGAAGCAGAGAAGTACTTAGCTTGGTCGCCGCAGAGCCGATGAAAGGGCCGGGAGCTCCAGCGCCACGATATTTATAGCAGCCCGAGGTGCGGGGGCCGGGTGGACTACCAGCCAAGAGCTGCGACGACGATGGACGACGTCACAATGTAAAGTAGAACAATATAGGAGAATCTCTTGTGTTTATATCAACAAAGAGCCCATGTTACATTACAACCCGACTAAACTCAGACAACTACTCTGCCTATACAAATTGACTAAATCACTTGTCGCACCTTATTTACTATGATAATAATGAAAGCCTGATCTCACCCACGCACTATATGCATCAAACGAAAGTAGACGTTATTCCCTCGTTATTATTACGAGTGATAATTGGTTGCTCTGTGAGTATTGACATATTATTGATATATTATTGATATATTATTCATATATTAGGCCTGTGTAAAACCATGCTATTTTAATCCGGGACTATTTGGTTTGATTTACGTAATGTTGGCTGAATGAAAACAGGCTTTGGAGTTTGAATTATTGGCTATTCATGTAATAGAATAATGCCAATTTTGAGGGTGGGAAATATAATTTGTACCTTGTTGTTATTTTGCCATCATATCTAGTGATGAGAGTGCGATCCCTACATAATGCAAATGTCTGGTGCAACCTTAACAGTGACTATTAGGCACCTATGAATCATAAAAATATACATGGAATCATGGAACCTATAATATATTTTTATCTTAGTGCGCGTCACAATCATTACTTTTTACCTAATTTGTACCTCAACTACCAACAAGATAATTGTATTCGATCAAAAAGTTGACCACTATTGATGAGATCTCAAATAATAATGTAGCGACATTGGTGAGAAAAAGTATGTTTTGTCTTTTTTGGCGATGCTAAGATTCTAACTAGCGACTCTAGCGGCGAATTTGGAAGTTGTCTGGGTACGACACTTTTGACAGCTCAATACAATTACCACTATAACCTCGAAGAAAAGTTGTATTGAAAGCTGTCAGAAGTGTCATACCCGGACAACTTCCAAATTCGCCGCTAGAGTCGCTAGTTCTTTGTATCGCCAATATGTACAAATAACCCGTTAGATCTATTCCCTTAATAAATTTTAAAACATAACGTGTAAAAATGTAGTACTTAATTCATATTGCGAATAAAATACTTCGTTAGTTTACATTGAAATTATTATATTACGCAAACATTGAGATCATTCTGTTAAGTAGAACCTTGACATTGTTACAGCAATATTATTAATACTTTTACGTTATATCAGTTTTCAGTCCTATCGTTAGCGCGAAAGAAGCAATTTAGAAGCAAGAAGAATTAGGAGTAACTAGATACTTGGTGGATTTCATTTACTTAGAACTTGCGAGAACCTAGCGATGTAAGGTACTGGCTCTATTTACTTTTATGTTTACTTTTATGAGTAAATCTTAGTAACTGAGAGGTTTGTTATTATGACATCAGACTAATAAAGTTATTCAAGGTTCGGTTATTACAGTATAAAAGAATGGCAGTTTTCTGATTGCTATATGGGTGCATTCAAGATGTTTGCGGCTATGTCTTGTTTGGGACGGTTGATGGCTGTATGTAAATTGTCCCTTATCACGGTGTAAGAAATAAATTATTCATAAAGATTTCAGTTAAATTCATTTTCTTAAAGGATCTTAAAATAAGCAAATTACATCTGTAAACTCTCATTTCTTAGAAAATTTAAACCAAATGTAGACCGTGTTAAATATTATCAGTTTGCAGACACACCGACCCTGTATTTGTATTATGAATATTCGCTTTCTATAGTCTTTTCCAAAAGCAGCTATTACTATGCGCTATTTCATATACGAACCTTTTACATTCCCATGCAAATAATATCCACCAATTACTCTCAATCATATCGTATGTCATAAAATCCTTGCTCGCATTCGCATCAATGAAAATCAGCAGTTATGACCAGTTATTCTTTATAACGCAATTCACAATGCATCAACAAAATTTAATTTATCACGTATCGCGAACACTGGAATATGTGTTTTAAAATTATACTCAAACGACGTAATTTGATTACGCTCCCCAATAGCTAGGTATGTACTCGTAGCGTTTTATTTATTTACTGCCTTTGAAAGTAGGTCTGTGCTAAAAGATTTGCGTAGCGGCTTTGCTCGTATCGTACGGTGATAAACAGTAGGTATTTTATTTCCAAATAAGTATGTTTATAATTAAGTTCAATTAGGACTAGCGGTTGGATACGGGCGACTCAAGATTGGTCAGTTTGGAGAACCTGCGAAGAGGCCTTTGTCCTACAGTGGACGTTTTGAGGCGATGATGATGACAAGGAGTACCTCAAGGTAGTGTCTTAGAGCCTGCCTTGTATCTTGTATACGTTTACGATTTACCTTTTTACTTTTTCTAATAATATTTTATTGATATTTAAAGTAGATAAAAATGAAATGTTTAAATAAGTAAACAGTGCGCTCATTCCAATGACTAAGTACTCAATGCCAAATAAAAAACGAATGTCTTAAAGAAACTGTATTCGTTGTTTTAAATGATCATGTAGTGATAACCACATAAGCTACGTTCTTATTTGAAATAACACTTGATTAGAAGTTACAGTGGAGTAGTAAGTACATTACTTATCTCTCGAGGAAACTTAGTTCAGCTGCTATGCCATTAGGGAGGTTCGTATTTTGACTAATGTTGATATAGCTAGATTTGTATATTTTGTCTATTTCATAGTGTTATGTTATATTATTATGAGCATTTAAGAACTGTAAATGATCGGTCTTTATCAGCTTACTTATGTTCTTTTGAGTAACAATTTTGACTCATTTATTTACGCCCGCGTCAATTATACATATAAACCTTCCTATTGAATCATTCTATCTATTACAGACAGAAGACGGACTTTGTTTAATACTATGTAGTGATTTTTTACGATATCAATATCGAGTCCACTATTTCAGTGTATTATTTATATGACGACGCAGTGGCGTAGCGGGAGTAAATCGAACTGCCACACCGAGCATTGTGGGTTTGATTCTTGTTCAAGTCAAACATTTGTGTGCGTCAACATGGATGTTACTCTTGGTCAGGGTGAATCTATGTCCTCCCTGTGGGATCTTCACCTAGTCGTGGTGGGGGGGTTCAGTAACCCACGGTGAAGCTAAGCGGGATCTCGGGAGGGGATGCTCCACGTGGGCTTGAGTGAGGCCTGCATCCCATGTGCGGGTGCGGGGGACAGATCTGTCTGTCCCTCGCAGTCGGGTGTGGTCGTGAGAGGAGAGGTTTGTCGATGTTGCGTTGCCGTGCGCCCTATCTCCCGCGACCAAATGGGGGCGCACCATCGTTGCGTCGCGGTGGGGCCGCAGAGGAAGAGGAGATGCGGTGTTGCGTTGCCGTCATCCTCTGCGGCCGTTGGGTGTTTTGGCCACGGAGCCCAACACCTTCATCCGGCGCCAAGAGGGTTTCGTTCGGGGCCCGCCTGACCATCTGGCGGGCCAATACCCGTCGGGGGGTAGCGAGGAATGCTTCGGTGAAACCCTACCCTCCGACACATGGGTACATGAGGAGCACGGGTTGGTTTTTAGTCAGTAAGAGTCTGACAGTCCCCTTCATACTTCCCCTCCAGGACGGAGGGACTCCATGAGGATTTTCCAACCCGACACCAAAAAACAAAAAGCGTGTATCTATGTATAAACACAGTGTATACGTCACCAGCAAATAACAAGAACCATATATTTATACATTTTCTATGAAATTTATAAACTTTCGTAGAATTCTAAACTAGAGATAAATTGTATTATTTTACGCCCAGATTGGAAATTGATAAACTTACCCAATGCACGCGTAAATTAATAAGTAAGCAATAACCAAACGCCACGTGTGCTCTGATTGGTTGAATAAATATCGTATTCCATTGCCGTCCTCTCCATCGCCATTGTTCGCCACTTTAACGAATTAACCGGAACTTTAGCGATGATTATGAGGCTAAGTTGACGGAGCCCTGCTTGGCAGGGCTCCTATTTTTGTGTTCAGGGTCACAAGAAAACCTTACATAACATATTAAGTTGAACTGATGCCGATCTTCATTATCACCGGCCGACCAATCAGAGAGTAGTGAGTACCGTATTTTAAAGAAGCGTAAATTTAAAAGCTTTTGTGTGATTGGTCGAACCGTTCATAAGCTTACGATTGGATATCTGTTAGTTTATAAATTTAGTACGAGATAGCGCAAATTTATAAATTTTCGAATATGTTCGCGTAAAATAATACAATTTATCTCTTGTTGAGAGTCCTAAGAGAGTTTATAAATTGCCTAGGAAATGTATAAATTTGCGATTCTTATTATTTTCTGATGACATATACACGCTGATTTTATTATTGGCTTAGGAAAAAGAAACCTCATGTCCGAAATAAAATCCACATATTATTTCGGACATAACAATCTTGTCAGTAACTGTTGGAAATACGTAGTAACGCACGATTCTCTCGAGTTGTGTTCGAGCGCCACAAGGGCGTGACTTTGACGCGCGCGCCGCCGGCGTCGTCAGCTGTTACCTACAGCGGTTGTAGATAGTTAGTGCGGACCAATAGTGATACGTAATTTACTTTGAAAACATGATTTAGGTAATTGCGAAGCCAACAATTTTAAACACATTATTTTTCTTCTTTTGTTCTCTTTTTAAGAACCCCTTCCGCACCCTAGTGCTACATCCTGTGTCACAAGGGACATTAAAAACCTACCACTAACGGACACAGCAGTCGAAACAATAATTTATGAATCACACAGAGTGTTGTGTCAAACATCGCTTAAACCACTACGCCAACCATGAAGTGCAGTAATAAATAATTAGAACAATAAACGTATGTAACTAAATAGCTATACCTATTCAATGTTTCCTTCGTAAATTACTCGGACTTAGAATCAAAAATCGCCGAAATAAGCTGTGGGTTCACGAAATCATAATGAACTTGTAGAAGGAAAATGATGACAACTAAGAATTATTAGTTACGTTATTATTCATAGGTACAGTAACATTATCTTTGAATAACTAGAAAAAGATTTTAACAATGGAAAAGTTTGGTACTTGCATATTTCTAACGTATTTATAAAAATGTAATCATAGTAGGTATTCAATAATGAATAAACCAAATCATTTACCTTTGCTGTCTGCTGTCTACATCACAATCAATTTACATCTTTCACACATTGTCTTTTAGTTTCACTTATGTGTTTCTTTCACCTTATCACCTATGTATTTTACACTACACTTCGGACATGTCGCTTCGTATAACACTCGCACCATAGACGCGAACTCAACATTGGAATATTCATAATAGCGATCCATTACGAAGCGCGAGCGAAACGTAACACGGGTACAGTGACCGGATGGAACGGGACGTACGGGCGTCCCGTTGACCTAATTTTGCTAGACTAAAGGCTGTCGTCGAAGTGACGAGCGACAAATTGCAACCAACCCCCGCCTCCACCCCTGTCGCCCCGCGTTGCGATGCGCGCACGCTGGGGCGGGTCTGTACCTACAGTGCAATGTTTATCTGTGTGTGTCATAATTATATTTAATATCTGTGTATGTATGTGGCACGATCGAACAAACATCGGCGCGCCGATTTCTTTCATGAGAGTGGTAACTACGAACTCTCGAACCAATAACTTATTTTTTTGTTACGATTTTTATAGCTTAGATTTCAAATTTTATTAGCTGGTTATGTTCCATTAACCATTAGTATACAGATAGCTTTCGCTCCAAAACCAATTAAAAATCAGCGTGTATAGGTACATGTATGTTTGCTCTACTTAGTTTGGAAATTAATGGCGTTATTTAACAGAATATTATATTACTAGAGGACGCCAGCAGCTACGCCTGCAATTTTTTTGCCGTGGGAATTTCGGGAAATCCCTTCTTAGTGCACCTCTACGGTCCCTAAGGAACATACATGCCAAATTTCAGCTTCCTGTGCCCAATAGTTTCGGCTGTAGCGTGTCTGTCAGTCAGTAAGTAACGCAAGGATATTATATATTAAGATTAATAATTTCATTCAAACACATTCACCAAGCATTTAATGAGTAAAGTAGTCACTAATTCCTACCAAATTATCGCTAAAATATAAGCAAAACGGTCCGGTCCCGTTCACAAACTTTTTGTTGAACACCGAAAACGTTTTTAAGTTTCCCTGAATTAATGAAAATGTTCTAGAAAAAAAGTTTTTAGATGAGACTGACGTGTCATCTATTTGTCTCTGTCTGGACTGCAATTTGTTTGTATGTGTACTTTTTAAAACCCCACCATTAGTTGTGGCTAGTAAATGTACGGCTTTAATAGCTTCTTGGGATGTATTATTTAAAAGATTAGACAAAAAGGCTACAGGCACATATTGAAGAAAGATCGATGACTTGATAGTATTGATGAATGCAAATACTTTCAAACATTTGCAATCTGCACACATTGGTACTGTACATTTTGTGATGGATCTCAATTGCATAAAGTATAAAATTAACATACTGACTCTTTGCTCCGACTTTTGGCATCACTAGTCATACCGTGAATTAATTTATCCTTATTGTGCCTAGTATAATTAAATATAATATTTTGTAAGCCTTTACGTTAACTGCAAACGTAGAGGAGAGATCCCGCGCAAAATATTTCTGCAGTTGCCATCTTAATTTTTCCTATTCTCTCCTTGTTTATTAATAAATTCAAAACGAGCGTCATAAAATTGAGGTATCCTCTGACACAATTTTATTTCAAAATTTTTTTAATAAACGAGAGAAATAATCTCTATTGAATATTTAAAACGTAGATAATTAATAAAATGTACCGATTATCTGGGTTCTAAAACTCGCCGGCTCAACATTAGGTAGGAACATCATAAAGATATAACAAACATGTAATACCTATTGTATATATTTATTTTAAGACCTGATTTATACTATTTATTTCTTTCCTAGTATTATATTTATAACAAAGCAAACGTAATCTTCGTGCTTCATTATAGTCGCACAAAACCAAATATTAGCTTTTATATGTACAGAGTACTTAATCTGAGCTTTATTCTGAAGCTAATCGCGCATGACGTCACTGGTTATAAACGTGCACAACACACGGATTGTTTACAATATTTTTTGCTTCAGAGAATGAAACAAACGAACTGCCGTGTGGGAGGCTAAGGGGCTGTTTCTATACTGCTGGTGCGTTCCACTAGGCGCTCACAATAATCATTATTTGAAATAAATTGGAAGTAAAAAAATACACTTACTTGTATATGCTACGCTAAACATAAAGGATAAAAGTACTCGTCAATACCAATCAAACAAACCCATCTTGATGGGGTTGTGTTGTTCTAGCTCCATCATCGAATCAGCTTCATGACATCATTAAATTGCATTGTACCAATGCAAAATTTCAGTTCATTAGAAAACCGGCAAGTGAGTCAACTTTATCTTGCATGATTTCATTACAGGTAGTGGGACAGGTGACAGTAAATAAAAGCTTGTGAAATATTTTTACAACATTTTTGTTTAATTAGGTAGGTATTTTATTAAAAATACAACATTGTAGAGACTAAAAATTAATCATATTGAACACGAACCCACGACACTTGGTTGAACCGTGTGATGATCGCTTATACCATGAGACTATACGTGCAGTCAAAAGTCTATTAAAAACTGAAAATCCGAACCTCATTACTATATTTTAGCTAAAAACATAGCAACCATGCACACACGTTGACACTCTGAGCTTTGAATAGGCGCTGTGACACATATTTGATACACATTTTTTTCGAAATTTCACGAAGGAAATGAGCGGCAAAACAAAAAAATACCCATCCCAGCCATGTTTTATGTGAGATATTGTTATTTATTAGATGTATATCAGACAATTTATCGGAGAGTGGTGAGTATCGCCTGGAGCTAACAAATAAATTCTTATGTTGGATTTTCGTGCTTGGGATGTGTAAGTTTCGAGTTTCAACCGAGAATAGAATTGCTGTGGGCGTATTTTTCGAGAAAAACAACAGTCTTTCCTTATGTGTCTACGGACTTTTATTTATTTTCTTGGAAATAAATAGAAATAAACTTTTCTGTAATTATATTACCTTTCGACGGGACTTTTGTAATATACGAAAGAATAAAGTTAAATAATTGTTTTACTTAAGGTTTATTAAATTCTATGAAGCACGCGTAACTTTTTCGTGAGATGTAATTGCTTAACAATTTGAAAGATATTGTCTCTAACTAAATAACATAGCAACAGTTTTATACTCGATACATAATCCAAATCTCTTTTCTTCGATTTGTCTTTCTTCATAAATAGCGGTACGAAACCTATATCGTTTTTCTATGTTACTTTGCAGCTTAACAATAAAAGCATACGTTTAGTTAATTTTATACTCAAATGAGTACTGAATACGAGAAAAGTCGTTGTACTGTTAGCTACATATGCCCAAATGCGAATTGTTCTATTCACCGTTGTGTTTGAGTTGCACTTGTTAAGTAGATTTTCAAGATACATAGGGGTCTACAATACTATTACATCTACAACATAGGTCACAGAAAGGTAGGTAAATAATCAGTAATGGCGATAAAATGAATATACTGCTCGCGTCCTTCTAAGAGCAGAACAATGGCACAATAGCACCATACATTGTGTGAGGTCGGACACGCAGTATGCCATCCATATCTAAATTTATATCGTCTGTGTGGTCACGTGTCACTACTCATTTCATTCCGTGGGTGTCGTACGTGTGGGTGTCAGAGCAAACATACATAGAGCAAATAGCATCTTTGGGAACAGATGGAAATCAAAGCATCTTTGGGAGACTTGATATTAAACCTTGTACCAACTAGCCTAGCCAACGTGGTAGGACAAAGCCAAGTATTGACTATATTAAACCTTATACCTACCAACCGGCCTAGCCAGCGTGGTATAGCATTCCAGGTTAAGCAGCGCTTGCACCGGTCGCCACTTGCATGGGTGACCACGTGTGGCATTTACATCTGAGCGCTACCGTGATTTGGAGGGCACGCAAAACTGTCGGTCCCGGTTCTTGTCTCAGGATAAGAATCGTTAGGCCACGTCGGAGGCCTTCGGGCGGTCTGAAAACTCCGACACCAGAGTTGGCCACATACTCACACGAAAAACAAACAAACAAAGCATTCCAAAGCTTAGCATTGACTTACAATGCTATTGTGAGGCATATTACAAGACGCGTACGTCCGGTAGTGGACTTTGAAAGGCTGTATCTATAAGTAACTCATTAGATAAGCGGGAAGCTCTGCCCATAAAGCTGTTTTGCCTATAATCAGGTGGTACTATCTTACTAGTAGCAATCGTCCGCATATACGCTTACGCTTATCAAACAAAATATCTTGACTATAAATCCTTACTCCACACAGCTAGACATGAGACAGAGGCATGTTGACGCATTTCCGCTGGCTGTATCGTGCGAACAGTGGTGGCAGAAGGTACGCGTGTCTATCTACTAATTTATGTACTGATAACAGCCAGCCGTGTAAACCATGAACATGCGCCATTATGCATGAATAGAGCTTAGTGCATACGAGTAAGTATCGAAACTGTGGCAATTCCACAACGCCGACACTAAATTATATAACACAAATAGAATCCTCATCATCTATGTTGCATGGAAACTTAGTGGATCTGCTAAAAAGAGTTGGCTAGATATCGATTATTATGTTTTGCGCATTCACTGCTACAACATTGCCGTAACCAAAAAGGATACAAAATGATAATGACTTCGATATGATTATTTCATTATGGTTGCCGATTTTGAAAGTCAAATTTATGTCTAATTTTAGTTATTTGAATATCTGAAGGCCCCATTCAGCATTTTCAAACATTGTTTCACACCCTATACTTCGACATAAATATCAGGATGTAAACATCATACTTTTCTTTTTCGTTCCAGTACATACATATAATACGAATGTTTTACATATTGTAAATATTTCTTACGTGTGAATTTTTCAATTTGTTTCAGAATATTGCTTCAGTGAGCAAGGCTCTGCATTAATGGTTGAACAAGCATTACCTGTCATTAAATTTTCACCGGCAACAGAGAATTATTTTAAGTAAGCGGAGTGAATGTTAACCCTGTAGCGGTAGTTACATACAACTGAGGCCATCTATCGTACCACGGCCAACACACACATCACGGTGACATCTAACGAACACGATGGAACTAAAGTCCTGCTCTAGTTGGAGGAATACCACATCTTTTTTCCTATACAAACCAACAATTTAATAGAAGTTTTTACATGGCATATGAGTGCAGTGTATAGTGTGAAGCAATAATTATGTCATTGAATGTAGTAGTAAATATAGCAGCGCTTTCCATCTTGGCAGAATTCACATGAATTTCTGTATTGCAGCCGCTTCGAATTTCTTTTCCTCATAGCTTATACTTATACTCGGTTCTTCTTATAAGATATATTTTTCGCGTAATCTGATGAAATTTTGATGTTTATTTTATCCATATATTGACTCCGCTCAAGTTTGCATTCTCGCTCGTTGCGCAATTCTTCTAATCGCATAAGCTACGTTCATATTCGCTTCACTTAGCTCAGCTTCGCTTGCTTATTTTTGCTCCAATGGAACCTCGGTGCCATTGTAAATAACGTATATTCTTCGTTTCGTCGAAATAGACTGTTTATCCTCTCGTACTGGTTTTGTTTATCTTTGAATTAATTCAAGTGTTACAACCTCTCATTGACGGGAATAATTTTGTGTATAATCAAAGCAAAATTATTCATTGACAAGATGTTTACGTATTAAATGTTTGGAGTCCACGTATCTGCTAGTTGGATGAAATTTTTTACGCTATGTTTCATTCATGATTGAATTATTCAATTTCTAGAATAATATCAATTCCAATGAAATAAGCTGAAAATAAATAAACCGTAATAAATACAAACAATTAGGTACGTTATAATAAACTTGAAGGTGGTACATAATTCCGGAAGTATTAGAGCTTTAAAAGTTTAAAGGTAATTCATAATTATCAAATAAAATTGTAATAATAAAATATCCCGATAAGCGGCAATAGGCTCGCCACCTATTACGTGGGATCAAAACACTGGCGAAAAGTGGGCGTTTAATATGCCTCTGCCTACCCCTTCGGGGAAACAGGCATGAGTCTATGTATATATGTAAAAATTTAACAAATTCCGACATTAAATTTCATTTCTAAAATGAATGGGACCAAACGGAAAGCATATTTGTAAACAATAAAAAACCGGTCAAGGGCGAGTCGAACTCGCACACCGAGAGTTCCGTTCAAACCTGTAGGTATATACAGAGTATCACAAGACCCATCACCAAGCCGACATCTACTCGTTATGGACATCATACCAAGTCATACTAAGCAAAAATAAAACCTGGTAAACAATATTTTTTTAGGAGACACACTTTATAATCCGCAATTAAAAGTACGCGCGTGCAATTTTCGAAATCCTTACTTATCCATGGGTGCATAGGACATTTATAGAACAAGGTGCTGGGGTAAATACATCGATATTGTATCTAATAACAAAAATTTCATAGTAAATTTGAGCCTCAATATCTCCTGACCCAGTAATTTCCCAGGTATGGTACCGAAATAAAAAATGTTTGTAATGATCGGTACAATATGGGGTTTCAGTTTTCGTTAAGGTTCTTTTTACACCCTGATAATTATTTTAAAAATATGTGATGTAACTAAAATTTTAAGTTTTTCGAAATTTTTCCTATGTACTATAAAACGATAACGATAGATCGACTGCAAGTACCCTTTAGTTTTGACTTGAGCATTTTTTTTGTTGCTTTTGACATCTGCGATCAGTCAGCAGACTATAAGTGGATGAGTGGACTGAGAACAATGGCGGTGTGGATTCAGACTCTTCAGTCCTTCTCCCTTCTTAAAGCAGCTTTTCTAAGACATGCCAACTTTTCAACGTGTCTGTTTTCGTAGACGATCTAGATAGCGTTTCTCTACACGTTTTATTACTTCATCTACGGTAGGAACTTCAAGGTACTTATGTATTTCCTTGTTAGTAGTAAACCAGGGTGCATTGGCAAGGGTTCTCAGAAATTTATTTTGAGCACGTTTGATAGTGTCTAGGTTGGATTTACTAGCAGTGCCCCAAATTATTATTATTTATGTTTATAAACATTTATTGTGCGCGTCCACATTATTATATATTTATGTGTGATTTATTTTTTACAGGTTCCTAGCCCATATTTCTCTACTCAAGACGATGGCATAACATACACTGAACCAAACTTTTCTACAAAGTCAAAAAATTGTCACCGTCTAAAAAGCGTCAAAGTTTATTAACGTCATCGGCAAATTCGTACATTGTTCGAAGAAATCGTCCTAAGCAAGGACGTCTTCTAATAAAGATAGATATTCGTGAATTAGATTATGTAGACAAAAATAAAAATACGAGGCTTGCTTAAGTGCACAATATGTGGTTGAGGAGCCTTATGATGATGTAATGGATATCACAGAGGCATTAATAAAAAAAATAAGTAAGAAATTGTGTGATACTGAGTAGTCTTAAGATAATGTTTTTATTTAAGTTAATAGTTGTATTTATAAAAATAAATAAATGTTATCTGTTTAAAAATGTGTAATTGTTATGAGTCAATGTTTTTATGCATGCTTTATATTTATGTAAAAGTTAAACAAATGTTGTGGCTGAATCCTTATCGTTTAATTTTTAATTAATAAAAATGGAAAATAAGGTATAGAATAGTAAATTTAAACAACTTTATTTGAATACATATTTATTTTATAAAAACATTTTTAACTTAATTCATAACAAATAAAAACAAAAAAATACATAGTATACATTTATTGATTATTACAATACTTAGTTACATTCCTTTATTACACATATTTTTATTTGATTATAATAATATACTTATTACACATTTAATTCAATTGTAATTAGCTTTTATAAGTAGGTATATTACAATGTTATTTTAGATAAGTAGAACAAATAGAGTAAATCTTACACGTACTAAAAGTATTGAACTATAATGCCCAAAGGTAAAGTATTGAAATTTCATAATTGTTGTGCTCAAGTGCATTTCACTAAACTGTGAATTTAAATCTGTTTGTGGTGGCGTACAAAATTGTCATTGTTGCGTATATTCAAACATGACTCGGTGTTTTTTATAACCGCAGGCAATTCTAAGTATATTCCAGCTCTTAAAGGACTTGTACTTGTTTTAGTTTATTTCCAAATTACTGATACTATTAATAGTCCAACCAGATTCGGCAAGTTCAAACTCTAAACATGTAGATATAAATTTTTCAGAGCATTTAAAATACATGTTATAAATATCTGTATTCGGAACTGCTATCATGTATTTGGTGTTGAAAGGTTCTATAGTCTTAATTAAAAATAATAAAACGTGAGAGTATTTAAAAAATAGATAAATATTGCGACTTCTATATTGTCTCATCTACGTTACCATTAATTATAGATAGTTATGGCATACATTACCATAATTACCTATAGATAATTATAGCAATGCTATTAGAAAAATCTATTTAAACTCTTATGTCGTCAAATAAGTATAATTTGATGGAGAAAATCATACACTGAAAATTGATGTTTTAAATGAAATTAAAATTTTACATATTGTTTGAAAAAATCTTACCTCAGACTCTGCAACGACGGTATTCCGTTTTCACTCTGTTTGTTGTCAGCCCGTCACTATCAGACTCTGACTCTGAAGCGATGGGGTTTTTAGAAAGCAAAGCCTTCTTCTTCTGAGACACTTTTTATCTCTCTTCACAGCCTTGTTTTTTGAGATGCCGCCGGTTTTTGTTTTGTTGCTCGAGATGTTGAAGGCACGGAGTCTTCATCTTCAACCCAAAAAGCGTTATTTACCAAATGAGCCCTGAAAACATTATTAAAATGCAATAAGTATTTTTTGTTGCCAACATTCCTAGCAGTAGGAAACAACAGGACTCATATTCTTCAAAGGGCTTGGTTTGTTGTTAGCTGTTACTTTTCACAGAAATGTTTAGAAATCTCATCAAATAGAATAACATTATCAGAAGAAAAACGTTAAACGACATAGGAATTGAATGCGGCGGGCCTCGAACGAAACCCCTTGGCGGCGGATGAAGGTATTAGGCTTAAAATAATATCTTATCGAAACTTAATTGAGTATTTTCAGTTGTAAAACAATTAACTATTACAGTCTGAATAAAATTTATTAAAAAATAATACTCACATACTTTTTCTGCAACACTTGTAAACCACCACAAACAAATTTAAACTCACAGTTCAGTGAAATGCACTTCAGCACAACAATGATGAAAATAGGGACTAATATCTCAGATGTTTATTTTAGAGACCTCAATTCTAAAGCCTTAGTGTTAGTTTCCAACAATAATTACTTCGAAAATTTAATTGAAACAATATTTGTTATTAGAATTTCATCTCTATCATCTGAGCACATAAAGTCGATTTTATTTTATTAATTTCTCATACTGAACTCGCAATGTGAATGCTTTCGAATACTCTAGATATGTAAAGTGTTTTCACAGCACTTTATCCATATTAGAGTTTTGGAGACAACTTGAGACGAAAGTCGTAAAAGAATTAACTCTGGTGGAATACATACAAACATATAAGAAACCAGTAAAAATAAGGTCTCTGGTAGTTTTTTGCCATGTTGAGAAATCTTGCCTTATTCTTTAAACTCTCAAGTCGCAAACGCTGTGTTAGATATAGCTATCCTGCTCATTTGTTTAGCTGACTCCCAAACGACTATCTGCGACTGCCCATCTTTAAGTAGGTCTACCGTAATAAAATACCTTGGAGTACATATTGATAATCAGGTTACATGGAAATCTAATGTAATGAGTCTTACAACCCGAGTGTGCAAATTGTTATTTATTTTCAAAAAGCTCCGACAGTGTGCCGATGATAAAACCCTTAGAATGATGTACAATGCCGTATGTCAGTCAATCTTGACATATTGTATATCTGTATGGGGCGGAGTCGCAAAGACACATCTATTGCATCTGGAGCGAGCACAAAGAGCAGTACTTAAAGTTATGTATTTTAAGGACTTCAGATATCCCACATCTTTACTTTATCATGAATGCAAATTACTTACTGTGAGGCAGCTCTTTGTGTTTGAAACAGTATGTAAAAAACATAACTCTCTTGTGTATGATCCAAACATATCAACGAAACGTCGTGCAGCTAGGCTTTGCCAATCTTGGGGTTTCAAAAGCGCCTTAGCTGCTCGCCATTATAATATTATTGCTTGCCACCTCTCTAATATGGTAAATCGTCATTGTGGCATTTATCCACTCACAAAAGCACAATGTAAGAAAAAAGTTAACTGGCTTATGACTAAAGACTATGATGATACAGAAAAATTACCAAGGATTTGTACACTTTAAAGAAGTGCGGAATTCGTCGATCCTCGTTTCGTACTACGACTTTTTCGTACTATAGTACGAATCAAGGAATTATTATTTTAATTTATTTTGTGTTCCTGATTCGGCCCATTGGTTTAATTTCTACATTTTGTATGAAAAAATGTTCGAAATACAGTCAACAACAAAATGCTTTAAAATATTTGTTTAGAATTTTAATTTTGTTTGTTTCTGTTTCTACACGATTTAAATAGAGTTGATGATACTACTACTACTTAAATAATAATGCGGGATTTATTTTACATTGTTCAATTTCGAATATAATGGATTACTTTTAAGACGGAGTTCGGCAGGTAGAAGGCGCGCTGTCCTTTCATGTCCTAGAGCAGGATAGAACCATAAACATAATGAGTGCAAAAAAGATAGCGGCTGGGAGATAATTTTTTGACCTCAGTGTGTTGTACTGCCGGCTACGTCGCACGTTTATTCTACATCGTGATGTAGTTAATGTGTGTCAATCAGTGAAGTTATGTGAATAAAAAGTGATATCGTTTGAAGGTAAGTATCTGATGTGACGACACCTGTACTTATCAAATATTTTCAGAGATTCTGTTGCTGTTATAAAAGACTCAGGATTGAATTTAATCAACCAAGTCCCGATGTTTAAACAGGTTAAAACCAAATTGTATAGGATATGGAATCAATCCTTAGGAGTTTCTAAATTGTGTTATCAAAATATGAAAGATGTTTTAATTCCTAAAAAATTTAATCATTTCTTCTTGCTGATTACAGATATACAAATAATAATAGGATTTTAATATTTGCAAACAAAAGAGCGAAGAGCATACTAGAAAAAAGTAGTTATGATCTTTTATGTGACGGCACATTTAAATTTTGCGTTAAACCTTCCTATCAATTATACTCACTACACATAGATTTTGGAAGTACAAATAAATATAACAATATAGCACCCGTTATATTTGCTTTACTGCCCAATAAGACTAAAAAGACTTATGGAATCATGTTTCAATTAATCAAAAGCCAGATTCTTAGCTGGAATCCAAAATCATTTATTTTGGATTATGAAGTCGCAAGCAATCATGTTTCCTGAAACTCCGATCAACGGTTGTTATTTTCATTTTTCAATATTATAAAGCCAAAGAGCTAGGTATTACCAAATTTACGCTTAAGGAGGAGACATATTAAAAGATGTACTGCTCTAGCTCATTTACCACCACAAGCGGTAGATAATGGCTGGTTATATGTTATGTCTCGTAGTCCAAGTGACCAAACAGTAGTCCAAATTAATGACTATTTTTTAGACACCTGGTTAAATGGAAATTCGTTCTATGCAAATAAATGGTGTTGCTTTAATAGAAAGCATAGAACCACAAATATGGTAGAGAGTTGGCACGCTATTATAGATAAAAAAAATAAACTACAAAAATTGTAAACCAAAGAATGTTGCTCACTTTTTGACGATTTTGGAAAATGAAATTATTAAAACAATTTATGAGAATTGAGTATAAGAGACTGATTTGCTAATACTGTGATTCTTAACTGTGATTTATTATAAGAAAATTGTTAATATTGTTAATATAGGTAAGTGGTGAAATCCCAATTGATCTCTCTGTTAACCCTGTAAAAGAATTTATTAGAATTTGTATAAGAGACTGATTTGCTTATTCTGTGATTCTTTACTGTGATTTTTTATCAACATTAAAACTATTAATGTTATCAAACGAAACGAAAATATTCTATTTTACTTTTTACTTTATTGGTCACGTTTATTCGTTAGACTTTAAAGTCCCTATATTACTGATATTGTTTTATTTTAAGATAGATATAGTTATATGATTTTAAGCTTATGAAAGTAATCAAACAGTTATACCGTGTCAAAGTTGACTTTATTTTTATATCCATTTTATTTCATTGTATTTTTTGTAAACCACACTTCCTACTTTTATGTTGATTTGTTATTTGTGATTGATGTGTTATTTGTACATAACTACATTAGATTTTAAGATTTTATATTTTTTTTGATATTGTTTTAAGACAGATTTATTTTTATATGTTTTGAAAATTATAAGGTAAGAATATTTATTTTATGATTGGATTGAATACTATGATTAATTACCAAAGTAAATAATTAAAACTCTTGAGGCACGACCTTACTTTAACACCGTTTTATTCGATCGTCTGACGATGTACCAGTGAAGTGGGTATGTTCTATTATAACAATATGCTTAATGTATAAGGTGCTTTATCAATAATAGATCATGTATCTGTCCAAATACGTAGCTGAACCATGTAACTAGGCGAATGATACTAATAAACATGTACTCGCGAAGTAAAGTCGTTTCTGTTATTAATCACAATAATTCCTAGCACACTTCATGGCGACCCTGCCTTAAAGTTGACCTTGAATCTATATAAGTTTTTTTATTTTTTTTTGACCGTTCAGTATAATTAAAAAGACAGTATAATATAAACCGGTAGTGATTTCGGGCGAATACGATGTGCCAATCATCGCAATCGAAAGAAGACATTATTATAGCCCAAACTGCGGCGGGTTCAGGCAATAACCAGGCCAACGTAAAAGAGCTGAAATTTGGTATCGGCGTGACTAACGTACTATTAGGCATCGTGGTCTTCGCAATCGTTTTGGACGTTTGTTTTGGAGCATACCGGATGTACAAAAACTGCCATAGAGGATGGATACGTGAAGAACTGCACGCGAATGCATTGGAACGAGCTGCGAGCATAATTCGCCGTCGAAACCGGGAAACGTCGAAAACCAGCGAAGATCAAACATTCCAGTAGAGTTAATAACTACGTACGGTTATAGAAAAGTGTGAAAATATCGTAGAGTGCGGCACTTTACATCAATAATTACAGTAAGATAAATCTCGTTATCGTGATTATATTATTTAAGTGAGCTCAAAACAGTGCACGGTGACTCGCGAACATGATACGCGCCGCCCGAAAAGGCAAGTTGTGACATTCCAGACCTATTACGATCATTGCTATACGTTAGTCAATACGGAGAATTTTATTTTTAGAACTTTATTTTGTGAGTACTGTGATTTATTATGACTGATGAACTTACTATTGTTTATAACTCATTAAATGATATTAAAAAATATTTGGTTAAAAAAGGAAAGAGTAGATTCACGGGAAGTATCGTACAAAATAAGTTAGATGAATGTGAAAAACTTGTTCTAAATAGCGATTTGATTTTAAAAAATAATAAAAGTTGCGAAAAGTCCGAAATTATTACAAAGACTACTGACATTTATTGCAATATTAATACATTGTTTTCTCAGATAAAAGAGTTATGTGTTAGACCCAATTTTTTTTCATCCAAAATGGAATTTGATTTTAAAACAGCTTGTAACTTGCTTCCAGTTATGGACGGTGATGAGGACACTACAAAAATATTGATTGATGGTATCGAAATGTATTCGGAAATGCTTAATGACGTGGATATACCTAAATTGATTAAATTTATTTTAAAATCTAGGCTTTCTGAAAATGCTAAACTACGTATGTCAAACCAATATTCCTCAGTTCAGGATGTTGTCAAGGATATGAGAACGCATTTGTTGACAAAAAAATCATTTACAGCCATTCAAGATCGTCTTCAAAGGGCTCGCCAAGGTTGGCGGTCTATTGATGAATTTGGTTCAGAAATAGAAAAACTTTTTACTGATTTGACGATATCCCAAGCTGATGGAAATACTTCAAGTTTTGATTTGCTTAAACCACTTAACGAGAAATTTGCCATAAAAAAATTTGCAGCCGGGCTCAGGGACCCTAAATTAAGTACCATAATAGCGGCGAGGAATTATACGTCCCTAAAGGATGCAATCCAGGCGGCCAAGGACAAAGACTGTTCCCCTTCTACCTCATCCAGTGATGATGTCATGCACGTGAGGGCTGAATTTGCTTCAAATATGCGCAGATTTAGAGGTAGGCGAAATTATTTTAACAACTTATATCCCAACCAGAGGCAGACACAAGGACGTGAATTTTACAACCATAGATATTTTGTAAGGGGTCAATATCCTACTCGTGGCGATCAGCAGGAGCGAGGTTCGTTTTATGCTCACCGAGGCAGATTTTTTAGAGGTACTAGAGGAAATGTAAATCCCATTGCACTACCTATTACAAAAATTGACACAGAGGCTCAAACCTCTTCTAGTGACGTAACTGACAAAAGAACTGAGCCGACGCAGTTTTTTCGGAATTAAAAACTTTATATATACATGTGACAGTAGAAGTAAATTAGTACACTTTATTGTGAATAATCGTAAGTTTTATTTTTTATTAGACACTGGCGCGTCGCTGTCAGTAATTAAAAGTGAAATAGTGCCTCAGAACGTTAAAGTTTATAAAGAAAACACAATAGTTAATGATATAGGTGGTCAAGTACAATCACAGGGGCACGTCTATCTCACTTTATCCATAATTGATGGTGCATCATTTTATCATAAATTCCATATTTTCAATAATTTACCATTAAAAGTTGATGGTATTATTGGTTTAGATTTTTTATGTAGCCATGGATCAAGTATCTGTTTAGAAACAAATACTTTAGAACTATATGCAGAGGGCATGAAATGCTTCGTACCAATTTACGAAACCCCAGATTATGCCAATTCTTTTTTAGATATCCCCGCACGTAGTGAGTCTTTACATTATATAGCTGTAAACCAGGATTTGAAAGGTGATTGCGTGATTTGTACAAAAGAGTTAGGCAAGATTTATATTTAGGTAGTGCTATTGTAAGAATAAAAGACGGTAAAATTCCTGTTAAAATATTAAATGTCAGTGATAATCCTATAAAGTTACCAAGATTTACTCCTGAAATATATTCGTTAAGTGATTATGATATCTATAGTTTTAACAAAAACAAATCAAGTGCTGATCGAGCGAATGTTTTGTCATCACTTTTAAAATTAGACCACTTAAATTTAGAGGAAAAAATAAAATAGACCTGATTTGTAAGAAATATTCAGACATTTTCCATTTGCCCGGTGACCAACTAAGTACAACAAATATTTACCAACAATCAATAACTTTAAAACCTAACGTAAGCCCCGTGTATGTCAAACCCTATAGACTTCCACAATCTGTTAGACCTGAAATTCAAAAGCAAATTGAAACTTTACTTAAAGATGACATTATAGAGGAAGCAAAAAGTGCTTGGTCAAGTCCAATATTGTTAGTTCCAAAGAAATGTGATAACAATGGAGAAAAAAAGTGGCGTTTAGTTGTGGACTACAGGAAGCTTAATGAAAACATTCAAGATGACAAGTTTCCACTTCCAAACATAACAGATATTCTGGATTCCCTTGCAGGTTCTATTTATTTTACACATCTTGACTTATATTCTGGCTATTATCAGGTAATTCTTAACCCAGAGGATCGTAAATATACAGCGTTTTCTACAAATTCAGGGCAGTATCAAATGAAACGTCTACCTATGGGTTTAAAAATTTCACCTAGTGCTTTTAGCAGAGTAATATCCATAGCTATGTCAGGATTGACATTTGATAAATGTTTTATTTACTTAGATGACCTTATAGTTATGGGAAGGACCTTAGAAATCCACAATAAAAACTTAATGGATGTATTTGAAAGACTCAGGAAAGTCAATCTTAAATTAAACCCTGAGAAATGCCAATTTCTAAAGAAAGAAATACTGTACCTTGGTCATGTCATTTCCTCTCAAGGCATTCTACCTGATCAGGAAAAGGTTTCAGTGGTTCAAAATTATCCCCTTCCAAAAAACCAAGACGAAGTAAGAAGATTTGTAGCATTCTGTAATTATTACCGGAAATTCATACCTTTATTTGCAGAAATCACTATTCCACTCAATAAATTATGTCGAAAAAACACACCATTTATTTGGAATAGTCAATGTCAAAATTCGTTTGAATCGCTAAAATTAGCTATGATATCACCCCCAATTCTTAGTTACCCAGATTTTTCATCAAATAACGAATTTATTCTTCAAACAGATGCGTCAGGCATAGTTATTGGCTCGGTCTTAAGTAACAAAGATATGAAACCTATTGCATATGCTAGCAGGCCATTAAATCAAGCAGAAGTCAATTACCCAACTGTAGAAAAAGAGCTTCTAGCTATAGTTTGGAGTGTTAAATACTTCAGGCCTTATCTGTATGGTAGACGTTTCACAATAAAAACTGATCATAGACCCCTGGTATACCTGTTTGGAATGAGAGATCCATCAAGCCGATTAATAAAATTTAGACTAGCATTAGAAGAATATGATTTTCAAATAGAATATGTGAAAGGAAGCGAAAACGTCGGCGCCGACGCTTTATCTAGGATTAGTATTAGGTCAAATGACCTGAAATGTAACAATGAGCAACTCGTGACTGTCCTAACCAGGGCACAAAAGAAGAAAATAGAAGTTGAGAATGAGGCTGAGACTGACAGAAAGAATGAGATATTGAATGATATGCCTTTCCTTAATAAATCCACAAACAATCGGATTAAAAAACCAAACGTTGTGGAGTTATTAAGGAAGCCATGGTATGCAGTAGAGATGATGTTTATGAATGGAGATGAACTTGATATTCTAAGAAAAAGAAACGAAATAATAGAAGAAAATGAGTGCTTTGCTTTTGCATTAAGTAGAAAAACGTTATATTTTAACCTCAAGTTTAAAGGTCAAATGTCGCGAGCCGAGTTTGTCGCAAACTTGAGTCAATTTTGTAAGCAATTAGATATTAAAGAGATTTGTATTGTCAAAGAAAAGGAAAATGAAGTTTTTATAAGAGATATAATTAATGAAATAAGGTCGACCATAAATTGGTCTGGGCCACGTATAAATATAATAAGAGGTGTTACTAGAATCATAGACGATAAGGATAAATCACATATATTAAATGATTTTCATTTATTGCCGAGTAGTGGCCATGCTGGCGTGCGAAGAATGGCTAACAACATAAAACGTCGTTTTTTCGAAATTGATGTCAGGGAATTCGTGAAAAGATGCTCAAGTTGTCAAAAATCTAAACATTGTAAATACGTCAAGGAACCTATGTCATTAACAACAACAGCTACATATGCTTTCGAAAAAATATTTCTGGACATAGTAGGTCCATTACTACGTGATCATGAAGATAATATGTATATCCTTACAGTACAATGCGAACTAAGTAAATTTATCGAAGCTTACCCATTAAAGAATAAAGAAACTATTAGTGTTGCAAGGGCGTTAGTTAATAATTTTATACTACGGTACGGCATCCCCAAAGTTATAGCTACCGACCGGGGTGCTGAATTCATGTCTTCAACATTAGCCGAAGTCTGTAAATTATTTAAGATTGATAAAATTTGTTCTACCGCATATCACCATCAATCGATCGGAGCGTTAGAAAACGCGCATAAAAATTAAGGATCCTTCTTACGTATACACTGTAACAAAAATAAAGAAGCTTGGACTTATTGGCTATCTTACTGGTGTTTCAGTATCAACACCACCGTCCATACTGAAACTAAATATCAACCATTCGAACTAGTGTTCGGTCGACTCTGTAATCTTCCTATAAGTTTAAATACTGTAGAACCAATATATAACCCAGAAAATTAAAGTAATGAACTTAGATATAGGTTGCAAGTGGCGCATAAAGACGCTCGTAATCAACTAATTTTAAGTAAATATCATAGGAAAGATGAATATGATAAAACTATTAACCCTGTATTATATAAAAAAGATGAGCTTATTTTAATAAAATCTGAAACTGGCAGCAAGCTTGACGAATTGTATGAAGGCCCATTTGTGGTACTAGAAGATATTGGACCAAATGTTAAAATTATTAGAAATAAGAAAATAGATATGGTACATAAAAATAGGACTAAGAAATTTATGGCATAAAAAAAATGTGTATCTTTTTTTTTTTCTTTCACCCCCGGAGGTGAAGTGGGTATGTTCTATTATAACAATATGCTTAATGTATAAGGTGTTTTATCAATAATAGATCATGTATCTGTCCAAATACGTAGCTGAACCATGTAACTAGGCGAATGATACTAATAAACATGTACTCGCGAAGTAAAGTCGTTTCTGTTATTAATCACAATAATTCCTAGCACACTTCACCAGGACTACATAAAATTTTAGGAGATCCAGTAGATAATTTTCTTAAACCTATACTAATCGTAACTTTCTATGAATAGAAAAACATACCTTTGTATGTTATGCAACCCTGGTAGAAGAACCTGAATAAGCCTGTTTGTTTTGATTTTCAATAAAACATATTTTTTACAATTCTGAGTATGTTATTTAATCACTTATTATCTTACGTATAAGAATTTTGTGGCTGGCTGTAGGTACTTAAAACATAAATTTCTTAAAAGTAAAGTCAATGGGCCGAAACAGTGAACGAAAAATAAATTAAAATAATCTTTCCTCGATTCGTACCATGATGGTACGAATAAGTCGTAGTACGAAACGAGGAATAACTCGAGCAGTAAATGTGTACATGCCTAATTATATAAATTTTTAAACTTACAACCATATATTTGGGATTGTTTTTTCGCTGTTACAACTCACCCGCACATACACACACACACACGCACACACATAAACACACACACAAACATATGCACACTCACACAAGCATACATAATCATACTAGCAATTACACAATAATAAACACTTACTTAATATATTTCCTTTTATATATATCAGTTTAATCATATGTATTTGTTTTCACTATTTGTTGCTCATTATATAAGACACACTACACCAACACTTAAATTATAGTAACAATCTATTGTGAGGGCCATGGTACCCAAAACACAAGTTTAATCTTACCTTGGGTACCAGTGTTCAACAAATATGGATGCAAATTAATGAAGTTATCTATTGCTGTGTTCTTACCAGATTGTATCTTTTGTGGCAATATATATAATATTATTATTATTATTAGAAATGATGTTTATTTACTAGCTCTAGCTTTATTTACTAGCTTTACTACGTAATGTCTACGGAGTGAACGCGTGCTAGAAATTGCACTTAAAATCTCGGATCGGAAACCTTTAGGCTGAGATCGTACAGATTCTGAATAATTTGGAAGAGATTTTCCTTTTTAGCTTTTAAAATAGCTAGTTTGGGGTTAGGTTCAGAGTGTTCATCGTCGCTGGTATTTTTCATTGTTGGCTTTGACATTTTGGATGCCATTTTGAGTGTTGAAATTTAGTATAATTTATGTGGATGCGTAAATGTTTTTAAATGCGTGAAATAAGCGTTAAATTTATGTACTGATATTAAAATATAATTGTAACTTAAAACGGACATAAGTACACAAGTGACCAGTGACAATGTTTTTTCTAAGAAATATTAATTTTTGACTAAGATACTATACCTAAAGTGAATGTGCAGTTTTTAACTAAGATACAATAAAGTGAAAGCAGAACACAAAACCTAACTTGCATCAATTTTGGATTACATATATTATGCTGAATACTCCAGGTACAAATAGTTTATTTTTACCAAAACAGAACATTGCTTATACGTAAAAACAAAATCGTTTATTTTCACCCATTTGAATCAGCTGTCAATACACTAGACAAAGACATAATACATAACTGACATCGTTGTTGAATAAATATTGACATCGTGGCTGAATTGAAAAAACAGATCGGCGATCTCACTTCCAAATTATATAGTGCTAATGAGGAAATAGATACATTAATATCAGAAAATATAAAGTTAAAAAAGGAGAATGAAATTTTTATTTATTGCCACAAAAGATACAATCTGGTAAGAACACAGCAATAGATAACTTCATTAATTTGCATCCATATTTGTTGAACACTGGTACCCAAGGTAAGATTAAACTTGTGTTTTGGGTACCAGGGCCCTCACAATAGATTGTTACTATAATTTAAGTGTTGGTGTAGTGTGTCTTATATAATGAGCAACAAATAGTGAAAACAAATACATATGATTAAACTGATATATATAAAAGGAAATACACACATCAACAAAGTCTAGGGATATCTTAATCCTAAATTATTTACGAGTTTATAGTTTAGAACCTTGTTAGTTTCCACAAAAAGTTTATATACAGATTAAAACCTCTTTTATTCTATTTTCAAAATTTGAACATGGAAAGAAAAAAAACAAAATAATAAACAAAATATGGCGGCAAATTTGCTAGTAATTCGTTACATTAAAGAAAGTTAAAACTGTTTTATTATAATTATTAATGAAAAGGGTTTTTAATTGTTTTTCTTTTTTAATTTAACGTGACGTACGAACTTTAAAAGTCATGTCACGTCGTCATTTGAGTCGAGATGAAATGTTACGAGCCGTGGGCATGTTAGAAAATGGTGCAATTCAACGCGTCGTTGCTGAGGCCCTACATACCAGTCAAAATGTGATATCAAGGTTGTGGTCACGTTATCGCAGTACTGGAGATGTGGCCGAACAGCACACAGGTAGATATCGTGTTACTACGCAGAGACAGGATCGATTTCTCCAAATGACCGCCAGAAGACAACCCAATATCACAGCGCTGCAACTAGTCCAAAGGCTCCAGGAGGACCACCAGCTGCTGGTAAGCGACCAAACCGTGCGAAGAAGGTTACATGAAGTTGATCTTCATGCTCGAAGACCATTGCGTGTTCCAGCATTGCGACGTGGCAATCGCGGTCGGCGGCTTTCGTGGGCTCGGGAGCATTTACCATGGAGTGACGAACAATGGTCTTTGGTGCTGTTCACCGATGAGTCCCGGTTTGGGTTTCACCCGGATTCACGAAGAACACGCGTTTGGAGAGCTCCAGGGAGAGTTAGCCGTCTACGGCACCCTCAGGAGGTCCACCCATACCAAGGCGGGACAATCATGGTGTGGGCAGGAATTTGTCTTGGCGGACGAACCCAACTCGTTTGGATCCAAGGCAGCATGACTGCACAAAAATACCACGAGGAGGTAGTAGAGCCCGTTATTGTCCCACACAGAACTCAAATAGGCCATGAATTTCTACTCATGCACGATAATGCTCCTTGCCATACGGCGCGGCTGGTATCGACCGCTCTCCGAGAGCACGATATTCAAGTTTTGGATTGGCCTGCACAGTCGCCCGACTTAAATCCTATCGAGCATGCCTGGGACATGTTACAACGAAAAGCTTTGAGAGATTTTCCACCAAATTTGACGACTGAACAACAACTTTACGAACACTTGCAAAGGACATGGGACCTCATACCGCAGCAAGACATTGACAATTTAATTTTAAGTATTAACAATCGATGTCGATGTGTAATCAATGTAAGAGGTGGCAACACTGATTATTAATGATTAGATTTTACAAGATTTTTTCCATTTTTATTAAAATTAATAGTTTTTTAAGAAGAAATGTTTGTTGTTGTTGCATACTAATTTTCCATGATGATTAAAAAAATTATTTTTTTTATTTAAAACAAAAAAAAACACGAAATGTTTTTTATTTTTATTAAAGACCTTAAAATAATCTATGATTCTTCTATTTACTGTATCAGAAAATTCTTCATAGATTTTTAGATATTTGATGAAATATAAAATATCCCTAGACTTTGTTGATGTGTGTATATTAAGTAAGTGTTTATTATTGTGTGATTGCTAGTATGATTATGTATGCTTGTGTGAGTGTGCATATGTTTGTGTGTGTGTTTATGTGTGTGCGTGTGTGTGTGTGTATGTGCGGGTGAGTTGTAACAGCGAAAAAACAATCCCAAATATATGGTTGTAAGTTTAAAAATTTATATAATTAGGCATGTACACATTTACTGCTCGAGTTATTCCTCGTTTCGTACTACGACTTATTCGTACCATCATGGTAAGAATCGAGGAAAGATTATTTTAATTTATTTTTCGTTCACTGTTTCGGCCCATTGGCTTTACTTTTAAGAAATTTATGTTTTAAGTACCTACAGCCAGCCACAAAATTCTTATACGTAAGATAATAAGTGATTAAATAACATACTCAGAATTGTAAAAAATATGTTTTATTGAAAATCAAAACAAACAGGCTTATTCAGGTTCTTCTACCAGGGTTGCATAACATACAAAGGTATGTTTTTCTATTCATAGAAAGTTACGATTAGTATAGGTTTAAGAAAATGATCTACTGGATCTCCTAAAATTTTATGTAGTCCTGGTACATCGTCAGACGATCAATTAAAACGGTGTTAAAGTGAGGTCGTGCCTCAAGAGTTTCAATTATTTACTTTGGTAATTAATCACAGTATTCAATCCAATCATAAAATAAATATTCTTACCTTATAATTTTCAAAACATATAAAAATAAATCTGTCTTAAAACAATATCAAAAAAAATATAAAATCTTAAAATCTAATGTAGTTATGTACAAATAACACATCAATCACAAATAACAAATCAACATAAAAGTAGGAAGTGTGGTTTACAAAAAATACAATGAAATAAAATGGATATAAAAATAAAGTCAACTTTGACACGGTATAACTGTTTGATTACTTTCATAAGCTTAAAATCATATAACTATATCTATCTTAAAATAAAACAATATCAGTAATATAGGGACTTTAAAGTCTAACGAATAAACGTGACCAATAAAGTAAAAAGTAAAATAGAATATTTTCGTTTTGTTTGATAACATTAATAGTTTTAATGTTGATAAAAAATCACAGTAAAGAATCACAGAATAAGCAAATCAGTCTCTTATACAAATTCTAATAAATTCTTTTACATGGTTAACTGAGAGATCAATTGGGATTTCACCACTTACCTATATTAACAATATTAACAATTTTCTTATAATAAATCACAGTTAAGAATCACAGTATTAGCAAATCAGTCTCTTATACTCAATTCTCATAAATTGTTTTAATAATTTCATTTTCCAAAATCGTCAAAAAGTGAGCAACATTCTTTGGTTAACAATTTTTGTAGTTTATTTTTTTTTATCTATAATAGGGTGCCAACTCTCTACCATATTTGTGGTTCTATGCTTTCTATTAAAGCAACACCATTTATTTGCATAGAACGAATTTCCATTTAGCCAGGTGTCTAAAAATAGTCATTAATTTGGACTACTGTTTGGTCACTTGGACTACGAGACATAACATATTACCAGCCATTATCTACCGCTTGTGGTGGTAAATGAGCTAGAGCAGTACATCTTTTAATATGTCTCCTCCTTAAGCGTAAATTTGGTAATACCTAGCTCTTTGGCTTTATAATATTGAAAAATGAAAATAACAACCGTTGATCGGAGTTTCAGGAAACATGATTGCTTGCGACTTCATAATCCAAAATAAATGATTTTGGATTCCAGCTAAGAATCTGGCTTTTGATTAATTGAAACATGATTCCATAAGTCTTTTTAGTCTTATTGGGCAGTAAGGCAAATATAACGGGTGCTATATTGTTATATTTATTTGTACTTCCAAAATCTATGTGTAGTGAGTATAATTGATAGAAAGGTTTAACGCAAAATTTAAATGTGCCGTCACATAAAAGATCATAACTACTTTTTTCTAGTATGCTCTTCGCTCTTTTGTTTGCAAATATTAAAATCCTATTATTATTTGTATATCTGTAATCAGCAAGAAGAAATGATTAAATTTTTTAGGAATTAAAACATCTTTCATATTTTGATAACACAATTTAGAAACTCCTAAGGATTGATTCCATATCCTATACAATTTGGTTTTAACCTGTTTAAACATCGGGACTTGGTTGATTAAATTCAATCCTGAGTCTTTTATAACAGCAACAGAATCTCTGAAAATATTTGATAAGTACAGGTGTCGTCACATCAGATACTTACCTTCAAACGATATCACTTTTTATTCACATAACTTCACTGATTGACACACATTAACTACATCACGATGTAGAATAAACGTGCGACGTAGCCGGCAGTACAACACACTGAGGTCAAAAAATTATCTCCCAGCCGCTATCTTTTTTGCACTCATTATGTTTATGGTTCTATCCTGCTCTAGGACATGAAAGGACAGCGCGCCTTCTACCTGCCGAACTCCGTCTTAAAAGTAATCCATTATATTCGAAATTGAACAATGTAAAATAAATCCCGCATTATTATTTAAGTAGTAGTAGTATCATCAACTCTATTTAAATCGTGTAGAAACAGAAACAAACAAAATTAAAATTCTAAACAAATATTTTAAAGCATTTTGTTGTTGACTGTATTTCGAACATTTTTTCATACAAAATGTAGAAATTAAACCAATGGGCCGAATCAGGAACACAAAATAAATTAAAATAATAATTCCTTGATTCGTACTATAGTACGAAAAAGGCGTAGTACGAAACGAGGATCGACGAATTCCGCACTTCTTTAAAGTGTACAAATCCTTAGTAATTTTTCTGTATCATCATAGTCTTTAGTCATAAGCCAGTTAACTTTTTTCTTACATTGTGCTTTTGTGAGTGGATAAATGCCACAATGACGATTTACCATATTAGAGAGGTGGCAAGCAATAATATTATAATGGCGAGCAGCTAAGGCGCTTTTGAAACCCCAAGATTGGCAAAGCCTAGCTGCACGACGTTTCGTTGATATGTTTGGATCATACACAAGAGAGTTATGTTTTTTACATACTGTTTCAAACACAAAGAGCTGCCTCACAGTAAGTAATTTGCATTCATGATAAAGTAAAGATGTGGGATATCTGAAGTCCTTAAAATACATAACTTTAAGTACTGCTCTTTGTGCTCGCTCCAGATGCAATAGATGTGTCTTTGCCACTCCGCCCCATACAGATATACAATATGTCAAGATTGACTGACATACGGCATTGTACATCATTCTAAGGGTTTTATCATCGGCACACTGTCGGAGCTTTTTGAAAATAAATAACAATTTGCACACTCGGGTTGTAAGACTCATTACATTAGATTTCCATGTAACCTGATTATCAATATGTACTCCAAGGTATTTTATTACGGTAGACCTACTTAAAGATGGGCAGTCGCAGATAGTCGTTTGGGAGTCAGCTAAACAAATGAGCAGGATAGCTATATCTAACACAGCGTTTGCGACTTGAGAGTTTAAAGAATAAGGCAAGATTTCTCAACATGGCAAAAAACTACCAGAGACCTTATTTTTACTGGTTTCTTATATGTTTGTATGTATTCCACCAGAGTTAATTCTTTTACGACTTTCGTCTCAAGTTGTCTTCAAAACTCTAATATGGATATAGTGCTGTGAAAACACTTTCCATATCTAGAGTATTCGAAAGCATTCACATTGCGAGGTCAGTATGAGAAATTAATAAAATAAAATCGACTTTATGTGCTCAGATGATAGAGATGAAATTCTAATAACAAATATTGTTTCAATTAAATCTTCGAAGTAATTATTGTTGGAAACTAACACTAAGGCTTTAGAATTGAGGTCTCTAAAATAAACATCTGAGATAGTAGTCCCTATTTTCATCATTGTTGTGCTGAAGTGCATTTCACTGAACTGTGAGTTTAAATTTGTTTGTGGTGGTTTACAAGTGTTGCAGAAAAAGTATGTGAGTATTATTTTTTAATAAATTTTATTCAGACTGTAATAGTTAATTGTTTTACAACTGAAAATACTCAATTAAGTTTCGATAAGATATTATTTTAAGCCTAATACCTTCATCCGCCGCCAAGGGGTTTCGTTCGAGGCCCGCCGCATTCAATTCCTATGTCGTTTAAAGTTTTTCTTCTGATACTGTTATCCTATTTGATGAGATTTCTAAACATTTCTGTGAAAAGTAACAGCTAACAACAAACCAAGCCCTTTGAAGAATATGAGTCCTGTTGTTTCCTACTGCTAGGAATGTTGGCAACAAAAAATACTTATTGCATTTTAATAATGTTTTCAGGGCTCATTTGGTAAATAACGCTTTTTGGGTTGAAGATGAAGACTCCGTGCCTTCAACATCTCGAGCAACAAAACAAAAACCGGCGGCATCTCAAAAAACAAGGCTGTGAAAAGAGATAAAAAGTGTCTCAGAAGAAGAAGGCTTTGTTTTCTAAAAACCCCATCGCTTCAGAATCAGAGTCTGATAGTGACGGGCTGACAACAAACAGAGTGAAAACGGAATACCGTCGTTTCAGAGTCTGAGGTAAGATTTTTTCAAACAATATGTTAAATTTTTATTTCATTTAAAACATGAATTTTCAGTGTATGACTTTCTCCATCAAATTATACTTATTTGACGACATAATAGATTTTTCTAATGGCATTGCTCTAATTATCTATAGGTAATTATGGTAATGTATGCCATAACTATCTATAATTAATGGTAACGTAGATGAGACAATGTAGAAGTCGCAATATTTATCTATTTTTTAAATACTCTCACGTTTTATTATTCTTAATTAAGACTATAGAATCTTTCAACACCAAATACATGATAGCAGTTCCGAATACAGATATTTATAACATGTATTTTAAATGCTCTGAAAAATTAATATCTACATGTTGTTATTGTTGGTAGGGTTAAATCTAAACTGCCACAGGAGCAATCGTTTTTTAGCACTGCAAGTTTTTATGCCACGTGAAATCCATTTAGGCTTTTAATGCACATGTACAGTTATAGTCTTGTAGGGGAAACAAAGGTCATAAAAGAGCTTAAAAGTTTCAAAGAGGGTATTATATGCCATGTTTGGGTCACAAGCACCATACACATCCTTGAATGACATCTGACTAATACAATATATAAACTTTCTTTGATTTTCGATGCATATGTCTCGTCGCCTTATTCGCCAGTACCTAAGTAAACATACATTTTTAACTTTGCAACGTAAGAGCTGGGCAGTGTGATCAGACAAACCTAGTTCAATAATTTCAGACTTACATTTGATTCTAAAATTGTGAGCAAAATTATCAATGCATGTGTTGCTTTGTAATCTGGTTGGTTCTCTTATCTGTAAATGCAGATTATAATTCAACAATAGACATTCAAATTCAGTAGTTATATTATTTTTCTTCAAAATATTAATATTAAAGTCACCAGCTAATATTATGTTGTATTTATTATAATATTTATTAAGATAGATTAATACATTATTTAATTTGTCAAAAAATTCATTTAAATTGCTTATTATAGGTACTCTATACGAGGGTCAAACTGAGAGTTCTTAGAACTGGCCACTTATAAACAATATAATAAAAAAAATATTCTAAAATTTGAAAATAGAACTCTTTGCCAATATTACTGAGTATATATTTCATTCATTTGTCATTTGTTTTACGATTTGGCGGCAAATTGAAAATTGTCTGTGTCACGTCAACATGAATTTAACACGAGAAAATTTTCGTGCAATGATTTTTTATGACTTTCGATGTCATTTAAGTCAACAAGAAAATTATGATAGACTACGATTGGCCTTTCACGATGAAGCCCCATCTCGTGCGACTGTTTACAACTGGTTTAATGAGTTTAAACGTGGTCGCACTAATCTCACTGATGATGTACGTGAGGGACGGCCTTCTACGGCGACGACTGAAAATAACATCTGTGTTGTGCGGCGTATGATAGAGACTGACAAAAGAGTGACCTATCAGCAGATTCGGACAAGCTTAGGCATCGGTATGAGTCAAGTGCACAAAATCCTCCACGAACATTTAGCGGTCAGGAAGCTTTGCGCCCGGTGGATACCTCATAATTTGACTAAGGCTCAAAAACTCCATCGTGTGGATTGGTGCCGTAAAATGATTGAAAGATTTAACGGAGGTGACTCAAATGCTGTGTTCGACATACTAACAGGTGACGAAAGCTGGATTTACTGTTATGATCCTGAAACCAAAAGACAATCTGCTCAGTGGGTGTTTCCTTTCGAGGAGTTGCCAACTAAAGTGAAGAGAGATCGAAGTGCGGGAAAAAAAATGGTGGCCTCGTTCTTTGGAAGGATAGGTCATTTCGCAACAATTGTGTTAGAGGATCAAAAAACAGTTTCTGCAGAATGGTACACTACCAATTGTTTGCCACTTGTCTTGGAAAAAGTTCGAGAGAAACGACCTCGCAGTAGGATCCTCCTTCACCACGACAACGCCTCGTCGCACACCGCCAAGCGAACGATCGACTATTTGGCGACATTAAACGTTGAATTACTGGGTCACCCGCCGTATAGCCCCGACCTCGCGCCTTGTGATTTTTATTTATTTCCAAAAATTAAAGAAAAACTTAAAGGAAAGCGGTTTATGAATGCTGAAGAAGCGGTGGCTGCGTATCGCGATGCCATTGAAGAGACCCCTAAGGACGAGTGGGCAAAGTGCTTTTCCCAGTGGTTCCATCGCATGCAGCGGTGTATTAACGTCAATGGACAATATTTTGAAAAGATATAATAAAACTAATAACTGGCTAATGTAGTCAGTTTTTGATTTTCTAAGAACTTTCAGTTTGACCCTCGTATATACAAACAATAAGGATTTTCTGGTCTATCAGCTCTATAGCGCTACACTCAAACACTGAACATACAGAAAACTCTACTAATTTTAATAAGTTTTTGTAATTATAACCATTTTTTACATAAATACATGACCCGCCTCTTTTTGAATTAGTTCTGGAGTAACTTGACGCTAAATTGTAGTTGGGTATCACACAAGAGTCCTCCTGTCCAGCCATCAAAAAATGTTCAGTCAAACATATGACGTCGACATGTGTGTTTTTGTCTCGCAATTCCTGTAGGCACACTGATAGTAAATTCGATTTTCCACGTAGACCTGCAATATTTTGATGGAGAACGTTTATGTATTTAGACTCGAAAAAGGCCTGTTTCTGCTTGTTCTGTGTCAGGCAATAATTCCTCCTGAGTGTTTATAGCATTCTCATTAATGATTCCCAGCTTTAAGTCGTAGATATCCTTAAATACAGTACTCATGCCACGATCGTTTAATGCCCCCGAACTTGCATAAGAACTAGAGTGATAGCTCAGGTTTCGATTAGAGTCCATTATTTAAGCATATTCGTGCGTCATGACGTCCATATATAACATATTGTTGAAGATTTCGAGTCTAGAGTTGAACAGATTGAAATAATTGGTGTGTTTGAAAGTTGGCAATGTTATAATAATGTTGGTGTTTGTCATCTTCTGTAATATATTTCTAATATCAGTTATCATGTTAAAGTAATTATTTGTAATTCTGAAGTCTTCCTCGCCAACCATAATTATACAAAAGTCGTTTAGAGTATAGTTTTTCAGCTTTAGTTGTATATCTCTCAGTAGATGTCTTATTCCAACATTTGGTGTAAGATAATGGCATATCTGATAATCATCATGGAAGTATTTTTCGGCTAGGGTCAAGATTTTATTAAATTTATTAGTGCTATAGATGCAGAGATTATTTTTGATGAACTTATCGAAAGCTATCTAAAAAATCGCACCCAATATGTCAAACTTACTAAAGTGTATGTCAAATTTTAAAACCAAGGTGGAGGACATTTATTTATCGAAAGAGCGCAAAATACATTATGGTGTACCGCAGGGGAGTGTATTGGGTCCCTTACTATTCATAATGTGTATTAATGACCTTCCGAATGCGACTTCTAATCCTATGACACTCTTTGCTGATGACAGCACCGTTGCAATTAAATGCAATGATAAAGTAACATATGAACGTGATATAAATAGAACATTAAGTGACATAATTAAATGGTTAGATGCTAATAACTTAAAGGCCAACGTACGCAAAACCAAACTAATCCACTTTAGACAACGTATAAACCCTGCTATGAATATGGTCAACTATAAAGGTGAACAAGTTTGTAGATGACAAAATAACATGGAAGGCTCACATTGAAACACTGTGCAAAAAAAATAATAAATCAGTATATGCTCTTCACGAATTAGCAAAAATATCAAGTGTTAACACTCTCCTAGTGGCATATCATGGGTTGGTTGGTAGCTTCAGTCCTAAGATATGGGATAGTTTTCTGGGGAAACTCGACGGACAGGGGCATAATATTTAAGGCACAGAAAAGGTGCATCAGAGCTATGTTTTTGCTACAGGTAACTGACTCTTGTAAGTCATTTTTCCTAAAATATAAGTTACTTACAATGCCATGCCTATATATTTATTAAGTATGTAATTTTGTTAAAGCGAACCCAAACTTATATAATTTAGCGTCAACAACTTATAACAGAAAGCAACGTGACATATATCGCCTTTGTATGCGGCAGACCAGTACAGCCTTAATGCACAAAAGCATATTTCATATGGCACCTGTAATATATAATAAATTACCAACTGACATAAAAGCAATGAATCTTAAATTATTCAAGAAAAAACCTAAAGTCTTATTACTAAATAAATGTTACTATGATTTAGATGATTATTTGAATGATAAATAAATTACAATAATTAATTATGTTTGACTAGGTTTTGACTTTAATTAATGATTAATATACAATGAATTTATGTTAATAATGTGTTGAACGAATTTATTTTAGTATTGTGTTTTTAAATATGTAGGTAATGAATTTGTTTTAATCAAGTGTTATTTCTAAATATGTAATTATTTAAATTTATTTTATATTCTTAGTACATGTTAAATCCATAACAATTTTGCATGCCACCAGGCCGAAACACTTGAGACTTAGATATGTACTTGTTAACATCATTGTAACAGTGTTTTCTGCGAAAATAAATCATTTCATTTCGTTTCAATATGAATACACAAATATATAAATAGCGAAAAGATTGTATTTGCTGAGATTTAGCGAAATTGGTTTTGTGATGTGAGTAGCGAGAAACACGACAATTACTGCCATAATTTAATGAAATGAATTGCGTGAGGAATGTGTGTGATTAGATGAGTGATTGAAGCGAGTGTCTTTTGTTTTTTTTTCGGCGAGAGGGACCAGGAAATTGTGGGCGCAGAAACTAGGAGTTGTTAGGTTACTTACGGAAAGCAGGAATGGGGTTTGCTCAGGGTGTTTTCCTCGATACCTCGAAGCGGAGCAGTGTTGTCTTCCTTAGATCTTAGATGCTGGTAATCCACCCACAAAATCAGTTGACATACGCACAGCACTTTTAAATACTTAATTTTAGCGGAGTGGCGTACACGATAAACACTTGTTGCGAGGAGTGATTTTGGTAGGACACTGATTTAAAAATAAGGAGGATGCGGACAGGATTTCGATTGGACGTCGCGTGTTAGAAAATAATGAATTTGAGTGAATGTTTCTAGAGTAATAATATTTGTTTTTATTTGTGCGTGTTTGAGTAAATGGCTTTCTGTCCATAAAAATATTAAATTTAATTACATTTTTGACTAATTTGATTTTGGCGCAGACAGTTACGCTAGTTTTTTCGTTAAAAAAGTTTTATCTCAATTTTGTTGGTAAGCAATACATTTAATGCAATACAAACCAAATAGAAATCAATACTTCATATTTTATTTTATGAGAACGTGTGGATGATCATTCAAGCAACTTAAAATGCAATCATTATATATCTGTTACGATACTCTAATTAAACATAAGCTGGGTTGGTGGAAAGTATTGTATAATGTTGCTTGCTATCTTTGTTACATAACAGATCTGATAAAGCCATATCCAAATGAAAATTAGTGATAAACACTTTAGTTCAAGTAAAATATCTAATAATTTACACGAAATTCTAAGAAAACAACCCTTTTACGTCTGCGAAGTCTTTAACGTTACCCAAATATCAATGTCGTCGGCGACGCATTAATTTCCCGATTTTAATTTACGAAGTTAATTATTTCCTTCGAGGCATTTTGATCAAAAGGGCCCGAGAACAGCCGAATATTCCCGATATTGCCCAAAGTGAAGCGATTTGTGGTTATATTTTGATTGTAACTGGAAAGGTCTGTACCAACGTCCGTTTTGGTGATTGGATAATTAATAATTATAAAGATTGTGATTGTAAAGCTTTGTTATTTTAAGTGAATCTATTTCTGCAAATATAAAATGAGATTTATTGTAAAAAAATACGAAGCTAAAAAGGGAGACACAATTATAAATAAGACCATTTATCTTTCATTTTACATTTCTACGTTCGCAAGTATTAATAAGTTATTTTAAGTAGGAATGAATAGGTACATAAGTATTTTGTTAGTTGGGTGTCGAGTACAGGTATAAGCATCTAAGTTATAAGGAATAATTATGTAGATGATTATATTATTGAGCGGCATTGTCAAATCTGACATAGCTCACAAATAAAGAATAAAAAAAAAAGTATTAATAAGTTGATTGCACTGATGGTGCAGTGTTGCCATTACCGGGATAAAAATATGATCTACAAAATATTATTTACCAGATTTGGTCTATCAGGAGAAATTCAAAATAACTTTCAGACCGAGCGATGTTTTGTATATCCTCTGACTTTTGTAAAATTGAGTATTAATATGCATATTTTCTCCAGTTAGCTTTGTGATTGCATGAATGGCGTAGTGCTTAAAACGGCTGTTTTGCAGCTTAGCTTCTGTGCCGAATGTCCTGGATTCGATTTTGTGAGGACCTACATTATTATTTCAACTCTGAGGATCCTTTGTGTTCGTTAATTGAATGTTTGTATAGTCCTATTAGGGTTGATCCTAGTGAGGTAGTTGTAGTAGTAACAAATATTTCTTCAGGTGTAAAAAGACACTAAAATATGTATATCCACTATACAGTGACTCATAACAACAATGTCACAATCATAGCTTGTTTTGATTTGGTAGTTTGTTATCGTTATGTCACACACGTAGTGACAGGCATTAATAAATTGTGACATTTGACAGATGCGTGACATTAAAGCGATGTACACGAAAACGACTGTCGTGTTTAATGTAGAACGTAGATAAATAATTCATTTAATGTGATGGATGATTTTTTTGGTACCTATTGAGGTTATGATATAAACTATTTCTTGTCGTATTTCTTTATCGTAATGTTTGTTTACTATTGAAGAATACGTCAATACAACAAGACAATATAGGTACCTATTTTAATAAATTAGTATTTATTAAAATAGGTACCTATATAGTCTTGTTGTCTACTAATCTGAAGTTAGTACTTTAGATTCTAAAAAAGAGGAAAGAATTAAAACTGATTTATTTTCTACCAATTAGCCTATAGACTAACATTTTTACGTTCAAATAAAAATTACTGTATTATTTCGATTGACTAGAAGAAAACGGTAGAGAAATGGGGCCAAAGACCTCAGAGGTACTTACATACCTTTCAATGGTGGACATTACTATTTTATGATCCACCGTGAGAGAGAGCATTTAAGATGTTTCTGCGGGATTGGCGGACCCATGCAAAGGGGTATCTTCTAAAATATGTAATGATGTGTAAATAGTTTTATTTTAAGCGGCAATCAAAGCACAATCTTCCAAACTGCTCAATACTCTCAGTTAGACTAGAAACCAAACAGTATAACTGATTTATTTTATAATATCAAGCTAAAATTGTTACAAAGAGACGGTTTCTAATCCGATATCCAATTAATAGTCATAATATTAATTACTCACAGACTGCAATATTCCAACAGTTACTATGGCACAAATTTGATCGAAATACGACATTCGAGAATAAATGCTGTGTTTTGTTGTAAATGACGGATTTATCGACGAGAAATCAAATACACCTTAGAATTAAACTTATTATATTTATAATTTAAATTTTCCTTGGGATTTGGATTATATGACAGTAATATGTTGTTATTTTTGGATAGCCTAAAAAGCAGACTTGGCCATAGGCGAAAATCTTGGATGCCACTGGGATAATGCCACGGAGACGATTAGGTTGAACAGTTGTTTGGTATATAAATAGAACCTTTTTTCACAGCAATATTACATAAGAATGGGATAAAGAATATTGTGACCCACATTCAATCTTAGGAAAATTATAGAGACGAAAATTTATGAAACATTATTACGTCATGTGATGATTATGTCATGACTGCCTCCGTGGTCCAGTGGATAGCGTATGCGACTGTTGATCTGAGGTCCAGGGTCGGGCAGAAGTGTTAGGTACTGGGTTTTCCGAATACTCAGTAGCAGCACGGAGACTGGTGATGTGCCCGGTAACGGCAATGGGCTCGCCCTCTATTACGTGGGACCAACAATTCATGGCGAAATGTGGGTGTAATATTTCACCTCTGCCTACCCCTTCGGGGATACAGGCGTGAGACTATAAAAAAAATGTCAATCACGTGATTAGTCGAAAATTAGGATGAAATACGAGATAAGATACGCGAATGTTAGTAGGTTTAGTTTTTAACTATTTGTGACTTTAGTTACCTTTTAACTTTTTGTAAGTTTAACCAATAAACGCGATTTTTAAAACAAAATAAACATTTCTTAACAAATACAAGATTTCTAAATTTAATCTCGCTTGACAACAGTTGAAACAAAACACTCGTTACCAAAACACAAATTATAACTCATTACACTTATAGAAAGACAACCCGCACCTTTACTTGCTCCAGCTACATGCACCGTGTAGAAGCACCCTAAGTATTAGGTACTGACGCAGCGTTAGCGGCGACCGTGGATATTTTCACGCCCTCGCTACCTCACTCCCCCTTGGTCGAATGTTGCATTCAACATCAACGTGACATAATTCATATCGACAGAGAATTACTGCAATGATCTTTATCAATCACATTCACATTAATAAAAAATATGAAATATGTAGTAATAATTTCCTATAGAAATAACAATTTATGCTATGCTGGCAAAACAGCTACAAAAAACGTTGAAGACGACATCAACACATAATATTCGCCAGATAAAAGATTAACATTTTACTTCATGGACAATAAACAATTGCTCACGAACAGAGCAATATAAATAAAACAATAACGCCAAGAACAGAACAAATAAAGGTCTATGTTCCAGAATATTAGACTTTTATTTCTTGAGTAAGATGAAAGGAACAAAACTCATTTGTCGAGAGATGAAGGCTTGTGAAAAAATGGTCGTTTGACGTGTTGAGTGACGGATAATTTTGCCTAGGTCATAGGGTTTGGCGTGATAACTGTTTTGCCTCAAATTCAAGACATACTATTGTGTATTTACCTGTTGTTTAATTTGGCTTTTACACAAATTTAAGTAATAAAATTTAATTTAATTGTAATGTAACATGTTAAAATTAATTCTTAAACATCTTATTGCAGTTGTTTAGGAATAAGTATGTTATGTTTGGGCTTCGGTGTTTATGAACCTTTAAGATCTATGTTTGTCAACGAGTATACATCATTATATGAATTAGTGCAGCTTTAAATTATGAGGCTTATGCTGTTACATATTCTATGATATGCATATTACAAACGCGAGATAGGGACATCCACTTAATATCGATTCTTAGTTTTCCAATGCCTTGACTTATGTCCTTATTATTATGAGTCTAGCTATTATAATTTGCAATCTCAGTGAATTGGTTTCGCCGAAAAATGAAAAATAAAATTCAAATAGTTTCTTAATGATTTTTTTTCTAAAATATCGCGAATTTATGTAGGTAAAACTGCAACTTATGAATCCCATAAAATGAAACAAGCTTTGAGTTAATTTAACTAAAAGCGGTGGAAATTCTAAAAAAACTAACACGCGAAACCTCGCAGCACTGTTTTTCAAGATGGAATATTGGCATAAAGAGTAAAGTACTTTATTTTGTTATTTTATAGTCAAACGTTGTACTTCAATTCATTCATATATATATATATAGACTCTTGCCTGTTTCCCCGAAGGGCTAGGCAGAGGCATATTAAACGCCCACTTTTCGCCAGTGTTTTGATCCCACGTAATAGGTGGCGAGCCTATTAGGTAAAGGTACTTCAATTGAAGTTTATAAAAATGTTGAATGATTTAACTTCTTCAAACGCATAATGTTGGCCGTATGTTATATAGGTTGCAGGTATGCAGTTATGTGTCTCTTTGACATACCTAATTGGAATAACGCTGTATCAAAACATAAAAACGTTGGAAATAATGTTGACTTTGTCTTTGTTTAATAAATTCACGCATGGTATGCTGCGAAACAAAGGCATGAAATATAAAACTGTGTCTTACTTGCATGTCATTAAGCTTCAATTATTATAACTAAAATATGTGGTCCAGTGGACGGCGTATACGTATGCTAATTTGGAGTTCTTGGGTTCGATTCCCAGAACGCGCAAAAGTGTTAATGAGTTTTTCCGAATTCTCAGTAGCAGCACAGGTAATGTAGGTAACGCCCATAGGTTTGACACCTATTACGTAGGACCTTTTATAAAATAGCGAAATGTGAGTGTAAAGTACAAACATATAAATCCAAGATGTTTTAAAATTAAAACATTTCATATATAACTCCATTACAAAAAAAAATGCCTTCAAACATTTTATCATTAAGATAGAAAGAAAAAAAGAAAGAAAATTATTTATTAAGCCACAAAATGCAAACATTGCAACAATAAATTATGAAAATGTGCCTAGAAAAACACATTTATATCTATACATCGCTAAAAGGGTATTCACTCAGCATTAGCCGAAGCACATATGAAATGAGACGACGCTGGTCTTCCGTGAATACCTTTTTGATGACAGACGACAGTTATAATTTCAAGATATCGCTGTCATACAGAAAACCACCTTAATCAAAACATATAAAATCCAAACAATTATTTAAAAATAAAATAAAAACAATAAAAATTCAATTACTGCCTTTTTGAAAAACAAGCCCACAAATAGACGTAGTTACAAATCATAGCACCAACAGTCAGAGAAGCATAACTTCCTCATCTGCCACTATTTATAAAGATCATAGAGCTAACACTCTTTTTAATAAATATTTTGAAAGACGGTCTGCAGCCTCTAGGATAACATGTTTTGCTTATTAAAGATTTCCGCTTTTAAATTTTTCTTAAATGTATAAATTGTTGAATGGAATTTCTTAGCGGAGGTGGCAGATTATTCCAGCACTTTGTGGCTGCATACCGAAAACTACCACGAAACATAGTAGTATTGTATTTTGGACACGTCAATCGAGTGGCAATTCTAAAAGGTGGTGATGAAAACCCTAATTTTTCATAGAGATATGGCGGAGATTTTGTCCTCACGATGCCAAATAAGAGACAGGAGAAATGATAATAACGACGAGACTCCATCGTCATTAATTGCCCACGGTTAAGGTAAGGAGAGACATGAGCTCTGCGGGGTATAGCAAAGCAAAAACGCGCGCATGCGTTTTGTGTGCGTTGAATCAGTCTTTTTGTTTGCCCAAGAAGACAGTCCCCTATAACAATGTCAACATAATTTAATTTGGAAAGTATTAATGACTCACATAGTTTAATTCTTACATCCAAATTCAAAAACTGTCTCACTTGATAAAGAACTCTTAGCCTATAGTGACAATTTTTAATTACACCTACCATATGGTTGTGGAATTTTAACCTGCTATCCATAAGGATTCCTCAATTTCTGGCTTCCTCGACGAGATAAATAGGTTGGTCATAAATCCTTAAAATGGGGTCGTTATCTTTGATCCTACCTATTTGATTTTTTGTTCCTAAGATCAAAAATTTATACTTTGCTGGATTTAGGACCAGGCAATTTTTATTGGACCATTCTACTATGCGATTAAGATCCTTATTGAATTTATGTACAGTCTCGGACGTGTCATTAGATTTAAAAGATGAGTAAATTTGGAGATCATCAGCATATACAGGGTGGCGCTACCATAGGGGCATTTAAAAAGGACGTAGCATTGATGCCTATAAAATGTTTTATATCATCAAAAGAGACCCTGGGACCAAAATTAAAAAATAAAAATTTCAAACAAAATAAACTATAAAATATGAGTTACAAAATGAAACACCATTTGTAGACCAATATGACATTAGGTTACTGACCTTTGTAAAAACGGCAACGTGTGCTATGCGGCAGACGAAGCCACGGAGGTAGTTCACATTTATTGACGAATTACCTATTTCAGTACTTCTACGTATCACTCCAATGAAATTAGGTCACTCATTAGGCAAGCAAAACACTGGTGTATTTTTCATATCAACAAAAACCCACTTAACACAAACCCACGTAAAAGGTAACACTAAATTTTCAAATTCTCAACATGGCTGCCATTGTTATCACGAATTACCTATTTCAGTAATTCTACACAATTACACATTACTCTTTGTTCAGTAATTAGGAAAGCACTGGTGTCTTTTTCATATCAACAAGAACCCGCGTAACGTAACACAATCATATCCGCATATTCCGACGACGTAAATTTGTCATTATTATTACAAATAATGCAAAAATGACGAATGATAAAGTTCACTAAACAACAACACAATTAAATAACACAACTAAATGCAACTAAATACAATCACATAATTGAATAAGTACCAAAAACAACTGTCGCATAAAGTTAAGAAAAGCGCACAGGCAATCTGATCGACTTATTAACTCAACAATGGTTTTTGCAGCACTAAACGTTTGATGAGTCACCGATCACCGATGCGCCGCTGGCGCCGACATGTCTACATGAAACTAGGGATGCCCAACAGGTACTGTGAAAGTCGATATTTTTGACACGTTAATACGTTAACAACAAAATAACATAAAATGTTTTTATGTACAATGAACTATGTATTCTTTATTTGTATTAACAATAACGCTATTGCTTAATAGTGTTGCTAATATGACACAGTTAAACAAGGTTATGAAATACTATGCACATACTTCAATTAGTTCAGTACATAGTTCTTATAATTCTTAAGGATATTGTTGAACCCATTAGACCATTTAAAAAATACCATACGGAAAGAGCTAAAATAGTCAATAATTATTTATTTATTTCAAATGATTAAATAATTGAATATCTTTGCATGTTTATCATTGTTTACCTGTTAATAAAAACGTCGTTTTTATTTGTACCACATTTTGAAATTTTCGAACGTAACTTTTACGGTGCGTAGTATTTTTATCGATACTAATTACAATGTTTTGTTCATAATTGGGCAACTCTATTTGGCTCCATTATGTTTGTTCTTGTCACACGTAGTGCATTTACTGTAAGAGTGAGTTCCTACTCACTCTTACAGTAAATGCATTACGAAAATGCATTACCCAATTAGATTTTTGTCGTGTTTGCCGGAACCGATCCATTTTATTATTATGTAACTTTATTGAAAAGGTAATAAGAAAGTTTCAAAAGTCTTGTTCTGTAAAAATTAACTCGGGCGCAAAAACCTACAACGACGAGTCGTACCTACGAGGCGAAGCGACGTTGCACGACGACGACGTCAGAGTCTAAGGGTCAGCGCAGACAGAGAGGAATAATCCCCTCGCGGTCTCGGGTATTTTCTTTACGGATTGCGTATTCAAGCTTGCGCGCTACCTCGCGAGCCTGCGTGAGTAAACCGTTCTGGGTTACCACTCTACAGTAAGTATTTTGTCGCGAAAGTTCGTTAAACTCAGTAACAACACTGACTGAAAGTACGCGTACGACGCGGGCATCGACTCGACGCCGCGCGGGGATTCCCGCGTATCTTCGAGGACGCGTGAATATTTTTTGTCAGGTTCAAGCATTTATGCACTTTAATGTAAAAAAATAAAGTTTATTTTCAAGTGTGTTAATAAAATCCTCTCCACTGCGCTCCGTTCTGTCTGCGCTGAGCCTAACTTCGGATGACGTCGAGGCGTCGCGTCGTAGCGAGTCGCGGCGCGCAATGTAGGGTCGTTGACCGTTTTATATCAGCTGTGTGGAATTCAAAGCATGTGCAAAAATTGCGGAACTTAAAATCAATATTGTGGCTAAACTACTGCACCGATTTAATTGTTTTTTGGTACAAGGCTTAAGAATGTTGTTGTAGCGCCACCCTGTATATGATATTTGCAATGATGGATACAGTTAGTGAGATCTGAACTATATAAATTAAACAATATTGGATCTAATATGTGTATGATCCCTGTGGTACTCCTCGATCTACTGGGAGAGGTTCAGATTGTATTCCAACTCCTGCCTCACCACATATTTCAATTAGTTGAGAGCGACCACAGAGGTAACTAGAGAACCAATGCAAGGCTGTACTGTCGAAACCATAGTGAGCTAGTTTAGAGATAAGGAGATTGTGATTTATGGTATCAAATGCACAAGAGAAATCAAGCAATACCAATATAGCGACCTCACCTACGTCTATCCCTGCCAAAACTTTATCAATCACATCCATTAGTGCTGTTGATGTGCTATGACCCGGCCTAAAACCGGATTGCTTGCACGGAAAAATACCATTGTCAGTTATACACTTTATCAACTGTTGACAGACTACCTTTTCAAGGATCTTGGACAGAAATGGCAAAATACTAATAGGCCTTAGATCTTTCAAATCGGTTGGGTTGCTTTTTTTAAGAATTGGTTTCACAATAGATTCTTTCCAGACATCTGGAAATGCACCCGATTGGATAGAATTATTCACAATCGCTGTAATTATTCTGAGTGTACGCGGCAGAGTCAGCAGAGTCATGTCACGTGTAATTCCATCGACACCTTTAGCATTTGTACTGTAACTAATAATTGTTTTCAATATAGTTGTCTCATCCACAGTCTTGAGACTGAAACTGGAAGAGCCAAAACGATTATATTCAAAGTAGGTTAATTGTCATATTAAGACACTATTTTTCCCGGGTACAAGGAAATTGCGGTTGATTATTTCTGGATATCTCATATTATGGGGAAGAGTATCGTGTTTTGTTTTGAAATTAGTGACATGGCGTTTAACATTTTTCCATAACTCACGTGATTTTTTGTGTTTTTGTTAATATTGTGTTGGAAAAATGCCTGCTTTTCACTGAAAATAGCCTGATTGACAATACTTTTCATTTCCTTGTAATACGTTTTGTCAGATTCAAGCTTAGTGGTGCGGCTTTTTTGTCCCTAAGAGTTATCATTTCTCTAATAGTTGGCATAACCCATGGGTAACTTTGTATTTTAATGTATTGTTTTTTTACAGGTGCATGTTGATCAAATATATGTACAATATATGCATTAAATGATGGCAACGAAATGTTGATATTGTCACTAAGAAGTCGCTCCCAGGCAATGTTTGCAACATACGAGTTAAATTCCTTTAAATTTATGTTAGTGAGAGGCCTATATATAACCCATTTGGGTCGCGATTTTGGTTTCCTAATATGCAACTCACATGAAGCAAGGGCATGGCTGCTAAGATCGAAAATGTGATCGACAGATATATTTACAACTTTGGTAGTACTACAGATTAAGTCTAACAGAGTCTCCGAATGTTCCGTGAAGTGGGTTGCCATATTAACATATTGGTAGAGGTTCAAACACCTTAAAAATCCAAACAGTTTTTTAGCATTTGGCTCGTGAGGTGACAGTAAATTAATATTAAAATCACCCATGAGAACTATATGATCAAACCCAGCGAGTGCAGATACTGACTCAGGAATGGCATCAATAAACGTGTCCACTTTTAGCCATGGTGGTCGGTATGCTGTGCCAATGGCCAGCTTGAGCCCATTTAACTTAAAACTTAGCCACATCGGTTCAACTAGGGTCAAAATGGGTGTGTGTATCTGTCGAGCATATAAGCCGTGGCGCAGGTAGAATCCCACACCACCACCACGGGAACGTACATTTGCAGGTCGTGGAATATGACGCAAGCGATACCCGGACGGTGCAGGCGCACGTCCCTCCTCACCCTCTCTTAACCAGGTCTCATTTATAGCCAAGATATTGATGGAATGACGTTCAAGTGCCACAAAGAATTCCTCATGACGTGTGCCGAGCGAGCCGGGGTTCAACAATCCTAATGCTAAGTACTTTTTTCCAATGAACTATATAATGTAAGAATAAGCAATTATGATGAACATGGTGTTTATGAGGTATTTTTAGCAATGCATAAATGGCGCATATTGATATAAGTGACGATAGAGATTGCAGAAGAGGGAGAGTCTTGACATGTGACTCTAGCAGTAGAGTCTGATAATCGGTAATATTTACTATTAATTGAAGCATATAAAAATATTTTTTTGTAGTACGCACACGCTTATCGAACTGAAACCTGGGCTGCTACCATAAACAAAAGAGTCATTTTCTGTGCATATATTTAATCATTTTATTATTAGTTCAGTCATCTTAATGAGTAGGTTGATAGCTTGAATTTGCAGTTTCTGGCATTTCAAGACCAGTGGTATTGCGCATATTCTATCTCTCTAATAGATACCTGCAACAGGGTTCGTCACGTTCGTATGTAACCCACGCGTGTCCTAAAGGTAACGACCTTTTTAGGGTAGACATTGAAAATTGAAGCTGTGCAATATCCTTCTCCCTATCTCACGTTATTCGCATTGTCACAGTGTGTTTTATCCTCAATTCGTTGTTTTGTAAGACTCACTTATTTTTATCTTCATACGTCCGCTACTTCTAATCTGCGTAACCGTAGCAAAAGAGGATGGCTGTGGGAAGATACTTTATATTACTACCTATGGCCAACTTAAAGCTCAGTCGTGATTCTTTTATGGTTACATTTATTTCATAAGATGCTAAAATTTCCTCAACACATTTTCTCCAATTAGGTAACAGCCATCCAGCATCCATATCCACATACATATAATATGTTACGTTAAACTTAGGGCTGCACATATTTCTAGTTTGAGCCACAAGCACTTTCTCATTTAAGAATCTCATCCTCATCTATCGAGAAACTTATTTCGGTCCATTTCATTCTGTAATGGTTTCGGTCTGAGTTCCGAAAATCCCTTTAACTTAAGACGAAAGTGGTTGGGTTGTTACACGCTCCGAGCAAGATTTGTGTATGAGTTCGTAATAACACGGAGGAATGGGCCAGTCATATTTGTTACAATATTTCCTGCCAAGCAAAGGAAGAAATGTTGCTTTCGCCTTTTTCTTTTTTGATGAAAACAACTTATGGGTCGAGTTTAAAATATGTTTATTATTGTGTAAAATTCGAAGGCAGAATCAAAGTAAGATTGTCACATAAAAATAGAATGATACGTGTATCATGAATTGAAGATATCTAACAATCAACTGATGCTTGAATATTTGAAACACAATTTTAAATATGGCCTTCACCCTTAAGTTTTTATTGCGATACCAGCTCTTGGCTTCCCGAAAAAAAGGCCTTATATGTAGTTCATGAAAGGTCTCAAGAGTAGGTATCAAGTTTTGTATTGCTTTTAATGTCAATAATTGTGCACTTGAGTGCGCGGTAGAGTTTCTTTTAATTATACTTCCTGATATTTCTAGCAATGTTTAATGATGCAACTTTTTAATGCAAGCAACGTGTGGTCACGTCGATCAACGCTTTACAACTGTGTTGATATAAATGTAAGCTGTACGAAATTTTAATGAATTAATCTTTATATATAAAATCCTTGCGTTACTGACTGACTGACAGACACGCTACAGCCGAAACTATTGGGCGCAGGAAGCTGAAATTTGGCATGTATCTTCCTTGGGGACCGTAGGGGTGCATTAAGAAGGAATTTCCCGAAATACCCACGGGATCGGCCGAAATGGCCAAATTTAAAAAAAATGCAGGCCTAACTGCTGGCGTCCTCTAGTATACTTATAAAATTAATTTATAATAAAGTAAACAAACAAAGTAACTTTACAAAGAACACGACTATATGACAGAAGAGTGTGTGCATGACTCAATTCAACATGGCGCCAATACATCCGTATGAGTCAAACACAACGGAAATTGTAAAACCGTTCTGACGCCACAAAGCCTTTGAAATCTCACAATATAATATTAATATTAAATATTATTATATTAAGTTTCATATTAAGAATTTTTTTGAAGGACTGCAAGGTCAGCGTAGGAGCTTTGTAGTCAATTCGCTGTAAGAATATGCTTTTGGCCAGGTGCTTAACGTTACATTGCTGGTAATTTCCTCATAAGTTGTGAATACAGACGTTTTTTTTGTAGTATTGGGCACATTTAAGAACATCCCGTTTCACTATCGTATTGTAACGTATGTTCGATACCTACTGCGTCTGCGTCATAATACCGTCCATACGCTCGGCCAATCAGAGAAGGCTATCATCCACGCTCGCGAATCCTGACCATATATGGTCACCTAGCGACTCCAACTCTGATGGAGGGCCCGGTATATAAGGAGGCCGACAGAGAGGCCGGCACCGCTACTCTATACTGATCTACTACCGCTACTCTATCCGTACTGGCCCTACGTCGAACGTGTATCCTGGTCCCAGCTGTGGGTAAGTTACTACATTTACTGCACTAGCGTACTGCCCATCTCTCTACCTGCTAGCTGAGGCCGGCTGACGCCGCCTGCCTGACTCTATTGGTTGTGGCTTTCCTAATGCTGCTTCCCTTCAGGTTCCAGGTCTACCTTAAAGCTCCGGGCTACGTTACCCTAGATCGCTACATTTCCCTGCATCGTCTTTGGCGTCACCTCTGCCAAAGAGTCTGGCCCTGCCCTGCTCATCGCACTCACACCGCCGGCGCCTGCCAGCTGAACCAACGGTCTGCGAGGATCTGCACCGCTACGCGCAGCCTTCGAGCAGCCTGCCCTGCACACTACTGGAGGGAACAGCGTGGGAGACTGCAACCCTTAGTGTTCAGGCCAGTGTCGTGTTGTTGGTCGGTCATACTCGTGCAAGGGAAGTGAGACAATACTCGGCAAATAAACGCATAAAACCGCTTCTGCGTTTTAATCCTAGAAACCGTTACAGTATCCTAGCAGGCTATATCCTAGCTCGTCATTAAAATATAAGCAAACAAAGAAATGACTGCACGGTTGACGTAGTGGTTTAAGCGGCCGCCTCACCGCTTGACACTGTGCCGAAGTGTTGTGGGTTCGATCCCCACACGAGACAACACTTTGTGTGATTCATAAATTGTTGTTTCGAGTCTGGGTGTTCATTGTATCCGTTAGTTGTATGTTTGTAAAGTCCCCCGCGACACAGGATTTAGTCCTAATGCGGGAGTTGTCTTATTAAATACAAAACAAAACAAGAAATACTGCTGGCAGATTAGATTCTAGATACGAATATGAAGCATTCGATTTGGTAGCCTCAATATTGAACGCTTCGTCTGCTGTTTAGCGCAGTCGATAGACTTAACACATTGTTTGAATTTGGATAAAATATGACAGTCGTCTAAACAATATCGAATTCCGATACCTAAAATCTTTTGCCACTATAAAAGTGAAATATTTAATTCTTCAACATTCAATAAAACTGTTGCCAACACCCGTTAGAGTAGGTAGTCGTATTCTGGAGTGGACGCTTAGGCAAACGTAGCGTAGGACGCTTTTCAGCTAGGTGGCGTCAAGACATCCGCAAAGTAGCGGGTAGTGCCTGGATACAAAGAGCCGGAAATTGGGCTCACTGGTGTGCCATAGAGAGGCCTATACCCAGCAATGGACAATGGCAGGCTGATAATGATGACTCAATAAAAAATATACAAAGTAAGAACAAAAAAATTCAACTCTATAAAACTAATTTCAAAAAGCTTTTGAATTGACTGCCTTGGGAGTCCAGTGGATATGCGTCTGCTGATCAGGATGTCTCGGGTTTGATGCCCGGATCGGGCAAAAGTTTTACTGAGTTTTAGCGAATTCTGAGTAGTAGCACGGAGTCTGACAAAGTGTCCGGTAACGGCAATAAGGCTCGCCCTCTATTACGTGGAACCTACAATTCATATGGTGAAATGTGGGTGTAATATTACACCTCTGCCATTCCCTTCAAGGATGCAGTTTGCGTAACGAAATAAAAAAGAAACAATTTCAATTGCCACACACTGAAATACTTCAAAATGAACCTTCCTAATACTGAAATATTTGAAAGCCTCGAATTTTTCAGGCAATCTGCTAGATTGAAACATGGGCCTCTAAAATATTGACCGAATTCGAAACCTTTAGAGAGATTTATTAGGCCACTAACACAGAACAGCGTGGAGCGGTGCGGACTACGGGTACATATGTAAATCGCTACATATCTTTACGTCTCTTGGGTACTTTATATTAGATTGAAATACATGACACTCGTCATTTTCTCAAGATCTCGCTTGATATCTTTTGTTTATATAAAACTCTTGCATCAACACTGACAGCTAAAGCACAGCCAAAACTACTGGGCGCAAGGAGCTGAAATTTCGCATGTACAATCAAATAATTTGGCGCTAGACCAGTTTGAAAAAATATAATTTGGCTCGCTCATAGAGTCGAAGCATACTAGAAACGAAAATTTTGTATACGAGTGTCAATGTGCGTGTAAAATAGCGCTTGATGCGACGTCTGGCTGAGCGATTCTCGCCCTTATGGTGGGGGCGGGAAATTGTGCAGAGTCGCAGACGCAGCCTAGTATAGAATAGTTTAGTACAGGTGCTTTTTTACATGAGCTTATTATTTTCCAAGTGACTAATAACTTAAAAGATGACTAAATGTTTGCAACTTATAAAATAACTTGCTAGCGATTTAATATTTTCGTGACTATTATATTAATTAAGATTCAAAACTAAGGGTGTTACAAAAACTAAAAACTAGCAGCTGCGTTTAGGTAGCAAATAAACTATACAAGTCAATTGAAATATTAGCCGAGGAGCTATAAATAATGATTTGGCGACTAATAAAGTTAGTAGTATGTTAGGTAGGTAGGTTATATTAGGTTTTCTTGTGACCCTGTACCTAAAAATAGGAGCCCTGCGAAGCAGGGCGCCGTCAATTTGGCTTAAAAGACTGAAGCGTCTTATTTACTTACTAGCAGCCCACCCCGGCTTCGCAGGGGTGGACATTTTTTTTTTAAATATCCAATAATCGATCGCATCAAGAAAGTCTCGTCCCGACGGAATATCGGTGTGCTAGCGGTGAATTTATTTTCTCACGCGTTATTTTAATTCTGCTACACCTTTTAATATATTCATTATAATGATATACTGTCAAAGACAATTTCTATAAGCATTAAATACACAACATATCTAGCGTATTTAATTGGATAAGAAGTAATATTGCATTGCTTAATTTAGCTTCCAAAATAACCCATTATATTTTTCTATTTTTTTATTAATAAAAATGGTTACTGTGGATTTCCTTAGGAGATAGTCCTATGTTAAAGCGGACGTTTTTGTAGGTAATAATGAGTACTTTAATAATGTACCACATTATTATTCTGTATCATTAATAGTTTTAGCAGCGCACGCCATGAAAGACATTTTCTGAAAATTTTCTTACACCTTGGGTTACATTATTGATGTTTTTGTAGGGAACCCTATTATTTTCTAGAAATAAATATAGCCTATGTTACTCAGGGATAATGTCGCATTACAATGGTGAAAGAATTTTTAAAATCCCTCCAGTACGTTTTTAGTTTATTCGTAACAAACATACAAAAAAACCAAAAATACAAATCTTCCCTCTTTATAATATTAGTATAGATACGAAACACTTCATTTAAGATAAAATGCCACTCAGTATTAATAAATCATTTGCCAAATATTGAAATTTGTATTATTTATGAATGCCCATTTTCTATTTTTTATTCATCATCAAGTTTCCGCTTAGATACTCATTTAGTTCCCAAAAAAAATAAAGACTGCTAGTTTAAATTAAAACGAAGCTTATAACTGACATATTAATATGCTAACTTTTACTTATTACGATACTCCTTATTAGCTGCCGACCCATTATATATGGTACCCACTCTAATTATTTTTTTAAACTTGTATTCGTTTTACTCAGATGCGGCATTAAATACATGCCTTTTACATGTAGGTAAGCCTTGTGTAAACGTCACGAACATAACTTTTATGTCGAATCAATCAATTCATTACTATAATAATCGTAACACGCACTATTGAGCCTTTAATTATATGTAGGTGTAGTTGCTAATTGGAATGAAAGACGCTCAATTAATTTTAATTATTACATAGCTATCATTATAATTACTATTCAAAGCATTTTCTATATAAAGAATAGGTGAAGCAAAAGGATTGCAAATTATGTGTTCGTACGAGAATGAAAGTTGGCAATGTTCGAACTTAAAATAAATAGTTAGGCTGCAGAAACCATTGCATATTTTTTTAATAAAAATGCATAGGTAATGCATTAACTATATAAAACGTTCGTAGGGTACATAAAATGGCTAATTTCAATCATAATTTCATACTCATATCTTTATTACCTATAGAAAACTAAAAATTATCTACACTGTTATCGAAGAACTAAAATATATGGATTTACATTAATTAAAATAATATGTAAGTTTATTAGACGGAAACGTAATATATATTTATTAAAATTCAATTTGAGTACACCCCTATTAAACTGCTTATATAATTTAAACATTATGCGAGTTTCATTGGATCGGCTATTGCGTAAATAAATCTATGCATATTTAAATCAAATGGAGGCCATAAGTTGAATGAAGAATAAGTAATACAAGACCTACATAATCTGTCCTAATATACGCTCCGCTATTCTATGTCACCATTCTAACCAATTTGCCTTTTTTGTCTTCGTAGCTTTATTGTGACTTAATTTGAAAAATAGAGCACCGAAGACTGTTTTGTTCGGATTACTTAAGTAGATGCTTTCTCGCATTTGATAGTTACGTAATGGACTTTTAGGTTAATGTATAGTCGGCTCTCGAAAGTCAGGTGTTTTGTAAACTTTGGACCAAATTAACTACAAACAATTGTTGGTGAAACTTGTCCTGAATTACAATAGACACTTATTTTCACGATTACTATTATAATCGCTTTGATTTATGTAAACTTCTGCACTATTGCAATACGTTTCAGAGTTGTTTGAGTGCAGTGTCCGAATACATACTTGTAGCTTCCAAAACTTAATATTAATTAAATGTAACGTATGTAAAGGCAGCGATAGCCGAGTGGATATACCAACAGACTGCCATGCAGAGGGTACCAGGTTCGAATCCACGGCGCGCACCAATGACTTTTCGGAGTTATGTGCGTATTGAATTGTTAATTATCGCTTGTCCCGTGCCTCGGAGAGCACGTTAAGCCGTCGGTCCCGGTTGTCATGAAGATCCTTGACAGTCGTTACAGGGCGTCAGTACCTTCTAAATAAACTGACACCAGTCTAAACCATAGAATATCGCTATCCCTTCGGGTTGCGGAGGTCAGACAGGCAGTCGCTTCGTGGAAAAGCTAATATTCAGCCAAATCCGGTTAGACTAGAAAGCGGACCCCAGACTGAAACTGGGATAACGCTAAGAGAAAAATTAAATATATTTATTGAAAAAAAAGTAAACATATTTATTGTTGGCTGCCAGCTTCGAAAACAGTCGGCCTAAGATCGAAGAATCAAGAATATATTTAATGAACAAATCTATCAAAATTTGCCAAACTTCTTTTATACCAATTTGGCTCGCTCCATAAGCTCATTTAGCATTCCTTAAAGAAGAAACCCTTTCAATCAAACTTCAGTAGATTCATTAAAGACAAAAAGATTAACAAAACTCAATTAATAAGAGCTCTTTCTTTTTTAAGCACTTTATTTAAGTTTCCCCTCTACCAACGTTCACGATCACTAAGGCCTCTCCCAATTTGCTTCACAGCAGCACAGTGCGTAAAAGGAAGATTTGGCCTACTATAACAAGTTATGCAAACAGGGTTGGTATAGGTTTTGATGAGTATGGCGTCTCTTCGTAAGGATACTACTTGTTTTGTCTACTTTCCTTAAACGACACTCACGGAATGATATGGGGTAGTGACATTTTGAATTCTTAACCCTTCATCACACATATCCTTATTTAAGTTTATTGAACCTTGACTCCAAACCAAAATAAAAAAATTTAAATCCTTTTTTATAGATCTTGTTACAGGTAACTAAATAGTTACCTAAACAAATGAAAAATGTACTTCTATTTTACAATGCGTCTTCTATAGTGATGGATAAACACGCTGCCTCGCGGTGAGAGCTTAATCTAAGTCCTACCCTCATCCAATGTATACCACTATGTACCCATATCCATTTTCCCAAACCCGTATCTGTCTTGCCTACCTGAAGCTTTAAATTAAGCCGAACCACAGAATATGTAATAGAGTACAGTCAACAGCAAAAGTAGATGATCAAAATCAGAAATTCAATACTAATCAACGGAGTTCGCGTCAGAATATTTGATTCTTTATTCATCATTTATATTTGATTTTAACTGTTTACTAGTTTTGAAAATTTTTTTCACTTCTTAGTTTTGATGTGAACTGAGTTTATGACTTTTGGAGTCAAAACTGATCACGAATATATGGCAGCTGTACGAGTAGTAAATTATTGGTATAATTTACAATTACTTACTTTTGAATCGCTTCGACGCCACACAGTTCTGACGCGAACTCCGTTCATTAGTATTGAATTTTTGATTTTGATCATCTACTTTTGCTGTTGACTGTACAACCCTAACGAGATATACAATTGTGTGAGGTGTTGTTATGGCGCATTTGGATGGTTGTAACGATTCGGATAGACGTTCTGAACTGTATTCAAGAAAGGAAAGCACATAGCGAACATTTAACACACCAGTATATATTTTAAACCGCAGTCCACCACGCTGGCCAAGTGTGGTATGGTAGACTTCACATGTCTCTTGAGAACATGAAGGAGAATCTTGGATATGCAGGCTTCCTCCCGATGTTATACTTCGTCGTATACTTTTTTTTTACATTAGATAAAGCTACGAGTATAAGATATATCGTCAGACCTTTCTATATTTCTAAAGATGTTTCTACACCTGTAATTTCTGTTCTATGATTAGTTCTATAGTTATATATTTGGGTAGATAAATTCAATGAAAGATTATAAAGTGGTGAAGTATTTTATAGATAAATAATATCAGAGCCCGTAAAAGGTTACTGTCCCTAGTTGGTTGTCTATTTGTCTTTTTGGCCTAACAGTTAAGCTTCATATTTATCGAGAGAAAGGGTTAAGTCTCTTTGTCGCGATAATTATGAAGCTTAAATTAATATAGAGTTCTTTTTGCATTTTTGTCGTAACAAATAAAAAATATGCTTGGAATATCTATGTAAGTTGCTATAGAGCGATATTTTTTATTTATTAGTAGCAGTTGGTTGCGGTTTACGATAACGGAACGAATAGTTACATACATACATAGACTCACGCCTGTTTTCCGGTGGGGTAGACAGAGACTACGGAACGCCATTTGCAACGATCCTGACATACGTCTCTTGCTTCATTCAATTCCATCAAGTTTCCCATGCATGTTCTTTTGTTTAGGGTACTTCTGACCTGTCCTTTTTTTAGGATGTCTCTAATCTGGTCAGAGAACGTCCGCCTAGGTCTTCCCTTTTGTCCTGTCCCATTCACACTTGCCATATATAGCTTCTTTGTCAGTCTTTTGTCATTCATCCTCTCCATGTGCCCAAACCATCTTAACATGCCTTTCTCGATGCTTACATCTTCTTTTACCCCACAACACGCTCTTATCACACAATTCATCATTCATATCCATAACTTTCGTTTTACTTACATTCACTTTCATTCCTTTCCTCTCTAACGCACCATCCATGATTGTTACCATCTCCTGCAACTCCTACGCTGAAGACGCAAGTATTACTTGATCATCAGCATAAATGAGGCATTTGACAAGTAACCCATTCATCCTTAATCCGCAGTCACTATGTTTTAGATTTTGCAAACAACTGTCCATGAAGAGGTTAAATAGCCACGGCGATGTTTTACATCCTTGTCTAATACCTTTCTCGATGGTAAACCAGTCAGTGTATGCCCCGTTTATCCTTACACACGCTCTAGAATCCTCATGAAGGCTGCTGGCCTCCCCATTAATTGACAGCACTGACCACATTTCATTCCTCACCACTTTATCGTAAGCCTTTTCCAAATCCACGAATGCTCAATAGACCTTTTGACCTTTTGCCAAAAAGTTTTCGACTATACTTCGCAAGGAAAAAATCTAATCCGTACATCCCATACCCTTTCGGAACCCCGCTTGTACATGCCATATTTTCTTGACGGTTACTTTCATAACTCTTTCAATCAGTACCTTTGCATACAGTTTGCCAACAATACTGAGAAGGCTAATGCCTCTATAGTTTTTGCAATCTTGTTGCGAGCCTTTTCTTTTATAAAGAGGCACAACTACAGCTGTGGCCCAGTCATTAGGTACTCGGCCGGTGCTCCAGCACAAGTCATATAACCGCTGCAACATACACGATGCAAATACTATCTCAGTGATATGCCATATAAGACATCAACGCTTCGGGCCAACGTGGTATAGTGAGCCAAATCCTCCTATTAACTGTCAATATTATTGTCCACCAATGGACTACGAAAAGCTGTATGTTGAATTACATGCGAATGAAAAATTTACTCTTTACTTATATAATTTAACATAACATAACATAACTTCACGCCTTTTATCCCCGAAGGGGTAGGCAGAGGTAATATAATTTGTATGCGTTAATCACCGAAATATATGTATGTTTTACTTAAACTATTTAATTTAAATTGCAACTGTCAGATAATTTCATATTCTAGTTAGTTTCTATTTAAAAACTTCTCCGAATTACCCAATTCAAAATTCTATTTATCGGTCATTGATCTGTATATCAACTATGTCTGAAAACTCCGACTCCAGAGTTTGCCACACACTCACACAAATTCTTCTTCATCAACTATGTTATCTCAATGTTATCGGTAACAAGTTTTAGAAATGAAGTTTTGTTTTGAATCCAAACTCTTCTCGGTATTACCGAAACAAAATTGCAGTATAAGCCAGTTAGACATATTGTTAATATTTCGGCAAAGAAACAAAATGCATGAATTACATTTACCCGGCTTATCGTGTATGCTACCAACTGAAATTCAAACATATTGTTTTGCACGAAGCCGTATCATTGAACTGGAACAATAGTCTAGCTATAGTTAATATGGGAATATTTAAAATTAAAACTAGGCCAGTATTTTTTTTATTTTTTATTTATAGACTGACATTAACAATTACAGACCCATCAGTTTAACATCACACTTATACAAAGCCTTTATTAAAATAATACATGACAGAATAGATGGTAAGCTAGACTCACACCAACCTCCAGAACAAGCTGGATTCCGCCCAAGCTTCTCTACCATTGATCACCTACATACCATCAATCAAATCATAGAAAAATATACAGAATTTAATATGCCACTTTACATAGCTTTTATAGATTACCAAAAAGCATTTGACAGCCTCAAACACGATTCAATATTTGCCGCACTAGCAAAACATGACGTTGATCCTGTATATATAAATATCATTAAGAACATATATAGCAACAGCACGGCGAACATCAAGCTGGAAAGTCTTGGACCAACATTTAAAATAGAAAAGGGTGTCAAACAGGGTGACCCGCTCTCTCCCAAGCTTTTCACATGCGCACTCGAAGAACTTTTTAAATCTGTCCTTTCGTCATGGTCCACGAAGGGCATCATGATGGACAACAAAAGACTCACAAATCTCCGTTTTGCTGATGATATAGCTCTTTTCGCATCATCCTCTCAAGAGTTGCAAGATATGCTTCAAAATCTAAGCACAGCAAGCCTTGAGGTTGGGCTAGTGATGAATCGGTCCAAAACAAAAGTAATGACTAATTGCAGAAAACGTAAGGTCGAGGTAGATGGGCAAGAAATACATTATGTTGATGAGTATATTTACTTGGGCCAGTTAGTCTCTTTCAAACATAGGCAGGACCAAGAAATCGACCGCCGGATCGAAAACGCCTGGAAGAGCTACTGGTCCATAAAGACGTTTATGAAGGGCAAACTTCCAATGGTACTCAAACGCAGACTCATCGACATGTGTATCTTGCCCGTCCTAACTTACGGAGCCCAGACGTGGTCACTGACCGATTCTCAGAAGTACAAAGTCAAGGTTTGCCAAAGAGCTATTGAAAGGAGCGTATTGGGGATTAAACTAACAGACCGAAACCGTAACACAGCCATACGCAATAAAACATGCATCAGCGATGTTGGCAAGAATGCCGCAAAATTAAAATGGGACTGGGCAGGTCATGTTTGCAGAATGCATCCAGAGAAATGGGCACATATCGCCACGTGGTGGACACCGCAGGGACGTCGTGGTCGGGGTAGACCCAGGAAGCGTTGGCGAGATGAGCTAGATGCATTCTCAAAAACATGGACAGAAATAGCTGGCGACAGGGAGCTTTGGAGAAGTGTAGGGGAGACCTTTGCCCAACAATGGGACAGTATAGGTTAGAAAAAAAAAAAAAAAATATAGACTCACGCCTGTATCCCCGAAGGGGTAGGCAGAGGTGTAATATTACACCCACATTTCGCCAGTATTTCTGTTAAAATAAATCCCGTACACTGTGATATTCAGTAAATATAAAAATATAGGTTACCTTTTTACTTAATACTCCTTTTACATTTTTAGACTTCGGTCCAGGTTCGTTTACTCTTTTACTATTTAATGGCTAAGTTGTCCCGGTGGAACCCAAGTCGCTCACACCTGCTCCTCAATTGGTTCTGGTAGAAGTGGATCAGAGGCGTTCAGGCGTACTCACTTGGCGCTATTGCTTTGGCGACCCATTGTGAATGGCGGGGTCATAAACGTGATCTCGTCAAGGATGACCTGGCTCGAGCCCCGACTAGAGTGCTCGGCCACAGTGAAAGGCGGGCGCGGGTGCGGGCGCAACGAAGGAAACTCAAACATATGCAAAACTCTATAGGAGTGTCCGTAGTGGGCGAGCGGGCGTGGCGAGCGGCGCGGGCGGTGCAGCGCGGGGAGCACGCGGGCAACTCAAACCATAGGACTTTCATACAAGTATCCGTAGAAAATGCGCGGGCGGCAAGCGGGAAATAATGCGGAGCGGGCGGATCTCAAACTTTTATGAGCAATGATGTTATGATTGAAATTAAACTACAGTTTACGGATTTTATCGCGTTGTATTGGTTTCACTAAGTTATTACATTTGAAACTAAAGATCTAGAAACTATATTTTTAATATATTACTAGCCGACGTTAGTAATACGTTTGTAATCACTTAGTGAAACCAATACAACGCGATAAAATCCGTAAACTGTAGTTTAATTTCAATGTGTAACATTCGCGTAAACCCAAGAAGATACAATGATGTTATGAGTAATTATTAAATCAAGTGCGAGTCGGACTAGCTCATCAAGGTAAACGTAGTAGAGGGATTCACTTTACATAAGCATCACATAGCCCTCTAGCCAAATATGACTATCAATTTTTCGCCAGCAAAAATAACTTTGCTTTCCTTAGTGTTTGTATATCGATATTGTTTATTGATATTGAGCTCCAAGGGTTTTGGGAAGCAAAATTTAAATTTAAAAGCTCCATAGGCCTCCCGCTAGTATAGGACAGATATTTATTATTCGTTTTTGAATATAAATCGTAAAGCGCTTCACAGATTACATCTACTTACCAATTTTAAAATTTGTAGTCTTTATAGATTCGGCATAAAATGGCTGTGACATAGGAACGGATAGACATGGCGAATCTGTCAGGGGTTCAGTTTTAAGCTACTATGGCTACGGAACCCTAAAGATAGGTTACTTACATATCAGTAAATTTTCAGAAATGACACACTAACGCACTCATGGATAACTCCATATTGCGATATCACACAACATTACAATGAGACGTCACAGAAGATGGCATGTTTCAATTATCGCGTGTGAAAACGAGACAAATATAATTTACTATGGTGCGACCTTAGACAAATTATTGGTATCACTTCGCTATACTAGACTCCGCGGTGCCTAAGAAAAATAGGTCCGTAAATGAGGCAACTCATTATGACAGTGTGTGTCAAACAAAAGCATCAAGACGCATGCGTGAAGAATTGTGTTGTCAGCTTCTCAACAGTTACCCGAGTAAATGGGAAAATATGTTATCCTGTGGTCTAGTAGATAAGTTATTGGTCTCAAAATGAGTTAAGAAAATTCTTAAAAATTACAATTCATTAAGAGCATCAATATATTTGTGATAGGTTAGGCGTACCGCGTAAGTTCCTTTATGAGAAAAATGGTTGGTATATTATCCAATGATTAGGCCTCATTTTATTATGATGGTTTTTTTATGTAGATACTTATAGTATTTAGCAAATTATTATTAGAAATAACCATAGAGGAAATAAGGTGTTTCCAAAACAGTGCTTTCTATTTGTCCATATAAATTTAGTTCGACATTATTAATTTAACATGAATAGTCGTGAAAACTACTTTTTATAAAACAATAATCTTACACACTTAATTACACATATGATTAGGTAAACCATGTTTCTTGGGAATGATGTTCAGTTTCTAACAACTAACTTTTTCACTTTACTTGTAAAGGTATAAACATAAAATAATATAGAAAAGATAAAATATATAATAAATAGGTTAGATAAAACAGATAGTAAAATATAAGGAAATACAATAACTATAGATTCACATAATAAAAATCTCAACTGTGGGGAAGTTGATACTTGTACTAGCAGCAACACTGAATGGCGTTTTCGGTTTTTTGTAATTTTATGTTGATATTTCATAATTATTCTTATTTTACAGATAGTATGTTATACCACAGTTCTTCTTATTTCTTGCTGAGTTATTTTTACTCAGGATAAAAGCGCAACTTGGCATTGTACAGCGAATTATTTCCGTAATTAATTTGGTGGATAGGTATAAGGCTGTCAGTGTGACGGGTTCAACCATGCCAGCTGGCATGGTTTTTTCTGCCTCATTTTACAAGTATGAGGGCTCCGTCTAGTAGAGCAGAGCGAGACCAATCATTAGTCTATGGGTGCGACAAAATAATTAATTAGATGTGAAGTTTTATATAACTTAATAGATGGGGGGATACAATCGCAAGATCATCACTAAAAGAATCTTACATTTATGACCATGGCCATACATTACCCGTAAAAATTAAATAGTACTTGATTTGGAACTTTGAGATCTCGTTCATAGTATAAAGATTGTATTGTTATTCGTAGTGACGTTATAATTTTATCGATACATTTATTTTACAGACTAGCTTCGGCCGGCGGCTTTTCCGATGTGGGATTCAGTTATAGCAAGAGATGGTACCCCATGTGGCATTGTGATGTATAAGCTATACTGCAATATTTCATTTAAAATGTTGAAAGTATAAGTTGCAAAAATTAAATCAGGAGGGAATTTAGGAAGGGTGGAAGTTTGTACCTACGGCTCAACATACCTATTGGAAGTAAGAACGCATGAGCTGTATGTTGAGTGCTGCGCATGTGCTATCTATAATAATATATAGTTTATCTGTCAGTACTTTCACATCATACATATTGTCATATCGTGCACGGTGATAACATTATTCGCGCATATAAAATAATAATTACAGACTTCGCTTAAACGGCTGAAACAATTTTCTCTACTAATAGTATAAATGCGAAACTGTTTATAAATATATATTCGGTATATATTATAATGGTAGATAATGTCATGGATACTGACCGAATTACTTTGTAATATAGTTTCTGAACTCTTTAGACTAATCAGGAGTCTCACACAACTTGAGACTGAAAGTAAATTTATGTTACCCCGACTTCAACGCGTGAGAAGCCGCGGGCAAAAGCTAGTATTATATAATGATGAACTTAAAAATGCAAAGTATCTATATCAATTCTAATTTGTTTTATTTATTTACATTACCACATATCTTTTTTTAACCTTTCCATTCGTTCCTGAAGTTACTAGAATTTTCCAATTTCTATACATTTTTTTTTTTAATATTTGCCAAATATTCATAAACATTTTCCAAATTTCATAACCAAAATTCTCATAACTGTTATAAATGATTTGAACCCACGCCCTCCTCCTCCTTTGACCGTGAGGCGGTTGTATTATCCGCTCGGCTATAGCCTTGTTATCAGTTAGCTGCGAATTCGGCGAACAATTGACAGAGTGCTACTATGGTGAGTGTTAACGTCATCTAACTGAAAACTCATATTAAGCTTGCCGCGATCCGTCACAATACTACATTTGACAAACACTGTACACCGCACCCGCGAACGCGCCACTACGGACACATGAAGGAGCGCGCGGTGGCGAGCGCGGACCGCCTGCTCTACTATGGCCAAGCACTCTCGCTTACATTCATCGACTTTCTTATACATCACGCTCTCATTTCATCGCTCGTACTCCGGATGTATACCTATACCTCTGACAAACACTTTAAGATTACATAGCCGTGAAGCTAAACAATTACAGTTACTCAACACAATACGGAATTAATTCTAAGGTATCTTTATCAGACGTAGGCAGACAATAATTGTCAATCACATCGTCTGAAAAGCCAGGCTTATGTGAATCACAGATAATACCGACTATTCTAGCATTACCTCGGTTTTGTCCTTTGTGACCAACAATGGATTGTGTAACGCTGTATACATAGTGGATAACGGTGTATAACAGTGTATACAAACGGTATATAACTACATATAAACCATCACTTCTAAGTCTGCGTACCAAAAGATATGAGAGGGAGATGAGCGATTGTGTGAGTGAGACATTTGACTGTCATACCTCATTATTTTTCAAGTCCATATTTTATTTCCACGATTGTGTGATCGCTTCTGTGTAGATAATTCGCTAGAAGACATCGGGTTTTGACATGGGTGAAATTCCAGGCAATGTAAAATTGTCTTGGAACTTGCAGCGAATTTGATCAAAAGTATATAAGGATTTATTGAATCCAATCCGTCCTTCCTTCCTTAGAAGAGAGAAAAGGAGTTCAAAACTGTATCTGAATAGATATCTGCTCCCTAAATAGCTATGAAAAAAATCACTAGAATTATGTTAATAATTTCTCATAGTTGTTCAGACTTAAGTCCGGTAACTTTTATTGTGTAATCGGTAATTGCTCCGTGAAGGGTTAGTTAAAGTACACTTGCTGAAGTACTTTGGGTATAGAATCGCGTTAGCAAGATTTTTATGAGTGGTTTCTTTGTGAAAATTGAGTACGGAAAAATTCTAATGGAAAAGTAGTTGACCTTCTTTATTCGACGAGATGAACTTCTGTTGGATTCGTAAATAATAATGTATACTTATGTTTATTTCAATAGTACAGTTCTAGGTACTATTTATGACATGTATATAAAAAAAAGCTTTATAATTGCAAAGCCGCAAGCTTCGGCTTTGGAATATTATCATTTCTCGAAAGAAATTTTATGGCTTCCTAGTTGAAAATTGATTTATTTTTATTTACTAGACTTTGCCCGAAGCTCCACGAGCCAACCACGTGAGTCGTTTTGATGTAGAGATTCCAAAAATAATTTCCAAGTGCAAGAGCACTAGGCGTATGAGAATACGCTTCCTCTATCTAGGGAACATACATTTCAAAATGGCAAAGTTCAGCTTCCTGCGCCCACAAGATGTGGCAGTGCGTTGTCTGTCAGTCTGTAACGCAGTAATTTTATATAATACAGATATATTTGACAGTTGAAAATATCCTCATGTTCCAAGTACATATAAAATGCAGATTTCTTATGTATTATCGCAGAGATGTGACTTCACTAAACCTTTATGGTAGTCAAATTGAGAAGCATACATGTTTTTGTAGCTTTTTAGTCAGTATTTTTAATCAAGGGCTGGCCGTCGACAGCCGCGCTCAACTTTGTCAATCAACGTCACGATAGAATTTCCACCATTATTCGGGTACGTACCCATCAGTTGCCTACAATGGTGTTGATGCCCGATTCGAATTAATTGCGATATCCATTACAGACAAATTGCCAGCAAATAAATATTATTAGTTGACCTTTTCTATCTATATTCATAAATTTTAAATACACCTCTAATACTTGTATTTATAAACAACAAAGTAATATAAATATAAGCATAAGCGTTTTAATAACTTTGAACATTTTATTGACGGATAATCATGAACAGCTCACGAAAATTGAAATGAAATTCCGACCCAAAAAATTATTAACCTCCCTTTATATGACTATTAAAACTTGACACAAACGTTTGGGCACATGATAAATTACAGGGATTACTGCGGTGAGCTTATTTAACTTAAACACGGTTAAGATTCAGGGACCGAAACTGTAAACAAAGAAGTTTAAATTGCGGCTTTACAATCAGATTATGAACTTCACTTATAAATTTCACAACAGCCTAAAGAATACTATATCCCTAAGTGCGACGTTCTAAAGTCTCATTTTGTTTACAGATCATGATGGTTGAGACGCGAGCTGATACAAAGCAACTGTAGTACGTGACTTAGCCAAAATGTTGCGAACATCATCGTCGAGGCGACGGCGCGCTTCTAGGAGTGCAGCCACGTCTCCCCAAGCGCGGTCTCCTAGAGCATCAGCACAAGCGGCAAGAAGAGCCTCGTTGGCGGCTACAGAAACCGATGAGGAAATGGAACCAACCGCTCTTCCACCTCAAAGAAGCCCACGAGCCAGTCTAGCTCCAGACGCTGCACTGGATGTATACCACCGCAGTCCTCGCCACTCTCTAGTCCCAGAACCCCGGTCGGCAAGAAACTCTATAACTGCCGACACTGCAACACCTTTACATAACAACTTAGCAGTCGATATGACATACGGGTTCAGATTAAGCTTAAACCCACAAGACTTCACTTTTTTTTGTGTCCCATAAACTATTATTACAAAAACTACAGGACTATGGAATTCGGGGACCTGCCTTAGCTTGGATGGAATCTTATCTATCGAATAGACTCCAGTGCGTAGAACTATCCAGAATAGAAAAAAAACTTAACCTTGTCACATTTTAGATCGCAATACAAAATAAATTGCTGTGGAGTGCCACAAGGTAGCGTACTTGGACCCTTGTTATTTTTACTATATATAAACGATCTTCCTGACATAACAGACTATAAATGTATTTTATTTGCAGATAACATCTCCATTATATTGACATGTGATAACTCGACAAATTTTGACTACGAAATAGATAAGACAATTCAATCTGTGATGCATTGGTTAGACTCTAATAACTTAAACGCGAATCTTACTAAAACAAACTTTATTCAGTTTCAAAGCAAGAAGTCTAGACATTTGGCCAGAAATATCGTTTATAATCATACCAAAATCAACGAAGCAGACACTACAAAATTTTTAGGAATCTATTTAGATAAGCATATTGACTGGCAACATCATGTGATGGAAACGTGTAACAAAGTAAATAAGTTTGTTTTTGTGCTAAGTAGACTAAGTAAAATATCGTCCTTGGAGACGACTTTACTTGCTTACCATGGCTACGTTAGCTCTGTATTAAGATATGGTCTGATATTGTGAGGAAATTCGACTGAAGTAAATAGGGTATTCATAGCTCAGAAACGATGTATCAGAGCTATAGTGGGTATCCGCCATGATGAGTCATGTAAACCACATTTTAAAAAATTAGGAATATTAACGCTACCATGTATGTATATGTACGATATAGCCGTTTTTATTAAAACCAATCCAAACCTCTTTATAACCGCAAAGGAAAAATTTCCGAGAAATACAAGGCATTGTAACAGATTAGTCCTAGAGACAAAGCCAAGAACAACAATGTATCTAAGAAGCTGCTATGCGATGTGTGTACGCATATATAACAAAATACCAGAACATATCAAGGAGCTTCCCTTGACAAAGTTTAAAAATGAATAAAAAAATTGGCTGCTTGAAAAATGCTTTTATACCACGAATGACTTGATTTCCACGTAAAATTTTATATTATTTTCAATTTATTAAGACTATGACATTGCATATTATATTAACTATTGACATTGCTACATTTACTATTTTTTAAATTTATTATGTAATTATTATTTTTCTAGATATTAATTTAATTCTTTTACTGTTATGTTAAGGTGTTAAGAGAAATAGCATGCTTAATTTTATTGTATCTTTTATTATTTTCAAAATTAAACATTGTTTTATCCTTATAAAACTTATAAAAAAAAAAATTCACATGCCACTTGTGGCAAAATAGAAGGACGATGTATTGATATGACCAACCTAATGAAATGTAATGTACTCTATTTTATGTGAAATAAATATCATTTATCATTTATTTCAATCGTAGTCCAAGAAATAGTATTGCGTCTGATGCGACCACCAGACGTCCGAGAAGAAGTTTGGTGCCTGAAGGTACATCATGGAATCAGCCAAGGAGATCTTTGGTTCCGGATGTGGGAAGAAGTCCGCGTCATTCTGTAGCCAGTATTCAAATCGACCCAGCCAGAAAACAAAAAGACTTAGGACCAAGTCCGAGAACTAGTCCAAGAGGTAGCATAGCTCAGGATCAAACATTAATAAAGAAAGACATACAAGACATTAGGAGTCCTAGAGGTTCTCTGATTCCTGATTCACAGAGAAGTCCAACAGGAAGTATTGCACCTTCTGAGACGATTACAAGAGGTAGTTTAGTGGCTGGAATAGAAGAAACAAGAGAATTAGTCCCAGAGGAAGCCTAAATCTTACATTTAAAGAACCTCTCGTATCAAGAGAAAGACGACCAAGTGAAGATAGCCAAACTGCTGGTAAGTTCGATATTTTTTACGAAAGCATTATTTAAGTTGTTATCAAATATAATAATGAATTCTAAGGCTCAAATTAAATGTCAAATATCAGCAGGTCTAAAAACAAGTCAGACATAATCACTCAAGTAAAATGGTATCACGATCAAGTACCAGAATATTTTCCATATTCATTTCTAAAACAATTTCAAGCTTGTGTTAACTAAACAAAGTAATTTTATTAGTCTCACTAAATTAATCAGTGTTCTTAATTATATTTTTTTGTATGATTTATGTTCGGCTAACTGTGAGCCCATTAGTTATCAGAGCGAGTTCATAAATAATTTAATTCATTATTAATTCGTTTTCTTTCGTGTGATTGAGAGTTTGTGTCGAGAGTTCTGTAAGATCCTCTGACTTGTTTACGCTCAGCGTTAGTTGTAAAAGTTATAGTAGAAAATTAATTTTGTACTGGAATATTTGTTGGAACTTTGAATAAAGTTCCTGTCAACTTTTATCAGGCCATATTTAATACTGAACGTATTATTATTACCAGGATATGGATGATGGCTTGGCTATGATCTTCTTGTTAGTCTATTGGATTTCTCATAACAAGGAATCAATGTACATTTTTTTTATATGTGCCACGATTTGTCCAGATAACCGAGGCAGAAGCATGTCTCCGTACAGAGCGTCGCTTGCGGGCTGACAAACTGGCACCGGTGCGCTCTCTGACACCGGCTCCCAGCGGGCTTCCAGCTCAGTCAGTCAGGTAACTGTTTTGCTTCATAGATACTCTTTATTTGCGTCAGCGGGGCTAGCACAGACAGTCTTGATATGGCTAGATATATGAAGACTCACAAAGGCGAAACTTTATGTGCTGAGCGCGATCTGCGTTCGGTGATTTCTTTTTAATTTGTACATACATACATACATACATAGACTCACGCCTGTTTCCCCGAAGGGGTAGACCGAGGCATATTAAATGCCCACTTTTCGCCAGTGTTTTGATCCCACGTAATAGGTGGCGAGCCTATTGCCGCTTATCGGGATATTTTGTTTGCTAGAGCCTCGTCCGTTGATCGGCAGGTGCACCACTTGCAGGTGAAGTTGGCTTGGGACCCTAAGTTCTTGGTGGGAACCCTATGCACCCTTTTTTATTTTGTATGGAGTTTTTTTGTTGAATTTTGGGGTTAGATCGCTGTTTGTAATTTGTTCTGATATTACCTCTTCCCGCCGGACCGCCGCAACGTGCTAACGTGTTCTAATTACCTACTGTTACTAGTAACAGAAAAAAATTAAATAAGATTATTGAGTTTAATTCAACAACAAAAAATAGGAGTGCATAAAAACAAGAAGCTGTATTACCGACACCAACGCCGCGCCGACTCACTGCCTTGCTAAATCCACTCACCGTGTGCGCCTGGTACACTGCCCGGCTGCCGGCTGCGCAGGTCTCGCCTTTCATAAGCGTAAGAAACCAATTACAATACTTATACCTGCGCGGGCGCTCCACCTTTAGCGCTAGACAAACCTCCGCGCCCTAATTGGAGAAATAGGCCATCGGTTGCCACACCCACCGGTGACACGGACCCCTAAGTCCCCTCCGTCGTCGCCAGCGCAACTCCACCCAACTGTATTAGGTGATTAGTCCTAATTACTTCACCGTACTCCTGGTAACCTAGTAGTTATGGACTCCCCGATGAATAAATCGGTATCGGATACGGAAATCAATATGGCCGGTAACGATAAAACACCGCCTAATTTCGTATTCCAACGGGCTAAGAGAAGCAGGGAAGACATCACAATCAGTATGCAGTTAGACGAATTTAAGGAAGAGATAAGGAAAATGATGGCGCTTTTCCAGGAAAAGCAAACTAGCGAGCTCAATGGAATTACCACTACTTTAAAAGAAATGCAGCAGTCGAATATAAATATAGAAAAGTCAATTGCGTTTTTGACTACACAAAACGAAGACCTAAAGGCTAAAATTAATGAATTGGAGCAGCAAAAAAGGGAGGATAAGCAGAACATTACGGTGTTAAACAGCAAAATAGAGGATATGCAGATGAGCGGATGTAAAACAAATTTTGTTATTAAAAATGTACCAAAAAAGCCCAATGAATCGAAGGAGGACCTTATTGAAATGCTGATATGTCTTTCCAATAATATAGCCTGTAAAGTCGCTAAATATGAAATCAAAGACATTTACCTAGTATGTGGAAAAAATCACGACAGTCCAAACACACCGATTGTTGTGGAGACTGGATCCACCCTTCTGAAGACGGAGATTATGAAAATGGGAATGGCGTTCAACTTAAAACATAAGACTAAATTATGCTGCAAACACCTTGGATTTTAAACTTAAGAAGATACTCCTATTTTCATATCTGAGCATTTGACACCTAAAGCGTCCCGCCTACACTTTCTTGCCCAAGACCTATCCAAGTCGGGAGCCTACAAGTTTTGCTGGACCGCGTATGGAAAAGTCTATGTTACAAAGGATGAGCAATCGCCAACCATTATCATCAGAACAGAAGATCAGGTACATCAACTTATACAAAAAAAAAAGACTCTTAATAACAACCTTAGGGTGGTCGTGTTTCAAGGTGAATAGTGCATCGCCAAGTTTTGTTTAACTATGATCCTTATTGTTTATTTGTTAAGATCCTTTTTACCCTATAATTGTATTCTATGGTTAGTCATTATTATTAACTTCATATGTAAAATCACACTTAAACTACTTCAAACATACTACTCAATCATACACTCATCTACACATATACACATTATACACATAATCCCAACTCAAACTCAGCGTACTAATACATACAATAGAAAGACTAAAGTGAACACTGTTTTACAAATAAGTCCACACTACTATTATTATCTCTCTTACTATAGTAAACTATCTGTATACGACCTCATTAATGACTCAGTAATAACTATAATTCTCTTTTTAATAAATTCACATTATGGGTGACACATTACAAACCGTTACAAACAGTCAATGAACTAGACAACATCGAAATTGCGAGCGCGGGTAGAATGTGATGTTTCAAATCTGTCAAATCAAAAAGAAATGACGTGACTGTAATATCCCAAAATATACTTAGCATATACTGTAACTTTAACGATTTTGTAATTATGCTGTCTAGTTTTAATTTCGGAAATGACGTAATTGTCTTAACGGAATGTAGATTAAATAAAAACAAACCTATTCCGCACCTACCTAATTATCAATCTTATATAACTACACGCCAGTTAAATCAAAACGACGGAGTAGTTGTGTATGTGAAAAACTCGTTAAATCTTTCGTTCGTGAAGTGTAATTAATTCAGGCGTCATGTATCCAGGTTGAAGTTTTGAATAACACTGTTTTAAGTATTTATCGGTCTCCATCTGTGTCCAATATTGATAGTTTTATTGACTCACTTAGCTTACACTTAGAATCACTGCCCTCGCAAAAAAAATTAATAATTACAGGGGATTTAAACATTAACATAAGGTCCAAAAGCTCTGAAGTGTCTCATGAGCAAAAAAACCGTATAAATTACCTAACCATGCTGTCAACGTTTGGTATACTACCTGGACACACCTTACCTACTCGAGAACGTTCCTGTTTAGACCACTTCATGTTGAGGACAAATGCAACCAGGACTACTGCATCGATCGCTATTTTACAAACTACTATAACAGATCACTACACAATATTATTAGTACTCTCAAAGATTAAAAACAAATTAGTCAAAAATAAAACCACCAAAACGACAAATTTTGAGCAAGCCTTAAAATATTTACAAGAAAAAAAATATAGCTTAATTACTTTTTTGTTACGATCCAAACGTGTTAACTGACCTTCTCACTAACACAATTATTGATTCAATCGACAAAAATACTACTACAAAACATGTTCCAAATAGCAAACGAATAATTAAACCGTGGATCACCACCGGTATACTGAAATGTATAAAAAACCGAAATAGACTACAAAAAAATTGCCGCAATAACCCACATAACAAAATTCTAAAAATTACTTACCATCGCTCCAGAAATTATTGCAATTACCTGATCAAAAAGTTAAAAATATAATATGAAAGAAAGTTACTTACTGAATCGGTCACAAATACAAAACTACTGTGAAAAAACATAAAGACAATAACTTATACAAATACTAAAAATCAAAGCAATGACTTATTAAACATCATGCCATCTCCAAGGGAATCAGTACACTTCGTAAACGATTACTTCGCTAACATAGGTAAACATTTAGCTCAAGATATCCAATCAAGGTCGTCTAATAGACTCACTACGTCTAATATGTCAAATACACAATGTAATTCTTTTGCGCTGTTAGAGACTAGCGATAAAGAGGTGGAACAAACTCTAATGAGCTTGAAGTCGGACAATGCCCCGGGATGGGATAGAATTTCCACTTAATTCTTGAAATACATCGCTAAAGAAATAGTTCCAATCATTACCCATCTAATAAATCTCTGCTTTAGAAAAGGCATCTTTCCAGCCTCGTTGAAAAAGTCTATTATTACGCCAATTCACAAGGGAGGGGACAGAGACGATGTCAACAATTATAGACCGATCTCCGTTTTGCCTGCCATATCTAAACTAATAGAAAAAATTGCTAATATCAGACTCATAAAATACCTAAATAAATTTCAAATAATATCTTCTTCTCAATATGGTTTTAGGCAAGGAGTATCGACTGAAAATGCTGTGGCTTCCCTCAGTTTACTAGTATCTGAACATCTAGATACAGGAAGCAGATGCTTAACTGTATTCCTAGATCTAAAAAAGGCGTTTGACACCGTCTCTGTTCCAACCCTTGTAACCAAACTAGAAAACGTTGGTATAAGAGGAATCCCTCTTAAATTTTTTAAAGACTACCTCACGGATAGACGGCAAATGGTAAAAATAGACCAGTTCACTAGTGACGCGGTGGATGTGTCATTCGGCGTGCCGCAGGGAAGCGTACTGGGACCTACACTTTTCCTAACGTATATAAACGATCTCTGCAACTTAAAAGTGTTAAACGCTAAAATTTTTGCCTACGCCGATGACACGGCTGTTGTCTTCTCTGGAAAAAACTGGTCGGAGGTCAAACTTCACGCAGAGCTGGGTAAGGCCCAGATTGCTAACTGGCTCAATGACAATCTACTCACCCTAAATACATCCAAAATAAATTACGTCTGCTTCAGCATCTCAAATCGTTCGCAACCGGATGAGAACTTTACAATTAAAATACACTCATGTAACAAACCTTTTTATAATTCCTGTAAGTGTCCAAAAATAGATAAAGTACTACAAGCAAAATATTTAGGTGTCATAATCGACCAACGGCTTTCGTGGTACCCTCATCTGGAACACATCACTGGAAGGCTTAGGGAACTTAGTTGGATTTTTAAAACCTTACGGTATGTCGTTCCTACTCAACTCAATAAAAATATAGGTCCGCCTAGAAATCTATTAAATGAAATTTATAATGCTTAGCTGCCACCAAAACAGATATTTCCAGTGCGAATTAATAAAATGAAAGAACATACAAGCACCATATCCTAAAACCGGAAAAAGCACTCCATACAAATCAAGTTGGACGTATTAGCTAGTAGCAAACCATCGATGTCTATTAATAATTATAAAACAAATAATATAATAATAATATCTTATATTTCAGTAACAAGTAATTACAAAAACAATAATTGATGACTGGAGCCTCCTTTTAAGCAAACAATGCCTGTATTAGGAGACTCCGCTCTTCCATAACGTAAAACAGTGTCATAATCTAAGTTAACTTATATTTTATTTTACTTTTTTATAACATACAAAAGAAAGATAATAAGGTGTGTGCATTTGAGTGTGTGTGTGTGTGTGTGTGTGCGCGTGTGTGTGTACGTGTGTGAGGGCGTGTAAGTGTGGTTGTGTGTGTGTGCGTGTGTAAGAGTGTGTGTTATTTTATGTGCTGTAGGAGTGACTCAGTATCTTCATACGTAAGGTCCAACTCTCTAATATTCTTTTACAGTCTCTTAATGTTTTAGGATATATGTATATTTCTTTATTTACTTTATTATACAACATAGCAGCCCGTTTATTATATTGCATAGCGGCAGATTGAGTTTTGGTTTGTGGGACCATTGCAATAATGTCTTTTCGTCTTTTTCTCAGTACTTTGACATCATAAGGTAGGGTCTTATGTTTGTTTAAAACAGTGTGGATAATATATAATTTCCTAACAGAAAGCAGGCCGCTTATCTGATAAAGACTTTCTGTGGGGAATCCAACTTTTTTAAAGTACATTATTTTTATTAAAGCACGGTGTGCTCGTTCAATTTCTATAATTGTTGATTTAGCTGCACCTTCCCAAATAGGGATACAGTATACCACAACTGATTTTGCTATTGTCGTATCCGTCCTAATTTTTGCTTTACAGGTACTAGATAAATATTTAAGACTACGTGGCTGCATAGATATTGCTTCAATTTTTTCATGCTTTTCATAAAGGATTATCTTTAAAGTGGTTATTAATATATAGTTTAGTATAACTCTTCTGGCGAGCCTTAGTACAAATAACTTATTTTAGTTATTTATGTATATGTTTAGAAGTAGAAACTGAACTTTAGAAGTATTTTAACTTTTAGGTATTTTCCATGAAAAGCAACTTGGCAATATAAGGTAATGATTAGAATACTTGTATATAACAGCACAGTTTTCAATAGGGACTTTGATAAAAAAGCAATATTCATGCAAACAAATTATTTTAACCAGGTTTGTTAGTAGTCAGAATATGGAACGCTAACACTCGTCACGAATTTTCCATTTACAGTGATAACGGTTGGGGATGTTGAATACAAAGTACCAGTCGTTTGGCGTGGTTCTAAGTCTGCTGACTGTGTTGGGTATCATGTTAAGGGAAATTAACAAGTTAAATTTGATATCTTGGTACTTATCAATACGAATAGTGAGTGCAACCTTTGTGCCTTAAGTACTATAAGTGATAGTTGTTTGTGTAGATATAACCAGAAACCTTTAAACATGTTGCTGGCACCGTCTATATTGAGTTTTCATATATGTAATTTTCAAAAGTTCGGCAAGAAACAGGTAAAAAAAATTCTGTCGTGGTCGTCACTACTACAATCGGTGACGGTTGATGTGACTTTTTTAAGCATGACTTAGGACAAGGGTCATTAGGTACAATAGAATATAATATCTTTATTTGCTGTAAACAGGGTACATTACAGATGTTGATTTCATGATAATATAATGATATAAAGGTGCAAGCCCGTTTAGCCAATTTTAAATAGCATGCAAATGTAGGAACATGCAATGTGAAGTGAATAGGTAACAATCATATTTAATAATATTAATGTCATATACATATTTATTAATAGGTTAATTAGGCATTCGTTACACCGAATCATAATTGTTTGATAAAAATTCTTGAATAGAATAAAAGTTTTTCTGAATGAGCCAACTACGTAACGCTGGTATAAATTTATTTGTGAGCAGTATTTTTACAAAATTTGGTAATTTATTGTAAATTTTAAAACTCATGGCGTATGAATTGTTTTGAAGCCGGCTAATTCTGGGTATCATATTTAAAACAAGCCTGTTAGGATTTCTTATATTGTCACGTCGAGTGAAATATTTTGCCTGTTTAAACGAATCTGGATTTTGTTTAATAAATTTACCTATTTCTAGTATGTAAAGACTAGCTAGCAATGGGAGTATTCGCAATATTTTAAAGAAAGGTCGACATGATACGTCAGGGGCAATATCGCAAATCGAACGGATGCATCGTTTTTGGGCCACAAACACTTTCAGTATGTGAGAGCTGTTGCCCCATATTAGTAACCCATATCTGAGGACGGATTCTACGTATGCAAAATAAGCTGTACGTGCAATGTTTTGGTCTGTTACTTTTGCCAATTTATAAAGAGCATATGAAAAACCGTTTAATCTGTTACAATTTTTTTCTACTTGTTCTATCCAATTACATTTTGAATTTATTATAATTCCTAGATATGTCACACAATTTGTATTCAATAAGGTATGTCCATCATAATTAATTATTATATTATTATTATTAAACATACATACATACATAGACTCACGCCGGTTTCCCCGAAGGGGTAGGCAGAGGCATATTAAACGCCCACTTTTCGCCAGTGTTTTGATCCCACGTAATAGGTGGCGAGCCTATTGCCGCTTATCGGGATATTTTGTTTGCCAGAGCCTAGTCCGTTGATCGGCAGGTGCACCACTTGCAGGTGAGGTTGGCTTGGGACCCTAAGTTCTTGGTGGGAACCCTATGCACCCATTATTAAAATTATTGAAATTAATTATATGTGTCTTTGATAAATTTATTCTAAGATTATTTTCAGAGTATTGTAAATGTAATTTTCATGTTGTTTGATTGTCATATTTTTATTTGTAGTCACTATTATCGATACGTCATCTGCAAACAGTATTGTTTTATGTTCTATAACATCAGGTAAATCGTTTATGTACATCAGGAAATTAGAGGTCCCAATACACTTCCCTGGGGAACTCTGAATTTATTTTTTTTGTATTCTGATCTATATGTTTCTACATAGTCATTTGAGTTCAATTGAGAGATATCCACACTTTGAATCCTATCTTCTAGGTAAGTTTTTAACCAGATATGTGCTGGTCCTCTTATACCATACAGATCCAATTTTTCCAAAAGCAGTTTATGTGAGACTAAATCAAACGCTATTGACCTATCGAGGAGCATAACTGTTGTTTATATTTTGTCATTGACTTTCTGTAGAATATCATTAACTAAGAAAAACATAGCGTCCCTAGTAAATTTATTTTTTTGAAATCCAATCTGATTTCGGTCTAATATTTCATACTTGCCTCAGAAAGATGTTAGTTTATCATGCATGGCTTTTTCAAACAATTTAGAAAATATTGGCAGGATAGTAACCGGCCTATAATTTTTTATGTCAATCTTTTCTCCTTTTTTGTATAGTGGTTTAACTACTGAATATTTTAGCTTATTTGGAAACGTACCAGTGTGTAGTGACAGATTTACAAGAAAAGTAATTATAGGCGTCAATTGAATACTACAAGATTTTATGATTCTGGTACAAACTGAATCATAACCTTCAGATTTGGTGTTTGCCAGAGACATTATGAGCTTGTGGTATTGTCGGTGACTTTCAAATAATCTATCAACTCTTATACTCAATAACAAGACGATCGACCTTTGTTTTTTGATTGGTTGATAACGCAAGTATCACTTAGAAATTTGTGTGTATAGCTTAATGTATTTGTTTACCATCAATCAATATTCAATATTTTATAGCCGATAAATATAAAATACCACAAATATTTTATTTATCTCTGCGTATCAACTATTTAATAAATTATTTATTTTATACGTAACATCAGATAAAATGGGTATCATAATATTTTATGTGCTATCGTGAATATATATAAACATTTTACTGATGAAGTTAAATAACTTTTCTCAATATTTATTGCTTTATTTTACTGTGTATTATAAAATCGCCTCTCTTTTTTATGGATGGATTTACTGATCAAGTTTTCAGTGACCTTAGTATTCTTATCCGCTCAAAGTTACCACTTTAATTTGACATTAATCGCTAAAGCATCACGCGGTCGTTATCTGACCACTCGCGAAGCAAGGCCACTTGCCGTGCTACCTTAAACCTAAACTTACGACTCGTCACTCGGGTGTTGATATTTGAAATTATATTTTTATGAAAGTAGATTAAATAAGCTTTATAGTAATGCTTGAATGGTGACTGAATAACGGAATGTTTAGTTTATGCGACCCGCCGAACTTGATCCTATTGTAAACAATATCGTCTATCGACGACCTACTCGCCATTTTTGTTTGTCATGATAACAATATGGGTTATAAATTGCTTACTTTTGTTATTTTGTATACCTGGTGGTATAAGCTTTACAATAATATAAAATTATAGCAATGCTTGCTAATAAAATTATTTAAATGTCAGCATTTGAAATTTTGTATATTTCGCTGCCTTTGCATATTGCGCGAGGGGCGTAATTATGGATTCAAAACATCATTGTAAGCAAATAATATGATAATATTTGATATTTTTATGTTTTTATTGTGAATGAACTAATTAATTATAAAATAACAGCAAAAAATAAACAAATATTGTGTAATAATTTAATTCAAGAGGCTATATTCATTCAATTACTAAAAAAACGGCATTTATTTTTTATTGAATGAAAATATATAGATAAAGTTACATTTATGCTATGAATTATTGCTTTATTATGAGTATATAAATAAACCTATCATATGATATATAATACTCATATAATTCATGAGGTATTGGCTTTCGAAAATTTTGGCGAGTATGGCGGTTATTTTTGGCGGGAAAAAGTAAACAATTGTGCAAAGTCCAATAAGAATAATTCTTATCGGATACTTATCAGATATGGTTTTTATTAATTGGAAATCTAGTTGAAAAGAAACTTATCTAGGTTTGAATCTGATATATAACAAAAAAAAAGGTTGAAAAAATAAAATACGAAAATTGGCGGCAATTAACAATCATTTCTATTTTATATTTTTTTATGTTCAAAATTAAAATCTTTCTTTCCATTATATTTATTTTTTCTGAAAGTAAATTAAATTACTTTTCTAACCGTGTACAATACTTATATACCTCCCATAATAAAAAACGACGAGAAATATGAATATGTTAGATATATAATAGCGCGCTCGAAAATGCCGGGAAAATATTATACCGGGCGCGCTTTATACCGCTTTTGCGTGGGCTTCAAGTATATTATTTGGGGTTAATTGACATCATTCGAAAGCTTATTTAATTACGCGTCTTTTGATATACAATATTATCTTAATAAATATAAATATCACCATTCTTTCAACGAAAATATTGCGCCCGTACTTAGCTCGAAAGCCTTGCCTCGAAAATGGCCAAAATACATCTACGGGTGTCCTGAGATGCCTCGATGTTGGCCAAAATGCTTCGAGGGGTTATGTGATAACACAGAAGACTTGGAGAAAGACATGGATAACACAGAAGACTTGGATAACACAAAAGAAAATTTCTGGTCGAGTGCAAGTCTGACTTGCACTCCAAGTGTTTCTGACTTCTGGCAAAAGACAACCATATTTTTATTGCTTGAATGGCGTTCAGTAGTATAATACCTACAATTTCTGTAAAAAATAAATTCTCTACCTATCGCGTTTCAAGAGATAACAACCCGCAGACAGAAAGATGGATGGAGTTAGGGGCAGTGGAGGTTTAATTGCAGCGTTACGTTGGCACGCTTCTTATATGAATTCCAAAAAGCTTCGCTTTAATATGCCTACTTATATGTTGTAAAGGCTAGCTGGTTCATCATAATTCAAATTGCCTTTTGGGATAAATACCACCTGCCTTTATTTCGAGTATTCGATACTGTTGTAAGCGACCAAATCTCGGAAGTACTACGTTTGTCCGTTGCCGGGAGATAAAATATACTAATATTGTATATGCGAAAGTGTGTTTGTTTGTTCTCCATTTATACCTTAACTAATAATCAGATATCAATGAAACGACTGCCTCGTTGGTCTCGCGGCATAAATGTGCGCATGGGATTGGGACGTCTCGGGTTCGATTCCCGGGTGGGGCAAAGTATTATTGGGTTTTTCCGTTAGGAAATTCTCAGTAGCAGCACGGAGTCTGGTAATGTGCCCGGTACGGCAATAGGCTCGCCCCTATTACGTGGGACCTAAAAATTCATGGCGAAATGTGGGTCTAATATTAAACCTCTGCCTACCCCTACAGGGATACAGGCGTGAGTCTATAAATAATATATAATGAAACTTTACAGTTATTGATATAATAGAACTAATTCGCGTTGCTTTAATAAAACATGTAAAAATACATGCACTTGTTATCACCAGTGCATGTATTTATTTTCACATGTTTCTTCCCTATTTTCTTTACCAAATGCTATAATAACGTTATTAACACATATTTTATATTTAGCCATTGACCTGCCTATTATTATTTACAAACATTCGGTGACCCATATCAGCGGTAGATTAATGAAAGTATAAGCCGGTAAACGCTCTGTCGTATTATCCAAGCACCACTTCATAGCTTATGACTATATCATTAAATGCATTCAACTTAGTGGCGCATAAAGTTTTGTTGAATGTAATCATGAAGCCATTTTGTCGTATATTGCGCTACGAGAAATTTAATAGCATGTTTGTATTATACTCATATAATGAAAACTTGTGCCGTGGACGTAAAAGTTTCAGATTCAATCAAGTCAGAACTTTAAAATATGTTACCAAATCCACGATTACAATATTATCATTGGATGTATAGGCACCCAGCATTCTGCTAAATTCTATTTGCGTTTCGCAGAAAATGGGCAAGCAAAATAAGAATTCAGCTTTAACTACAGAATAGGTATACGACCAACCACAGTGTGCTTATAGTTCAATAATGTGTTTTGCTTTTATGCTGATATTGCCAACCGATGAATCGATACAGCGTAATGTGCAAGCTTATGCTTATATTGATTATATCTAATGGTATGCCATAAAAATCAGGCGGACTTGTTATATTTATGTCTATTACAAAATAAAGATGAGATTAAAGCACCTCTATATATTCATCATCGTGATTTGTTTATCATAAATTGCGAATTTCCTTAACATAGGAAAATACACGGCCCTTTGTCAGACGTACAGTCATAAGTCCAACGCGCAGAGGCCTTATGAGAGTTTTAATATAGAATGTGATGGGACACCCACTGAGGCGCCTCCATAAATACTCAATTTAGTACAGTCACGGGTTAGGCGCAGCAGGAGTAGGACTAATAGACAAAATAAATATGTAGTCACTAGAGGACGCCAGCAGCTACGCTTGCACATTTTTTTAAATTTACCCGTTTTGGCCGGTCCCGTGGGAATTTCGGGAAATCCCTTCTTAGTGCACCCCTACGGTCCGCAAGGAACATACATGCCAAATTTCAGCTTCCTGCGCCCAGTAGTTTCGGCTGTAGCGTGTCTGTCAGTCAGTCAGTAACGCAAGGATTTTATATATTAAGATTAATTGAATACTAATATAATAAATAGCTGATACAGTAAACATTGTTTTCTTTTTTGTTTTTTATTTCTGCCGAACAAATTAACTTCATGCTGCCTGATGTTAAGCAGTCAGTGAAGTCCCATAGTGATGGCCATCATCCCAGCAGCCAGCATGGCATTATATCATGGTGGCTCTCACCTTGATGGCCTTGAGAACAGCTTTTCTCGTCCCGCTCAAAGGACCCAGGATCATAAATGGAGGGAAACACGTGGGCTGGTAATGCGTTCCACATGTTAATGGTACGGCAGAGATAACTGTCTCATGCTTAACCCTGCCAAAACATAAGCTCAATGCGTTACCATCCACGCTTCCGGTATACTTGATGGCGCAGCCAATTGTCAGGGTTAACCAAGCCCGCAATCTTGGGCTACGCATGGACAGTGAGCTCAGATTCGAAGATCATGTCGCGGATTCTGTTCGAAATTGTTTTTACAGACTGAAGATTTTGTACAAAATAAGGCCACACTTGTCCGAGGAACTCCGGGTGCAACTGGTAGAATCCCTGGTACTCTCGAAACTCAATTACGCGGACACAGTCTATGGTCCGAGACTTTTAGCCAGAACTCACCGTCTCATTCAACGTGTTCAGAATGCTTGCGCCCGTTTTTGTTTTTATTCCATTTAGAAGTCATGTAACACCATTCTTGAACCAACATTTAATATTAAAACATGAAATCCCGCAGAAAACTTCACTTGGCATGCCTACTTTTCGGTGTCATCAAGTACAAAGAACCGTCATACCTATATACTAAACTATTCAAAGACAGTGTTCGAGTAGAAGGTGCGCACAACAACTGTGTATACACAGTCATAACACCGCTGCATTTGGGGATAGTTTTCGATACGTAGCTTCCAAGATATGGAACAATCTGCCACCACCTCTGAGGCAAATAAACAGTAGTTTAACATTTAGAAAGCGACTTAAAAAACATCTATTAGATGCTCAATGTGAGCTGGGTATCGTAAATATGGACATATCTTTTGTTTGAATGTCTACAGACAATTTTATACTTATGTATATACCTACAAAATATATTATACATATATTCAATGTAATATCAATTTAATTTATTAATTTATAAGTTTTATTGATTTTTCAATTTCTGTTATAGTCAATGCCTTAATAATATTAAGGCATTGACTATATATTATTAATCAATGCCTTAAATAATATACAATCTTTATTCAATACACTAGTCATAAAAAAAATATATTTATATAGGTCCAATAAATTAAATGTTATGTAAGTATAATAAAACTAGAGGACGCCAGCAGTTACGCCTGCATATTTTTTTAATTAACCCGTTTTGGCTGATCCCGTGGGAATTTCGGGAAATCCCTTCTTAGTGCACCCCTACGGTCCCCAAGGAACACACATGCCAAATTTCAGCTTCCTGCGCTCAATAGTTTTGGCTGTAGCGTGTCTGTCAGTCAGTCAGTAACGCAAGGATTTTATATATTAAGATAATACGGATTAATATTCACCTTCACTTTGTGGCACTTTGTGGCGCGGCAATGGTTTGCGCATCCGTGACGCATGGAAGGGGCCGGAATAATATCAGTGTCTGGTATGCACTAGCATGACTAGACAAAATGCTGATCTGGCTACCTATGTATTTGGTCAGCGCTGGGACACATACATCATCTTTTTATTCTTTTTTTTTAAATTCTTTTATTGTATTGTATTTCTGCACTTTTGTATTTTATGTTCTTTATTTGTCATGTTTATATTTGTTATGTTTACTTCTGTTTAATATATTAATTATTGTTCTTTTGATTGTAGGGATATTACATGTTAGTGCCATAATCTTATAACTATATATCTATCTACCTTGTGTCCCTTGTGCTTTAGTGACCAAATAAATTTTTCATTCATTCATTTATTCATAAGAGGCGCCGAACCGTTTGGTGCGTGACGGTATCTGTTCTACCGTGTAAGAGCAGCACGTGTCGTTCGGGATAGGAAAGGAGAGGGTGGGATTAGTTGAAAGAGCTCTTCGGAGCACTCACCGTAATAAATGTGATAGAAGACAGCCATGAGGCCACGTCTCTGCGTAATTGCAGTGACTCAAGAGTCTTAGTGGCCTCTGGATCCCCAATGATACGGACAGCACGCCGCTGCAACCTATCGAGGGTATCCAATAGGTACTGAGCGGAGCCATTTCAAAGGTGAGAGCAGTATTCCACGCAGGAGCGAACCTGGGTCTTGTATAACAGACACAACTTTTCCGGCGTGAAAATCCTCCTCACCTTGTTCAGAACTCCGAGTTTCCGAGATGCGGATTTGATTACACCCTCGATATAGATTTTCTGGTTGAGATTTCTGCGTATGTCCATACCCAGGATATTGAGGCTGTCTTGAATCGGCAGTGGAGGGTCCAAAAGAGAGGGATGGGGAAGGAATGAAGATACCTTGGCTGAGAATGTGCACACCTGTGTTTTCTTGGCGTTAAACTCGACGAGGTTCTCATCACCCCAATGCGAGATGCAATTCAGAACCCAATCAAACTCAGCAACAAGTGTTCGCCTATACTCCTCAGTATCGGCTTGCTTAGCCGCAGGGTGTCCGAGATATCGCCCATGACAATACTATCATCTGCATAGCAATATATGCCCACAAAAGTGAGCATATCATTGATTTGCAGAAGAAAAAGCGTGGGCGATAACAACGACCCCTGAGGCACACTAGCATTCACCTGGAGAAACTTCGATGACTCACCGTCACAAAGGACTCGGATTCGTCGCTCATGCAGGAAGCCGGCAACTCAATTGCACAATCGAGGCGGCAAGCCGTAGGCTGGAAGCTTGGAAAGAAGCGCACGATGCCAGACTCTATTGAAGGCTTTGGAGATATCGAGAATAATAGCCAACGACTCCCCATGCCTATCCATCGCCTCACCCCAAAGGTGAGTGACATACGCTAGAAGATCACCCGTAAATTGATTCGGTCTGAAGCCATACTGACGATTACTGATGAGAGAGTGATCTTCTAGGTAGCGAACGAGTTGGTTGTTAATTATTCGTTCAAACACAATGCAGAGGATAGGGGTGATAGCAATGGGTCGAGTGATAGCACTACGCCAGAGGCATAAATGATAGGCGATACAGGCGTGTAAGCATTGGAGACAACTCGGCTGCGCATTTCCTAAGCACAACCGCTGGAATTCTACTCTGTGGATGAATTTTTAAATTGTAAAATATACTTAATTAAAAAAATAATGTATAATGGGAATAGAATTAAATGCTACCAAATACAATATTATGTAAATCATGATTTTTAGAGATTAAGCATGACTGACATTAATTATAATATTATTAAAACATTCGTATGCCTCTGACGGCAAGATATGATGTACCATATTTAATGTGTAACGTCCAATTAAACATGTCTTACACGAATAAATTATCAATTATTATCAGTTATCAATTCCGTCAGGGCCACTATTTTTTCCGGACATTCAGAGATCGCAGTATGCGCGAACAACGCTTTGCTTGATTTTAATATCAGGCATGGAGTGGCCGCATTAGGAAATCGAAGGCGGCTGCGCACTACGATCATCGATTCGGGAGTTGGCCGCAAAGAGATTGACAAGCAGGTCAGCTTGCTCTTGCGGCCCATGGGCCAGTGTTCCATCAGGGCATCGCAATGGCGGCAGTGAATGCTGGCAGAAATTAGATTGCACGGCTTTGTGGGTGCGATAAGAGTTCTTGACCAAACCGTGCAATGCGCTGGGCATCCGCTCTTATGTATGCCCTCTTGCAGACCTTGGTGGTACTATTATGGGCTGCCCTGATGAGATGGACATTTGGATCTCGACGGGACCGAGCCCTGATCCAAGCGCGGTAAGCTGACTGTTTTTGTTTAACACCATCTGCGCACTCGCGATCGAACCAGGGCCGTACTCCGCTGCTGCTGAAGACGTCAGTGGATGGAATATAATATTCCATACCCAACATGATTTCCCCAGCAACAGCAGATGCACTCTCCGACAGATCCCTCCAACCAAAGCAGCGTTGATACCACGGAATGGACGCATAATAGTCTCGCAGGCCATCCTAATCCGCTGACGAATAGTGCCACAAGCGTCGCTGTGCGTCGTCGGGTACTGTAGTGGGAACCAGACAGTGTCAAAGGAACCAAAAGGAGCTTGTACTGTCACACTGTTCTGGGCCGGGTTACTCGTCAGCACAAGGTCTAACAAGCGCAGCAGCGTACGAGTCGCCTAACGAATAAGGGTCACCATAGAATGGCAACGCCACATCCATCCGTATCTGCCACTGTCGTCACGAACAGTGGTAGCGCGGAAATGTTCTTCACACTCGAGATCCTTAGGGCTCATCGAGGGTGGTGCGGTAATCTCTTCGAGCTCCCAAAGTCGCATGAGAAGAGAATCAATATAATTTTCTTGAAGAACAGAACAACAACAAGACGTAATATAATGAGACGTATGTAACGTAGGTACGTTACCCATAATCACATACCCAAATACCGTCTCAATAGCGGGCGGTAAATTATGTTGCTCACTACGTACAACTTTAGGTAGTAACAAGTGCGGAAATATTGAAGCTCCGATCAAAACATCAATGTCTGCCGGATTCGCAAATTCCGCGTCTGCTAGCGGCAATGTCTCGAGATGTGTGAGTAGCGACACGTCCACATCAGCGTTCGGCAATTTGTCCGTAATACGCTCCACGATAAGCGAAGAAATGTTAAAATTAATATCCCTATCAAAACGCGAATGTATTTTAATATCTACGGAACCCTTGCAATGTTTTTCTGATCTCCCGATCCCCTTGACTACTAAGTTAGTATTTTTAAAGTTATCCCACAGTCCGAGGCGTTTGAAACAATCAGAAGTAATAAAGTTACTCTGTGATGCGCTATCGAGTAAACAACGAACTATGTGCGGTGCGTTATTAATATCATAAACGATAACTTGCGCTGTTGCTAATAGAACCGTTTTGGACGCCGTACACTGCGGTTTAGCATCGCGCTGAGCATGACAAACGCGCGAGGGTTGTCCGCGTGTGTGAGCCGCTAGCGCAATGGACGTCGTACACAACGATACTTCGCACTGAGATGCGGATGGGTAAGCCACATCACCTACATCTGCGACGTAAGTGGGCTAGAAATTGGGTCAAAGCTACCGGATTGACCCGACAACGGATAACTTTTATCAAAATGTAATAATGAGTGATGTCGTTGATTACATGAACGACACTTCGTCTTACTAGAACAATCACTCGTTTTATGTTTTATACTTAAACAATTAACGCAAGCTTTGTTTTCTTTTACACATTTGAAACGAGCAGTCGGATTTAAATTATTAAAAGCGGGATATTTATAGAAATGGTCGTGTACTATATTACTGCACAGACACTTCTGTGAATTATTATTATTAGATTCCGAGCATGCTTCGTAAGATTGCGGATTAGGGACCGAGTTATTATTGCTATTTCGCGATTTATTCGACTTTTGTTTGCTATTATTATTATTAGACGAGCTAGATGAACTAGACATCGTATTATGAAATATTCGACACTGATCTTTGATGAAAGAAATAAAACTATCTAGTGTAGGTATTTTATGATTACGTTCCGTCATCTCGAAAGCACGAATTGTTTCAGTGTCAAACTTTTTTAAAACGAGTTGAAGAAACATAAAGTCGGATAGATCTTTTAATTTTAAGTTTTTAAGAGAACTAACTGCGGTAACAAAGTTATCTTTAAACAGCTGGAAATTCGAAATAGACGTGGGACCGGACAATTTAAGATTTAAAGCTTGATCAAAGTAAGTAGACGCTAGAACACGAGTATCTTGATACCTATCAAGTAGTGACTGGAATATGACCTGAGAGTTCTCAGCACTGGATGTGACACCTGCAAATATGGACTGGGCCTTCGGAGACAGCTTACCTATTAAATAGTACAACCTGTCAGCATCTGTCAGAGAACCATTATCGTGCACTGTAGACTTAAAACTCGCATAGAATAACGGCCAATTTCGTATATCTCCATCAAACGACTTAAGCTCAATTGGCGGTAATCTCGGCGCTTGAACCGCCGGTCTGGCAGAAACGAGCTGTGCGGAACATTTACCCTCCAATTGTGATTGTATGCGCTTGATGATAAAATAAAGATCTTCGAATGAGTTGTACGCCTGATAATTCGGCTGTCCATCAGGATTAATAGAAAGCAATTTTGCGTTATAATCGTCTAACAACTTATGAAAATCTTTTCGAATACTATCTACTGTCATACAATAACTAAGAAATGATTCCCTATTAATATCGGAAGTAGCGGCAGTTTTTGAGCGCTCGTAAATGTTTTGAATACGCTCAAATAAAATATTACGTTTAGCTTCCAAGATTGTCAGCTCTGTTTTTTCCGACATGCATGGCTTCTTTTGTTGCGCCATGATTACGTAGGTATAAGCTAATGAGACCGAATCAAAATAAGAATACCTAAAATACCTATTATTTTACCTAAGTAGGTGTTTATGCGGTAGTTATTCGTAAGTAGGCAACAACTTTAAGGCGGTGGAGTTAAATTGCGTTATAAGGTGCTTGAAATATGGATTTTACAAGACAACTATGATAGTTCCAGTAATAATAATTGGGTAGATATATCAGATTAGTAGGTAGCTACATAAAAGTATATTACCTACGGAAGCGTGTGGAAGTAACCACGTAATGGGTATGTAAATGGACTAGGAGTATAACTAGGTGCTATAACTACCTAGGTAGGTACTTCTAGAAGATACCTACGCGAGATAAACGAGAGGTTACGTTTAAACACAAATGAATCCGGCTTCGTACGGACCAAAAAATGGGTTCGGCGTTGCACCAAAATATGTACTAGGCGATTTCGTGATATGGAAAATTATTAATATTGTGGACTGTATCAAGAATGGCTTGTAAATCGCCTGGAAGAGTGGGTGAACGAGTGATCTTATGAGTATAGGATATTATAAGGAGGCACGCCTTACCTAGACAAAATGGCGGCCGCTGGCGTCTTCAAGAGTCGGGCTATAAAACCGATCATTCCACCTGGATCCAGCCCGAAGCTGCACAAAGCACTCCAATACACCCACGGGCGGTTTAGTTCTCGTTTATAGTATGAAAAGCGGTCAATATATAAATATAATATATGTAACGCCGAACGTGTGCAATACCGCAAGGTATTGCACACGTTCGGCGCGGTGCGGGGCTGCGTAAGCACGCGACCGATCAGCGTGACGATTGATCTTCGACTTCATCGCAGCGTCGTTGAATTCCGCGACCAATTAGAGCTAGGCGTGCCTTTGGGAGGGAAAGGGGAAAGGGATAAAAGATCGCTCGTTTTTGACACTATCAATAGAAAATATAGATGGCGCTACCAATGTGACTGTAACATGTCAATTTGCTGTCGAGAGTGACACCCAGGTACTTGACCTCGGTAGACAGCTTAAGCTCTGTATTAAAAAACCTGGGCAGTCGGTTAGTACTCACACACAAATGCGCGCTGCGTATGTGTGTGAACATAACTAGTTCGGTCTTGGTCGGGTTTACAGATAATTCGTACTCATTACACCACCACTCTACTATGCGTAGGGCTTGTTGGGTGAGGTCGTACACTATACTGGCTACCTTAACTGAGGTGAGAATGGTTAGATTATCTGCATAACCTATTGTGTAGAAGTATCTCGCGTTGAGTTTGTCTATGAGTTCTTTGATGACTAAGTTACACAATAGCGGGGAGAGTACACCTCCCTGCGGGCACCCTTTAGTTATCAAGGCTGTCTGGGTGTCGCCGTGAAGGCGCTCTACCCTTTTGCTGCGCATGTTTTGGATCCACTGTATGAGCATCTGATCCACACCATGCCTGGCTAGGGCGTCGCTTATTCTGAAAAAGTTTGTCTTGTCGAAGGCTCCTTCTATGTCAATGAAGGTGAACAGACAGATGTTTTTTTGTTGTATAGCAGCTTCTATCTGGTTCACGACCTGTGGCCGATCTGTGTTTAAGGCCGATTCCGTCGATTTCCCTGAGCTGTATGCATGTTGGTTGGCATGTAAGGGTAGGTGCTTAAGTGCCCCACGTCTTAGTTCCCTCTCGCAGAACCATTCCAAGGCTTTAAGCATGAAGGAGGTCAGTCAGGAGGAGGTCAGAGGTATAGTCTGTTTTGCCTGGTATTGGTATAAACATTTGTTTGACTTCGCTCCACCTCTCCGATACATATCTGAGGGCCAGGCTAGCCCTCATGATTGCCAGAAGTCTTCTACGGACAGGTTCACCCCCCCCGCCATTGTAATAACCCTGGAAAGATGCCATTCAGTCCGGCTGCTTTGAAGGGATGGAAGCTATCGATGGCCCGTCGGAGTTTTTCCTCTGTGACCACGTTATTGGCGTGTCACCACTCGTGTTCGGTCGCCACTGTTTGTGTATCGTGCCACGTTATTACTGGGGTGAGGACGCAGCCTGGGAAGTGTGTTTCGAGTAGGACGCGTCTTGTCTCCTCCTCCGATGTGGTGTATGTGTTATCCGGTTTTCAGAGAGTACCTGGTGAAACCGTTGGTTGCTGAGCCAGTAATTTCCTTACCCGGTTTGCTTGTTGGCAAGATTCAATGCTCCCACAGTATTTCCTCCATCCATGATACGTCTGAATCTGACTCATTTCTTGTAGCTTGATTTGGCCGCTTTATAAGCGTCCCAATCTTCGTCTTGTATTCTTACCTTCTTGCGCTTGCGTTCAAGCTCAGCGCCCCTCCAGGGTTGTTTGCCTGGGGTTGAGGGTAGAGTGGTTTCTGGGCAGGCTGCGTGGTAGCTGTCTAGCATCGACAGCGTCAGTGTACATAACTGCTCGTCGATCTGTTCATTGTCACCCAGTACCGTCGGCGTAGCAGTAAGGGTAAGTTTCTCTGTAAGTAATTGGACATACTTTGCTTTGTCAGTATTGTGTGGCTTCCTACGTGGCAATGTGGGTTGTATAACGACTTCCACGGAGAAGCTGATCCATCTGTGGTCTGAGTACGATGCCTCTTTCGAGACGTGCCATCCCTTGATGCGTTCAGCCGCTCCTACTGTTGCGAGAGTTAAGTCGATAATTGTCTGACTATGTCTTGTGTTCAACCAGTGATTTACCTCTGTTGTTATTGCAGTTCATGCCCCACATTTGGTGGTAGGCATTGGAGTCGGTTCCTATTACGACCTCCGTATTGGTTCTCTCGCACTGGTTAACCAGACGCGTGACGTCGGACGGAGGCGGGTTTTCGGCCTCGGGCATGTAGACCGATGCGAAAACAACCGCTATACTCCTTGGCTGCTGTGTTATTTCAATTTGTATCGCTATGATGTCTCTGGAACAGAATTCCGTTAAAGCTTGGGCTCTGAAGTTTTAAGTAGTTAGTATACAGGTTCTTGGATGTGTGTGGTCAGTTAAAGAATAAATCTTACCTCCCAGGCTGGAGAGGCTGCTAATGAGGCCACCTCTTATTTAAGGTTCCTGGATGAGCACGATGGCTGAATATTGGACCTCCATCCATTTGCGCAGTTGCGCAGTAGCCGTTTGGCTGCGGTAGAAGTTGGTTTAAAGGAAGCTGACGTTTTTAGGCCGAGGAGGTTCATCCTTGGATGATGTCCCCTTCTCTGCTGCGTTAGGCCGGCCACGATGTCGCCAGCCTCCACCCCGTCGTCCCGCCGCACCGGACTCAGGAGCAGGCTCTCATCTTCCAAGTTACCCTCGGCTGATGAGCCAGCCCCCGAGCCAGACGTGGCCGGCTCTGACGGGCCGGGTTCTGCGTCGCACCCTGACTTGGTGTTTGAGTCCTGCTTGACTCGTGTGGAGTTGTCGTCGCATCCCGGAGGATGGGCGACAAACTTACCTGAGGAGTCCCGGAACCTGACGTAGACGGCACCTACCCCCAACGCGAGGCGGCGCTCGTTCTTCATCAGGATCGGGTCCTGTTCCTCTGAGACGCCCACCACCAGGAACCACCCTCCTAACTGCCTTTCAGATTGCAAAATCGACCATTTGTCAATCTCCAACCAGGGGTTCTGGAACTCCAGAGCGCGATCCGCGTCCCGCACATCGTCCAAGACCCCCTGTTCATCGGGTACGACAATGTCGCACCGCACTCTCTTCGGGGTCTCTACCTGGCCCCTGACCTCCAGTTCAAAGCCCGGTGGTGGGACCAGGAGAGAGACCGCCACCGTCAGCCAGGTACGCGTTGCCTCGTCGGCGCACCAAGGTTTGAGGATCCCGTCCACGTGCACGGGTTTCCCGGTGAACGCTGGAGCGGAGCGTTTGGGGGTTTTGGTCGACCAGGCATCACTCAGGATCTTCCTCTGGAGCTCCCGGAGTACCTGGTCCACCAACTCCTTCGGCAAGTTCCCTGTGCGTTTGCATGTTACTGCAACACCCAGGGACGTCTTGGAGGCCTGTGCGTAGGACTTACCAACTGTCGTCTTGGAGGAGGCGAGGCGGGGCTTCTTGTGGTCCCCCGAGGTGAACTGGTGTCGTTGATAGCACGTTTGGCCTCACCTCTGGCCTTGTTTCCGGCAGTTCTACCTGCCGTGTTGCTCGGTGGTGCTGTGGCTGGTTGTCATCCGGGGTGACCAGCCCGCCGCTTGGCGGCAGGCGGCTTTCCCGTACTGCCTCTGGTCTTCGTGCATCCCTCACTGCTGAGTGTGGGCTGCGCACTGGTCACATTGCTGGGACCTACGACAGCAGCCTGCTCAGCTGTAGAGGCAGCACCGGCAGCAGCAGCGGTTTGTGCAGCCTTCTGCTTGGACGGCCTGCGCTGTCTCTTGTTTAGGTTTTTCCTCTTCTTTGACGGGCCGACAGCGGCGGGGCCACTAGTAGGTGGGCGCTGGACAGGGTTGGTGGTCTTGCCCTTACCCTTGCCCTTCTTGTGGCTTACCAATTGCCAGCCTGCGAAGGAGGAGTTGTCTTCCCGCTTGATCTCGAACGGGCTGACGATTGTAAGGACGGGACCAGTACTAGTACAGCCGGGGCCACAGCGTCAACCATCTGGTTGGTTTTTGCGGCAGGAACAGCTTTTGCTGCCACCGTCGCAGTTGGAGTAATAATAGGGATAACGGTATCCATAAATGTTTTACAAGACTTCATCCCTCTGGCTTCCCACCCTCCATAGAGCCCGCAACAGGGAACGTCATACCAGACGTTAGGATTACCAGAGGGATATAGGAACGCGGGGCTGGTTTACAGCATGACATCGGGTGCCCGCTTGGGTTAACGGCCTGAGCCGAGTTACCAACTCTAGCCGTCTTCCCTCGCTTGCGCCCTCAGTATAGCTTTCACCTACCACATAAACAGCCGAAATAAATTCCGACTGTTGATGTGGACCCTACGTCCCTAGTCCGTGGCCCTCTAACAGGACACGATGGCGATTTCCCCCGTTGCGGCTACTTTTTTGCGTGAAAACGGGACCAATGAGGGCGTGTTGCCTCACGCTCATATTACCGCCAGCGCCGCTCGGCTCAACCCCCCAGGACTCCGTCATCCCCACGTACGGCGCTCGGCTGCGCAGGTCCTAGCGCAGGTGGTAAGCTTCTCTTACCGGTGACTTTTTACTACGAGCCCAAGCCCACCCGGCCACGAGGGGGCGTAGTGAAGAGATGTGTTTGTGGATGTGGGTGTGTGCGCGCATGTGTGTACGTGTGTGTGTGCGTGTGTAAAGTGCCTGTTATTGTGTTTCGGCTGGAGATTTTGGTTGCATTCATTTCTCAAGGAACTGGACCAATAACGGGCGGCAACCTCGAGAAGGGTAGTCCACCAGCCTTGCCTTGGGGACCTTCACGACCTGCGCTACTCCTAAATCCATTCGCCACTCCCTCCACCGGACTCAGGTGCAGGGAGTAGAAGTCAGTGCAGTTCAGTGGAATTAGAGACGAATTGAACTGCACGGGCTTCCGCCCAGTTAACTACCAAATATGCAAATGCAAACGTTGTAAAATATCTCAGTCTCTACAAAAGCGCAACAAATATTTGATCGTTTCACTCAATTAATAAAGTTTGCATGTCACTAATTATGCGCTACCTTGCGACCGCTATTTAATTAAGTTCTGAAGTATACTTCTAATTAGGTAAATATTTGTAGCATTGCAAACCAATCATGATAGCAATGAATTTCATCGAACGATACGATATTGATCCGCTTTTGTAGTTTAGCGAGGCTTAGAGAATAGAGCGATGGCAGAGAAGAGTTGTTGCGCTCAAGTGGAAGGATGAGTGATGGTCGTATAAGATGAGTGGGATGCATAAAAAAATATATATTCCTAATACTGCTATCTATGTATGTGTCGGTAATCTAGATGATTGGTTAGCTGCAAAACGGAGAAATACGAGATTTGTCAGGGCGCAAACCGATAATCTATCAATGGACGACTGTCGTTTCTAACATAATTGTTCGAAATTCGAAGCAATAATACCGATCCTGTCATCACTGCAAAACATGTCGTCGATAACGACGCCTTGAGATGAACACCTCTATTAAGTACCGACACGACGCTTTAGGCTAGATGATAATGTCATCTGGCTGTCATCACGACATAGTCAACGTGCCCTTTCGGTGTTCGTTTATCTCTGGCGAATTGAGGCCTCGTAGTTACACCGACAGGCAAGCGTCAGCTATTATATCGACAAGGCTAAAGTACATCCTACGACTACATCAATTTTCGAACTATGCTCGAAATTCAAGTCAATTTATTTCGAGATCTTTCTGTTGTATACTGCTAGCTTTTTGGATTAACGTAGACAGAAAATAAATAAAACCTAAGATGCCAAGTCTTCCTTCATACTTTAAAAAATCCTAAAATCATAAAAAAATTTAGCCAATTACATGAAAAGCACTTTGGATTAAAAGATCACGTTGTATAAACTACCGTACTATAGATATAATTCCTCTAAAGCTACTTTAAATAAGGTTTTATCATAACCATTTACCAATTGGTTTTCTTACCAGGTATCCGGTGATGAAGAGCGTCGTCTCTGCGGCGAGCAGGTCAAGTACAGTGACAACCGTGGCCTGAGCCTTGGCATGGGCCTCACCACTTACGGCTCCGTGGCCTACCAGCTCAAGGACGCCAACATGGAGGCCACTGGCACTGTGGACTTCGGCTGCAAGGCTGCAAAGATTATGAATAGGACAAGTGAGTACTATGTATTTGTCCGTTCTTTTATTTAAATCTAATTATTTACTGATTTTGAATTGTCTCTTGGGATATAACACCACCATAGCATATATCCCGAAATACAATTTAACATCAGTTTAAATTACCACGGAAGCGTTTAAATTCTTCTTATTCAATAAGATGTTTAACAGCCGAAGTGTTGTGGGTTCGATCCCCACACGAGACAACACTTTGTGTGAATCATAAATTGTTGTTACGAGTCTGGGTGTTCAGTGTGTCCGTTAGTTGTATGTTTGTAAAGTTCCCCGCGACACAGGATTTAGTCCTAATGCGGGCGTTGTCATTTTAACCAATTTTTAACCAACAAATTGTTGCTTTATTCCAGTTGTGATGACTGTGTTCCTAGCTTGCCTGTCTACACTGCCAGTTATAATGCTTATAATGGGTCAGTTTGCGTTTTCTATGTTTCTTATGACAATAAGCAAACAATATGCAGGACACACGTTTCTACTATTTTTGTTGTCCTGTATGTGGATTGGAGACACAAAAACCGCTGCAATTAAAAACGCCGGTGTTGAAAATTGAGAAAAACTGTATGTATTTTATGTCCCAATGTTAAACACCTTCCTGACGTAAATAAAGTAAGTTATTGGTTGGCATGAAAATTATAAGCTTGTAAAATACTATTTACAAACAATCTTAAAAAAGATCTAAGATATAGTTGTATTGTGTTTATACGCAAAGAAACCTAACAACAAACGAAAATGTTGTGTAAAAATATCGTCCACTTTTGTTGTGTTACATATGAGTACATCTTATTGTGCGCAGAGAAAGATTACAATAATATACAATGTTGAACAATATATCGAAGGCTTATTATCAGACTGGGCAAGGATTTAGCGTCATAAAACTGTGTGGAGTTTCCACATATTTCATTGTCGAAGCCTCAAGACATTCAGAGATCATTTTTGTTTGCTTTTTCCCACATTTCTCGCTGGTTTAAAATTAAAACGTTCCATTTCATGAATTCAGACTCACTACGAATATACCACATTGACCTTGCTTGTTTAATATACAGGCAATCGCTTATATTCAATAATGTAATAATCATGCTTCTCTATGATACTTATAAAGTACTTCATTGCTTCTTTAAAATGTGTTTCACTGTTTGAAACTTACAACAGTATATATTTAAATATTATAATTATGTATTTAACCGTGAAATATAAATGAATACTGCGACTAATTTTTGGTAGGTTTAAAAAAAGCAACTGTTTGTGAATATTTGAAGCTGTATAATATATCTGGTTAAGTATAAAAATATATAGAATTAAAAAAAAAATGTAGATCCAATTCAGACAGTCTGTTACATTTTCTAAGTATCTGCAGTATTGCCCAATATTATAACGTCGCCAGTAAATTTCTTGGCACGTTCCTCCATAAAGTCAAGAATCTCAAATTAGCGTTAGAGTAGAACTAAACAAGATCGAAGTAGTACATAAAGCTAATTGACAAAATGTTCTGAAGACAACTATTTGTTAGTTTGAGAGCAAGATTACTGTTTCTAATCAAGACTGTCGGCTGTTGCCAGTTTGATTTAAACTAACTGGCGAAATGAAATATACACAATGAATTTTAGTGTTATTGAGTGGAAGCTTACGATAGATAAAGTCACAAAGAAAGAGTGTTTTATAAAAATGAACGGTAACGTTTTACACGGTATAAATAACTATCAAAGGAACTAAAATACAAAAAATAAATTGCGATAAAAGATTCACCCTGAAAATATATAATAAGGAAATTTTCTACGCGACGATCAAAAAAGACCTAAAAGTTTAATAATTTGGTTTTGAGTTATAAAACGTTTAAGTAAGTTTTAAGACATACCTACTGGGACAAATCTGGTTTAACCCAAGAGCAGGTAAAAATAATATGGAAACAAGTATATACCAAAATTAGGTGAAAAATACCACTACAAACAGTCCGTAGATCCGACCCTGTCATATAGAGTACCTAGAAAATATTATATTTTTCTTTTTGACGTAGTATTTCTTATACACTCAAAGATAGAGCTTAAAACAGAGTTGACATTAATCTGATAAGTCCGGTTGAGATGCGGCGCTAATGAAATTGCAGAGTGACAGCCAAAATGAAGGTTCAAAAATACGAGAGCAAAAACTTCGGTAAATAAGTTTATTTATTTATTTATTTATTTGAGGACCACCAGTGACTATACAACAATACATTAATAACATACACAACAGGTTTGACATTATATTGGTTGTATAGTCTTTTAAGGTAGCCACTGCATGCACTAATTAAATGAGCTTGAGAAGTAATTGTCAGAATATGAAATTTAAATAAAATGCAAATAATGATTTATAAAGACAATGCAACCAACCAATTAATTTAGTGATAAGTATTACTATGTCAAAAGTACATAAACTACAAGGACACATAATAATAGCATAATAACATTTAAATAAAAATTAAATTATAAGACACAATTATGGAAATAATAATTAAGCTAATTAAATATATAGAAAATAACAAATTAGATTTTGAAATTGCATAGGTAAGTAATAAGTATGAATGTCAAATACAAAAAAAATAATTAAAATAAGTTTATTGATTAAAAGTCAACCTCGCTGTCTGCGTTAGTGCGTTGAGCTCAAATTTCAATTATTTATTATTTAGATTCAAGTTATCCAAGATAAATATTTCCAGAGGCGATATAACTATTGACTTGTAACTGCCAGTTCAATTGCGCCTCGGTGCTGTTTAGTTTTGAAAATAATCTCTCTCTCCTTCTCTTGTATTAAAATACAATAGAAAAAGAGAGATCGGTCGATACCTTACTATCTGTGTATCTCAAGGGATTTTACAGAGGTTGGACTCCAACTTGTAACAACTGTTTGAGGGCCTCAAAAATATATTTCATTGTTTACTGGGATAGAAACATTCATTATATCGTTATGTTGTCGATAATTACGAGACAATATTTTAAAATCATTACTAGGTGATTTTGATCATTATGTTTCTTCAAATTTATTTATTTTTATTTTACTTCTTGCACAAAACAATATTATTTGTCTACAGGCGGACTTAATGCCCAAGGCATTCTCTACCAGCCAACCTTTGGGTGGTGCAGAGACGAATCAAGGTGGGTGCTAAAACTGCATGTAAACTACTAATCAAGATACATAAAATATTACGTATAAATATCCATATAATTTAAACTTATAAAATAAATATAGTACATACCTACAATACATAAATACATATATATTCCTACTTATATACTAATGATATACATACAAAATATACTAGGAAGATGATTCTGCCGATTGTTCGAGTAACTGCCGTCGTAAGCTAGCTTTAAAAAGTTCACGAGAAGAGGACATCCTAATTTCGAGAGGGAGTGCATTCCACAGAAGAATAGCCTGGATGTAGAAAGAGGAGTGAACGAGAGTAGAGGTATGAGAAGGACAGAGAAGAAGAAGATTATTGGAAGAGCGGAGATTTTTATCATGGCTGCTGCAGAGATATTGAAATTGAGGGGATAGATAAGATGGGGCGTTCGGAGATGTTAAAATAGAATATAGTGGAGTGAGCGTACGTAGATTACGACGTGCACGGATAGGCAGCCATCGTGATTTAGAGCGGTGAGTGGAAACGTGGTCATATTTACGGAGATTGAAAATGAACCGAATGCAATTATTGAGAAGTCGATCAAGTTTGATGAGTAGATCTGCATTCAGGTCGAGATAACATACATCACCATAGTCGATAATAGGAAAAATCAAAGTTTGCACAAGCATTGTTTATATTTTAGTTGGCAAGAAATTCTTAAGGCGATAGAGACATCGCAGTGTTCCGGTGACCTTTTTACTGACACTCGCAATCTGTGCACGCCAGTCAAGAGCAGCATCAAGATGAAGGCCGAGATCATATACACTGGGACTAAAAGGTATGACAGATGCATTAAATATAACGGGGGGAAGAGCCTTTACATCAACTTTGTACGTGATACGTGGGCTTCCTATTTATATAGCTTGGCATTTATCGGGATTCACTGACAGGCCAAATCTGTTAGACCAGTCCCGAATCGTGTCAAGATCTCGGTTCACCTCGTTGACAGCAGTGCTGAGATTGTCTACTGGGCGTAGATCTGAAGATCGTCGGCGTACAGATGATACGAACTGTGAAGATTGTCGGTTAGAAGGTTTATAAATAATGAGAAGAGAAGAGGAGAAATAAACCGCCTTAAGGAACGCCAGAGTCAATATCACGCCAAGTTGATGAGAGTTCATTTACGCGAACTGACTGCTGTCGTCCTCGAAGATAAGAAATGAACCATTGCAGCACGTCGGGTGAAATCATAAAGTGGGAGAGGACGGCAAGGAGGATATCGTGGCTAACGGTGCCGAAGGCGTTTGAAAAATCTACCAAGACCAATACTGTGATCTTGGTATCCTCCACGCCCGCCCTGACATCACCAGTCACTTTAAGTAGTGCCGAGATAGTGCTATGGCCGGGTCTGAAACCAGATTCTAGTGGAGAGAGAATATGGTTTTCGGAGACAAACCCGGACAACTGTTTATGAACACATGCTTCAAGCACCTTTGATAGGAAAGGAAGAAGGGAAATAGGTCTGAAATGAGAGGGGAGAGAAGGATTAGAGATTTTTGGCAAAGGACGGATCAAGCCTTTTCGCCACACTGATGAAAACTGTCCGGATTCAAGCGAGAAATTAAGGATGTGGGTAAGGGGAGTAAGGAGAGAATCTAGGATAGTGGTGACCATAAAACGGCTCACGTTATCATAGCCCACCGCTTTGGATTTAATTGATAGGACAATCTTTTTGATTTCATCCGACGTAACTGGAGAAAACTTTAAAGGGTTAATATTGGGAGTTGGGACGCAATAATCCAGAAATATAACAAAGAGTTTGACCCTTCATCGTGTTGTCCATCTGGTGGGAGGCAGTAAAATGACGATTTATATCGTCCAACAAACACACAAAATTTAATTAGGGCCCATTCAAATAATTTGATATACCTATTAATTTAAGAGATGAAGCTGCCTTTTTATTGTGAATTAAGTACTTAGAACAAATATAGCCTACTAAGCCTCACGACAGAATATGTACTATAGTACATACATAGCTCTAAGTTTATATCCATTCCTATGTGCGTAGACTAATGCTTAAATATTGTGAAACATCTGTGCCCAAGATCTGTAGAAACAATTAATATTCAATAATAATATTTCAACATGACCGTGAAAACAGTTTGATTTAATTTATATTTCCTATTTTGTAACAAGGCCCTGGCTGTCTTCCTATTTGGTATGCAAGCCTCATTTCAAAACAACGTACCTATTCATTCTGCCATCCAACCCAGCAGAATGTAATACCGCGTAATAAAACACATGATACACAAGCTCGGCGCCCATGGAGTTGTTCATGAATATTCATATCAATGAATATATCCAGCTGACAATCTGTCTTTGACCGACAGAGTAAAGAATTGTGTGATACGAGAGTGGTGTGGGGTAAAAGAAGATGTAGTCATAAGCATTGAGAAAGGCATGTTAAGATGGTTTCGGCACATGGAGAGGATGGATGACGATAGACTGACAAAGAAGATATATCAGGCTAGTGTGAATGGGACAGGACAAAGGAGAAGACCTAGGAGAACGTTCTCTGACCAGATTGGAGACATCCTGAAAAAAGGACAAGTCAGAAGTACCCTTAACAGAAGAGCATGCATGAGAAACTTGATGGGAGTGAGTGAAGCAAGTGAGGTATGTCAGGATCGTTGCAAATGGCGTTCCGTAGTCTCTGCCTACCCCTCCGGGAAACAGGCGTGAGTCTATGTATATATATCCAGCTGATTGAGCGGCTCTGCTTGATTGTGCAATATTGTGGATACCGCAACGCAGATTGATATCGAATTCTCATATTTGTTATTTTAAGCTTATGTACTATAATATAAGCTTAGAAGTTGGGTTTCATGAACGTACTCCTGATAATTGTAAGGAGTTCAGAAACTCTATAGGGTACGAAGTAACTTAGTCAGTATTCATGACATTATCTACCGAAAGGTGCTCAACAACATCACTTTGCATACAGTCAAATGTCAAAGCCATGGTCCGATATATCTCTATACACACTTTCGCACTTATGAGTAGAGAATATTGGTTCTGCCGGTTTAGCGTGAAATCGGTACATATGTACATACATACACATTTTCGCATTTATACCTAATATTAGTAGGGATTAGCCTAGGCTGTTACAATAATTATTAGTTTATATAAGCAAGCGAACGAAGTAATGCCAGTGCACCATATGACAATGTACAATGTGACAGTACTGACAGATATACGATAGCACATGCGCAGCACTCCATTATTACAGCGCATGCGTTCTTACTGTCAACAGATAGTAGGTTTGTCCCTACAAACTTTGAACCTCTCTAAAATCCCTCCCAGATTATTTTTTGCAACTTACTGTATCCTATGTGTTTTGCTGGTTTTGAGCTGCCTCTCCGCCAATTTTCAGCCAAATCAGCCGTTCGTGAGTTATAAATGGTGTAACTAACATGACTTTCTTATATTTTTATATATATATATATATTAAAGGTACATATATATATACATATATATATATATATATATATATATATATATATATATATATATATATATATATATATATATTAAAGGTACATAGGGACACCTGGACTTAGTCAAACCTTAATGTTCTTACATTTAAATGTGTGACTTGACCGGGAATCGAACCTGCGCCTTCCCATGTGGCTGTCGTATACGGATTTAAATTATTTAATTTTGCTCTTAACGTGTAATATTTTGAATTGGTAATGGATCGCTAGGGTTCATTATATTTCTGAACATAAAGTTTTAGGATAGACGGTTAACCTACACATAATTTTTTAATGAAATGTTAAGAGATAGTTCTATATTTTTCACTCAGTATTTCAGTATAAAATGCTATAGGCTGGTTTTAGTCTTACGCTGACGGCATGCGCACCGTCAGCGCTGATGGCCGAGATATATGAACTTCTAGGAAGCGTTTTTGAATGACGCGTAGCCATCAGCGCGCACGGCGGTCAGCGCTGATAGCTACGCAGACGTACGCGTCGCGCGTCGGCCCCGCGTAGCTGTCAGCGCTGACGATCGCTCGAGCGCCTCTTCTTTCAGTGAGCGTTTTAGTGTCAAGCGGAGCAGATGTCATCAGCGCGTACAGTCATGGCGAATCGCGAAGTGGATACAGGTCGAGTTATCGATGAGTCGTTCAATCGGTTGTATAGGCACGATTCGTAGGCTGCAATGGACCAGTTTATCCAGTATCTTTGCCAGTAATTCGTCAAAGTTCTATTTGACATTCGAAAGTAATTAAAGAATTTACCTTTGTCAGCTCTCAGAGTGCCATATAACAAGACAAATTCTCCTGCAACGGCTCTCTGCTCAATCAATGGATGAACATGGAGTCTTCGTCGTCGCCGATTTTAATTTTTTTGGGATAGATAGTACAAAGCAGCAATAATTAATACACTCCACATTTTGATCGTCGACTGTACAGTAAGGCGGTCAGTACGATATTAAAACGAGCCACGCTGAGCCTCAGCGCTGACAAACTACGCGCTGAGCTATGAGCGCTGACGGTGAGCGTGAGACTAAAATCAGCCTTAGACTGTCAGAGGTTTAGCGCAGTGGAATTCAATCTGAAAAGTTCGAGTCTGTTCGAGTTTTATTTTAAGTTTTATCGTGGTGTAGTGAACAATGCTGTTAGTTACAGAAGTATTAGTTTCTAGCACTAGCTGGGTATATAGTTATAGGTACACCTTTTATTTAAAGTAGAGACCTAAATATCATTGCAATAGTGTAAACATGATAAATCAAATCAGGATGATCTAATAATACACGCAAATGTTTCTGGAACGGATGATTCTTATATTGCTGTGATTTCTTTTTACCAAAACTCGCCAAAGATCTATTTCTATTGTTTTTGTATTTATAACGGACGAGACCATAGTAAGAGTAATTTTCTGTCTTTTTTTGAAAATATGTTTTAATTTCAGCTTAGGCACACCGTATAGCAACATCAAAGTAAAGATAAATTTCCATTTTTATAAGTATTCATTTGCCTTCATTTATGGTACTACTAAAGATAGCAAAGTCCTGAATTGAAATTAATCAATTACTTCAAAACATTTTGTCTTTATTGACGTACTATGTTTAAAATATTACGAAGAAGCTTCAAGCCCATATTTTTGCTTGACCTTGAGAGTGTTTTTACTAACACTTTGGGTATTAAGACTGTTTGTCTTTACTAAAATATTTTTTTTATGTAGAGAGTTCCTCTTAATCCATTCACACCTGAAAGTAATTAGGTAAGAAGACAGCTAAAGAACCCATTTACTATTTTCTTCACCTAGTTTGTAATTTAGTTATTTTTAGATGAGTTAATGCTTGTCTTCCAGCCAATGATTGACATCATCGTCGTAGAAGCTTTACTCGAATGACCCCAAAATATTCGCCTTGGATCGGGAGTCCGCTTTCTAATCTAAGCAGATGTGATAAGAAAATGACTTTTCCACAGAATTGCTATGTGTTACCGTGTGACCTCTATGGCATAATGATATTTTATGGCGCAGGCTGTTGTCAGTATATTCATGGGTACTGACTACCCATAACGACTGTCAAAGATCTTCATGACCATTAGGGCCAACGACTTAACATTTAAGTATGAACGTGTAGCCTTACAGGCTCCGGACGAATGTTAGTTTCTAAGTTTTGTGAACTTCCCCTTACTCCTCATACCTGAGCTGCTCAGTAGCTTCAGTTGTAACAAAACGATCAGTAAAGGACGAGTTTGCGTCATTCGATGAAAAACACGTGAGTAATATTTATTTTAAAATCACCTGTAGCCTGTCAGGCTACACGTCCATTACTACGGTATAAAATATGTACAAAAGGTGATATGGTAACAGTGGATGACCAGTTACTAACACTCATAAAAAGGACAAGAAATTTTTGTAGAATTTGTCCTGAAAAGAAGCATAGAATGATAACGCATATTTGTGTCCCATTCAACAAACTAGTGTGCTTACAATGGTCTCATACTTAGAGAAAATATTGTCAATAATTAAGCGTAAGCAGCAGTTGTCAGAATTTTTGTTATTTGTTGTCTGAAGTGATGTGTATATTTTTGAGTTCCTTATTTGTTAGAATTTAAAAAAAAATGTTTTCTTTTATTATTTTAATTGCTTAACTTCAAAAAACATAGCTACACTTAAAACTACCCAAATACTGCCCAATGTTTTGATTTGGCATGTTCCTAAATATTTCATAACAAATGTAGATTAGATTTTCACGTATTTTCACTGTAACTAACCCACACTTCTAGTTAAATAAAACTTTGAAGCTCTTTTGCATAATCTTGTTAAAAAAATAACACTAGGAAGTGTAGGAGCCTATGAGAGTACACATCCATGGTAATGTTATAAAAATGTGACGTCCATACTTAAAGGTTAACGTGCTCTCCGAGGCACGAGGCAAGACATAATCAACAACTGAAAACGCACATAGCTTCGAAAATGTAGTGCTTAGTACGCGTCGAGAGCTTAATCCTAACCCTCTGCATGGTAGTCTGTTTTCATGTTCGACACATTTATTCAATTAAGAGTACATAAACCAAGCATACAACCAGTGAGCTTCGATAGTTTTACATCCAACTATGTAGCATTAATAGCTATTAAACGGTCTACAATCAGGGTCAATTAGCTCATTACAGCGGATCGATTTACAGTTGGTGTGTCATTAACTGATCATTCAATAGCTTACTAATGTGGCACGTGCATAAACAAGTAGGTGTTCCCATTATAACATTCGCTTGTATTTGCCCGAATCAAATTGGGTTTATTCGATATTTATTGGACGTTATTAAAACGGTTAGCATCTGAACGCGCAGTAAAATTGCGTATGTGTAGGATTTAGAGCCCGAATGCTAGATTTTTTTGCATGAACATCTCTTAGTTTTAGCGACGTCTTCAATTGTAATAGTCCATGTACGGCATTTAGTGAGTTTTACGATATTTTTCGACTGTTTTATAATTTATGCTTTCCAGTCCTGTTAGTAAAAAGATATGTTAAAACACGACCAAAGTGGCTAACTAGAGGTATAAAGGTATGTTGTAGGCGAAGGCGTCAACTCTTATGGCAATATCGCAAAAACCGTACCGAACGCAATAAAAGTAATTTTCTGGAATTGTCATCTAGACTTAATAAAATAATAAAACTCACACAGAAGTCTCAAAATGATAATTTTATAAACAATGCACATAATAAAAGTAAAGCTACCTGGGCTGTTATAAACAAAAGTAAACATAATGTTCCCAAGGAATTTACTATGGACCATATTAGGATTAATGACTCTACTATCACTGACGCTGTTGAAATTGCGAATTCATTTAATGACTACTTTATAAACCAAGTGAATATCTCCCAACAATCAAGGCCCAGTCTTGGTATTAATCAAACATTAGGGTCCTTGTTTATGCCACCAACTGTTCCTGATGACATTAATAGAATAATTTTAAACCTAAAACCCACAAATAGTACGGGTTATGACGACGTATCCACTGCAATATTGAAACATGTCTCTACTAAACTGTCCAACGTACTGAGTTATTTAATTAATTTGTGTATTTCATATGGTGTATTTCCTGATGAATTAAAAGTAACCATTATAAAACCGCTCTTTAAGAAAGGTAATAGAAATGATTTAAGTTGTTACAGACCAATAGCATTGGTTCCGGTGATATCCAAGATATTTGAGAAAGTTATCCATGAAGCCCTATATAATTATTTTGAAACCAATGGTTTACTTGCAGAAGAACAGGTTGGGTTTCGGAAAAATAAAAACATTAATGTTGCAATTTATAATTTTCTCAGTGCAGTTATGACTGCAATTGATAAAAAAAGGTACGCCACTGCAATCTATATGGATTTAACTAAGGCTTTTGACTATGTTGATCACTTAACCTTGCTGAACAAACTATATGCCTACGGAGTGCGAGGCAACATATATGAATTAATAAAATCTTATTTAAGTGACAGAATACAGACAACACGCATTTCTGAAATCTGTCAAAGTAATAAAATGTTAGTTAACTATTCATCTGAACAGAGGAAAGTTGTTTTTGGTGTTCCTCAAGGAAGTGTATTGGGGCCTCTTTTATTTATTATTTATATTAATGATCTACCTAAAGTAATTAACCACAAGACTATACTTTTTGCAGATGACAGTACCATTATATTTACTGGTGATAATAAACAACAAATTGAACATGACATGAATACTACTTTAAATAAAACAATTAAATGGCTAGAAATGAATAATTTGAAACTAAATTTAAATAAAACTAACATAATGACATTCCGTAATAGAGTAAATAAATTAACTAACTTAGATATAAGATATGACAATAATCAGATAGGACAAGTACACCATACAGTTTTTTTAGGACTAAATATAGATGATAGTCTGGATTGGAAGTCTCATGTAGAATCCCTGTGTTCCAAAATAAATAAACACTGCTATGCTCTTAGAGTACTGTCGAAAACAGCCAGTAAACACACTATCATAACTGCATACCACGGCTATGTGTCGTCAATCCTTAATTATGGTATCATATTCTGGGGAAACTCCACTGATTCTGAAAGAGTTTTTGTGTCACAGAAGAAATGTATCAGGATTATTTGTAATATAAAGCTCCCAGAAAGTTGTAAACCTCATTTCCTAGCATTAAAGATTTTGACTGTTCCTTGTTTATATATATTAGAGATAGTGTTATTTGTAAGGAATAATATGCATTTTTTTAATAAACTGAGGAGTAAAAGACATCATATTAAAATATCCTGTCCACCGAACACCACAGCCTATTTAAATAAAAGTATATTGTGCATGGCTTCAAAAATTTATAACCACCTACCAAAATGTATACTGGAAATTACAAGTACCAGCGTTTTTAAGAGTAGAGTAAGGTGCCTTCTTTTAAAAAAAGTGTATTATTCTGTTGACGAATATCTTAAAGATAAATATCTTACATGAAATATTATATTATTTGATAATTTATTAATGTGAATTGTAATTTATATAACTTATTAGTTCTATTTAATTTGATTTTTAAGCTGCAATAATTTATTTTAGTTTAATGTTGACATTCCTGCACATATAGTTTTTCTTTTTTTGCATGCCGTGAGGCAAAATATAGTGTTTCTATATACATATGTACCTACCATCTCTTTGTACCTATATTTGGCGAAATAAAGCATTTGAATTTGAATTTGAATTTGAATAAGTTACTAAAATATTTCGTATAAGGTGAATATTTGTAAAACGCAAATTGGAATTTATAAAGAATTCTATACAACTACTTGTACCTAAAGTGTGTGCTGAAGATAAAATAAATGCTAGCAGGTAATATGTAAATTTGTTTAAGTAAAAAAATTGCCAGTATATAATATCTTTGCTCAGTCCACTATGTTGCAGATAAATAAACATAAAAATAACCGCTCAAAAGTTATAATCAATCATTTAAAATATTCTCCGTGAAACAAAAGTGAATTGTCTAGTCTGATAACATGGATGTCCCATCCGTGATTTATTTTTAGTTCTGTTAAATACGTGAATAGAGATACAAAAAAGAAAACAAAATATACGTAACTTCAGAACAACGCAACTTTGTTTCGTATTCCAAACGTTTTCCACTAAAACATTCACCCGGAACACATTCATTTAGTCACTGAAAAACCATTTCTATACACACGCAAGCCTTTATGTTAAGGGTCACGTCTGTGCAGCACAAGTAACATCAAAAGCGCAACCGACAACCACCTGCAAATAAGACTTTTTATAGCCAACCTCTTTAAGTTATGCCTCTGACTCTATTTTTGTATCTATAGAACTTAACCCAATTTTCGTACATTGCTATAATGGCTGATAAAAATGGTTTGCAGTTATGAATAAGTCTCAAGCTACGCGTACTTATGTTCCAATAAAATTAAAGTTTTGTAGCATAATTGCGTTAAAACACATCGATCAGCCATATACATATTATGTTATCTACGCAGCAAGGACTGAAAGGACAGCAACAGACATGTGTAAGTCTTTAAATATCCTAAAAGTCAGGCAGAAATCTTTTGTGTATTTCGAGCAGTTTTGGTCCTAACTACTAGTTGATACCAAGCTCAATGCACAATAAAAGCAAAATACACAATGCATGATAGGTAATTTTGTAGACAATGACCGGTTTTATTTCTTTGAATTACTATGTAATAACGAGTACTTTTTACTAGTCGTTAAGTTGATAAATTTCTAAGAGCATTACCGCACTATCATAATAATTATAGTTTGACCATTTTATCTTTTTCAAATATCACATGGCGTCAAGTACTTTTTATCTTATGCTTAGAAGAGCTGATCTTATATATGTAAATAAAAACTCTCGCTGGACCAGTATCTGTACAATCATTTGAAAATTATTGACTTAAAAGCTTCAGTACAATAATGAGCCAAATGGAATTGGTATCGTTTGGTTAGACTGAAAATTTAAGTATTTCAGTCTTAGAGGCATTGGACTTTATGCTGGCAATGTGCCAATTGGAGATGAATTTAACGACCTTGCGTAACAAAATATATACATTTACATAATTATATCGTGAAATTTAAATTTTCTAGTAGTAAGTATTACCTTGAACGTATTTGATATTGAATTCAGATATAACAGAATCCCTAAAAAGTGTCTGATAGAAAAATTGACGGGCTAAAGACAACAAAGTAATCTTAGAAGGGTTGTTTTTCTTTGTAAGAATCTTAAAAACAGCTAGACATGCGATCGATGATGGTAAACATTTGTACTAAGGGGTTAAGTTTAATCAACGTATCGGTCGGTAATCCGGTACGTACTGGTATAATCTGGTTCGGTGCTATCAGGCCGCGAAATCAATAATTATCCCCTGCTCGTATCACTGGAGATCGGTCTGCTTCGTGGTTACTTTTGTGGTAATGTTGAACGGTGCCAGAGCGGATTAATGAAGTTATTGGATGAACTATTATTCCTTATTATTTATAAAGGTTTCATATACATGTCACCAGAAAATAATAAGAACTGTAAATTTAAAAATTCCCTAGGAAATTTATAAACTTTCAGTAGGATTCTAAACGAGAGATAAATTGTATTACTTTACGCAAACATTTCCGTAAATTTATCAATTTGCGACGTCTCGTTGTAAATGCATAAACTGACGGAAATCCATTCGTAAGATTCTACACCACACATCAATCACAGAAGAGCTTTTAATTTTACGCTTCTTTAAAATACGGCAAATAACACACTGCTCTCTGATTGGTCGATAGGTGATAATGAAGGTCGGCATCAGTTCAACTTAATAGGTTATATTAGGTTTTCTTGTGACCCTGAACACAAAAATAGGAGCCCTGAGAAGCAGGGATCCGTCAACTTAGCATCATTAACATCGATAAAGTTTCGGTTTATTAGTAAAAGTTGCGAAGAATGGCGTTGGCGAGGAAAGAATTAGAACACGTGACTTATTCAACCAATAAGAGCGCACATGGCGTTCGGTTATTGCTTACGAAAATTTACGAAAATATGGACGTAAAATAATACAATTTATCTCTCGTTTAGAAACCTACGAAAGTTTAAAAATTTCCTAGGCAATTTGTAAATTTACGGTTCTTCTTATTTTTCGGTGACATATATATTAATTCTAAATTTTACTACGTTTAAAGAAGAAATCCATAAATGTATAAAGAAATATCAAGAATCTAATGTCAAAACAGGATATGGATGGCATTATTTCTCCTTCTCAATATATAAAACCACTTGTCTTGACTTACATAATATCATCGCAGAGCCTAACTGACAATGAAAGGTCATTGGGCAAATAGTATGGGAGAAAAACCCACGGCGGACAGACATGAAATTGTGAGTATATACCAGTAATTATCTCTAGTTTATCATGGTAAGGGTCGCTTTCTTGTGAGTTGTGGGATTTAAAAAAAAACATATTTTAACAATATTTATTCGGCGTAATCAATGTCTATTGTGATTTTATCTAAAAATACCGCAAACATTTTGATTTCCTGTTGGTGTCTAGCCGAGGATAAAAAATAAATGATACTAACAATATGCGCCTAACTGCCTATGGTACGGAGGCCATGTATACACGAGCAGTAATAATCTTCAACAGTTTGTCTTCCTTGTCTCGCCTGGTTTATCAAAATATCTGTGTACGTAGTATTTTCGCGCTCTGACATGACGACCGGTTGGCGCAGCGGGAGTGTATGCGACTGCCACGCCGATGGTCGCGGGTTCGATTCCCGCTCAAGTCAAACATTTGTGTGCATGAACATGGATGTTTCTCATGGTCTGGGTGTTACTATATATAATATGTATGTATCTACAAAAACAAAGTATATATGTATGTCTATCTATTATCTAGTACCCATAGTACAAGCTTTGATTAGTTTGGGACTAGATGGTGACGAGTGTATGTGGTGGAATATTATTAGAATTAGAATATTGTATTGGTTATTTAAGGCAGCGATAGCCTAGTGGAGATACCAACGGACAGCCATGCTGAGGGTTTCGAATCCACGGCGCACACTAATGACTTTTCGAAGTTAAGTGTGCCCCGTGCCTCGAAGAGCACGTTAAAGCGTCGGTCCTGGCTGACATGAAGATTTTTGACAGTCGTCACGGGGTATCAGTACCCTAAATAAAAACAGATACTGGTCCAAACCATGGAATATCGCTATGCCTTTGGGTTGCAGAGGTCAGACGGCAGTCGCTCGGTGGAAAGTTGATATTCTGTCATAGCTTCTCAGACCAGTAAGCGGCCCTCGGGCTCCAAGACGTGTAAGTCTTGGATGCAACTGGGATAACGCTAGGGCGATGATGATGATGATGATCAATATTTTATTGTTTATAAAATCTTGGTCTCACATGCCCATGACAGTAGGACTTGTCCAATCTTTGATGATAATAAAAATATCAGTTCTTCGTATGTCAACTGTGGGAAATCTCTAAAATCTGGATTATTTCTATCTAATGGCATGAATGATCACTCGGTAGGCACATGCATGCACTCGACAGACCCGATTTGTAGCTATTTTTAACAGAACCACAATTTAAATTACTTAAACAGAGTATGAGATTTTTGCTCTTTTTATAAATATATTTCTAGCTCAAACTTTGTTCTCCCATGGATTAAAAAAAAAATTCTCGTATGTACTGGTAAGAGTATTCATGCTCTTTCATTTTATACCAAGTTCGTCAATGTCCGTGACCGGGTCGGAATACGCCCAATGTCCTTTGTAGTGTGTTCCTTTTATGGCGTAGGCACACACTGAGTAGGGATTGTAAGCTTGAAGTTAGTAATATGAATATGCGTACAACAGTTACTATTGTAACATAAAAATAGTGATACTAGCTGTATTCATAAAGTATGCCTTTACCAAGATAAAATTTGGACCTATTAATTTTTCTTGTCCTAATTTTTAATTCGCCACAATGATTCTCTCTGTTGAGATTCAGACACATTTGCGTGTAGGAGATTCACAACCTCTGAGATTAGCTAGTTATACTTGAAACTTGTAGCCTTTATACTACATCACGTGAATTACAACATAATCAACTAAACTGACTTATTTTTCACACAGGTGTCCACTACATCAGAGACTGTCCAGCTGAGCCCCGCATCCCAGTCTACATAGTGGTTGGCGTCGCGGCCGGCGGCGCGGGTATCTGCTGGCTGCTGTGGGCTCAGCTCGTCAGTTGCAACTCCAACAACTCCGCCAGTGTGCCTGAGAGAATCCTCGCGTATTTGCTCACTGGGTTTCTGTTAGCCTGGTAAGTGAAATTTTCTAAGGACATATCTCCGTCTGTATAGTAAGGAGGACCAAAAGAAATCGACCAAAACTGGGATATTTTTGCAGCACATTTCCTTTTGGTTTAAAAGGGAATGTGCCGTCAAAATTCACAAGTAAATTGGCTTCTGTTTGAATAATAGTTTTCTAGATACCAATTTTACTTTATCCGATGCGGGATTTATCTGAAATATAAGTATCGGCATGGTTCCGAAAAATGTGACACCGCCATTTTATATTCATAACTCATTTTGTTTTTCATTTCGTAACTCATTAGACTTGTTGTATTACCTACGAAATATCATTTTGTATTTATGGAAACCATAGGAACATATTTTTATTACACTGGCAACCATAATGACAAGTCGCAGTCATTTTAAATTTAAAACAGTCAAATTACTTTTTTCATTTATGAGTAAAAATCAGCCCGACTTCTATACAAATTTGATCAATTTCCTTTAACAGGTTCCCTGTGCGAGGAATCATATTGAATGCTGTCTGTTTTGACGTGACAACGTCTTATAAATTGGTTTGCCGGGTGACACTTCAAGAAACTGCGTTACGCTCCGCTCACGTTATGCGCTCACAATGAGAGCGAGTGAGAGGCACGCGTCCCGCCTAAGAGCGAGAGAGACAGACATAAAAAGTGAAAGGCACGCGTCTTTCATCCTTCTTCCTACTATACGAATGAATATTCACATGAAAATTATTTTACCACTCAAAGTCGTTGTCACGTAAAACTTTCGCCCGTATACCGACTTTACAGGCAACCAATTTTTTTTTGATGTATTAGATACTCTTATGGCCAGTTCCAATATTCGATCTATCCATGGATTTTGAGATTCGAGATTCGCATTTGACATATTTTGTATGAAGCTAATGTCAAAAACGAATCTAAAATCTAAAAAAAAATGATAGGTCGAATATTGAATTCAGCGGTTAGTCGACCAAGCGTTGGTTGTTCTATTGCAAGCCAAGAGCAAAATAAGGCAAATGCCATTTTATAGTCTAACCAGATTTAAAAGAATGTTATCCTTTCACGGAGTAACACAAAGTATTCTATAGAAAACATTTGGCCAGTGTTTGTGTCAATTATAACCTTCTATGTGATAAACAAAACTTTTCATAATTTTTTGCAAATCTTCTTTAAAATCTTCTTTAATAGTGTTTTTTCGTGACGTTAGTTGGTATGACCCACGCGAAAACATAGAAACAAATAACGCCTTTCACATTTATTAATTTTTAAAATTACGCTCTATAGACCCATTACATACATATTAGTAGGTATGCGGGCAACTCGCGTAAGTTTAAAGGTATTCTTTGTTTTGCATGGTCTAAACATGAAGTCAAAATTACTGATAAAACTTACTATTAAACTATTCCAAACACTGAGAAAGCCTATTAAGTGTTTATATAAGACCTGATAGAGGTTGCCCGCCAGCATACAAAGTAAACATTAAATGTTAACGAAATAGCAATTTCGTGCCAATAAACAAATAGGTTTACGTTTTACCAACAAATAAAACTTGGTCAAACAACTCTGAAACATTTAAATACTACGTTCACCAGAAATCACGAAACCCTAATAACGTACTTTTACATTTTAACCTGAGCTTTTGGCCTAGTTTATTTAATTTGCTTACTCCCACCCTATTGGAGTTAGGAGGGTGGTATATTTGTATAATAACTAGCTGTAGTTCTTCTGAATAAACTGCCAAATCCTCAGGGAGAGTAGTATCTGTCAGCAGAGCTCGTTTATAGAATTTCACGTTTTAAGCACGTTGCTTACTCGAGTCTTTTATAAAGTTTTAAAATTTCTAAAAGTTAGTCTTTTAGAAATTTTAAAACGAAAACAAGCAGAAAGTTGCAGGAAGTTTTGATAACAATGACAATAAATCACCAGGCCGTTCTCAAGTCTTTGTTAGTTGTATCGCTTATCACTTTATCATACACACAAACTTAACGTAGTTAAAACTTGACTCAGTTTATCTAATTTGCTTGCACTATTGTGTTTAAGTGCATGATACATTCACCACTACCGTCGCCTTAATTGTTAAACTTTGCTCATACTACTAACTCAGTACGTAAGTAACAATGGTTTTGAAATTCTTCGGCAGTATAAGATAATTATTACAAATATGAAATAGTTATATGCTATACTCACAACAAACAACACATATGACGTAAAAAAACAAAAGTTAACATAACTATTATGGCGCTGATACACTTGAGCATTCACCTGTAATGAGCGTTCTGGCGAAGGTTACAAGATAGAAAAACAAACGAGTGTGATTTTGCGAGCATTCTTACGAACATTCTGGCGAGCCTTAGAATAAAGAAAATACAAAGAAACTGCGTAACAGCGGCCAATATATGTACTTACTGCCCTTGGACTTATGATTTTTATACTAATGTAAGATAAAGATAAATACATAAATAACGTTTCGAATCATCGTAGATTGTCACTTATTTTAAATTGACTAGTGATGGGCTTACTCAGAATGAATATCGATAAAATTATTACGTTTAAAAATCCTTAGATTTGGTTTACTCAGAATGAATACCGATGGAATGTTGATAAAGACTCAGATTTAGTAACATAATCAAATAAATTATACTTAAACACCAATAGATATATTACGATATTTTTTTTTATTACTTTTTGACGAATGAAGCAATTGATATTTATTATATCACTAATAAACACCATATTATATTGATTGAATAATATTATAGTAATATTGAATATTGACTACATTATGAATAATAGCGATTAGTGACAGGATCATATCCACGTAATAGTTTTCGAATTTAAAACCGCGGTATGCATCTTTGACTTTTGGAAATTATGTGCTTATTATTTAGATAATTATCACTTGCTACGCGACGACAAGTGTTCTTCTGAAATCTTTCAAATCAAATTAGCTATAAGCATAATTTTTTTATTTGTTCCAGACTTGGTTACATAAAATAATAAAATGCAGATTTTAATTATTTTAATAGGTATAAATCACACAAGTGTCTCTTCTTACGTTCAAATTTATTTATCGATGTCGAGGGTTTATCAACATTCTATTGAAATGCATTCTCAATGAACCAGATCTGAGGATTTATTTTAAATATCAATATTCTCTCGATATTAATTTTAAGTAAGCCATTCATCATTTGTGAAATTAAAATTAGTAACAACCTACGTAAATTCGAAACGTCATTTATTTATGTATCTTGCTTTATACTATATTAGTTATACAAATTATTTCTAGTGTAAGACGAGAAATAATTCGCAAGTCAAATTGAATTAAAAATTGGGTACAACTGCTGTTGTAGTGCGGTTTCTATATTTTTGCTATGTTCCAAGGATTTGAGTGTTCGCTAGAATGATCGTGAAAACGTTCGTGGCAATGTTCGGCTCTGTTCGTTGCTCGGTTCGACAAAACAAAAACGGCGAATGCTCGCTATTCTCTTACAAGTGAATGCTTAGGTGTATCAGCGCCATTAGAAACAAATAATAAGAATACATAGAATAATTTAAATTGAAGTTTTTAGGTCATTGCAAAGACATCAAGTAAACCTAATTTCCTGGTAATTTCTTTAGATTTCCACACTTGGAACAAGTTACAACTTTGTAATATTCGACTTAATGAAATAGCTAATGGTCGATGTACATTATTTTGTTCCTGTCCTATGATCCGCTTACTTAAATTCCAATAGTCTCTTTCTAAAACTCGTAGATATTTATTTTCCCTTAACCGAAGAGCATGCATGAGAAATTTGATGGGAGTGAATGAAGCAAGAGAGATATCTCAGGATCGTTGCAAATGGCGTTCCGTAGTCTCTGCCTACTCCTCCGGGAAACAGGCGTGAGTCTATGTATGTATGTAAAATAAATACATACATACATATGTATGTATTTATTTTTCCTTTAACAAGACGACGCAGGCGAAATAAAACTATCAATATGTGGACTTTCTCAAACTTGTCCGTCAGTGGAGCAACCCCGTTATATATTCAGAAACTAGTTAGCATAACATTGTTATTTTGTTCGAATAGTTCCAACTTAAAATTATGTTTCATGCTGCCAAAACCAAATGCAATTTGTTTGAGAAATTGCTTTTGTCTTACCTTGATTGAGTGGCGTCGCGTCGGAGTAGAAATCGCTTTTTATGTTCGACTTTGTTCGATGTGTATTGGTTTATGAGATGAATTTTGTTTGGGTGTTGATTTTTCGATGAAAATATTGTAAATACAGACAGTTCTAAACATTTTGAATTCAATACCACTTTCAAGTGAAAAGTGAATTTAGAAAATTGAGCTTTTCTACTTAACCGATTTCGTGTTATAAGTTTTTGGATTAATGGAATTGAATTTTAATTCTGTAAATAAAATACTCACAGCGCATACCACTGACTTTTCAAAGTTAGGTGGGGATTAAATGGTTAATTGTTTAATGCAAACGTGAAAGAAAACATCGTGAGGTAACCTATATGTCTGAGAGTTCTCGTTCTCGATCACTTAGCCAGCTTGGTAGACTATGGTCTAACCCATCTCATAGCGACAAGATGACTGTGCCCAGCAGTGATACAGATTATTAACTAGTTTTAAGAAATATGACATACAAATGTTTAAAGATCAAAGCCATTTTTATTATAACATACAACATGGCTTCACCTTTTTAGTCAATACCGCTGGGAAAAGTAATTTTTTGAAGCCTAATCGTGTATGTGATATTTTCATATACAATATACGTAATTAGATTATTTTGATTCAGTACGCAACATATCTAATCTGGCGGTAAATAAATACCGAGTACTGTTTTTTACTGCTACCATGTTACTGATAAAAAAGATTTCATCCAATTAATATTCATGAATTATCCATTTTCAAAAATGGTGACAGGATTTTGATATAATATTTTTTTAGTAAAAACATATAAATTACCTGCTAGCGAAGCCTAGAAAGCATTTTGGTATTTAAATACAATTTACATATCAAGCCAACCATTGTCTTATGTTTCAAATAGCTATTCTGAAATAATAATTACAAACTTATTACTTTGTCAAGCTTTTACTGAAGCATGGCCCTTTTCACGGTATTCAGTTTGGTTTGGCCTTATTGGAACTTTTGCAGCTGTATTTAATTTTGTATATATTTGGTGTTCCAAACAGCAACCCTTGGCTTACAGCAATCTACAACTGGCGATCATTGTGGCAATGTGTTAGCTGTGCCTTGCTGAAAAAAAGCTATAAATCATTCTATATCTATCACTACTTCTTCATCAACAGGTTTGCATTCGGGAACTACTGGACGCTTGGTATCATGTGGCCAGACTTCACTCCAACATTGTTTGAGCCGAACCAGTGGTGTCACAGGACGCTATATGTGTTTGCGCTTACGCAACTTGGTGTAGCGTGGGGCCTGATCGGACTACTACTGCTATAATTATTAGCTCTCGTTGTGTGCCAGGTATAGTAATCATTCAAGCTTTCATTTCACTCAGGTAAAATAAATTTCATTGTTCAATTTCTTTTCTTCTTGCAAATTCTTAAGTATGTCTTTCTTTCTTAAGTCAGATCTATCTAAAGGCTAGCAGGCTGGCGTTACATGTCAAAGCTTTTAGGTCCATGTCAGCCAGAAAAGAGGTAATTTAGAAGCATCATAGGTTATGGATGAATGAGAGAAAGGACACACTGGCGTGGCGTCAAACCTTATGTTAATTCTGATGTTAGAGTGGAATGTTGCAAATGTACGTCAATCTAGTACATATCTTCCATCACATAACAGAGGACATTGTATGGGTTTGACTATAAGTACGAATAGTCCAGTGGTAGACAACGGTTTCATACCTGCAAGCAACAAGTGTGAAGCATTAATATCTGTTAAGAAGAGTGTACTTTGTGCCCGATATTCCACCTAAAATAAACAAAACTAAGTTTATTGTAGCCCTGTCTTAAGAGAAAAAAACAGCAGTATTACTGATACCGACAAAGTGTATTCAGAGAATGTATTGCTAATAGATTAACAATTAGCATAATAAATTCTCTTTTCAAACAGCTGAACAATTTCAATGCCATTTTTGTTCTATTCACTGACCACTGTCCTGATAAATATTTATCACAAAGCGCCACTCGTTTTAAATCCGCAATATTTTTATATCGGTGGTTAGGCAATCTGTAGTGCAGCGATTGATATTGCTTTATTTTTTAAAGCTAAAAGACATTAGTGAGATAAAAGGCGAAATTTTGTTTTTGTATGCATTGTTAAATAGTTTTTTTTTGTTTTGTTACTATTCTATTGGGCTTACACCGGCTTTTATTTTCTGCAATATAAAATAAATGACTAGGTCGCAGATGCAAGAACAAAATCTTTTCAGTATTTCCCTTTTAACTTGTCATCTTGGCGATTTTACTACTATTCTGCTGCCTGAACAATCCCTTTTAATGAAAGATACATAAATATTTCATCTATCACGGTGAAGGACATACCAGTCTTTTAACACATATGCGACGGAGGCTTGGTAATAGGTTTCCGTTGACATCCTTTAGACCTTAAAAAATATTGAATCTGAATGCGATTTCAATCTTGGTATAACATCATACTAAAACATATTATTCAAGAAAGTAGGGTTTATATAATTTCCGGGGTCGGAACCATCCGTAAGAATCCGTAGTAATAGTATAATATTCAATTCTGCACGGAAAGAATGTTCGCCCAAACTTGGGCATAAAATATTGAGGTCATGCCGGTGATTATGCTTTTGCTCTGTTGGAAAATGGAACGGGACCACAAGATCTTCATACATTTTACATTTAGTAAGATCTCATAAAAGGAGCACATGACTACACGAAGCCACTATAACGCTGTGTTATGCTCCTGAACGTGAGACACTATAATGAACAAACACCAGTACAAAATTTCGAGTGTTGATATTAGGTAACTAGAAATATGACTACGAATATATTTTATATATAAATAAATCAATCTCGTGATAAATTAAAGCTGTAATCGATACTGGACATCCAAAGGTTATAGTAATATGTCAAACACAAATACTTGAAATTTGTAATTCAAATTGTTGGTAACGTTTTAGCTTGTCCGAGGTTTAGGTATATCAACAAAACCGACATAATTATTTTGAAGTTCTTTTAATATAATGTTTATATCTCAGGTGTTCGGATGGGGCTGGTTGGGGCCGCCTAGATACAAGTAGCAACGGCGCAGCGTCGTGCTGGAGCTATGGCACAGGAGCATTAACAATACCATGGACGTAGCCGGCGCCTTACTGCCCTTCACTCACGTCGTCCGCCCTGAGCTCACCATACATGTGCAAGAAGTGCTCACCCAGGCAGACAAAGACACTGACGGCCAAAAGTCCAAAAATCCCATCCCAGAAATTAATGAACCAAGTGACTATGATGAACTAATGAGTCCCTCAAGTAAAAATTTTGACAACCCTAAAAGTGGTATATACACAAACAAAAGTGCAACGATGTAAATACTAAAAGTGTTACAAGTGCAAAAAGAAGTGAAATAAGAAGTGCCGATGTAGTGAAGATGAAAAACGTGAGAAAGGGCAACCCAGCCTGATGGTTGTTGGTCGTGCTGCCAACGCACGGCAAAAAGCATGTACATTCCGAAGCAACGGACAAAGTTTATTACTTCTGAATTTATACGAACTATTATTCCGCTGTCGAGTTAAATGTCGAACCTAGTTTTTATAATTTAGATATTAAACTTTGGAATTCAAATTAAATATGAACTAAGTAGGCTTATTTTCTGTCAAAATTTGAATGCGTTTTGAGAAAGATAATATTTAATTTTAAGTATGGATCATAGTATTTACGTCACCAATAAGTCATGTATTTGCTAGAAACTGGAAACATTTTCTTATTTTTATATCTTCACCACTAAAAAAATACAAAACACATAGATTTTCTTTAACTTACAATATCTTTACAATCCACGACAGTCTGTAGTTTTGCATAGTTTCAACAATTAGACTTGGGGATAAAAGTCAAAGATTTACAATCGCGCTGTCTCGAAGGATTCCAAAGTTAAATACACTTTTAGATTTAGTTGATGTTCGATGTTTGTGCTCGTCAGTACCGGTTGCTTGATTGTCACTACTTTTGACTACACCGTGCTCAATACTATAACTATTTATCTTTAGGGTTTGCATGACCAAAGTATTGTGTGACGTGATAACAGTAAATCTTTACAGTTTACCAAAAATCTTTTATAAATTATTGCATTTGATAAAACAATATTTTGAATCAAATGATTTACTGCCCTTAGAAATGATAAATCCCGGGTATACGACGAAAAAAATATCTTTATCAACGGCACCTGAAATACCCTGCGTGACATGAAATGATTTATATTACGCGCAAGAGAGGAAAAGTTAAGTAACTCAAACGGTAGTTATTAATTTATCATCATATCATATTGCGAAGACGCAATAAATAATAAAGTCAACTTCATAAATTAAATAGAAAAAGTTCTAAGCAACATAATCATTATAATGTTTCAGCATTTTACGTTTTATATTTTGGTCAATTAAATGTTATAATATACTTTGTCTAGCCAGTCTTTCTAAGAACTAGATTGTTCACCATGTCAAAGTAAATTGATCTTTATTTAAATTTTGCTACGTCACACTACACTGGCCTGAATGCAACAGTATGCTTAAACATTATCATAGTATATGTGATAGTAGTTAAAATTTCACATCATTTTCTTCTGAAAGTATAACATGCGCTATATAATTATGATACAACAAATATTTATTAGGTATTATATAGTGCTTTTTAAATTTGTAAATAATGATTTTTGTAATTTATTCGTAGATGTATCATATCAGCTTACATATTGTAGAATCTTATATTATTATTATTATTGATATAGGAAAGTACTTAGGGTTGATCAGAATGGGATATCAAAATAACAGGCAACATAATTTTAAACCAGACGTTTACAATCCTTTCCCACTCACACATATTTTTGGTTTGGCAAAACATTTTGGGCAATAATACCTTATTTCTTACCTCGTTTGGTCTAATACGCAAAACTTGTAGTATAATAAAATTAATACTACCAATTTTAAATTTCGAAATGCAAAGACATAGTTGAACCTAGAAATAAATAAAATATTTTTAAGTTTTAGACCCGGCATTTAAATAAAATCAATTGAAATGAGTGATTTTATTCATGTTTGTTTTATTTTTACATTTCTCATATCAAATCCCATTCTGATATAGTACTAGTAATCTGAATGTATAGTGAAAGAAACACCATAATATTTTGTATAAATTGATACTTCGTGTGCACCTTATATGAATATTTTAAAATTTGTATACTTATAAATATCGTCAGATTATATAAAGTGACAAAAATCGGTATTCTCGAGATTATAATTATATTGTAAGCAAACTAAGTTAAATGTATTTTGCTACTACTCTACTTAATTTAATATTATTTACAATACTACAAACACGTGTATATTTTACCAGCAATTATTTATGTTTCAAGACCACTGTATTCCAGATGACGCTATGTTTTTATCGAGTAATCTAAATAAACAACTATATATTATTGAAATAAAAACATATCCTTTTGAATATTTATATTATCTCGAGGATCTATACGAATTGATCACAAAACTGCATGGAACAGGCTTTAATAGAGATTTTACGTGCAAAACATATTTTTATAGAAGAGAAAATATGGAAGAAGAAACTCTAATAATATATGTATATCAATGTGCTTTTAGGTAAAATGAAAATTGAGTCAGGCCAGTAGTACGAGGTTTTTACATCAAACGGAGATTTTTTTTTACTATCGAAGCTCGGGATACATTCATATTTTATGGCGACTGAACATCTACTTGATTCGCCTTTTATGAATGGATTTCTCATTGATTTTTCTGGGTATTTACAAATCAAAGTCTTTGCCAATCTAGGCAGAAAGTTTAAGGTAAACAGTCATTATGTTTTGACCTTATCAAAAAAAATCAGATTCAAATAGTTGTATGCACCTATATCAACAAAATCGGAAAATTATTAAAGGTTTCACTATAGAAAACTTAGACTAAATTTTGTAGCTCTATGCTTTGTTTCGGATTGCTTTGAATATTTTCAGTGCAGTACAAGATATTTTTTAAAGGATAGACGCCACATTTATATTTCAATGTATTTTGGCTAATCTAATGCTAAATATACCTATACACTTTTATTTACATACAAGTAGGATTATTTAGATTAAAATTGTAAATATTCGATAAAAACGGATTCGATAGAGAGAAGCATATAAAATATGAAAGCGGTAGTGAGACAATTTTGCTGTACATTGGAACTAGCCTGTAAGGTTTGCTGTCCACTATTCTGTAACTTAAATCAATATAGCGAATATCATTGAGTATTCAAATTATAAAAAATCGCAGTAAAAAAATATTGATAGCTATAATTATGAGCAATAACGATTGCAGTTTAGTGGAAACTCTTGTCTTTATTATCTACATCCCATCACTTACAATATTTTACTGAAAATTATTTAAAAAGCAGTTTTATACAAACAAACATTAGACTAAACACTTAACCATGAAATTTTCTAAAAGGATCTTGGATGTACGAGAGATTAGAAGAAACTATGATCGGGTAGGTATTAACTTTTTAGACAGATTTATAATCTTCACAAAGGTCCAACTTTACACCCCTAATTAATTTCTGTGTGAACGTACACCGATTATTTGGATTATTTGCCTCTTTAGCTATTTTTGCATAATATCAGACTTTGCACAGACTTGTACATTCTTCTTCAATCAATTTTACATGCTGATAAATTATTTTTCCTTTCTGTTAAATTATTACAAATGCAGCATTGTCAGACTGTACGACTAAATTATCATATTTTCAGCATATTTTTAACATTTCATTAATTTATATAAACAGCTTTAGATAACTTAATACAAGCCCAGCACAACGTCAGTGAAGTAAAATTTAATTAAAAAGGTACTAAAATAATAATGTATAACACCCTTATTTTTTTATTAGTACAAAATCTTTAAGGACAGATTAGCGAAAACATTATTATCATATATGTGACGTAAGAATTTCAAAATATCTATAAACAGCAAAGTTATTATCATTTGTTTATTGTAGAATATCTCACTTAAATCATAGTAATATTTTACAATCCATTCAATTATTCATTGATAATATTCCATCCTGCTCATTCGCATAGTCTCTGTCGCACTTATGATGTAGGTACCCTAAGACAATAAAATGAAACAAAATAATAATTGACGTAGTTACTTACTTAATTAATTTTCTAAATTCTAACCTCTCCTTCATACTTCATCCGGGCCTAGGACCGGCAAAATTTACCTTTCTACAAGTAATTGAATACGAGGGTATGTAATTAGAAAGCAAACAAATATCAAAATAAAAGAAGGTATTCTGTACTAAAAGAAAATAGTAATTTTGGCGTATTTATTTATTTATTTATTTATTTATTCTTCATATACACAAAGTATATAAGCGGACTTAATGCCTGGGGCATTATCTACCAGTCTACCTTAGAGTGGTGCAGAGAGATAAGAAGTAGGTGTATTATATGATGTACCTAGTTTACGAAAAATTACTAATTATTAAATAATTGGTTATACTAAATATACATACTTACATAAATATATATTATGATAAAAATACATAAACGTAATACACACACAATAAATTCAAATATTTATTTAAATATATATAAATATATAATATATAAATATATAATATATATAAATATATATAATATATATATAATTACAACTAAAATGATGAGATGCGTAAAATTATAGACTTACTTAAACTGATACATGTAAATATACATATATACATGAACATATACACCCAGTTAAGATATCGACTTATGATACATTCAAGGAATCAGCCAACAAGAGTTCCCTTACTTTGGACTTGAATATGAATTTGGTTTTGGCCATTCTGATCTCGGGAGGAAGAGCATTCCATAGAAGAATAGATTGTACGGTGAAAGAGAATCAGCTGCTATTTACAATTATTATTTCACCATCACCATGTCAGCCTAGAGACGTCCACTGCTGGACATAGGCCTCCCTCAAGGTTCTCCACACATACCAATTTTGGGCCGCACGTATAAAATTATTATTTACGAAGGTAGTTAATTTTTACTTTACCTACAAGTATTTCCATTGTCCTTCGAAATGTCCACCACCATTGTCAATACACAGACGGGCATGGTTTATTAAATTGTTTTTTAACGAGAGAAGTACGCTTCTCTGACTTTTCACTGCGTCAAAAGCGTCCAATATGCGCTGTTTTAATTGTTCGACACTAACCGGCTCACTTTTGTACACAGTGGTGAGCATGGAGGCCAAGCTACAGGCCCGCCTCGACCGATCCACTGGCTTCCAAACTCTTCCCTGTACAAACGCACAGCTGCACTCGCGTGATGTGAACTGAAAAGCCATCGCGTTGGGCAAACGTAAACAAAATAATTTTTGCTGCCAAAAAAGGATCCGCTCGCTACCGCCATCAATTTAGCACTACGGCCGGCGCGGGCGCAGAGGGAAAGAGGGTGGCGAACTTCGAGTTTGTACGAATTTATCAATGGAGTAGTGCCGCGTAAAATTATTACTACAACATAGTATTTAGTTATGCATTTACCAATTATTACGTATTTTTGTGGACAGTTTTGGGACAGTTTTGAAACTAAGAGTAGGTGAGTATTGGGGGTGTCGGATCAGATGAGATCCAAGCCCCCCCAATACTCACTCTATTCGAATAGATGTCATTATTCATATTGGTATATTTTCTTGAAATGATGTCTAGTTGTTGTATACAGAGCGATAATTATTAACACTTTATTGTGAACACACTGCAATAAAGAGCAAATTGCAGCTCTAAGAAAAGTAGTATTTATTTAATTACTGTACTAATTATGAAATGAATATCGCAATGATATAAGTATTAAAGAACATTTACTGTGGTGACATACACCACAGAAATTATGTTGAGAATATATTATCAAAGTTATATAACATGCATTCATCAATTCATTATAGTATTGTTTCATTTAAGCATTCAATAGTTCACAGTAAGCACGAATTGTCTATTCGACACATTCCAAACCCGATGGATAAATGCGCGCAGATGCTCTCCAATGTCTTCTTATATAGAATTTCAAATATACATACATACCTGTTACAATCTAGCTAGTAGTTAAAATATTATTTCGACTTGTTAATGTTGTAGTGTTATAAATGATAAATTAAGTTTCGTATTTAACGATTGTTGTAGGTACATAGCATACGTATTAGTTTCATTTATAATTACAACACAACATGTATGAGTTCTTTCAATCGATAACAGATTAGCATATAATAAGTAACAATTACACTTATGACTCTCACTCACTCATATGTTGTGTGGATGTAATTCTACGATTGCTTTGCTGGTCCAATGATATAAATTAGTGTGTGTGTATGTGGAAACGAATGGTATCGGGTTCGATTCTCCGACTAGAGCAAAGTGTTATTTAGTTTTCCTGATAGTTAGTCCTTAGAAGCAGGATGGAGTCTGGAAAATTGTCTGATAAAAATGATATTAGGCTCGCCCCTGATACGTGGTGGTTACATAAAACATACTTAGTGAAATATACACACCTCTACGTCTTCGGAATACAGGCACGGGGACTATATAATATGTACCTATGTATGCAGAGTTTACACAACACAAAATATTGAAATAAAAACAAAACAGTTTCAATTAACTACCATTTATTAGCAAATTCTACACAATAGAAATAAAACCACGGATTACTGGTTTTTGTTTATTTACATCTTTTTATACAACTTATTTATAATTTCCTTTACACTTTTATAAATATCATCGTTAAATACACTCCCCACAATATGTTGAACACATACATTCGCAGTACAATCACACGGTGAATTTGTGAAATCTTCGGCATCGTATACTTGAATGCGTATTATTTTGCCTCGCGGGCCTTTCGAAGGTTTTTTTATATACTAATAGACGATATCATCTCCCCGTCTTTTATTATGGTTTTCATTGCTATTGCAGCTTCTAGGCGTCGTTTCTTCAAATTCAAATGGACGAAATTGTCGATCTCTTTCCAAATAATTCACCACTCGATTACGTAGAGTCTCTTCAACGGGGATAGGTGAGTATGAAGAATTCGTAATAAACACATCATTGGACTCCTGAAACAAATATAAATTCATTGTAAGATAATATATATATATATATATATATATATATATATATATATATATATATGTATAAATAATAATAAAAGGTTTAAATAAAATATTTTACTTACCGACACTATGCAGCAGGCGTGTAACTACGTACAAGTAATGTAAGTGATTTTTGTCAGCAATTTACAAATTAGGATATGCGTGACGTGATTCTACACCAATATAAACGCATGTGCAGCAAGCCTAGCCATCACTTCACTTCAGAAGACCTCAGTGCTCCTGAATTTCCTCATCAAGTTATTGTGAAACAAATTTGTAAGGACTCGAAATGTAAGTAACTTATTCTATTTACTCTATTCACTAATTTTATCTATTCACCCTATTCATTAATGTCATCTATTCACTCTATTCTCTTATCTCATCTATTCACTCTATTCATTAATTTAATCTATTCACTCATTCATCTATTCACTCTTTTCAATAATTACATCTATTCTCTCTATTCAGTTATTTCATATATTCATTATATTCGTTAGATTCATCTATTCATTCTATTCACTTATTTCATCTATTCTCTCTAATAATCTTATATATTAACTCTATCGGTAATTTCATCTATTCGTTCCATTCATAATTTTATTTTATTTGCTCTAGTTATCATCTGCTCAGTGTGTATTTTACTATATTCATTAGTTTAGAGTACTAAACGAAACAAATAATATATTTTCGTTAAGTTAAGTAGTACCTCATTTCATGTTTCGACAGTCAGACTCTTATACATCTATCTACCTACGGTATCTTTTATAACCACTATTTATAACTTTCGACTTATACATTGCTCTTTATCTTTTCAGGTCGACTCAAACTGCAAGCCACCTTTTCTCATCTGATGACGAAACCGAGCAGCAATAGCAGCAGTTGAAGAGATCGAAAACTTCAACAAAGTTATCGATTCCGGCGAAGAGAACGATGGAAGGTCAGGCATCAAACACCGACGAGAAAAAGAAGAAAAAGAAGACTACAATCAACCCAATCTCCACTTGCATGAAACCTACAGCGCATGAACTGTTTGGCAGTGACAGCGATGATGATCAGGAAGACGTCGGCAACATACAGGGTAAAAAATTACAGCCACTACTTTCATGCTACACTCGTCGTGTGGCGAATGGGTTGTCTAGGCAAAGTGACGATAAGAAGCCGGGAAGATACTATATAGAATTAAAAATATATGACTGTAGCGAAATCGAGCGCGTAGCACCCATTAATCGTTGGAGGCATGCGATTTTATCAGTTAAAAATCGCACTGATGATAGCACGCCTGCTTGGCAACATTTAAAAGAGTTTTTAAATAAAACTCGCCAGGAATTTAAGAACCGGCCTCTAGATTTTGTTAGTACTTATTATTAGTTCTATTCCAGTGTATTAATTTTATTTCTTTTAATTAAAATAATGGTAATTATTGTAATCGTTTCTAGATAAATATATATATATATATATATATATATATATATATATATATATATATATATATATATATATATATATATATATATATATATATATATAAACATGTAACCATATCATATTTTTGTTTTATTTTACAGTATCATCCTCGTCAACTCTTCAGAGGCAATACAATAATAATACAGAATTAATAAAATGTGATAAATGTCTAATTGAAATACCGATGAATAAAATCCGATATCATTTGAGAACGAATATGCATAAAAATAATAGTTTATTACGAACTGAATTTGAAAATATGTATATAATTGCAAGTGCTTTTAAAAAAAGAATTGTAACATATCGTTTAAATCCTGCACAAGGTGTTGACTATATCACTCCTGAAACATTCTTGTGTCAGAATAAAAGCGATATCCTGAAACTCTTGAATATGTCGTTAGTAAAAAATACATGTTTCAAGATAAATTTCGAATTATTTGCTTACTTTCTATTACTAAAAACGGGTAAACAACAATTAAAATCATTTAATACAAAGTATGAAATCGTTTGTAATAATACGAATATTAATGATATGTACACGAATGTAATTGAACGTATAAAAAGTAAAATGTCAGAATTTGAGCACAAAGAATCTGGTTGGTCCTATCACTCAGTAAGCCATCTCGAAATTAATGTTAATAAATATTGTCCGTTGAGAGGAGGCACTTATTTAGACTTACCATTAAAAGTGAAAAACACAAGAAGTTGTATTAATATACAAAATAATGACAATCATTGTTTTTTATGGAGCGTTGTAGCTGGTTTATATCCTAGCAAAATGAATGTATGTCGAATGAGTTCATATCCACATTATAGCTCTGTATTCAATATCGAGAATATGTCATTTCCCGTTACATTCCAAGATATAATTATTTTCGAAAGAAACTAAGATTACCCGAAAAAAATGCAAAAGTCGGTTTTAAAAATTATGAAAGGAAACAAAAGATCAATTACATAATTTATGCAGACTTTGAAAGCTTATTGTTAAATTGTGAAGAAAGAGTTTCTGAAAAAACGTACAATCTAAAAAAACATCAGCCATCGTGTTTTGGATATTATATATGTTGTTTGCACGATTCAAGTCAAAATAAGTATGTTACATATAGAGGCCCTGATTGTGTTGAAGTATTTATTGATAGATTAATAGAAGATGTGAAGAAAATATCTGTAATCCTATCAAATAAAAAACAAATGAAACCTTTGACAGAAAAAGATAAAATCAGATATAATAATGCCAGTATTTGTGACATTTGTGAAAAATTACTATTTGATGACAAAGTATGTGATCATGATCATATCTCAGGTAACTTTAGAGGAGCTGCCCATGCTCATTGTAATTTAATGTATAGAGTGTGCTCATTTATACCTATTATTTTCCACAATTTATCGAATTATGATTCCCACTTGTTTATTAAAGAATTAGTTAAATATGAGGGTCATATTAAAATCATACCTAAATCTAAAGAAAAGTATTTGACTATTACTAAATACATACATAATGAGAATGGTAAACATCCTATTCAAATAAAATTTATAGATTCATTTCAGTTTTTAAGCTCTAGTTTGGATTCTTTAAGCAAAAGCTTATCAGATGATGATTTTGTTCATTTGTCAATGGAATTTAGTAATAAAAACATACATTTACTAAGAAAAAAAGGTGTTTATCCATATGATTACATTGATTCTTGGGACAAGTATGAGATAAAAACACTGCCTCATAAAGAATGTTTCTATAATACAATGAAAATGGAGCACATTTCGGATATTGAATATCGACATGCAAAAACTGTGTGGAATACATATAATGTTAATACTATTGGCGAGTATACCGATTTATATATGAAATGTGATGTATAATATTATGCGACATATTCGAAAATTTTCGTAACATAAGCTTAAAATATTATAAATTAGACCCTGCATACTACATAACAGCGCCCAGTTTGAGCTGGGACGCTATGTTACTTTACACACATGTAGAGTTAGACTTAATCGATGACTTAGAAATATATCAAATGCTAGAAAAGGGCATACGCGGTGGTTTAGCACAGTGCAGTTTACGTCATGCAAAAGCTAATAACATATATTTGTCAGAATTTAATTATTCAAAACCTTCTAGTTATTTGATATATCTTGATTGTAATAATTTGTATGGTTACGCAATGACTAAAAAGATGCCTATTTCTGAGTTCAGATTTTTTAATCAAAAGGAGTTAAGTCGTTTTGATGTAATGAATGTATCAGATGATAGTAATTATGGCTTTATATTAGAAGTAGATCTTGAATACCCTGATAACATACATGATGATCATAGTGATTTACCTTTTGCACCAGAAAAAATTATACCCCCAGGAGGAAAGAACGCTAAGCTTATCGCTAATTTATATGACAAATTTAACTATGTAATTCATTATACTCATTTAAAAGAGTGCTTGAAACGTGGACTTATTCTAAGAAAAATCCATCGTATTCTCACATTTAAGCAAGAAGAATATTTAAAAAAATATATTGATCTAAATACTAGACTACGTCAAGCATCTAAAACTACATTTGAGAAAGACTTTTTTAAACTACTGAATAATTCTATTTTTGGTAAAACTATAGAAAATAAACGTAAACAGGTAGATATTAAACTAGTAACAAAATGGAGAGATACTGGCAACACTACAAATAAACAACTTGGTGCTGAAAAACTAATTTGTAAACCTAATTTAAAAAGTGTATCCATATTTTCTGAAAACTTTGTAGCTATTCAGCTAAAACCTGAAAAAATTGTGCTTGACAAACCAATATATATTGGTTTCACTGTTTTGGAATATGCAAAACTGCATCTTTATCAGTATCATTATAAAATGAAAGAAACATATATGAATAATATAAAGCTTTGTTACACAGACACTGATAGCCTACTTTACTTAATTTACACGAAAGATATTTACCAAGATATCAAAAATAATTTAAAAGATTTTGATACAAGTAATTTTGATTTAAATAACCCTTATTTAATACCACAAGTAAATGCAAAAATACCTGGGCTTTTTAAAGATGAACTAGGTGGGGATATAATAAATGAGTTTACTGGCTTACGAGCAAAACTGTACTGTTTGATAGCCTCTAAAGTTCAAATTAAAAAAGCAAAAGGTATACCAAACTCGGTAACAAAAAGACTTAATATATCACATTATAATAGGACATTATTTAATAATGAAACTAAAGTGTGTAAAATGAACTTAATTAGATCAATTAAACATGAGCTGTTTTCACAACAAGTAAGCAAACAGGTAATGAACAGAAATGATGATAAAAGATATATTCTCCCAAATCAGGTTGAAACATTGCCCTGGGGTCACTATGAAGTTTTGTTGTAATTATTAGAATATAAGTTAGCATTATTTGTATTAAATATATAAATAAACACATATTAATTTATCTGTGCATTTTTTATTTAATAACCACCTCAGAAGATAAACTGTATCCTTATATAAACACAGTCACTACTATCTTTCTCACATTTCACAATGAAGTTCGTTAAGCAACTCCAGACTTTACAGGTTAATAATATCAAATTAGAGGATCAGTCAAATGTTAAAGTGAAGCATAGTGTACTCTTACCTTATACTATCAGGTGTATAATATGCGGCCCGTCTAATTGTGGGAAGATTAACATAATGCTGAACTTAATATTACATGAAAATGGTCTCAAATTTCAAAACATTTATTTATACTCGAAGACAACATTCCAACTGAAATACTGCTTTTTAAAAAAAGTTATGAATAGTATAGACGGTGCCAATTTTTTTATTTACAATGATAATAAGAATGTAATACATCCTAATGATGCCTTAAAAAATTCCATAATGATTTTTGATGATGTCGCTTGCGAAAACCAAATAAATATTCGTAATTATTTCGCAATGGGGCGACACAAACAAATCGATTGTTTTTATTTATCACAAACGTACTCCAAAATACCAACGCAACTTATACGTGATAATGTTAATCTTTTAATTATTTTAAAGCAAGACGATGTAAACCTAAAACATATATACAATGAACATGTAAATACGGATATGGAATGGTTTCAATTTAAAAAAAACTTTGTTCTACAGTATGGCAAGACCGGTTCGACTTTTTATTAATAAATAAAGACTGTGCACTTAATGAAGGTAGATACAGACTAGGCTTTGACGTATTTATATACTTATAGACATATATATGGCCAGTGTTATAGAAAAGAAACATCATTAGAAATCTAGATTTTGTAAACAGTGGTTGGAATTAATTTATAACGATTATGGATATTAATATTAAAGAGCAATTGGTAAATTCTATAGAAAGTATAAAGAATAAAGTAAAAATACTACAAAACGAAGAAGATGCAACTAGTTTGAAATTAAAGAAGGTTTTCAAACCAATAACTGATTCTTTGGAAACATTAACTAGCGTAAAAGATCCTGCGCAACCTACATTTAACATGTCTAAATGCAACAAGGATGAGATGGGAAGATGTAGCTCATCCCTGGATTATGAGAGCTTTAAAGAATTTATAGGAAATCGATCAGATAATGACATGGAATCATATAATTGTATAAATGACAATCAAGAAAATGAAACGTTAATGTCTCTTAATAAACAGGATATGATAGAAATTTATGACAACATTAATATACCATTTGGGATACGACGTGAAAACGAAAATCTTATGATGGGGAATTCTCAAGTAACATTTTCTTTTACAAATAAAGGTCAACGTTCATCAAAATCAATTATAGTCACAATAAATGACAAACATTATGAATTAACTCCTGGTCTAAAAGAGCTTTTGCTGCGCAATAAACCCGATCTCAATCTTGTTACTGAAATGGATAAAACTATCTATAAAAATATGCTTATCAGCACGAATGCACACAAACGAGATTTTAGTCCTAACGGTCAAATAAAAGGTGATAAAGGTTTAAAATATCGAGAAATTATTAAGCCTTTATTGTCGCAACTAAATAATACTCAAGTAGTAAAACCAAAAACCGGTGGCTCTTTGCCAAATCTGAAGGCATATAAGAGGAATACAGATTATGTTTACTGGGATGACGCAAATGAACTAATCGATAGATTAAGACTATTAATTGTTTCAAAACATGCAGGTAATACGAATCATGATAATTAAATCTTATCTATTATAGAAGAGTTAAAAGAAGCTGGTATTATAAAAGAATAAAATGGTTTGCATAACAATATATACTTAGTTATGTAAAGAGTATCGATCATGAACGGTCATGGTGATATTGATTACAATCAAACAAAAAGAGTATCAACATCTCTTATTGAAATAAATTCTAACAATATTGAGAGTATAGATACTGTAATCAAAGCTAAATATGCTAAAGAACTTATTAAAATTGAAAATGAAATATTATTAACAGGCATTAAATTAAAACGATTAAACAACTTAATTGCAAGTTTAAATGAAAGAATAAAAGACAGAAAAAAATACAGCTCTAAAAGAAATTGCAGGAAAGCTGAGCAAACATTATGAGCAAATTAGACGTAATAAATGAAATTCATAAAAACGCTAGAGTTAATTTTCCAAGAAGAAAGGTAATACTCAAAGATATTGATGATCTTTGGCAAGCAGATTTAATGGATATGCAAGCAATAGCAAAAGTAAACGCATGCCATCAATATATATTGGTGATAATAGATGCTTTTTCTAAATATGCATGGGCAATTCCGCTAAAACAAAAAAATAAGCATCAAGTGACGAAAGCATTTCAAACTTTAATTAAAAATGGACGTGTACCAAAAAATGTGCAGAGCGATCATGGGAAGGAGTTTTATAATGATTGTTTTCAAAATATTGTAAAAAAGCATAACATCAATCATTATTCTACATATTCTACGAAAAAGGCTTCGATCGTTGAAAGATTTATTCGAACTTTAAAGAACAAACTATATAAGGCATTCAGTATCAATGGAAATTATAAATGGTTTAATGGTACATTGGACAAAACGTTACATTTATACAATAATACTGTTCATAGAACTGTAGGACAAACCCCAGCTTCAATAAATCATACAAATAAAAGCAATATATTACAAAGACACATTGACTTAGCTCAGTTTAGAAAAATAAAGTGCAAAAGATTTCGCATTGGAGATTATGTGAGAATAAGTAAATACAAAGCCTGTTTCGATAAAAGTTACTATCCTAACTGGTCGACAGAAATATTTAGGATTAAAAAATACAAGACACAAATCCACCAACTTACTTAATTGAAGATAGCAGATGTCGACCTATACTAGGCGCATTTTATGCGCAAGAACTTCAAAAGACGTCTTATCCTGATGTATACCTCGTTGAAAAAGTTTTAAAACGAAAAGGATGTCAAGTTTATGTTAAATGGCTGGGTCTTCCGATGAGTGAAAATAGTTGGATCGATAAATCAAATGTATTATAAATTTCATAAAGTATATTTAAGCAATTAATCATGCTTTATTATTCATTTTAGTGTGGTTCTTAAAGCAACAAACACTTATATTATATAGAAAATAATACATATTATTATAGCAATGAAGAAAATACGAACTGCCTGTAAGAGTGACAAAACAACAAATTCTTTTGCATCTAGCAAACGTAAGAAACTAACGTCTGGACTTGGTTTAAAGAAAACATTAAAAAATGTTGTTTCTCATACCAAGAAACACATAAAAAAATTAAAACCTGCTTGTAAAAAAGCACTGATGAACATAGCATACACAACAGCTCAAGAATTTGCATCAGATTCATCTATAAAACTACCCAGAATTATACCAGTACCCAAAACTGGAGGATTTCTTCCATTAGTACCCATATTTGCTGGCTTATCTGCTGCTGGAAGTTTGGTCGGCGGTGCTGCAGGGATTGCAAAGGCTATAAATGAATTTAAAACAGCCAAGAAGCAATTGCAGGAATCACAACGTCACAACAAACAAATGGAAGCATTAATCATAGGAAAAGGATTACAACTTAAGCCTTACAAAGAAGGTTTCGGCATTTATATTACGAAGAAAAAAAACTAATTTCTCGGCTACCTAAAAGAGCATTAACTAATATTGATATAATTAAGCATTCAACTAACATTCCATTTTTTCGAGGTGTATATATGAGGGATGAATTACCAGCTAAACCATTCCCAAAAGAATGTGGAGTGATTAATCTCGATTCTTCTAAAAACTCTGGTACTCATTGGGTAGCCTGTGGTAAAAATAATGAGCATATCGAATATTTTGATAGCTATGGAAACTTAAAACCACCGAAAGAATTAATAAAATATTTAGGAAAAAGTATTCGATATAATTATGATAATGTACAACAAGATCACTTGTATAATTGTGGACACTTGTGTATAAAATTTCTTTACTCATTTTGGAAAACAAATAAAATATGAACTTAATTAACTGTGTGCTTTATTAATCGTTATAAAGAAAACCCAAATTTTTTTATAGTGATATAAATGATTCATTCACGATGTTTTATGTGCATTCTTTGAAAGTTGGTGATGAAAGATACATGTGGAGTCTGTTTACTTGCACAAACAAATATTTAGTAACTAGTTAAGGAAGATTATCATGTTTATCTACAATAAAACACGCTCTGTCAGAGGAAAAACGAACATTTCTGTTCCCATATCCAAAGAAAACAGACGTGTCAGTGTAATAAAAGTTAAAAGTATTTCCAAAGAAAATAAGAAATTTCTTCAAAATCTTGGATTTAAAGTTTAACATGCTTCAAATCACCGATAACCCGCAACACGATAACTCTATTGAGAGTTATGAGATCCATAGTTATAATCCATATAATAATAGCTTCAAAGTAAATGATGAAATCAGAATTCCTATACAACAACAAGATTTATATTTGTTTCCATCCGGTAGCTCCGTTTATGTAGAAGGTTGTGTAAATGTATTTACGAAAGACTCTTCAGGAAAAATATTGAAAAAAGATATTAATTTTGTTAACAATCCCATATCATATCTGTTCCAAGATATAAGGTATGAATTAAACGGTGTTGAAATAGATCGTATTAAGAATGCTGGTATAACAACAACGCTGAAATCATATATCTCTATGAATGAAGGTGAAAGTAAAGCAGCAACAGTTTGGGGTGGAACCTAAATGGTTCGAAATTGAAAAATGGTAATTTCAGTATTATCATTCCATTGAACAAAATACTAGGATTTGCAGAAGATTATAACAAAGTAATCATAAACTGTAGACATGAACTTATTTTGCAACGAAGCAGCTCTGCATTGAGCTGTGTGCTTATGGATAAAGTCGATAACATAGAACTAGATATACATAAAATACAATGGCGTATGCCACATATAAAAGTTTCTGATCGTAATAAATTGTTATTGCTTAAGAGTTTGGAGAGAGATCGTTCTATACAGATGGCTTTTAGAAATTGGGATTTATACGAATATCCATTATTACCCCTAACAACAAAGCATTCCTGGTCGATTAAGACTACTTCTCAACTAGAGAAACCAAGGCATGTAATAATTGGTCTGCAAACTAATAGAAAAAATGATCATACTAAAAGTTCTTCCAAATTCGATCATTGTAATATAACTAATGTTAAATTATTTTTAAATTCGCAATATTATCCGTATGATTCACTTAACCTTAACTTCAATGACAGTAAATACAGTATATTATACGAGATGTATGCTTATTTCCGTCAGTCATATTATAACCTGGGTACTGATCCGTTGCTTGACTTAAAACAATTCAAAGAAATAGCGCCACTTTTTGTGATCGATTGCTCAAGGCAAAACGATTCACTTAAAACTGGACCAGTTGATGTGCGGCTGGAATTAGAATGTTCCAAAGATTTTCCTGAAAATACATCTGCTTATTGTCTAATTATAAACGATCGCCTTTTCGAATACAAGCCATTAACCAATATCGTAAGGAAATTATCATGAATGTTATTGTAGATGTACAAGGATATAAAAGCGATCAAAATGAGTTTATTCCTAAAGAAATAGCAGTAATGTGTAATGGACGTATGCAAGTATTACTGATAAAGCCACCATTTCCGTTTTATGATTTATCAAAACAAGAACGTTTGCAAGTAATCTGGACTGAAAGAAACAGAGGAATACGCTGGCATGAAGGCTCAGTGCCATATTTCAACTATAAAACACACTTAGTAGATCTTTTAAAAGATAAGAATATGTTTACAAAAGGAGATGAAAAAGTTAAGTGGTTGAAAGACATTTTTGATGGTAATAATGTATATAATTTTTGATGGTAATAATGTATATAATTTAGAAAGTAAAAATTGCCCAAGTTTATTAACATTATATAAAAAATATTCAAATTCATCTGATATTATGAGTTGTGTAAATCATAACAATATATGTGCCTTAAAAAATGTATTCTGTTTGAATAAGTGGTGGGTAGAAAATAATGTATTTTTAATTTAATCATTGCAAATGAATTGTATATCATATGCACTAGCTTCTGTGTTTTATTTTCCATCAATAGTGAAACCCCTCTACTATAATTTCGATAGCAATAATGTGGTACTCATTAAAGATTAGTTTTAAAATGAACTGTTGCAGAACTGTATCATACTAACAGCTCTGCAACGGATTCGAATGGTTTCTTGGTTTCAATCAGATGGAACAGACCGTTCGATACGTATTGACAGAATATTTAAGGAACAAGGATAAATGATTACCTATAACACTTAATTAGCATCATTATCATTCACAATGATGAAAGAACTTCATTCTATAAGTTACTAATGACGTGACGATCCCAATGACTTGCATTTTCTTGATTTCTGCTGGTAAGCGTACCTCATTTTAATAATGACATCAATCCCAATATGAATAATGACATCTATTCGAATAGAGTGAGTATTGGGGGGCTCGGATCTCATCTGATCCGAGACCCACAATACTCACCTACTACTAAGTATTTTTATTTTTTACATACACAAATATGATTAGTTAAAGATGCTTAGAGCCTCATTAAATTTTTGTACACATATTATTATACCGTATAAATTGCAGGCATAAAGAAAGCAGGCACGTAAAATAACCAGATTTCATATTTAACAGCAGAACACCACACGACTGGTCCACACAAAATTGGACTTTGTGGTAAAAGTGAAATCAACATTTTTGAAAATAATCATTTCTCTTTGTACACGAAATTCATTCATGAATAGAATGAGATTAAAAGCTCACGTGCTGTATAAATATGCATATATTTTTTCGTAGCATAATATCTCATAGGTATTAGTACCTTACTTTGTCTGAAGGATTTTTCTAAGCATTATGTTGCATATTATATTCAAGCCACATTGCTGAAAATAAAGATAAACAAGGCTTGTTCCTTTTTGCCCAAAAACCCTTCATATATATTGTGTTTTTTGCTTCGTGTAATCGAACCTAATTCAGGTTTAGCATCAATCATGGTCTGGAAAGTATAAAAGGTAAAATATTTAAGGTTGTTAAGTATTATGGTGAAACAGCGGAAAGCCGGGGCAAATAATAAATGTATTCGAAGTAATGTTGGAAGAATTAAATTCAATTGAAATCGTTTTGTCAACAAATAAATATATTTATCTGATAAGAATTAAATCCTGGAGCTGATTTTAATTTCAATTTTCTTACGCATAAGAGGACATATCTTTATGTGATAATTTCTTTATTAGTTTGATATTGTAATAAGTTGTTTCATTCAGCATATGAATTTTGTGACGGTTATGTTACAATTTAGTGGACAGCTAGCCCAAAATAAACAACCCTGTAAAGAGAAATCGTCTTATTTGTAAGTAATCGTCCCTCTCATAGACCAATTTTAATAAAGAGATGCTCTTTATAGTATTTTTAAAATGTTTTTCATTTTACAAAATTTTTGCTGAATAAAATTTACCAGGGGCGTTATTTTTCTGAAGGTGCTTTGATATAAATTATAAAAACCAGCAAAAATATTTTAATAATCGGCAATGCATCATAGAATTGAATTCTTCTAGTAGTGTGTACAGTTAACCACAAAAATGTGTGAAGGTTATCTGTTGTGTTTGTATAACTGTATTATTTAAGTAGGTATAATTATAATTTATATTAAAATTATAATTACTTATTTACAGCTGCAAAGTATAATTATGATGTATGTCATTTAAAATTATAGTACTCTAGGGGTGGTGACACTTGTATTCTATGCCGTGTGGTTGACGGCATAGAATACAAGTGTCACCACCCCGTGTCTGCCCGTGGGTGTCGTAAGAGGCGACTAAGGGATAACACGATGTCAATACCATCTTTGCGTAGAGACGGAAAACTCGACATCAAACCCTATACGACTGCCTCGTTGGTCTCGCGGCATAAATGTGCGCGTGGGATCGGGAGGTCCCGGGTTCGATTCCTGGGTCGGGCAGTGTTACTGGGTTTTTCTGTCACGAAATTCTCAGTAGCAGCACGGAGTCTAAAAATGTGCCCGGTACGGCAATAGGCTCGCCCCTTATTACGTGGGACTAAAGTATATCTGGCGAAAAGTGGGTGTAGAAATACACCTCTGCCTACCCCTTCGGGGATAAAAGGCGTGACGTTATGTATGTATATATGTACTCTTTAAAATATTGCAGTCAAACTGTAAGTTAAGAATATCATTAGAATTTAAAATATTCGGAATTTATAGTACTGGATTTGGGAACATAGATGATTTGTAGTTATTTTTGTATAGAAAAGATATATTAACTTTTTAATCACATCCCTATAATCTTGGATATATCTTATCTATATAATGGATAAAACTTTTTTATTATTCCCATTTAGAGTTAACATGTACTCTTTTAAATGCTATCGTGTGAAGTATAAATTATTCGGACACGAATGATAATTATGAATTGAAAGGAATAAGAATTATATAACTATTGTTCAAACATGAACATGACATTCTTGGCATTCCAACACACATCCAACTTATCACCGAGGAAGATGCGTGATATTTTAAGATCATCTAATTTATCACGTACGGCGGTTGGCTCAAACATGCTGCATCGGCACAATCCACCGACGGCACACAACTAAATACGTGTATATGTGTACATAGAATATGTTTAGTATATAAGATTATAGTTTTAAGAAATAAACCAGTCATTAGCTCACTCCCGGCTTTGACTCATACCCTACCCCTCACCTCTCACTGCGGCCAAGACACCCTTAGCCGTCACCATGATCGGTCTTGTGAGTCTGCTCGACCGGCAGTGAGAAAACCCACTTCACTACACCCTAATCCTACCCACTTTCCGTCTGTCGCCTTAGGTCTCCCGGCGACAGATATCCCTGCCTAGGGATCCCAGGGACTGCTAGGGAACTAGGGATAAGGGTTGTATACGCGACAGTCTGTGTGACCACAGTGTACACGGCCTCGCTATACACTATACCTAACAGGGCTAGGGTAGACTAGGGAGTTAGGTTAGAGTTAGATCTAAAATAGGGATAGGTATATCATAAGATAGGTTAGGCTAGATATAGGAACCAGTAGGCTTAAATTAGGATAAGTCTAGGTTTAGGTACGTGCAAGCTTAGGGCTATACTTAAGAGCTATCGAAGGTGAGGCCCTAACTTGTACAACTATAATTAAGATTTAAGTATAATTTGTACATTATTATAATTTGATATTATTTATTCTTTGTACATTATTGAGCGTATTTATTTCTCCAGACGCAGCTTACTGAAATGTGGGTATATACAATATACAATAGGTACAATGTTCTCAGAATTTACGACCATGTCGTAACAGAAGTTCAAGCGGTCTCGATAAATCTTCAAAGAATATATAGCTCGGATATCCTTGTAAAGAGAAAAGTGGAGACTTGAGTATTTGGTACATTTCTTACAAAAGACCCATAGTATAGACATAAAAACGTAGGTTCTGAACAAGAAGTAATCCAAGATATTCTTGTATTACTTTCTTTAACTTTTGCACGTATCGTATTTGATATAGAAAATACTGCCGATATTATAATAATAGTAAATTTATGTTGCGTTTAAAAAAAACCAAGAACCCTGGTTGATTCATAGTGCACATTTACAAAATAAACAGAAGCTTAAATCTTCATTACTATACTATGTCATGGGCTTGCGAGTAAAAGAGATTTGAGTTAGATATCTTAGGGAAAGCTTTGAATAAAGTAATCACCGCCTGGTATGCAACAGTAGAAAAAAAAATGTAGATTTAGTTCCTAAATAAATTTAATTTATGAATATGTAATATTCGACTTAAGTTTACATTAAACCAATTCGACCTTCAAGCACAGTATATAAAAATTGATTATGATATGAGACATACTTTACGTTTTATAGAGAAATGTCTGCAATCTGAGGCACAAGGCACGTTATATAACTCCGCAAGAGATTGAGTGTAATATATAAATGTTGTTCATTCCAATACAGGAAAAAATCTTGACAGTTGAGGCGCGCTAGTAACATCTTACGATAAAAACAAACATCAAAGATATGTAACCTTATCTTTGCATTTTGGAACTGATTAATCAATTTTACATCGTCACTTGAACTGTGGCACTGAATATAATACGTGCACTTTTATATTTATGAGGGAGATATTGCCGCGAAACGTCTCTATAAATTCTAGTGTCCTTGACCGCGACCTTGTACCCCAAGCTTCGCCTTCATTTCCATTCATATATCTTACATACGATTTGGAAATAACCAACAACATTGGGTTTTGGGAACATTAATATTAAACTGACATACATAGAAACTGTCTTGTCTCCTATTTTTATAGCTATCCAAGATTTTTAATAAAGTTTCTAAATATTAGCGAATATTCAATCTAGAGGTATAATTAGTGCCTAAAACTAAGTCGTTGGAAGCGCGTTTTCATTGTCAAAAACTACGAGAAAGATTTCTTTGGTCTTTGGAAAGAAATCTGAATGGAATCTGTTGTTCAAATCAGTTCTTTTAGGTAATATTATTAAAATAGGTAATATTTATTACTTAATAAAAAGAAAATCTTTTGTAAAAATATACGATATTCTGCGATTCATTTCTTCTAGTGAACTTAATTAATCGATTACAAAATGGATGCTTTTCACTGAGCTAACACTTATTATTTTTTGTTCTGTATACATGCAGTTTCATATTTTATTGTGATGTTTTAAATAAACATTAATTTTAAGTTCTTTTTGTGACTGTTTTATAATGAGTTCAGTTGCGTCGGAGCTACGATTTATTCATTGGTCGTAATAATAAGCTGGAAATTCCTCTACATTTAAATAATAACAATTACAAAATTAAAACATGAAAACATTTTGCTGTTAATTTATATTACTTTTTAAGAGTTGATCGAAGAATTGAATCGCATAATGTTTATAGTTAATATTTTAAGATGGGTATATTTTATCTAAATCTTAGTTTCTGAGCAATGAAAAGCGTCGTGACCACCTCGAAATAATGTAGGTATTAGAAACTAAACCCCATATCAATGTCCACTTTAAATTCTTCATTATATCACCGTATAGCCATATTTATACTAGTATGTAAAGTGGAATACAATTAAATTAAAGACTATTAGTGGAATTTCTTTTAATATAAATATATTATATGAAATCGCTGAAGGCATGAACTTATAGGTATTATAAAGATATAATAGACAAATGTAAAAATTGTAATGCGTGTACTTAATGTGATGAAATAAGTCAATAAATGTGTTTTATAAAACTATTGTTTTATTTTAAATTATAATTTCTTCGGTGTACAGTATAAAAATACAGCAATACGGTAATTGAAATTCCTTTAAACTTTTATCATAGTGAATACAAAAAATCTTCAATGTTAACTTAAGTATTAAACCTATTTGTTCCAAGGAAGCTGAACGGTTTTAGGTACCTTCTATTATGAATAGTTTTTATATCACTGGAGAATTGGCAACATGGAAACTGGCAACATCCGAAAGATATGTCTCCATTGCATAATAGTGTTGAATATGAGTGTCGCCACCTGCCAATATTGCACTGACACATAATCAATTCACTTGCTGCTAAGCGATAAGGTGTTAGAGGTGAATCTTTTACTTTGAAATGTAATGTAAGAATGTAACCTCACCTCCCTACCAGTTCCGTAAAAATTACCTGGCACATAAAATCACATAACACGCTTCATATATGTTATTCTTCTCGCAAGATGAGATACAGCCTTTTCAGAAGTGGTGAGACTAACTCTAAATATAATATAGTCAAAATATCCAGTCCAGTCAAGTTTGTCTTTTGCCGTAATTCAGTCAAAATTTCGCTTAGCATTTCAGCTTAAAATTTGAACGTTTTGAATACAATTATACCCATTAAAATGTCGAAATTTCTATCTCATAACAACTGTTCAAATTTCTAAAACAAAAACACAACAATAATTGTAATAGAACACAAACGCAATTTCATCATGTTGTTTGTCAGCAATTCCCTCTTTATCTCCTGTTATTATTGTTCGTCTTGCAATTCTCAGTCCAAACACTGGAAGGTCACAAGACAAATAAAAGCCGACGCCCAGGGGACTGTGATGGACAGGGGACTGGATGGGAATAAGTAAACGACAGCAGCTGTTGACATTAATTTCATTTAAAGTTGATAAAACAGTTATGAGTTAAGTTGGTTAATTAATTATCGTTAAGTTTGCTGAGAATGGATTTTATGTTTGTGATGTTTATGAACTGTATTATATTGGACTGATTTGTTTAAAATTAGTCACAAGTATATTTTGGCCCTGGGGAATAACAAAATTATACCATATCCGTGAATAATTTTTACGAAAACAAGTTTGTTACGACATAGCATAAAAGCGTTCACTTTTTGAATATTTAATATTAGAAATTATGAGGAGCCCATGGTAAAGTAATGGCTGTAGAATCTATCGATTCGCTTTAAGTGCGTTCATCATCGTTTTCTTTATTGATGAGTACCCTGTGACCGGCTATAAGCATAATATTATCACATAAAATTTCAGACTGCCTCCGTGGTCCAGTGGACAGCGTATGCGACTGCTGATCGGAGGTCCCGGGTTCGATTCCCGGGTCGGGCAAAAGTGTTACTAGGTTTTTCCGAATACTCAGTAGCAGCCCGGAGGCTGGTGATGTGCCCGGTAATAGCAATAGGCTCGCACCCTTTTACGTGGGACTTAAAAATTCATGGCGAAATGTGGTTGTAATATTTACACCTCTGCCTACCCCTTCGGCGATACAGGCGTGAGACTATAAAAAAAAATATTAATTTCGACGTCCTATACCAGTGATTCTGCAGAACGTTAATATTCCGTCAAAACTGGATTTGATTTGAAACTATACCTTGGAGTACTAGTCAAAAGTCCTGCAATCAACCCAGATAACAACTATGCCTTAATTGTAATCACGATGTATACTTTAATATACAGAATCTCATACGTTACAGCTGTAACTCCTGTGTAATAACTTATACCTATACCTAAGTATACCTAGGTACGTGTGCTTAAGTAAATAACATTATACAGCATTTCGAAATTTAAAAATATTTGGATGTGGAAGATACTGTCTCTAACTAAATAACATAGCAACAGTTTCATATTCGATAGAAAATCAAACTTCGATTTTTCATTCTTCATAAATAGCTAAACAGAACCTTTATAGTTTTTCTTTGTTATTTTGCAGTTTATCGATGAAAAAATACGTCTAGTAAATTGTTGCTTATACTTATATTGGTACTAAATACGAGGAAAGTCGTTGTACTGTTAGCTACATAGTCCAAATGCGAATTGTTTTATTCACCGTTTTGTTTGAGTTGCACCTGTTAAGTAGATTTCCAAGATACATAGGGGTATACAATACTGTTACGAGCTGGGGTTCGACGATAAATTATAACTCACTATGCCACTTAAACTGAACTTTATTTATACACAAACACTGTACACACTTATTTCACACTTAATTCCCACACTAATAAAACACCACTAAGCACTTCCGAATTACTTTCCTTCGCTTCGATATTGAATTGTTACTGTGTCCGGTCCGTTCGCTTGCGCTCCATTTATACTGGCCGGATAACATCACTAGAGCATTCTAGATGCTTCTACAAAACTGTCGAAATAATCTCGAACAGTCGATTACTCGATACAGCAACGCCATCTAGTACAGAGTAGCTGAATTACCTTTAAACCACCGATACATTCAATCTCTTCTAGTAGTATTCACCGATAGATGGCGTAACACTGCCCCCCTCTTAAACGTGTTCGTCTCGAACATCGTTGGACCCATGTTCATCCTGGTAATTATGCGATATGGCCCGTCCCATCTGGCTTGTAACTTAGGCGATTTTCCTTTGCTTCGTACTGGGTTATGAAGCCACACCAATGATCCCTCATCGAAGCCTTTGTTGTTTGCCTTCCGGTCGTAGCGAGTCTTCATCTTTTCAGACATCTGTTGTCCTGACTCCCTGATGTGCTCGTATATGTCGTTCATCTTGTTGCGTAGCTCGGTCGCGTAATCCGTTATATTGCGTGGAGATTCTGGCGGAATACCGGTGATTAAGTCTGCTGGTAAACGTAATTCTCTGCCGAAATTGGCAAAAGCTGGTGTTACTCCTGTGGTTTCGTGGACCGCACTGCAATATGACAGAAGTAATGGTTGGATGTGCTTGTCCCAATCTCTTTGTTTGCTCTCCACGACCTTCGCCAGATACCTTTCCAGTGATTGGTTAAATCGCTCAACCATGCCATCTGATTGCAGGTGATAAGCCGTGGTCCTGGTTTTATGTGCACCCATCACGCGACAAGTCTCCTTGAACACCTCGGATTCGAAGTTCCGGCCTTGATCGCTGTGGATTTCCAAGGGTACCCCGAATCGACAAAAGACTTCATGCACCAGCTTGTCGGCCACTGTGGTAGCTTCTTGATTTGGGATTGCAAACACTTCAGGCCACTTCGTGAAGTAATCCATCACAACCAAGAAGTATTTGTTTCCATCCTGGCTCTCGGGAAACGGCCCAGCGACATCCAAGGCTATGCGCTCCCATGGGGCTCCCACTTTGTACACCTTTAATGCACCTCTGCTTCGAGTATGTGGCCCCTTGACTGCCGCACAACTTGTGCATTTGCGGCACCAATCCTCGACGTCATCCCGACAGTGGAGCCAATAAAACCGCTCCCGGATCTTAGTAAGGGTCTTCTTAACTCCCATGTGACCTCCCGAAGCACCATTGTGATAGAGCTGCAAGACTTCCGGCACCTTAGTTTTAGGCACTACCATTTGCAAATGGCACTGGTTACCGCGAGCGTTTTCCCATTTGCGGCACAGAACTCCATCCTGGACGACCAAGCTTTCCCACTGTGCCCAATAACTCTTGGTGATAGGGCTCATTGCTGCGATATCACTCCATTTGGGCCTAGGAGCGTCTGATTTCTTCCATTTGAGAAACGGCTGTATGTCCTTGTCGTCTTGCTGAGCACTCTGCAAAGCTTATTTCCATTCGTCGCTCAGGTCTGTCTTCAACATCCTCACTAATGCTGCCTGCTTTGCTTCCTGTCGGGTACAGTGCTTGCACTGGTCGGGACACGGCCTACGCGATAGGGCATCTGCGTTACCATGGGACTTACCGCTGCGATGTTGTATTACAAAATCAAACTCTTGCAGTAGTTCAATCCATCTGGCTACTTGTCCTTCTGGGTCCTTAAATTGAAGTAGCCATTTCAGCGGAGCACGATAAACGTGTTCAAGGTGCGCGTCACCGTATCTCGCCTCCAGCGCCTCCAGGAGCTTTTCGTAGGTGACGTCTTGCCCGAGTGCCTCCAACACTGTCAAGGCCCGGTCGCGAAGGCCCAAGGTTAGGGCGGTTAATGCCTGTTCTTTGGTCCACCCATTCGATCGCATCACAGCCTCGAACTGGATCTTGTATGCAGACCATGATGACGAGCCATCAAATGGTGGAACCTTAAATCCACGAGGTGAGGGCGCTTCAGCCGCTGGTGTTACTTCGAGCCCACGCAATTTCTTCTCCACTTCAGCAACACAGGTCTCGTGGTGGTCATGTACACGCTTCTCTATAGAGGCGACGCGAGTCTCAAGCTTGTCGTGCACGAGCATCTCTACGTCGCTGATACGGGCCTCGTGCTGCTGAAGTTCCTCCTTGACCGCCTTCAAGTCCTTCCCCACTGCGGCGCTGAGGTCTTTCATCAGCACCAGCTGTTCCTCCAGACGGCGGGCGTGCTCCTCCTTGTCGCGCTGCAGCTGTTCCTCTAGGCGGCGCGCGTGCTCCTCTTGACGGCGAGCCTGCTCCTCTTGACGGCGGTCCTGCTCCTCTTGACGGCGGGCCTGCTCTTCCTTGTCGCGCTGCAGCTGTACCTCTAGGTGGCGCGCATGCTCCTCTTGACGGCGAGCCTGCTCCTCTTGACGGCGGTCCTGCACCTCTTGACGGCGGGCGTGCTCCTCCTTGTCGCGCTGTAGCTGTTCCTCTAGGCAGCGCGCGTGCTCCTCTTGACGGCGAGCCTGTTCCTGTTGACGGCGGTCCTGCTCTTCTTGACGGCGGGCCTGCTCCTCCTTGTCGCGCTGTCGCTGTTCTTCCATGCGGCGAGCGTGCTCCAGCATGAACGCCATCAGAGCCGCGATGTCGGGCACCGCCATGGAGTGTGCGCTTGCAGGCTCCACTGCAGCCGCGGAGTCGCCTGATCCACCAGACGATGGAGAAGGAACATCTCCGAAGCGTCTCTGGTCCAGGTCTTGCTGGCGCTGGTTCCTGGTACGCACTCCGTCAGTTTCTTCCTTCGGCATTACCGGCATAATAAAATTTATCCCTTTCTTCTGACACCAATTTGTTACGAGCTGGGGTTCGACGATAAATTATAAGTCACTATGCCACTTAAACTGAACTTTATTTATACACAAACACTGTACACACTTATTTCACACTTAATTCCCACACTAATAAAACACCACTAAACACTTCCGAATTACTTTCCTTCGCTTGAAGATTATCGCTTCGATATTGAATTGTTACTGTGTCCGGTCCGTTCACTTGCGCTCCATTTATACTGGCCGGATAACATCACTAGAGCATTCTAGATGCTTCTACAAAACTGTCGAAATAATCTCGAACAGTCGATTACTCGATACAGCAACGCCATCTAGTACAGAGTAGCTGAATTACCTTTAAACCACCGATACATTCAATCTCTTCTAGTACCCCCATTCACCGATAGATGGCGTAACAATACTAATACATCTACAACATAGGTCAGAGAAAGGTAGGATAATCAGTAATGGCGATAAAATGAATATTCTGCTCGCGTCCTTCTAAGAGCAACAATGGCACAATGGCACCATACATTTGTGGGGTCTGGCAAGCAGTATGCCATCCATATCTAAATTATACTATCAGTGTGGTGACGTGTCATTACTCCATTTCATTCAGTGGGTGTGTCGTACGTGTGGGTGTCAGAGAATACATAGAGCAAATAGCATCTTTGGGAATAGACGGAAATCAAAGCATTTTTGGGAAACTTGATATTAAACCTTATACCAACCAGCCTAGCCAACGAACTATAGAAGGCCAAAACCTAACATTGACTCACAATGGTATCATTTCGTATCATGGACACACAAAGGAGACGCCTATGTCTAACAGTGGACTGACAGGCTATATGATGATATTAATAACTATGAGTAACTCTTAAACAGCGATAGCCGAGTGGTGAGACCGACAGACTGCTACGCAGAGGGTCTCGGGTTCGTATCCACGGCACGCACCGATAACTTTTCGAAATTACCTGCGTATTAAATTGTTAATTATCGCTTGCTTATCGGGGAAGGAAAACATCGTGAGAAAACCTGCATGTCTGAGAGTTCTCCATGATGTTCTCGAAAGAAATGTGAAGTCTGCCAACCCGCACTTGACCAGCGTGGTGGATTATGGCCTTACCCTTCTCATAGTGAGAAGAGGCACGGTAAAGTAACGGCTGTAGAATCCACCACGTAGATAGTATAAAGGGCTGATGATAACTCATTAGATAAGCGAGATACTTCGCTTATTAAATGGTTTCGTCTATAATCAGACGTTACTATCGTAAAGCTTAATACTGATCTGCGTCTGCATATACGCTTAACATATAAAATATCTTGAGTATAAATTGTTACTCCACATGGCTAGATTGCGCATGTTGACGCATTTCCGCTGGCTGTATCGTGCGAACAGTGGTGGCAGAAGGTACCCGTGTCTATCTACTAATGTATGTACTGATAACAGCCAGCCGTGTAAACCATGAACATGCGCCACCATGCATGAATAGAGCTTAGTGCATACGAGTATATATCGAGACTGTGAGAGTTCAGCTACACTCAGTTGCATTGAAGCTTAATGGATTTGCTATAATTCACCAAGATTTGGCTAAATATTGATTATTATGCTTTACAGATGCTATAACACTTTCGTAATATAAAAGATACAAAATCATGATGAACTTCGATAGGTATGGTGATATTTGAGGTCACTGACTGACAATAATTATTTTATTATGGTAGTTTTTTTTAAAGTCATATGGTTTATTTTATTTCAGTTCATTGAATATTATTCAATTTTAGTTATGTAAATAGGTATCTGAATGCTTCGTTCAACATTTTTAAACATTATTTAATACTCTAGACTTCAAGGAAAACATTAAAATTGTTAAAATCATACTTTTCTTTTTCGTCCCAGTAGGGACATACGTATAATACGAATGTTTTAAATATCTTAAATATTTCTTACGTGCGAATTTTTCAAATTGTTTCCGAATATTGCTTCAGTGAGTAAGGCTCTGCATTAATGGTTAAACAAGCATTACCTGTCTTTAAATTTTCACCGACGACAGAGAATTATTTTAAGTAAGCGGAGTGAATGTTTAACCTGTAGCGGTAGTTACATACAAATGAGGCCATTGTAACGTATGTCCGGTACCTACAACGTCTGCGTCATAATACCGTCCATACGCTCGGCCAATCAGAGAAGGCCAACGTCCGCGCTCGCGAAGCCTGACCAAATATGGTCACGTAGCGACTCCAACTCTGATGGAAGGGCCGGTATATAAAGGGGTCGACAGAGAGGCCGACACCGCTACTCTAAAGTCGCTTCTACTACATACCTACGATTACGTACTGACCCTACGTCGAACGTGTATCCTGGTCCCAGCTGTGGGTGAGTTACTACATTTACTGCACTAGCGTACTGCCCATCTCTCTACCTGCTAGCTGAGGCCGGCTGACGCCGCCTGCCTGACTCTATTGGTTGTGGCTTTCCTAATGCTGCTTCCCTTCAGGTTCCAGATCTACCTTAAAGCTCCGGGCTACGCTACCTAGACCGCTATACTTCCCTGCATCGCCTTCGGCGTCACCTCTGCCGTAGAGTCTGGCCTGCCCTGCTCATCGCACATACACCACCGGCGCCTGCCAGCTGACCCAACGTCAGCGAGGATCTGCACCGCTACGCGCAGCCTTCGAGCAGCCTGCCTGCACACTACCGGAGGGAACAGCGTGGGAGACTGCAGCCCTTAGTGTTCAGGCCAGTGTCGTGTTGTTGGTCGGTCATACTCGTATGAGGGAAGGAGAGTGAGGGAAGGGAAGTGAGACAATACTCGGCAAATAAACGCATAGAACCTTTTCTGCGTTTTTAATACTTGAACCCGTTACACCATCTATCGTACCACGGCCAACAAACTCATCACGGTGATATCTAACGGACACGATGGAACTAAAGTCCTGAATGGCGCAAGTAAAGTTCGCGTACGATTGTGTATACAAACCACTTCTTAAGTAGTTCCATCGGACAGCAGTCCACCAGGCACGATCACATAGCCTGGTCAGAGAATTCTCCCTCTAGTTGCAGTAATACCACCACACCTTTCTTTCTCCACAAACCAATAATTTAATAAGACTTTTACAAGGCACATGGGTGTTGTGAAGCAATATGTCATTGAATGTTAAACGTAGCAGTGTTTTCCATCAGGGCAGAATTCACATATATTTCTATATTGCAGCGTCTTGGAACTTCGTTTGTACATGCTATATACTTAGTTCTTCTTATAAGATACATGTCTCACGTAATCAGGCGAAATTCTGATGTTTATTTTATCCATATTGACTCCGCTCAAGTTTGCTTTCTCGCTCGTTGCGCAATTCTTCTAATCGTATAAGCTACATTCGTATTCGCTTCACTTAGCTCAGCTTCGCATGATCATTTTTGCTCCAACGGAACCTCGGCGTCATTGTAAATATCGTATATTCTACGTTTCGTCGGAATAGACTGTTTATCCTCTCAGTAGTGTATTATTGGGGCTTCTGCATCACTCACCTAGCTTCGCTCAGTTCGCAATGCAGAGCGCTCCAATAACACACTACTAACATGATCTGCGGTTCGAGCGGTTGGCACTAGAAATTTAATATTATTTCATTCATCGATGGATCGTAATACCGATAGCAAAGTAACAATAGAGCACCTAATATATCTATTCAAGCGCATTTTGAAAGAGAATGATTTTAATAATAAACAAAACGAGTAGTTCATAGTATACAACTTTATGTTTTGCGGCACATATTTGCTCAGCTTTTAGTTTTCGTTAGCTATTAAGCTTTGTATTTTTTTCTTAAAGCAGCTGTATTTGCTGATCCTGCAGTCGCATAATCTTAAAAAGATCTACTAATCTTGGTTCTTTATTTTCTTTTAGAATATTTATCTGTTGTGCAAGGTCTAATAAAACATCCTTTTTATTTTGTTCATACTTTTGATGGACGAAGATTCTTTGTCTACTTCATTCATTTTAAAAACAATTAGATTGAGAATTATAATTAAATCAATAGTAAGTATTTTCTCTGAATTATTTTATGTAATTATGATAAGTATTTAGAGTTGCCGTAGGCAGGTAGGAAATTGTTCAGAGTGCGCAGTGGAAGTTTGTATTACATCCACCTGACCACGACAAGGCAAAAGGTCTAAACTATATGTACTGTGTTGCACAGTGAATTACAATTACATGCAAATTTACTTACTAAATCTTCATTGATGTTCCGGAGTAGACCTATAAGATTACACTCATAATTTTGGCCAAAATGACAAGCAAATCGTTATAGTTACTACTAGAAGGGTCCAGTTCGGCGTCCTTCTTCAGAACACGATGCACGTTGGCGGATTCACACAAGTTTTACAATGTTCAGTATGTTACAAATGTCAATGTTCACAAATTTTAACACAATGCCGGAAATAGATCTAAAGCGGCTTTCACACTGGTTCCAAACTCACTCACAATACGATTGGCGAAGCTACCAGGATGTGCTTTCCAAAAGGCGATATATTTTCACGAGACGAAATCACACAAATTCAACTCGCGTGCCAAGGGGTTGATTTTCAATATATCACTAACTTTAACAATCGCTCGCAACTTCGTCGGACAAATTCATATAGCGACGGTTGCGAGGCTGCCAAACAATGTAATCAATTCCAAACCGCAAATTTACAAGACGGTGCTAGCGCAAGACAAGTTTTATACCCAACACGACAATGAATCCAAAAGAGTGAATGAATGATTTGACAGTTCATAGTGTGAACATAGTCAGAAATGTTCAATAGAAAAAGTAACTCGCAACTAAAGTGATATAATCGATTTGACTTATCATAAATAATATTTCTATTTCAAACATCCACCCATCCCGGACCGGCCTACCGGTCCGCTAATCAGTTAGTAGACGTGACAACGTTGCAACCGCTCTCCTCAGAATCGAACCGTCCACCAAGACCTCAGCAAATCGGGGAACTTCATCAGTCCCAGTTACCAAACGAAGAATGCGCCCCCTGCGCCATCTGAGTGGCGGAAGGTTAGCCTCCTTGATCAAAACGAGGTCTCCAATCTTGGGTGGATCGGTCTTGTCGGTCCACTTAACGCGTTGCTGAAGTATGTGCAAATATTCCAAATTCCAGCGTTTCCAAAAGCTCTGAGAAATCTGGCGTACCAATTCAAAACGCGAGAGACGATTAGGTCTCGTATCAATATAGGGGTACTCAGGCAAGGCGACAAGTGGGCGACCAATCAAAAAATGGCCCGGCGTAAGGGCCTCCAAATCATTCGGATCTGAGGAGATCGAGCACAATGGCCTAGAGTTCAAAACGGCCTCAATCTTACAAAACACAGTTGCGAGTTCCTCAAATGTAAGGACAGATTCACGGATTGTCCTGCGCAAGTGTGTTTTGGCCGATTTTACAGCAGCCTCAAATATACCACCCCAGTGTGGACAATTTGCTGGGGAAAACAACCAATTTATCCCACGTCGGGCAAGCCTATTGCCTATATCAGCCTTGTTGGTTTCAAGGAAATTAACAACGTCGTTCAAATAATTATAGGTGCCCTTGAAATTAGTGCCGCAATCAGAACGGATCAAGGAAGGCAGCCCTCTGTGGGATACAAATCTGTCAAATGTGGCTACAAACGCCTCGGTCGTGAGCGAGGAGATTAGTTCGAGTACGTGTAAGTAAGTGTACGGCCTTTGTGGAAAGACAACCAAAAATACACAACAGTCCTTAACAGTCCTGCTGTTTCGAAGTGTCGACGTTTTCACCAAAAAGGGACCAGCGAAGTCCGTGCCAACACCGTCAAACGTTCTGCTCTCGGTTACGCGATCTGCCGGTAAGTCTCCCATCAAGGGCTGCATGTTAGAAGCCTTGAGCTTATAGCAAGGGATGCAGCGAAAGACTACACTCCGAATAATTCTTCGGGCAGACAAAATCCAAAATCCTCGCGTTGCAAAATGACCGTCCTTAGGTAACAACAGGGGGTGACATGCCCCGTAGGGGAGGTTGGCGTTCTTGAGACGCCCTCCAACGCGCAAGAGACCCGTATCGTCCAAAAAGGTGTTCAATTTAGATACAGCTTCCGATAATTTCAATTTCCCTGACTTGAGGATAGTAATCTCCTTCTCAAAGTGCGCCAATTGCACAGAACGAATCCAAAAGGTGAGGGACTCCTGTCGTTCCTGTGGTGAAAGAAACGGTGTCAGATGTTTCTGTTGTAGGTGCCTAAAATTAAAAACAAAACGCTTTATCCAAGCAGTAACATCCAACAACTTGTCACGGGAGCTGTAGCGATTCAACTAGAAATCGGGGTCGAAGGCGCATTCTACCTTCTCAAGAGCAAGTGTGCGCAGACCCGGCAAATTGGAAGTATTCAGAACTGGCGTTCGACGCCAATCAATTTCTGGTCGACTCAACCATTCCGGACCCCACCACAGCGAATGGCCTATTAAACTAGGCGTCAAGCATCCGCGCAAGGCACAATCAGCGAGGTTGAGCTCACCTGGCACGTGTCTCCAAACAAGCGTGACTTCGGATTTTTGGATTTGGGAAACGCGATTAGCGACAAATACTTCCAAAGTGTGGACAGACGCCTTCAACAAACAAAGAACAATTTGACTGTCTGTCCAGGCGTAGGTCCCATTAATACAAATTGTTTTACCCAAAGTACTAGACACGTGATTCTACAATCGCACGAGTAGGGCTGCTCCCGAGAGCTCCAATTTCGGAATGGTCAGAGATGTCCAAAGGGGTGCAACCTTGCTCTTCGCCATGATCAGGGAAACCCTCACTTGACCTGAGGCACTGACTGTACGCAAGTACACCACGGCCGCGTGACCACGTTCCGAAGCATCACAAAACCCGTGAAAGGTTGCCTTGTACTTACCGGGAGAAAGGATGGGACGAGGCAAGGAGAACTCGTTGACGGCAGGAAGTGAGGATACAAAAGAGGTCCATTCCTCAACAAGAGTACCGCGTAGAGCTTCGTCCCAGGTCAATCCAAAGCTTCTACAAGAAGCATTTTGCCCAAAATATAACTGTACAGATTCAACCGTTTGGATCAAAAGTTCTGGCGACAGTAGACAACACGAGACGTTTAGTCCAAGAACAAGGCAATTTCAAGTCTACGTTATACGTAAAGATGTCTTGGACTGGTCTGTACTGGACGCCGAGAACAGCCATCATGGCGGGGTTGTCAACAATATCAAACAAATGTGGATCCTGCTGATGATTCTCTGGCAAGCCTTCCAAAAGCGCTGGTGAGTTGGAAATCTATTTGCGCAACTCATAACCAGCGGAGACCAAAATACCTATTAATTCGTCCCGCAGGAGGATCGCCTCGTCCGCTGTGGAGGCGTTCGAGCAAATGTCATCGACGTAAATATCGTCCTTCAAGATGGCGGAGGCTCGTGGGAAACGTAAGCCTTCGCGGTCTGCGAGCTCCCAAAGAGAACGTATTGCCAAGTAGGGTAGTTAACCCGTACGTATTGGTATTGAGCTCGTAGACGACCATAGGATCGCGAGGATTCTCTCTCCAAAGGATCAGCTGGAAACGACGGTCATCAGGGTGGATAATCGTCTGCCTGAACATCATTTTTATATCGGCCACAAAGACAACCTGATGTCGTCGGAAGCTGATGATGACGTCACAAAGGTCCTTGACCAATTTGGGACCAGAATGCAAGCATTGATTCAAGGATACGCCCGTAGAAGTCTGCGCAGAACCATCAAACAGTGTGCGCAGCTTGCCAGTCGATGGCTTCAATACCGCATGATGCGGGAGAAAGTAGTGCTCCACCGAACGCCAATCCAAATTTAACACCGACATATGTCCCAATTGTTCATATTCTCTCATGAACTCAATATACTTCTGCCTGAGCTCCGGATCACGACCCATGCGACGCTCCATAGCCAACAATCTCTTTCCGGCTAAAGGTCGTGACTCACCAAGCGGAGGCCGAACAGACAGAAAAGGTAGCTTCGTAATGATCTGACCAGAACGGAGTCGACCAGTGTTGTTCTGGAAGAACAGCTCGCACTCCTCATGTTCTGGATTCAAACGGGCAGCTTGAGGGGGCTCCTCTACCTCCCAAAACCTCTGAACCGCATCAGAAAGAGCAGAACCTACAGCCAACAAATTGTCAAGTTCGGGTGGAAGGGGTCCCTAGGTACAGGTCCCATCAAAGCAAATCCAAATATGGTCGGGATGGCAGTCAAACCATTTGGCACCAAGACCCGTTTCTCACCAATCAAAATTCCACTGAGGACATCAGAGCCAATCAACAAGTCGATTTTTCCTGGTGTGTCAAATTTGTGGTCTGCCAGTTCCAATCCCGATGTCAAATTCACCACAGCAGCAGGTAGCTGTTTCTGTGGATGCATACCCAAAATATTCTTCAGCACAAATGCCGAGGTTCCAATCCTCGGCTGTGAAGATTCAACAGGGGCAAACAAAACCCTAACTTGCCCTTCAACATTAGAGGCTACGTCACCTATTCCCCGAATACAATTCGGAAAAGAGCCCATATTTAATTTAACCTGCCCTACCAAATAAGTGGAAACAATGCAACCTTGTGAACATGTGTCCAATATAGCACGGACAACAACAGAGGTCCCTGTGGGTCCCCAGACCCTAACAGAAACCGTTGGCAGGATAACGGTCTCAATGGGGGTGGTTGGCGTTATAGGGCAGGAGTCAATGACCTATGCGTGACTGCAAAGCGAGGAGGGCGCCGGTCAATAGTGGCTCGGGTGCGAACGCGAGCCTGCTCCTTGACCTTGGGCGCCTGCGACTTAGCCGGCGTGTCACCACCGGAGTTATCCAAGACCCGGCACTCATCCTCGAGAAACTTCTCCAAGTCTGCAGAGGGCGGCAGATGGGTCGCGCTATCCCCACCAAAGCGCTGTTCAAAACGCTACCTCAGGTCGGCAGGCAGCTTTTTGAGCACAATGTGCACCAATAGGTAGGACCATTGGTCCACGGGCAGGCCCAAGCACTTAAGTGCGTTTATTGCCACCAAGAGCGGGTTCAAAAGTTGGGTGCGCAACCCAAAGATCCGGGTGAGCGAGGGCAAGCTCAAAATCTTCTCGATGTGGGTGTTTGTGAGGCCACGCTTGTTGTGGTACCTACGGGTAATTAAGTCCCGAGCCATCTGGTACGCCTCGTCAGACACGGGCAGATGCTGGATGAGGCCTTTGGCCTCCCTATCCAGAACCGACATCAAATATGCCAATTTTTGTGCTGGCCGAAGGTCAGCCCTGTCATCGACCAGGCTGTCAAATAAATTAACGAAGCCCAGGTAGCTTCCTAGGCAGCCACCAAAATGCGGGAGGTCTAAAAAGGGAAGCCTACTCACCAGTCCGCTCATATCTTTGTAGTAAGGTCTGCTGGCGATCAGGCCGGTTCACCAAGGCACTGGCTGAGGCAAACCAGCGCAAATCTGATGCAATGGCATCAGCAGCCGCACGCAAGTTCTTGATAGCTGACATAATTAAGTTTCAAAAGAGCTCAGACAAGCGCTAAATAATACTATCAATTAAAACTTTATATTTGTTAATTCTTTGAAACCAACAAAGTATTAGCCTGTTTACTGTTTGTGCAAGCAAGTGACACGTATTTACTGCCCAATAAAATTATATTGACACAAAACAAAGGCTAGTAGCTTACAGCAAATTAAAGGTTGAACTTTAAATTAATTAATTAATTATTTGCAACAGACAGGCTCAATGGGTTATATTTTATGATATACAATAGTAGAGTTTGTGTTACCTAACAAATTATCAATATATTATAACAAACAAAGGTTTATCAATGTGGCCCGCGCAAGATGCAAGGTCAAGAATCAAGAAGCGACACAATACAAAATACAAACTTATAATAGTAGAACTCAGTGTCAAAACGTCCATTCAATGTTTATTTTGCCAATGTCGAAAATTGAAGTCAAACTCGAAATAAATTCATTGAAAAATACTTTTTCGGAAGGCTATGACGAAATAAATACCAAAATCCTGAAATCATGCTCTGATGATCTTATTGAAGTAGTAAAATTCTTAATTAATTTATTATTCTCGACTGGAACGTTTCCAGACGCCTTAAAATCGTCCATGATTAACCCCCTTTTCAAAAAGGGAGAACGAAGTAATATAAATAATTATTGCCCGATAACATTAATACCAATCATATCAAAAATATATGAGAAATGCATGCTTAAAAGGCGTATAACTTACTGCAATAAATTTAATATAATCCATACAGACCAGTATGGATTGCAAAAACACAAATCCACAACGCTTGCAATATTTACACTTCTAAAGGAAATATTAACAGGTATTAACAATAATCACTTTATTACGGGATTATTCTTTGACCCATCCAAGGTTTTTGATCTCGTCTCGCATAGCACTCTTCTGATAAAACTGAAAAGACTTGGAATTCGAGGCCTAGCACAAGAATGGATAAATTTATACCTTAGCAATAAACAACAAAGGGTTGTTATTAATCCAAACCTTGATAATATATCAAGCAAAACTTAAAAAATGGTATATGCTTTAAAACATATTAGAAAAGTAACTAATACAAAAACAGCTATTGTATCGTACCGCGCATATGTAGAATCTGTTCTTCGTTATGGACTTATCATGTGGGGAAATAGCAAAGATTCAAATAGAGTTTTCGTAGCGCAAAAGAAATGTCTTTGGGCTATATACGGTATCCACCTGACCATTGTTATATATATATACATACATACATACATACATAGACTCACGCCTGTTTCCCCGAAGGGGTAGGCAGAGGTATATTAAACGCCCACTTTTCGCCAGTGTTTTGATCCCACGTAATAGGTGGCGAGCCTATTGCCGCTTATCGGGATATTTTGTTTGCCAGAGCCTCGTCCGTTGATCGGCAGGTGCACCACTTGCAGGTGAGGTTGGCTTGGGACCCTTAGTTCTTGGTGGGAACCCTATGCATATATATATATATATGCTGTATATTAACGAAAGTTGTACGTTTGTAAAAAAGCATAAAGATTATTTTAAGACCGTAAATGACGTAAGATGTAGAAATCGGCGTGATCCAAACCGGCTTATATTGAATGATATCACAAGATCAATAAAATATAATAAGAATTGCTTAGCAATGTGTGTACTTATTTACAACAAAATTTCTCATTCACTAAAACAATATAATGCACATTTATTTAAACGTAAGCTACAAGCTTGGTTGAATCAACAAAATTTCTATAGCATTAAAGAAGTTTTAGAATATAAACATTAAATATTTCTTGTAAAAAATTGCATGCTATATATGTAGCCAAACATGTAAGGACTCATATATCTTTTACCATCTGCAATACCGTGTTTTTATGCAAATAAATATATTATTATTTTTATTATTTTTATTACAAAGTACTTAATCCGAGCTTTATTCTGAAGCCAATCGCACATGACGTCACTGGGAACTAAAGCTGTGCACAACACACGGATTGTTTGCAATGTTTTTGGCTTCAGGGAATAAAACAAATGAACTGCCGAGGGACAGTTCACTACTGCTGGTGTATTCCACTAGGCACATAACGGTCATCATTTGAATCAAATTTAATGTGAATAAGACTTCATTTTTTTAACTAGCTTTCATATCCGAAAAATATGTCAAAAGGACCAAAGTATTCGTCGATACGAATCAAACGAGCTGGGCTTGATGGGAGCTTTCAAGCTCCATCATAAGGTAAGCTCCATGAAATCATAAAATTGCATTAATTCGCGATATACGTAGGTACATACGTACGTAGGTTTAATACAGTTTTATCAGGTCAATCTGTCCCTATGTACTAAATCTAAAGAGCTTATTTGTCTTATAATATATCGTTTTAAAGCTTGGTGGCTAATTCGAAATTTTGGTGACATTACAATAATATGGTATCACTGGTAGTTTAATCCATACTTCCAGAAGACAAAACATGAAATAAAAAAAGTATCCTAACTATACTGGCTTACACGAAAAAGATTCAACAACAAAACACAAATCGTCACATTCAGTATCACAAAAGGCTGTGTTTGGTCTAAGGATAGCTGAAATGAGAAACTGGAATGCTCTGTACAAAAGATAATCTTTAATGCGTGTTAACTCCACGAGATCTGTACAGCAAGTGAACTTGCACATACACGATACAAATAAAATTATTAAAAATTATAATTATTGTTTTGAGCGTAATGCTGCTATTGTGATTTGGTCAGGCGCACGTGAACATGCCCTCGGGCGTTGAAAGCATCGGTTTCAACTAGACTCCGTAAACACAGGCAATGGACAGATCCTGTTGAACGCTCTGCGCATAACTTTAGTCGATGTTTGAATATGTGCTACCCGAGCTATGCCTTCTGTTCTGGGGTGTACAGCCACAATGCGTCCAAGACTCCACTTCAGAGGTGGAAGATTGTCTTCTTTGATGACAACAAGGGTGTTCAGCTTTAGTTCATCCTTGCAGGAACGCCATTTTGTCCGCAGCTGTAATTCTGAAACATACTCCTTGCTCCATCTGCTACAAAAGGGCTGGCGTAATTGCTCGATTCGTTGAAAGCGAGAAAGATGGCTAGCAGAGTGGTCAGCGTAATTGGGTTGCGGCAACATGCGCCTGATCAGGAAATGACCTGGCGTCAGCAGTGTGAAGTCGGCAGGATCTGAAGACATCAGCGTCAGTGGACGAGTTTCTTCTTCTTTCGAATGGCTTCAATTTTTGTCGAAGTTGTGTAAAGCTCCTCAAATGTCAAATTACAATTGCCCTCTTACTCTACTTACTCTTGCCCTTTTGTACTCTTTGAAGGTGATACTTTGTGGACTTTACACCCACCTTCCAGAGGCCACCAAAATGAGGCGTATACGCTGGGATGAAACGAAACCTTTTTCCGTCATTAGCTGCACTTTCACCCAAGGACGAACTATTTAATTTTAAAAATTTAGAGAGGTCGATGTAGGTACGCACCGATAAATGAGGTACCGTTATCATAAAATATATCAGCGGGTTTACCTCGTCGAGAAATAAATCGATACAAAGCTAGTAAGTAACTATTGCTAGTTAATTCACCTACGGTCTCCAAATGGATGATCTTTTTTTTTTTTTTTTGCTGGCAACTGTTGCCAGCTAAAAGAAAACGTCAGACGTAAAATTACGTAGCTCCGTGATTTTAAAATTTTTAATAAAGTTTAAATCAATATTAAACGTTTATGTTTTACTGAAGTTGTATTTATGCCAAAAGAAGTGTGAAAGTCATTGAGTTTGGTGTTTGAAAAGGATTGAAACCTCGCTGCCGATAGTTCTTGGCGGACAGATCAACTACCCAGTGTCAACGGACGGATTTCAAATCATCATCCTGAAACCCAGGGAGTATTTTACTTACTAACTTACACTCCTCATCACATATTTACTCGGCTCACATAACCTGAGCTTCGTCCATCACACACTGGCACAGTTTCTGTCTCCTTTTGCTTGACAAAAGTGGAAGCAAAATAGAGGACTGAACAAATGCCCCATACAAACACCCACTACACTAATCACACTTCACAATTATTATTTTAAGTGTATATGCATCAATTTCCAGTTGATTTATTTGAATCTAATTAGTACAATTATAATAATAGCTACAGCCTACAGCTATCTTACCTAGTTTACTTATGATTGTCTAAGAAACTAAGATATTATAAGTTATATATCTAGTAATCAAATTACCTTTCTAGTTCCTTTGTTATTCTTTTTTCTGTTCAATTTGTATAACTTTTCTTATTATTATTTTTTTGTCAACATACCTACATCACTGTATTTTCTTAAAATATTTCTGTCTTTCAACTTTTTCTGAGTATTTGTTATATTTATATATTAACATCCCTTTCCCCATACCCTATTATATTTTTCAAATAATTCAGCTGTTTTATTTTTCTTCTTTCAAGGTAATTTGGGTACAAAATATGTCTACACACACTATGATGACCCGTAAGGCTTTGGCAAAGGAAACGGAGCACAAGTTGAAGATTGCACTACTGGAACTAAAGAAATATAAGGAAGATCATAGTCAACTGTTGAAGGAACGAATTGTCAGTGAAGAGGAAATTAACTATGTTAATCACAAAGTCTCACAACTGAAAGCACAATTGACGGAACTCCACATAGAACATATGGACATTCTGGACCAGCGGGACAGACTGCAGGAAGAAGTCAGATTATATAGTAGCTGCGATGATACATATATGAGGCAGCTCAGTCGCATCATGGAGTTGGAAACAAGCTTGAGTGAAGCTCAATCCAAAAAAACAACCTTGGAGGAATCCGTTCAGTCACTAAGCAGCGCAGCAAACCAGGACCTGTTCTCTGAAGTCATTGGTGGAAAGGCAAATATTTTTAAATCTGTAAAATGTAATTGTAACTTTACATATAAGGTGTCAAATGGTAAATTTAGGAAATTGACAAAATTAAATAAATTTATAAAGCGACTTAAGTTAGGCTATAAGAGGTCAAAGAAAATTATAGATTTAACACATATTAGCCTGGCCGCAGACATCCGATTTTCAGGACCGATTTTTCATGGCGGAATTCAGCGAGACTAGCGAGCTTCATTTGTCGACTGTATCAAATGTAGTTTGTAAAATAAACGTACTTACCACCGCAAACGATAGATTTTGCTTTGATCGGAAAGCACGCAAAAGTTTCATTCCGTTCCGGACTGAAAAAATTCAGTGCCCGTTTTCAGGGACGACTTTTCAGGTTTGTAATATTTTCAGGTTCTCAAAGTCATCTAATTAATAAAAAATGAGCTTACTGTCTACCACGAACGTTTGATTTTGCTCTGAACAGAAAACATTCCGTGGACTGAAAGAAATGAAAATCAAGCGCGCGCGGAACGGCTCGTGACGTCATAACTGAATTTAGCGCATGCCTACATCTTGTCATGTATCGATATATAGCATTGGTTTGAAGTTTATTTTGTCAGAATCACACGACAATGAATGCGTAGTAGACGTATATAAACTCTTGTCTGGGGTCTTCAAATTTACGCAAAAATCACATACCTACGGACAATAGGATAATATAATAATATAAGTTATTTTAGCATTTTCGTCAGATCATCATAATGTGTGACGTGAAAGGTTTATATTGGCTACTGAATACCACTCTGCTTAAACTTTGTCTCTCTATATGACTAGCCTATTGGTCTAATGGTTAGTGTCCTTGACTTCTACGCCGGAGGCCATGGATCCTAGATAATCTTTGTGTGATAGGCACATTGATATTTGTTCAGTGTCTGGATATAATTTATCTATAATATGTTTAGAAGTATATATTTATCAGGTGTCTGGTTACCATACTATAGGCTCCGCTATTATATATTAGGGGATCTATTTTGGGATCACATGATTGGGTGTAAGTTGTCCAAGAATATTATTATGGAATGTACACAATGGCTATTTCGGTCATACAAAAAAGTTGGTCTGAGACCCGTTATGCAACTAGGTTTTTGAAGATTGGTACCCTGTATAAAAGTGGTAGAGGGAATAATATAATGATTTATATCTACATATATACTCTATGCGAGATGAAAACAATTAAAGAACGTAAAACAAATTATACTCCTCAAATTGTATTGTTTGCTTTGAAATTGTATGATGCATTCACATTCACACATTAAATTTGACAATATCATAAAACTTATTATGCATAAATCAGACACTTGTTAGAGTGGTCGTGGCTGTTTCTGATGGACAGGGTTGCGACGCCGTCGCCATACAAAAATTATAAAACTTATCATAGTATCCACCAAAACACCAAATATAGGGCCTAAATATTTAAAAAATGGGTAATGAAAATTTTTATTACAGTTGTCCAACTAAAATTCTCTATTAAGGCTAGCGTCCACTAGGCTCGCCGAGCCGAGCCGAATCGAAACGCAGAAAGTCGCCTCCTATATATTTTTATGAACCTGCGTTCATTAGCGACGAGCCGCGGCGCGCCGAATCGAATCTACCGCGCGCATCGCTCGTCAGGCGAATTTCTGCGGCAACGCGTTTCGACTCGACTCGGCGCACCTTAGTGGACGCAGTTCAGCGGATGAGTGTAGACGGGTACTACATTGCGTAAATACCTACATGAAAAGTTATCGAAATGAAGAGCTGTTAATTTCCCTAATTTAGAAATATACTGAGCTTAATGATCATGACTGCCTCAGTAGTCTCGCGGCATAAATGTGCGCGTGGGATTGGAAGGTCTCGGGTTCGACTTCCGGGTCGGGTAAAGTGTTATTGGGTTTTTCTGTTAGGAAATTCTCAGTAGCAGCACGGAATCTGGTAATGTCCGGTACGGCAATAGGCTCGCCCCTTATTGCGTGGGACCTGAAAATTCATGGCGAAATGTGGGTGTAATATTACAACTTTGCCTACCCCTTCGGGGATACAGGCGTGAGTCTAAAAAAAATTATGATCATGAAGATACTCATTATCATGACGAGCAGCGTAGACAAAATATATGGAAAGAAATAGCGGGAGTAATGAAAGAATTTGAAACAAGAAACCAACACAAGCAAAACCTACAGCAGCTAGTCGCCGACTGCTGGCTTCGATTCGATTCGTCTATAATGGACGCACACGGATAAAATGCGACTCGGCGCAATTCGACGCGGTTAGAATGTAGTCGACGCCAGGCTTTATAGACCTCTGACGCATACGTGACAGACGAGAGTTTACGCAGACTATACCCTACTTGCATATTTTTTATAAATAATAATCTACTTTGTCAATATAACCCTTTAAAAAGTTTTTAATAACAAGGTAGCAAAAAGGTTTTGTATTTTTAATTAAATGAGGCTATCGTAGTGGCTGTATACTGCTTTATGCAACCGATGCTCAAGCCGAACACGTCCTCTCCTCCGTTGACTATACTAACCAATGCACGGAAAAATATCGATACTCTGTGGTATCGAGTATTTTTCCTTTCGATATCCACAACTTTGTACTGGATACTTTGCACTCAATGCTTTTACTCAATAAGTACTTAATGGAACAGTAGTACACGTAAGCAAGGGAGTCTCGGACAATAATTTAAAAAGGTATTGTCGATTTGTCAAAGTGACGGGTCTCTCAGACCCACCAGGCGCCCGAAGAGTGAAAATACTACCTTCAGATTAATTATATTATATACAAAAAACCGGCCAAGTGCGTGTCGGGCCACGCGCAATGTAGGGTTCCATAGTTGCCCATAATGGCCATTATTGATAATAACTTCTGTTTCACATGGGACTAAAAACGGGCCCACTTTGTACCCCGAAGTATATTACATACCAAAGTACGTATATCTTTAAGATTAACCCAGCGCTCCCAATGTAAACTTACAGAAATAGGTATTTATAAGTTAAACGACGATTACTCGTAAACTAGTGATGTCTACTTAGCCGTGATAGTGTTCCTTTTAAATTCGTTATATGTACTACATTTGTGATTTTTTTCACCTCTTCCAAATTAGTAGTTTAGCCGGCAGAGGGGGGGGGGGACACTTGAGTATAAAAAATCTTTTCACTTCAAAGCTTGATATTTGACAAACTAATAACTTGATCGAAAAATGATTTGAGCAAGCTAATAATATTTTTTTAAAACCTATACAATGATACCCCACATAATGGGGTACACAACCAAAAAAAAATTCAACCCCACTATATATGTAGGGGAGATACCCTTAAAAAAATATTTTCCTAAATTTTATTCTACAGTTTTGTTGCAATATCTTATGTCTATATTTTTCTTCGGTATTCAAAGACAATCTCATCCAGGTATTTTGTTTCCTTAATTTATCACGTATTCCATTATGAAGTTCATCAAAAGATTTGATAGACATACTATAGAATTCAAAGAATTTGTCTGGGTGTGCCCGTAACTTAACTTGCTTTAAATAAAATTGACTCTCGTTGATTCTTTGAGTATTTAATGGGTGTACCCAATACCGACGATTCCTTTTCTTTTTCATTGATGGTAAAAATGCGATTGCAATTAGATCGTCGTCCTCCATTGTGTCCGTTCACTAGGCTATCACTACTTGTACTGGTAGAATAATACTGACATAGTTACAGGTAAAATACTATATACAAAAAGTAACGAGTGTCACAGCGACGAGGTTTCACCCATACCTGTGACAATTATTATACATATGTATCGGGCATTACGTACCAGATATATGTCATATATATCTGATACGTAATAAATACTCATTTTATGAATGACATTTGGCACCTTGGCTCTTCAGAATAAAGTCTTCCTCTGTATATGCTGCTGCAGTAACTATCAATTAAATTCTACCCAATTTCGTTAAATTCGATTATGGTGCAAAATTAATTGACCACGAAATGTAACCGGTCAAACACTTATCCGTTTCCTAAAATCTTATTAGTCTCCGGTAATTTGATTTGATTCAGTAGTTCTACGGTTTCGAAGATAAAGAGGGGTTTACTTTGCGATTGTTTTTTTTGCTAAATATTTCGTAAAAAGACCTCTAAATGATAAATATCGGTTAGGAGAATAGTAACGTCAGCAGAATTCCAATATGTGCTGGGCATATTTTAAGATATATCCAGCAACTTTGACAACGTATAGTGGCCAATGCTATGATTGCTTACTCGTAATTTCAACATGGAACAACAAAGTTACAGTTAGGGCATTATGCTGTGTCGAAGACGCCGACGATGAGTTGTCCTCAGAGCTCACTGCTAGGACGTAATTGATGACTTTCTTAGAAAGCCTCTACCGTCTGAATGTACTTTGACAGGTTATGCAGATGACGGTATATTCCTTATTTAATCAAATACAAGAGTAGGACTTGAAAGGTTAGTATACATGTTTAAGGATGATCAACAATTGGGGTGAAACTTACCTATCGTTTATCTTTTGCTCCCCAGAAGACATTTCAGTTACTTTTAAAAGAAAATTTAAAGACAGCGCCTCGTATCATATTCAATAACGTCATTATTTATGATCATCAGCAGCCTTTAACAGTCCACTGCTGGACTAGGCCTCTCCTTTGAAAGGAGGAATTGGCCTACTATACCACGCTGGCCAAACGGGTTGGTATAGGGTTTGTAGCAAGTTTTCCTTCTCTTACAGTGCTGTTCTCAGCATAATATGCTCCCTCTGTCGGCTCTTACGACACCCATGGGATGATAATTATGAGGTGGTGACATTTCATCTTCTTAATCCGTCACCACACGGTCACTATTAAACATAAAGAATCTGTTTTTTACTTCGGATTAGTTTAAGGGAGGAATTTTCTTTTGTTGAACACGTAATAAATGGTACCTAGGTGAATAAAAAAAACCTTTTACGCTCTGTCTATGATGTCAACTGCGACATGGAGACTGCCGTTCAGACCTATAATTTCACAACTTTAAAAATAATTGATGCAACCTATTTAGATTGTATGTGTGCGCCTGTATGAGCCGATAGGCCTACTATTGGTACTGTACGTCGGCAATCACTACAAGAGTCAACGTCTTGCGTTGATATTTTAAAATTTTTGTGCAAAGCTCAGTTAGCACTGAAGCTTTATCAATACTGGCAGGTGTACTTTCGGTTGATCTTGAGGTCCAAAGACGTACATCAATGTATTATACCATACGAGAAAGCATGAATCCAAAATTTCCTAGCACCTCGTGATTGAAATAAACTGCCTAGGTTGTTCAACCAGCACGCCGATGTCTACGTAGGCCTTGTCAACGAATAGCAGTTTCGTTGGAATACATCAACCAAGGGCCGTCACCTCGACCAATTCTTTCCAGACGTTCGTGAGTGACTGGCCGGACCTGGTTAGGGGGGGATCACTGTGTTGCTCAATTTCGTACGGGGCATGGTAATTTTAGGAGGAAGTTGCTTTGGTTTTTAATTAGTTTATTCACCATTATTCAAGCTCTGACAACAAATGTGAGTAATCTGCACATCACATTTCGTGTGTGAGTGTGGTCTTTGCCAATCTGACATTAACAATATTCCTAGTGATTTTCATAATTAATCACTTCTGGTCTAGCGTATTATGCGGCTCTTGCGGCAAGCAATTGAATATCAGTGCGTTTAGGCGTCTCTGCCCTGCATATTACTGAAAATAGGCATAGCTCCAAAATTGTCGGTAATAGAGGCATGTTGATTTCAGCACAAATGGGTTGGGTCGACCGAAGAAGTACTACCCTCTCACAGAAGATCGATGTAAAGTAACAGTATCTGTTATTTTGTGTTTTGTTCAGTGAGTGAGAACGCCTGAGGCCCAGTCACCTTTCCTCTCCCGGTCCCCATCCTGATCGCTTTCCCTTCTCCTCTTCCTTCGGGTAGGCAGCAACTTGGCTGTACTTATTTGACATTGTTCCTGTAATGCTAAGTAAACACAGCTAAGTATGAGCCACGGATACCACTTACCATATCAAGTGGGCCATTGGCTCGTCTGCCAACGGTGAAAGCAATAAAAGTTTCGTAGAAACATCGCAGCGCCAATCAGCTTGTGACCCTGGGACTTGCAATCGTTCCGAAACGTCAAGCCTTTCATGGTATGTAAATACGTATAAAAGATCGCGTTTATTCCCGTGTCATGAATATTTAATCATACTTAATGCACTTTCAATGAAAATTATAAGGGCGCATTAGGCTTTAGAATGAACTAGTACCTAATATTCGATTAACTTAAACTTACGCAATTAAGCGATTAAATTAATAATTGTGCTTGACTTATTTTATCCTTAGGACACTAGATAAAGGCTAATACGGGACCCTACATTGTGCGTGGCTCGATATACATTTGTCCGGATTTTTTAGTAGGTACCTAATATTTTGTCACAGGTATTTTTCACACAAACATTTAAATCACAGTCATGTAATACTAATATTTTAATTACCTATTTAGCCCATGTCTAAGCCAAAGGAAAATAAATGAAAATCGCTTTGCTCACGGAATGAACTGAAAATGGTTCTGAAAATCGGGCCTGAAAAACGGGCCTGAAAACGGATGTGTGCGGCCAGGCTTAACCATGATTTAGTTAAAGAGAGTGAGTTATTAGTTTCTAAGCTTAAGGATAGTAGTGAGCAATTAGCCTGTAGCCGATTACAATATGAACAACACACATGTGAGCTGCAAACACAAATCACATCATTAAATGCACAGCTCAACAAATTGATAATAGATCATCAAAGTGAAACACAGGAATATATATTGAAATATGATGAAATTAGTAAAGTTGGTAGAGAAAATCTAAAACAACTGCTCTCTATGACCAACAACAGTAACTGTTTAAATTGTTCAAATCATAAGTTAGAGGCTTCACCTAATTGTACAACCAAGTTATATAGTGACTTTCAAGATGAACATCCTTCGAAAACATGTCATAGTTCAGGTTCTGACACATTATTACATAATGAAAATAATAAGGTTTTAGATAACAATGTTTTAATTCTTTCTGACCAATTAGGAATTGGTATGGGTAGCCTGATTAATAGTTATAATGATCGGTCAATACAAAATATTTATTCACCAGGACAAGGAATGTTAATTAATAAATGAAAGTATGCTAGACTAAATAAACATTCTACAGTTATAATTTTATATGGGGATAGCTTACTAGTTACCAAGAAAGATATATTAGCTTTATCAGATATTATGATAGAACAAAGTTCTAAAGTGGGGTGCAATTTTATTGTCTGTGTATTACCATATTCCAATAACTTATCTTATAAAGAAAATAACCAGATAGGTAAATTGAATCTATTATTATATAATAGCACTTGTAGTCATAGTGACCATATTTTATTTTTCGACTCTAATATTTTTATTAGTAATTTTTTTTTAACACAAGATACTATGTATCTCTCTTTTATATATAGGCGACAACTTGCTAAATTATTAGCATTTAATTTCCATAGTGAACGCAGTACTACTAGAGTACTTAGGAATTTGGTAGATAATAGTTATATCAATAGTAGTATTGACAAATCTATTAGTTTAAACTACTAGATGAGACAACAGATAGGCATTCATGTGTTTTAAACTTAGCTCATCAAAAAATACAAGGCCTATCAGGCAAAGAATTAGAGATAGATTTATTTTTAAAGAAACATAAGTTGCATGTATTATGCATTACGGAACATTGGTTAAGAGGTGACCAATTAATATTCAATAATGAATTTTATACAGTGATTAGTGCATTCGTAAGAAAGAACGCTATTCGTAGTGGCTCTCTCATATATGTTTGTAATAGTATTAAATGTAAAGAACGAAAGGACATAGCCGAACTTTCTATCGAGCGCACCGCTGAGATATCTTGTGTTGAACTTGAGCAACACGTCATAGTCTGTGTATACCGACCACTGCAAAGTGACTTTAGCCAATTTGAAAGCATCATGGAGGACGTCTTAAAACACTTAAGTTCCTGCAGGAAGTCAATAATCGTATGTGGTGAATTTAATGTTAACTTGTTAGAACAATCATCAACTTGTACTAGGTTAGTTAGTTTATTTATTTCATTTAATTTGAATGTTTTATTTTCTGAACCAACCAGAACTACCTCACATTCTTCTACATGCTTAGATAATATTTTTTGCAATTGTTTGTACTTAAGTAAAGCTGTTTTGAGTGACTTGACATCGAATCACTGTGAACAAAAGGTTGTAATTCCAACTCATACAACCCCTACAGTACAAAAAATCACATGTAGGCCTTTGACCTCTGCTCGCCTTAATCGCTTTAGTGATGAAGTTGCTGTTAAAATCGCCAGCATTGACTTAACTCACAATGATCCAGATGAATTATATAAGTGGTTATTTGAGGTTATTAAAAATGAGTACAGTAAAATTGTTAAGCAGAAGACATTTGCCAAGAGCTCTAATGTTAAATTTTGTGATTGGGCAACAGTAGGAATATACAAAAGTAGATCTAGGTTGTATGATCTGTACGGTATGAAGCAATACAATTTTAATCCTTCATTAATTGAATATGTAAGAAATTACTCTAAAGTTTTTAAGAGAGCATGTGCTTCAGCTAAGTCTATATTTATAAGTAATAAAATTAAAGAATCTAAAAACAAAATAAAAACAACTTGGAACATTATTAACAGTGAGACTGGTCGAGCTAAGTTAGTAGATAATAGCTATGAATTAAAATGTAATGGAGAAATAGTTACAAAGAAAATTAATGTTGCTCAGACTTTTAACAACTTCTTCATAAACATACCAGTGAAAACAACCAAGTGTTTAGACTCATGCCCAAGCAAAGCAGAAATATTAGTTATGAGCAATGTGAATGAGTGTGATGTGCTGTTTAATTTTAAATACATTGACACCAATGACATCCTCAAGACATTCAAGACCATCAATATTAAGAAATCTATTGACTTATGGGGTATTTCAGTTAGTCTTGTTCACCAAATCATTTTTAGCATAGCTCCATATTAAGCTGCAATATTTAATAGATACGTGGATAAATGGGGTATTTCCTGATTTAATGAAACACAGCAAGGAGGATCCAAGAGCGACCCTAGTAACTTTCGGCCAATTTCTATCTTGCCTGCAATCAGTAAAATTTTTGAAAAGGTTATTTTGCATCAGTTAGAGAGCCACTTTCTCACAAATAATTTATTGCACAGTGAGCAGTATGGCTTCACTACGGGTCGCTCAACCGTTGATGCCGGTGTAACTCTATTAAAACATATCTTTAACGCTTGGGAAAATTCTAAGGATGCCATTGGTGTTTTCTGCGACTTGTCAAAGGCTTTTGATTGTGTTGAACATGATACACTTTTACGTAAACTCAACCATTATGGTATTCGAGATAGCGCACTCAATCTTGTTGCCGGTTACCTTAGAGATCGAGTTCAGTATGTAGATGTTAGTGGAAGTAGGTCTCAAGGTTTGCCAGTGGGAATGGGCATTCTACAGGGCTCTATTCTTGGTCCGTTTCTTTTTTTAATATATATTAATGACTTGCCATTCTTTGTTAGAAATCTATGTGATATTGTTCTTTTTGCTGACGATACTTCACTTATTTTTAAAGTTGATCGTAATACAAGTAACATTGACAGCGTAAATAATTTTCTTGCGCAAGTACTACATTGGTTCACGACAAATAATTTGCTACTCAACTCTGGCAAAACAAAATGTGTGAAATTCACTTTGCCGAATGTCAAAAATGTTCTTACTAATATAATTTTAAATAACGAAACAATTAACCTAGTTGATTCAACTGTATTTTTAGGTTTAACTTTAGATTGTAAGCTTCAGTGAGGCGCCCAAATATCCTGTCTGGCAGTCAAACTTAGTTCTGCAGCATTTGCAGTTAGGAAAGTTCGCCAATTCACAGACGTAGATACTGCTAGACTAGTTTACTTTACTTACTTTCACAGTGTAATGTCTTACGGGATACTATTATGGGGTACGGCGGCCGATATTCAGACAATTTTTGTTATTCAAAAGAGGGCCATACGTGCAATATATAAGTTAGGTGCTAGAGATTCTTTACGAGATAAATTTAAAGAAGTAGAAATGTTTACAGTTGCATCACAGTATATATTTGCTAATTTAATGTACGTTAAGAAAAACTTAACTCTTTACCGTAAAAATAGTGACTTGCAGAAAGTGAACACATCGAATAAGCATAAACTAGTGGGTACTAACTACCGTCTACATAAAGTTTATAACTCATTTGCGGGACTCGGTATACAATTCTTCAACAAATTACCTCTGGAAATAATGAATTTACCTCTGCACAAATTTAAAACGACTACTAGGAATTTTCTTTTAAAAAGGGGTTATTACACTATTAAAGAATTTCTAGATGACAAGACATCATGGGTCTAATTGCTTTTTTTAAATTCAGCATTATTGTTATTTTTATACACACATACATATCGTCACGCCTTTTATCCCCGAAGGGGTAGGCAGAGGCGTATTTCTACACCCACTTTTCGCCAGATATACTTTAGTCCCACGTAATAAGGGGCGAGCCTATTGCCGTACCGGGCAAATTTCCAGACTCCGTGCTGCTACTGAGAATTTCGTGATAGAAAAACCCAATAACACTGCCCGGCCCAGGAATCGAACCCGGGACCTCCCGATCCCACGCGCACATTTATGCCGTGAGACCAACGAGGCAGTCGTATAGGGTTTGATGTCGAGTTTTCCATCTCTACGCAAAGATGTTATTTGCATCGTGTTATCCCTTAGTCGCCTCTTACGACACCCACGGGAAGATAGGGGGTGGTGACACTTGTATTCTATGCCGTCAATCACACGGCTACCATTATTGTTATTTTTATGACTGTGTAAAATACTCTCTTCTTAATTAGTAACATGTTGGTAGCGCCATCTACCTTCCTATCTATAATTAATCGCATCAAGATCAATCGTTCCACGTCTAGTGCGAGCGATACCATATTTCCGTCCCGCTCTATCCCACTCCCTGGAAGAGGCACTGCCTTCGCCTGATTCGTCGACGCGATGGTGGACGCGAGGGACAGTCGAGAACATTCCTCCCGCTGAGAACGCCGTCTCGTTCGTACCGCGCCGCACCGCTGTATGTGATTTACCGCTTCCACCAAGGAAAACCCGCTCGTGAGTGAAGTGTAAACAATCAGCTGCATCACGAAACACCAGGAAGAAAAGAAACGAAGAAGGTTGTATAAGGTAAGTGCCTTACATCCTTGAAATATCCTATACCCAATCAATCACCTCCTCCCGTATCCATCTCCTCTTCCCTTATTCCCTTTCTAGGCGACCCAGAACTCGCCCTAATACAGTCCAGTCCATTAATCCTGCCCAAGTCGCCTAGAACCCTACGGTTTCGGTGTAAAGCCGAGCCATTTTTTTTGGTCCTTCGAGCCGGATTCATTAACGTTTTATACGTTATACCGCTATACCTAGGCAGTTATAGCACCTAGCTATACTCCTAATATATTCATATAACCGTCACATGGTTATTTCCGTCCGCATCAGTAGGTAAACTTTTATGTAGCTACCTACTTATTAAATTATTATTTCTGCAACTATCATAGTTGTCTTATAAATCTCATATTTCAATCAACTTTAATTCATCGGCTCTAAGGTGTTGCCTACTTAGCCTACTTAGGTAAAATAATAGATACATTAGATATTCTTATTTTGTTTCGTTCTCATTAGCTTATACTTACGTAAGCATGTCACAACAAAAGAAGTCACGCGTGTCGGAAGACAAAGAGATGACAATCTTAGAAGCAAAACGCAATATTTTATTTGAGCGCATTCAAAATATCTATGAACGATCAAAAACCGCATCTATGTCTGACAGTAATAGCGAAGCATTTCTCAGTTATTGTATAACAGTAGATAGTATTCGAACAGATTTTCATAAGTTGTTAGACGATTATAACGCAAGATTACTTTCTATCAATCCTGATGAAAAACCGAACTATCAGGCGTATACATTATTCGAAGATCTTTATTGTATTATTAAGCGTATACAATCGCAATTGGAGGGTAAATGTTCGGCAGAGCCCGTTGCCCGCAAACCGAGATTACCGCCAATCGAGATTATGTCGTTTGACGGAGATATACGAAATTGGCCGTTATTCTATGCGAGTTTTAAGTCTACGGTGCACGATAATGGTTCTCTGACAGATGCTGACAGGTTGTACTATTTAATAGGTAAACTGTCACCCAAGGCCCAGTCCGTATTTGCAGGTGTCACACCCAGTGCTGAGAATTATCAGGTCATATTTCAGTCACTACTTGATAGATATCAAGACACTCGCGTCCTAGCGTCTACCTACTTTGATCAAGCTTTAAATCTTAAACTGTCCGGTGCCGCGTCTGTCGCGAATTTCCAGCTGTTTATAGATAACTTTGTTACCGCGGTTAATTCTCTTAGGAACTTAAAATTAGAAGATCTTTCCGACTTTATGTTGCTTCAACTCGCTTTAAAAAAGTTTGACACTGATACAATTCGCGCATTCGAGATGACGGAACGCAATAATAAAATACCTACACTAGATAGTTTTGTTTCGTTCATCAAAGATCAGTGTCGAATATTTCATAATACGCAGTCTGGTTCACCTGGCCCGTCTAACACTAACAACAACAAACAAAGGTTGAATAAATCGCGAAATAGTAATAATAACTCAGTCCCTAATCCACAATCTTACGTAACATGTTCGGAATCTAATAGTAATAATTCACAGAAGTGTCTGTGCAGTAACATAGTGCACGACCATTATTATAAGTGTCCCACCTTTAATGATTTAAATCCAATTGCTCGTTTTAAAAGCGTAAAAGATAACAAAGCTTGCATTAATTGCTTAAGCATAAAACATAAAACGAGTAATTGTTCCAGTACAACGAGATGTCGCTCGTGTAAACAAAAACATCATACACTGTTACATTATGATAAAAATAACCAGTTGTCAAGTCAAGCCGCTAACCTTGACACACTTACGAGTACGTCGCAAGTGCAGAACACGGTAGCTGCGCCTTCCGCGTCTGAGGGCGAAGAAGTATCGTTGTGTATGACATCCATTGCGCAGGCGACGCGCACGCGAGGACGGCACTCGCGCATCTATAATGATCCGCGCAGGACCAAAACGCAGAGTACGGCGTCTAAGACGGTACTGTTAGCGACAGCGCAAGTTATCGTATATGATGTTAATGGGTCGCCGCACATGGTACGTTGTCTGCTAGATAGCGCATCTCAGACCAATCTAATAACATCGGAATGCTTCAAACGCCTCGGATTATGGAATAACTTTAAAAATACTAACTCAACCGTCAAAGGGATAGGCGGATCAGAAAAGCATCGCAGGGGTTCCGTAGATATTAAAATACATTCGCGTTTTGATAGGAATATTAATTTTAACATTTCTTCGCTTATCGTGGAGCGTATCACGGACGCATTGCCGAACGCTAATGTAGACGTAGCATCACTCACTCATCTCGAATCATTGCCGCTAGCCGACGCGGAGTTTGCGAATCCGGCAGGCATTGATCTTTTGATCGGAGCTTCAATATTTCCGCACTTGCTACTAACTAACATAGTTCGTAGTGAGCGATATGATTTACCGCCCGCTATTGAGACGGTACTTGGGTATGTGATTATGGGTACCGTACCTACGTTACATACTTCTCATTGTATTACGTCTTGTTGTTGTTCTGCTCTTCAAGAGATCAAGGTGGGTGCTAAAACTGTGTGTAAGATAAAGCACTAATTAGCTATGCTATGCTATGCTATGCTATGCTACGCCATGCTATGATACGCTATGCTACGCTATGCTACGTTATGCTACGCTACGCTACACTATACTATACTACACATCCGCTTTGTACATAGATGACATTGCCTGTAATGTCATACCCGCTCCGCTAGCAATTTCGCTTTGTGAAGAGCTTATTCAGCTTTTCAAGCGAGGCCAGTTTGATCTTGTCAAATGGACAAGCAACTCTAAGGAGGTTCTCGCACGCATACCAGATTCTCATAAAGCTTCTCCAGACATTGAGTTTGAGAAGTCTGTTCCGCATAAGGTTCTCGGTTTACGCTGGGACAAATCCTGCGATAGTTTTCGGTTTGACGTCTCACCACCAGATGATAAGTGCACCAAACGCACTATGCTGTCCACAGTGGCTCGACTATGGGACATAATGGGTTTTGTGGCTCCCACAATTTTGTATGCCAAGCTCTTGATCAAAGAGCTTTGGCTATCAAAGTGTGAGTGGGATGAAACACCCCCTGACCATATTGTCGCCGCTTGGGGCCTGTTTTGTATTGAGCTTACCGCGCTCAATCAAATTACTATTCCGCGTCATCTTGGGTTGGTAGATGGATGTACCATCAACTTAATAGGTTTCGCTGACGCCAGCGAGCGTGCTTACGGCGGAGTCATATATCTGCAAGTCCGCATTGGTTCTAACTACTCGTTGCAGTTAGTTTATGCCAAGTCTAAGGTCTCGCCTGTTAAAACCATTTCGGTTGCGAGACTGGAGTTGTGCGCGGCCCTTCTGCTGTCTCAGTTGCTCCACAAGGTTCAAGACACAGTTTTGCCCCACTACTCTATTAATAAATATACACATTTTCCGACTCCAAGGTAGTGCTCGCTTGGATTCATTCTTCTCCTCATCGCTGGCAGACTTTTGTCGCCAACCGCGTTAGTAAATTGATTGAACTTGTTCCCGCTACTTGTTTCAATCACGTCGCGGGTTATCATACTCGTCTTCAGGAAGAACTCTCCATAGATCATATTGACTGCAAGTTTATTCCACCAGCATCACCACATTTCGGTGGATGTTGGGCAAGCATGGTCAAAGTAATTAAAACGCATCTCTTCAAAGTTATAGGTCAACAGATCCTCTCTTACGAAGAGCCTTTAACTGTTCTTGCACAAGTCGAGGCACTGATCAACTCGCGTCCGCTTCCAACTCAGTGAGATCTAGCCTGAAGTTGGACCTACCTCTTAGTTTAAGTATTTAGTTAGTAGTTTTCGCTATTATTGCGTTTGTAGTTTTCGCTAAAGTTAGTTTAGATTAATTTTATTGTCATATCGCTGTCTTAGCCTATTGATGGGTTATGCGGTAGTACACCCAACATAGCTAAGTTCAATTCTATTTTTCTTAAAGGCAACCCTTTAGGGCCGGGGGGATATGGTAGCGCCATCTACCTTCCTATCTATAATTAATCGCATCAAGATCAATCGTTCCACGTCTAGTGCGAGCGATACCATATTTCCGTCCCGCTCTATCCCACTCCCTGGAAGAGGCACTGCCTTCGCCTGATTCGTCGACGCGATGGTGGACGCGAGGGACAGTCGAGAACATTCCTCCCGCTGAAAACGCCGTCTCGTTCGTACCGCGCCGCACCGCTGTATGTGATTTACCGCTTCCACCAAGGAAAACCCGCTCGTGAGTGAAGTGTAAACAATCAGCTGCATCACGAAACACCGGGAGGAAAAGAAACGAAGAAGGTTGTATAAGGTAAGTGCCTTACATCCTTGAAATATCCTATACCCACTCAATCACCTCCTCCCGTATCCATCTCCTCTTCCCTAATTCCCTTTCTAGGCGACCCAGAACTCGCCCTAATACAGTCCAGTCCATTAATCCTTCCCAAGTCGCCTAGAACCCTACGGTTTCGGTGTAAAGCCGAGCCACATGTTAAGTGGAGGTGCCTCGTGAACACATGATTTTTGCAGGATTTGGATATTATTATGATTAATTGTTGAATGTAATTTAACATTATTTATCCCTGATCATATCGTTGTTCACTTGTCACCTTCACAAAATTCTTTCTACATTTGCATTCCTTCACGCGTTCCACTAATTTATGTTAATAATAACGATCTGGAAAATGGAGGTAATTGGCGGTCATGGTCAGTATACAAATAGATTGTTTCTAACTGCCGGTTCGTATACCGTTATCGTCATGCTCACTAAAATGTCATTTCTTGTGGTGGCGTCGTGTGTCGGGTCATCCCTGTCCGTCTAATATGGCGAGAGGGATGATGGCTGGCACATGCGTCATACTCGTGAACGGGTGCTACTTGCGATGACTGGTCGATGGCGGTCTTGCGGGCTGGTATTAGATTTTAATATTTAACTGCATCATTTCCATCATGGGTCTGATCACTTTCGCGGATTGCCTGCATTATTAGGTATATATAATGTAAGTGGATGCTCCTGTTTCACCATGTCTATTCTGAGGAGGCTAACCAAATGAACATCAAAAGTATTATGCTTGAGTATTATTATGTACAGTAAATATATACAAGTGATATAGAAGGTGTAACAGTTGCAGCACCTTACAAAATGTAAATTATGTGTATTATGCAAAACCTGGCGATGAAAAAGAGTGACCGTGAGTTTTATTGCCCGTTCTTTCTCATGGTTCTACCTATTGCTTTGCGAACGTGGCAGTAAATGTAAATGTAGAGTCTTTAAGTAATTATTTTATAAATTTATTATTTTGACGTTCATAAGCGTCACATTGTGACCCAAATGAATAAAGGATTTTGAATTTGAATTTGATGGCCTTGGTGGTGAAACAAATAAAAATTGCGATGTACACCTTAACCAGCCTGCATCCACGACCTTGACGACTAGCGCACATAATTGGACCGGCATAATCAGCGCCCGTGCTCTAAAGGGGATAACCTGGACTCACGTGTTCTTTTGGTAAATTACCCATTATAGGCGTTACAACCTTACCTTTCATGCGGTTGCAAAGAACACATTTATGATAACAGGCCTTCGCCAATTTGCGACCTCCTATTGACCAGTAAGATTCCCTAATTGAGGCTAATAGTAACTGAAGGCCAGCATGCATTAGCCTTTTATGCTCAAAATCAAATAATAGCTTAGTAAAATAATGAGTGGACTGTAATATAATCGGGTGCTTTTTAGAAAAATTTAAATTAGAATTATCAAGACGTCCGGTCCGCCTACACGCATAAAATTTTTGTCGTCCAAATAAACATTAAACTTAAGAAGAGCACTCTTCTGAGGTAAGCTCTTTTTATGCAAAGGTTATTCATACTCAATAAATGATTCAGACAACATTTAATACCTACATCTTGTAATTCATCTTGTGACAAATAATTAGTTTAAGGGTAATGTTTCCTACATGACTTAACAAACCTTAACATATAAGCTACAGAACGTACAAGTCGTGAATAATTAGAAAAACGACTAAAATTAATCAATCTTTAGAATTATCTAAAACAGCACTTAGCACTACATCAGGTCGAATTTCCACTAATATGAGCCATACACTCCTAAGCACTTCATTTGAGATGGCCATTCAGACGGGTTTAGCCTTAAAAAATCTGGCCCTGACCACCACAGATCAGAATCCTGCAGAACACTAATATCCACGCCACGAGATATAAGGTCTGCTGGATTTTTATCTGTGGGGACGTGTCTCCAGCTACAATTGCCCGCCTTGTCCAATACTTCAGCAACGCAGTTACGCACAAACGGCTGAAGTTTGTTAGGCATCATTTGTAACCATCCCAACACTATGGTTGAATCAGTCCAGCAGTAAACCCGACCGATCGCCACTCGAAATGAGCTCCTCACCTTCTCATAAAGACGAGCACCAACCAAGGCACCACATAATTCCAGCCTCGGAATAGTTGTGGGCTTAATAGGAGCCACTCGACTTTTAGGCATTAATAAACAAACTGAACAATCGCCATTGTCGTTAATACTGCGAACGTAGACACAAGCACCATAATCAGACTCAGACGCATCTGTAAAAATGTGGAGTTCTAATTCCCTTTATGAATACTATAATTCGCGGAATACGTAAATTATATTTAATTATAATGTCCCAATGTCTTTGGATCTCACAAGGTAATGGTTGATCCCACACCAGCTTATCTACATTTTTTGCACCATTATTTTCATGGTGATAACAATGGGACACAAGAGACCTAAGGGATCGAATATTCGCGCAAACACGAATAGCAAATCACGTTTAGTGTGAGTAGTTGCAGAGTTAGAAAGATCTATTGAAAACCCCAGTTCGTCAGTGGTGACATACCAGTCTAGACCAAGCAACTTGTCAGGCCCACTTGATGTCTTATTTAAGTCAAGTGAGGCTGGCAAGTTGTCTGAAAGAAGGACAGCGTCAGACACCAGCTGAGGAACATTTGACTTCCATTTATACAATGGCATACATGCTGACGCAAGTTCTTTGGTGACTTCATTACGAATGAAAGTCACTTCCTCCAAGTCATCATCCCCAGTAAGTAGATCATCTACGTAAAAGTCATGTCTGATGATATCAGCTATTTTAGGGTTCTTGCAGTCGTCTCTTGTCTGTTTAAGACACCGTGTTGCAAGGAATGGCGCACTAGCCGTGCCGTATGTGACGGTGTTTAATTCGTAAACAGTAATAGGCTCACTAACATTATCACGCCAAACAATCTGTTGCAAATGCCTATCGGACGGGTGTACGGCAATGCATCTATACATCTTCTGCACGTCAGCAGATAAAACATATTTGTGGAATCTGAACCGAAGAAGTATAGACAGCAGATCGTCCTGTATAATTGGCTTGACCATCTGTGAGTAATTAGAAGAGACTTTTGTCGACGTAGGACAACTAGCATTAAATACAACGCGCAGTTTGGTCGTGCTACTCGGCTCACGTAGTATTCCGTGATGAGGAATAAAAAAACCAGAACACAAATTACTTTTAGTTATTTTAGTCATATGACCAAGTGTTTCATATTCTAGCATAAAATCATTATACAGCCTACTAAATTCCGGCTTAACCTTTAATCGACGCTCTAAAGACTGTAAAGAGTGTGTAGCTCTTTTATAGGAATTACCTAGAACCGAAGGATCTTTCTTAAGGGATATGCGAACACCAAAACGGCCATCAGACAATCGGGTCGTACTTTTAACGAAATGATCTTCACATAACTTTTCTTCAGGCATGTAAGAACTAGAAGACCTCGCATTTACCTCCTCTAATTGCCAAAACTTAGTTAAGTTGGCTCTGAGTGTATCACTATTGTCATCGGAAACAATATTAGATAAGTATATATGTAGTCATATTGTATAAAATATGTATGTATTGTATATTATCATATTTATGTTACTTGTCATATACATATATTAAGTTCCTTAAACTAATTTGTACACCTACCACAATTATCTCTGTATCACCTTATGGTTGACTGGGAGAAAATGCCTCTATGGCATTAAGTCCGCTATTGTACTTACATTGTGTATTGTACATAAAGTTTAAATAAATATATAAATAAAATAAATAAATCTGGAAATATAACAGAATTTGTTTGACGGTATCTAACAAGATATAACATATCTAAACGGTTCTTAGCGGAGGTTAGAGAGACTGGCTATAAATGTTGAAAAATGTACGTCATACTGATATCATGGAAAGGCATATTTATGTTTTTTCAACGTTTTTGATGGATGTAAAGCCTGCATAAAAAATTTTTAGATGAAATTATAAAAAAGTACAGTGTTGTTTATGTCCGTTCTTTGACTGTTTACAAAAATCCCCGCAATGCAGACTTTATTCCTTCTACTAGGATTGTCGTTTAAACAAAGAAAAATATTCAACGAAGATATTGTAGGAACATACCTTTTTATGACAGAACAAATTTTAATTTTATTTTTCTTTGGTACCCAAAGATTAACCCGAAATAGAAAAAATAAGATCAATATAATAGGAATTTGAAACACAAGATATTGATCTCCCAATATTATTAGACTAAAGATGTGGGACCTCTATCATATATTTGAATATAAAAAGGACCTATTTAAGTTTCATCAAGCAATAATATATTTCTAGTCTATCAGGACCCTCACAGTTGATAGGTCACAAATGTGAATGGACACGCAAAGAGCCTTCCAAATATTTCCCAAAAACCCACGCTACACTCACATGGCCGGTCAAACACTCAATAAACGAGATGTTATTTTCCTTCAGAAACCTGTTATTTTCTCTTGTCTTTCAGTTATTTTTATCCAATAGAAAACAAATAGTAATGCTTTAGGCAATATTCCAAGAAATAGTGTAATAAAATATATTATCTTTTGCAAGAAAAAGGTGCAAAAACATGTAGAATAATTGTACCCTGCTAGAAAATAAACATCATTTGTGTAACGCTTTAGGCTAGTTTTGGGGCAACAAAAATGGCGGTTGAAGCTGCCTTAAGTCAACAAATCCTCATTCCCGGCTAGATGACGTCGAAGTTATGCAAACGAAGCTTTAGATGAGCTCACTCGTTTACTAGTGGAGTAGTCGCAGGTACTTAATAAAAATATGTATTTTGCGATTTTTTTTTGTGTTATTTGAAGTACTCTGGTGACTAGCAGCAGGACACGAAGAGCCGAAAATCGGGCTCAGTGGCATGCCATTGGAGAGGCCTATATCCAGCAGTAGACTACGGCAGGCTGTTGATGATGATGATGATGATGAACTATTTTACTTTCCTTCCGACGTTTTTATATTGAATTTTATATTTTGCATAATGTAATAAAAATACATGATATTTAACGACACACTAGTTGCAATATAAAAGAAGGTACCTATGTTACTACAGTTATAACACTTTTTGTATCAAATAACATGCATTATTAAGACAATAGGTGGAGATATTATGCTAAATTTTATAAGTTGGTGTGTGTGTGTGTGTGCGCATGTATGTGAGTGTGTGTGTGTGTATGCGACCCTATCCAAAAAGGCAAATAGAAGCTATATCTCAGGACAAAGCGATTAGCATATTTTCTGTCTCAACGTAATTTTGTTGCTCATTATAAGCGTAACATCTTTTATTAATAAGTACTCCAAATTGCTGCGAATGTGTAATACCAAAGTTTGAGAACGAAGCACCACTTTTATAGGATTATTACTCAATGTCTTGAAAAAATAAAGTCTTATATGTAAATAGGCACAGTGGTTCTTAGTTTCAGTATATTTACACACAAAATAATATTCTTTTAATAGCAATAGCATAAAATTAATAAAAAAAATAGCTAATAGTTTAGCCACTGAACTGTTTTAGCAATTATCTCACGAGACAACACTGGTAGAGTTTTAGTTTAGAAAGTACGTAATACTTCTAATAAAAGTACTTATAAGTTGTAAAATAAAAATATATATCTTTTATTCGATGACCGAGTAGAAAATACTGCCTTAATACAATTCCACTATCACGAGTGAAAAATAACTAAATTTCTTATTTTCGTGAAGAATAGAGGTATAAAAATGTAATAAATGTGGAAATCTCGTTGAAGCCAGTTTCGCTCAGACATATCCCAAGAGACAAATGCACGACGATTCCATGACAACATTCTTTAGACGTCAACTTCAACGTTTAGTTCAAATTGCATTGCTATTTTAAATGGAAACGTTTTTTAAATAAAATCTTTGAGCAAATGAATGTACTGTAGAGAATTTTAGTTTTAAAATAACAAAACTACGAATAGAAAGCAAGCATCATACAATATTATTTAGCGGGTCTTAGTAGCGATAATTTACTTATTTAAAGGCATAATTACCTCTGTTATTCTCCTACGTTTCTACCGGCTTGCAACGGTTGTGGTCGCGGAGGGACTGATGTCAGCTCAGCGCCGTCCTTGTGAAGCGCGGGATTCGGCAGCAAAAAAATATAAAACAAGTGTGGGTACTTGTTTTATATTTTTTATTTTATTCGCACTGTCGGTACTTTACAAACTACACTTATGACGTCTACACACTGATGATTTGTGTTACTGCGGCGTTGTTTGCATTTGTTAATGAGTGGGTTCCAGGTGGTCGATAGTCTGTATCCGTCCTACCGGTTGAAATTGCTATGTTTTTTTATTTCAACCGCTTCACGTACTATCCTGGATAGTACGTGAAGTGCCGATCGGTGGATAAGACTTGGGTTGATGTAATTCTATCCAGTGGTTTGGTCCAGATTCTAGCAAATGCTCAGCTATGGCAGATTTATTCATTTGTCGATTTTTTACAGCTGCCATATGTTCCTTGACCCTTTCAGCGATCGTTCGTTTGGTCTGTCCGATATAGGAACTACCACAACTGCAATCGACTTTGTAGACGCCTGGTGTTTGTAGAGGAATAACGTCCTTTGGGGTACGTAGGTTGTGTGCTACCTTGGAGAGCGGACTATATACAGTCTTGATGGAGTATTTCTGTGGTACTGTTCTAACTTTGTCCGTCACTCCCCTGATATAAAGCATGTAATACGGTACTCTGCTTACTTCAGGTTTGCGGTCCTTCCTCTTCCGACGGGGTATCTCCTTTTTGTATCCATTGCGCCTTAGTATCTCCTGAACATGTGATAATGCACTGTTTAAGTGTTCAGGGTCACAGAGGTCATACGCTCTGTTCACTAACACTCACTCTTCACTCTCACGTCACTTTGACGTCGAGAAAGGGTAACGGTCCATCTACCTCAATTTCAAATGTGAACCGGATGTTCGGGTATATGGAGTTCAATTTGTCTGCAAAATACATCGTCGACATACCTCTTCCATAGCTTTACATTTGAAGCCTGCATGTCTATGGATTCCTCAAAGTGTTCCATCCAGATATTGGCCATCACCGGTGCTACTGGGCTACCCATTGCCACTCCGTCGATCTGGAGAAAATGTTGTCCACGATATATGAAGTAGTTACCCCCCAAGCAATTCTTCAATAGACCGGCGTATTCGTTAAACAGCCCGCTATTCCTTAATTTTCTCTCAACGACCTCAAGGCAATCCTGAACTGGAACATTGGTGAATAGTGACTCCACGTCAAAACTTACCATCACTTCGTCTGGTTACTTTGTCACGCTCTTGATGATCTTGATAAAATGGCAAGAGTCCTTCACGAAAGATGCCGTCTTACCTACTAACCTTGGTTGCAGTACCTTGCTGATGTGTTTCGCCAAACCATATGTCGGTGAATTTATTTGACTCTCTATCGGCCGCAATGGCACGTTTGTCTTGTAGGCTTTAGGCAAACCGTAAATCTTGGGCGGCTGCACGATTTGAGGTTTGTGTAGACGTTCAAACTCATCTTCCGTGAACACGTTTCTATGGTCCTTTATCAAAGCTCGAATGCGTTTCGTTACTCTGGCTGTCGGATTATAAGACACAGGTTTATATATTAATGTGTCACTTAACAAATTACGTATTTTGCTGTCATAGTCACAAGAATTTTTCACCACAGTGGCGTTCCCCTTATCGGCCTTCAGCACTAAAATATTCGTGTTATCACGCAGCGTTCTTAATGCCTTACGCTCTTCTGTGGAGACATTGGGTTTCGGCGGCTATGACTTGCGTAAAATAACGGCAACATCCTGTCTAAGTGTATCCGCATCGTTAGACGGTGACTTGTTGCGCGTTATAACCTCCTCGATGCAGTCGATGCTGCTTATGACATTCTCGTACGGAATCCGTTTAGGTGTTAAAGCATAATTTAACCCTTTAGCGAGTACGAGACTAAGACCCGCTAAATAATATTGTATGATGTATACAAATCGCGAAAGTTTAAAATCGATTATTAGAAAGCAAGCAATTTGAGATAAATATGTATGTTTCTAAGTTCGCTTTTAATTTCATAATAAAACTATATAAAGGCAAGTAGAAATTTTGTAATATGAATTATTGTAATATCTAGATTATACATGAAAGGAGAAATACCAAATACGGCCTGTAGCGGCCAGAAAGTTGTGAATCGTTGAAATTAAACATATAATTTTTAAAATTTATACATCGTTTTCGTTTCTTGATAGAGCTTCGGTGAAAGATTTAAGTTTTTAAAGATTATTATTTTGAATAGGCTATGGTAATAGTGGATGAACTTCTTATGTTGCCAGCATTAACAATAAAATGAAGTATGGTAGGCAGAAATTGTTTTAACTAAATACGAGGGTCAAACTGAAAGTTCTTAGAAAATCAAAAACTGATTACATTAGCCAGTTATTAGTTTTATTATATCTTTTCAAAATATTGTCCATTGACGTCAATACACCACTGCATGCGATGGAACCACTGGGAAAAGCACTTTGCCCACTCGTCCTTAGGGGTCTCTTCAATGGCATCGCGATACGCAGCCACCGCTTCTTCAGCATTCATAAACCGCTTTCCTTTAAGTTTTTCTTTAATTTTTGGAAATAAATAAAAATCACAAGGCGCGAGGTCGGGGCTATACGGCGGGTGACCCAGTAATTCAACGTTTGATGTCGCCAAATAGTCGATCGTTCGCTTGGCGGTGTGCGGCGAGGCGTTGTCGTGGTGAAGGAGGATCCTACTGCGAGGTCGTTTCTCTCGAACTTTTTCCAAGACAAGTGGCAAACAATTGGTAGTGTACCATTCTGCAGAAACTGTTTTTTGATCCTCTAACACAATTGTTGCGAAATGACCTATCCTTCCAAAGAACGAGGCCACCATTTTTTTTCCCGCACTTCGATCTCTCTTCACTTTAGTTGGCAACTCCTCGAAAGGAAACACCCACTGAGCAGATTGTCTTTTGGTTTCAGGATCATAACAGTAAATCCAGCTTTCGTCACCTGTTAGTATGTCGAACACAGCATTTGAGTCACCTCCGTTAAATCTTTCAATCATTTTACGGCACCAATCCACACGATGGAGTTTTTGAGCCTTAGTCAAATTATGAGGTATCCACCGGGCGCAAAGCTTCCTGACCGCTAAATGTTCGTGGAGGATTTTGTGCACTTGACTCATACCGATGCCTAAGCTTGTCCGAATCTGCTGATAGGTCACTCTTTTGTCAGTCTCTATCATACGCCGCACAACACAGATGTTATTTTCAGTCGTTGCCGTAGAAGGCCGTCCCTCACGTACATCATCAGTGAGATTAGTGCGACCACGTTTAAACTCATTAAACCAGTTGTAAACAGTCGCACGAGATGGGGCTTCATCGTGAAAGGCCAATCGTAGTCTATCATAACTTTCTTGTTGACTTAAATGACATCGAAAGTCATAAAAAATCATTGCACGAAATTTTTCTCGTGTTAAATTCATGTTGACGTGACACAGACAATTTTCAATTTGCCGCCAAATCGTAAAACAAATGACAAATGAATGAAATATATACTCAGTAATATTGGCAAAGAGTTCTATTTTCAAATTTTAGAATATTTTTTTTATTATATTGTTTATAAGTGGCCAGTTCTAAGAACTTTCAGTTTGACCCTCGTAATATTTTTATTATTATATTAGAAAACAATATCTTTTATTTACTTTATAAATATATTTGTAAAAAGAATCAAGAAATATATAATTTATTATATATTCCATAATTATTAATCGGTAAAAATCGTTTTGTTTTTTAATCGATAGTATTAATATTTTTTCAAACAATTTGCAACACATTTTTTATCTGTTATGTCATTCGTGTTGCTACTGCGCATCGTGAATATTTTGCTCTGATTTATTGGTGTTTTCGTACGGTTTTAATTGTAATGTAATTGGGTGCATAGGGTTCCCACCAAGAACTTAGGGTCCCAAGCCAACCTCACCTGCAAGTGGTGCACCTGCCGATCAACGGACGAGGCTTTGGCAAACAAAATATCACGATAAGCGGCAATAGGCTCGCCACCTATTACGTGGGATCAAAACACTGGCGAAAAGTGGATGTTTAATATGCCTCTGCCTACCCCCTCGGGGAAACAGGCGTGAGTCTATGTATGTTATTGAATATAAATTCAATAATAATGATCACTACCTTCTACCCATGCTAAGATTATGCAGCGCTGTTTGTGATTGTGGTTAGTTTGGTAGCTTTTACGCGTAATGTGCGTTTGAATTTCAAATTCTATAGATAACAGATGCCTTATATTTGTCAATAAATCTAATCCAGACTTGCATACTATGATGACTATCAGTCTATCAGAAGATGTAATATTATTTTAAATTACCAGATGTAAAAAAGTACATGAGATATACAATAAAGCAAGGTTCTAGATACTGATATCTGCTGCTGACTGCTACTGAATGTAAAATTCGATATTATACTGAATATAACACTCTAGACTCTTATTCAGCAGTGATGTGGTGGCGCCTTGCTCTCCAGATACGCTTGCGGGTCTGAAGAGCAAGCATCCAGCGCCCATTAATGATCTTTCCTTTCCTGAAGCTCACGACAGTGAATCAGAACATCTGATCACCACGGCCAAGGACGTCTTAGCAGCGGTTTGCTCCTTCCGAAATGGCTCGGCAGGTGGCCTCGATGCCTTGACACCGCAGCATTTAAAAGATCTGGTGTGTGCAAGTGCTGGGGTGGCTGGCGATACATTTCTGAAGGAGTTGACTGCGCTATTAAATATGATGCTCTCCGGTAATGTGGACGATGCTATCATTGATATCTTGTATGGGGCCAACCTGTGCGCCCTTAACAAGAGAGATGGTGGCATCCGTCCCATTGCCGTGGGTTGCACGTATCGGCGTATAGCAGCTAAAGTATGCTGTCAATTTTACAGCAGGGAGCTATCTGATAAATTCCAACCTCTCCAACTAGGTTTTGGTTCCAAAGCAGGTTGTGAGGCTGCTATACATGCCCTTTCGACGTATCTTGGAAGTGGTGATGGGAGGTCATTCTGAAGGTTGACTTGAAGAACGCCTTCAATTCAGTGAATAGGGACACTTTGTTGGCACAGGCAAAATTAGAAACCCCTAAAATTTACAAATATCTTTGGCAATGATACAGGTATCCCACAAAATTACTATATCAGGACAATCTTTTGGAATCTGCAGTTGGATGCCAACAAGGTGACCCTCTTGGACCAGTCATTCTTAGCTTAGCTATACAACCCATTATTCGGCAAATAAATTCTAAATTTAATGTATGGTATTTAGACGACGGAACCCTAGGAGGAGATCTAGACATTGTATTACAAGATTTAGCTTTTATTAAAAATAAATTCGCATCTATTGGCTTGGAACTAAATTCTAGTAACTGTGAGTTGTTTATAAATACAACAGACTCTACAAAAAAACTTTCGATAGTATCTAAATTTAATCATTTGGCACCAAACATCAAAATTATTGAAAAGAGTTCATTTCGCCTCCTAGGTTCGCCCGTATTTGAAGAAGCTTTTGATTCTTTCTTGGAAGAAAAAATACAAAATTTTTGTGAAATTTCAGATCGTCTATTCAAAATTAATATACATTCGGCTTATACTATTATTCGATATTGCCTTTTCGTCCCAAAATTTACTCATGCCTTAAGATCATCGCAACTTTGGAAAAAAATAACAAGATTAGGACAAATCGACCAAATTATACAAGTTACTTTAAAAAAAATATTAAATGTGGACTTGGACGACCGAGCCTGGCTACAAGCATCTTTACCCATACGTTTGGGTGGGCTCGGCGTTCGCAAAATTTAGTTCTCATATATTTCATAAATCTATTCCTGACCTGCATATTATAACCAGCAATCCTTTAGAAGATGTGATATTAATTAATAGACCAGATGTAAGCAAGTACATGAAACAGGGATATATAATAAATACAAAGATTCTAGATTCTGATTCAAATTTAATTGAGAATGATACAAATTACAAGATTATCAAATACAAACTAATCAGGTTCACTTTATGCAGCACAGAATCTTTGAGATTGCAGGTTCTTCAAGACAGGATGATCTTTGATAATCGCCAACATTTCTTCCAACGGAGCATCCGCTTTTCGTGATAAAAGCCACCTGACGAATCCTCTCAAAGAACATTGCTAGTACAGCATATAATTGTTATCGATACGTTTATAGACACCCATATCATAACCATACATGTTCAAAACCATTTTAGAGTCAGGATCCAGGACATAATACTTGACTTCAGTTCCTCTTGTGTACATACCGATTGGTCTAGTGAGGCATCCCGAATCTTTATTTTCTTCGGCGTGGAGGGATGTCCCGTCTAGTGTAAATGGAAATCCGGCGTTGTCATAACGATCCTTATAAGTCTTGAGTTGTTCAGCAGTGGGTGTGGTGAATGTTATATTACTACATTGCCTGGAAGGTACCATGCCTCCAAAGAGAGTGAACTTGTAAACATAGTGCCAAGTCCCTGTCATGTAATCATTAGATATAGAATTAGTGTTTGTGTCAATGCATTGCTGAAGCACTTCTAATTATGCAGATGCCCCAGCTAAAAGACTGACTATTATGATAAAACGAAACATTACTAATTATAAATTGGACGTTATCTACTTCTCTGTAATAACAACTTACACCGAATGTACTAGTTAATGTAACAGAATCGGTATTTATGTAAATTAATTATCTCAATAAACTTATGATAAGATGTAGCAATCAATTCTAAAAGTCACTAATGCAAGATTGTATCACATGCAAAAATAACTCTTGGTTTAAATTAAAATAATCAATTTGTTATTATTTATTATCATTATTTGTTGTCATTTATCACGGTTGCGATATTGCGATTGAAAAAAGTAATGAATAATTTTGGTTTTTAGCGAATTTCTGTTTGATAGATATATTTTCAATCAACTTTCTTAATGATTATGTGTATTTAGGTTCAATATCTCCCAGACAGGGTTGTCAGTGCGACACTGGTCTTGGAATATAAATACATAAGAAGTTTACTTATCTTGCTTGCAACAGTTTTGATCGATGCACCAGAATAGTTCGTATACATATTTTATGGACAAAATTACTTTGGTATTTCAACACTTATTTGTAACGAGAATAAGTTTTAAAGCTAGGCACTTTTTGTTTAAATAATGATTTTTTGTAAAATCGAGTAATTCACACTTCTCTATTGAAAGCTCTTCAAGCTAATGAATGTATTAATTTAGAAAAGAATCTCAAGACAAGAGAACTGTTCCATTGCACTAACCTCTTTTCGTTAGTTTAGGATAGTCTAGCCCTTTTCTTTGTTAGAAGAGGTCCGTGGTGAGCTATAGAGTCAATTAAACTAAGTGCAAAATGACAGACTTCACAATAATTATGTCTTCCAAAAACTCTCAGACATTTTAGTTTTCCTTCCCTTGTTGTAACTTCTAAAAGTCAGAGATGCGGGCTTTAGGTTTGGACTTGAAACTCTCTGTCTAGAAGTCTTTTAGTTTTGCTATCAGGCTATCACTGTGTTTCATTAATCTGATATAATTAAATCATTATATCGGCAACGTGCCTTAATAATGTAAATAGACTAAAATTAATTTGATTGATTTGATTTACACCGGAATTCAATATTCGAAATTTAGATAGATCTGTAGATTTTAGATTCGTTTTTGACAGTTTTTGACATAAGCTCCATACAAAATATGTCAAACACGAAACTAAAATCTACAGATCTATCTATAGTCCGAATATTGAAAATGGCCGTTAAAAATTATGTTACGGATTTAAGATTAAATGTGATATCAAGATATTATTTGTTATTGATAAGTCACATGACAGTGCAAGAGAAAACACTCGTTAATATAAGCACTTGGTATAATTGCCTTAGTTATAAATAAAACTGTTGGACAAATTTCTTTTATAGGTAAGGCTGCGTAAGGTTTATAAGTATTAAAAAAACAAATATAGATAAAATGGGGGTCATTGTACTGTTTTAAGCATAAGAAATGCAAATAGCTGATATTCTTATCTGTGAACTTTGCCTTTATGCAAGTTACTAGTTGAATTGAGTTGAGCGAATCTTCATTAGCCCTCCCGACACGACACCGATACCGGCATCGGTGGGCGCCATATACATAATTATATTTATAAAATAGCACATAATTATACACGGTGTCCAAAGACAAATGACCAAGCCAAAGGCTCACATCGTCCCAAGTCATACTAAGCAAAAATTATACCTGGCATACCAAAGGCACATAAAAACTTGCACATGGTGTTCGTCAACCTTGAAAAGGCATATGATCGAGTGCCCCGTGAAGTCTTGTGGTGGGCCCTGAAGAAGAAAGGAGTGCCTGGGAAATACCTGACGTTGATTCAAGCCATGTACGCTGAATGCCGAACGCAGGTCCGATCCGCAGCTGGTATCACAGCCAGATTCGATGTGGCCGTAGGCTTGCACCAAGGGTCGGCCCTTAGCCCCTACCTCTTCCTGTTAATTATGGATGCTATATCATCGGACATACAGGAAGAGGCACCCTGGTGCATGTTGTTTGCCGACGACATCGTTCTGGTAGCAGAGAGTGGACAGAAGGTGCAGAGCAAGCTGGAGGAGTGGCGGCAGAGATCGGAGAATGTAGGCTTGAGAATAAGCAGAACCAAAACGGAATATATGTTCTGTGACTTTGGCGGTCTCTCCAGTCCTATACCGGTTACACTCGGCGGTACACCTCTACCAGTATGCTCCGATTTCCGCTGACTAGGTTCACTCCTGTAAGATGACGGCGATATTGATCGGGATGTTAGGCAAAGAATCAACGCAGGATGGATGAAATGGCGACAGGTCTCAGGCACAATATGCGACCACAAAATGCCTGTGAAATTAAAGGCCCGTATGTATAAATCGGTTATAAGGCCTGTCGTACTGTATGGAGCTGAGTGTTGGGCTACAAAGAAGATGGAGGAGAAACGATTGCATGTGGCAGAGATGAGAATGTTACGATGGATGTGTGGAGTGACAAGAATGGTCAGAATTAGGAATGATTACGTTAGAGGTAGTATGAAAGTGGCGCCCATAGCTGAAAAGGTGAAAGGGAGTCGATTGGCCTGGTATGGACATGTTATGCGGAGAGATGAGATGTATGTAGGTAAAAAAGTGATGGATATGCATGTAGAAGGATGAAAAGGGAGAGGACGCCCAAGGAAGAGATGGATGGACTGTGTGAGGATGGATATGAAAGAGAAAGGGGTAAACGATCGGATGACTGGTGACAGAGAAGTATGGAAGCGAAGGACATACTGCGCCGACCCCAAAAAAATTGGGACCAGGGCAAGACAATGACCAAAGGCTTTTAAAAGTAGACATATTTTATAAGCCGCAATGTAAGCACATGCTCAAGATACCTACCTATCCAAAGGTGCGTATAGGACATGTCTAGGACAAACTGACGCGAGAAATGCATCGATTTTGTAATAATTATGAATATCTCCTGAAGCAGTAATTTCTAAGGTATGGTGCTCAGGTAAATTTTCGTTAAGGGTCTTTTAACATCGTGTATATTGATGTTGGACGCATAATTCTACATTTTTTGGCACGCTGTCTCATAAGCTCTTCAGCTTAAGCTTGGCCCTACATTGATGTCTAAAGAAGAATGTAGCTGTCGTTTCGGTGCAATGTCGTTGAGTAATACCGGTGTCGTGTCGGGCCGGCTAACGAAGAAACGCTTATTATATACTAATGACAAATTTATTAGTAACTATAATCAGAATCTTTGTCATATGCGCTATAATAAAATATGTTACCAAACATGCTACGGTTAACTGGTTACCGTCCTGCAATACTATTGTACTATTGAAGCACTCATACCGTGACTTGGCTTGCCGTTTGTAATTAGGTCGGCAAAGTTAAACAATATACAGGCAAAACAAACAAATAATCCACCACCACTTGGAAACGTGACCGCGAGTGGCCCTTACATCACAGCGCTAATGTGCTTAGGAGGCCATGTAATGCTGTTGGTCCCGGTTTTAGGACAATTATCGTAAGGCCATGTTGGCGACCTTCGGGCGGTCTGAAAACTCTGACACCAGAGTATTTCACACATTCACATGAAAAAAAGGCAGACTAGGAAAGCCATAAATAGCTTAGTTGTATCATTTTTATTGAATAAAACTGAATTTAATATGATGAACGAATCTTGTTGCAGAATTTTTCTTTTGAGCTCGATGAAAAGAAAAAAGTCCAATAAGTTAGTGGTAGGGGTTGTAGATTGTACAGTACCTTTTTTTTTACGAGGTGGAAAATCCCTTCGGATCTCCTACTCTTGGGGAAATGAGAGCCGGAGTATGTGGTGTAACCACTAAAAACCACCTCGACCTTCTCATGTACCCGTGTGTCGGAGGGTAGGGCATCGCATAAGCATTCGTCGCTACCCCCTGACGGGTATTGGCCCGCCAGATGGTCAGGCGGTCCCCGAACAAAACCCTTTTGGCGGCGGAATAAGGTGTTGGGCTCCGCCGCCAAAACACCCAGCGCCGCAGAGGATAGGGAGGACGGCAACGCAACACCGCATCTCCTCTTCCTCTGCGGCCCCACCGAGACGCATCGAATGGTGCGCCCCCATTTGGTCGCGGGAGATAGGGCGCGCGGCAACGCAACACCGACACGCCTCTCCTCCCGCGACCGCGCCCGACAGTTCTGTCTGTCCCCCGCACCCGCACCGTTGGACGCATCCTGCGCAGGCCCCTCCAAGCCCACGCGGAGCGTCCAGTCCTGGGATCACTCTTAGCTTCACCGCGGGTGTCCAGTCCACGGTTACTGAGTCCCCCCACCACGACAAGGTGGAGATCTTACGAGGGGGAGATTGTACAGTACCTAACTCTATAACAATCCCAACCAAAGTCAGATATTTCTAACTCACGTAACGCTGAATTTTTGAATCAGTGCTACTGTATTTTTCTACCAACATTAGTTTTAAATCGCTCGTATTTATGTGGTAAAATGATCGAATTTTTTATCATCAATATAATAAATTAGAAAATATTTGGTACCAACTTTACCCAGACTTTCGCCTCAGAGCTTAACAATCTTATAAGATTGGTGTCACATAAAGCTGATATTACAATAATCTTATAATATTATTTATAAGAATAATCCGCTCAGTAAATTTCCTTAAAGTTATAACATCAACATTGTAACGTAATACTACACGTATTGCGTTATAATATCTCGCAGGCGCTTAACGCCAGCTTAGCCAGACATTTTTCGCAATATTACCAAAAATGGTCATATTCACTAGCCAAAGGCAGTTGTGAGTCATAGATTTATGCCTATATAAGATGGGTGCGCGTCGTAGAATGGTCACTTTCCCTAGACATCGGAACGCTGCCGCTACACCTCGCAATTATTCTACATTCTACTTCCTATCTACTGCCCCGCTGGGGGTAAGCATATTCTAGTTGTCTGTGTGCCTATATGTTCTGTCTGTAGTATCTGTGTCTCCTAAGCATAACAGCCGATCTAGGGACCGCCTGTTCCTGACCGGTTGTTGTGTATTCTCTATGCTGTTTCCAGTTCACCCTACGGGCTACGTTCACCCTACGAGCTCACTGCACCTGACGTTCTTCCTACGGGCTGACGTTCTTCCTACGGGCTGACGTTCTTCCTACGGGCTACAAGCCACGAGCTGCTGGCGCCGTGCCGCTACTAGCCAGCTGCCACCCAAGCCTCCGTTCCTGCCTACGAGCTCCTACAGCCAGGCCACGGACGCCTGAGCCTGACCGCTCGACCCACATCGGCTGCACCGCCTGAGACCCGCGCAGCCTGAATATCGACCACAGAGCTGCCTGCGCAGCGCACCTTGGCCAGCTCATCGGCGACCCTTCGAGCAGCTACCCTGCGAGCGTCGGAGAGCAGCAGGAGTCTACACTCCAGCCAGCTCAGGCCAGTGCTTACCTAGTTCGGTCATACTGTATGTAAGCGGTAGTGAGACATAATAAAGAACCTGTTCAGCCTAGCAGTGTTTCTCTCGAACCCCGACATCCTACCTGAGATCCTCCGTCTCAACATTTAAAATAATGTCGGACACTTTACAATCACTGTACATTTCAACCAATACAGTTTACAAACACTGTAACTTACTTTTGACAACGAGTGGAGCAAGGCTGGAAAGACAACGAAAGACGTGCACAAGATGTAGATATTGGCTGGGCTGCAATTGGAGTCAAACTTTGGCTCTGTTAGCAAAAGAGTCATCATAACTTATATGAATTTAAACTATAAATGATGCGCAATAAAAACCAAATCCTATAGACCCAAAAGCTAATTTAGCAAAAAATCATTTTTGCTCATATATTTGTCTGGCATTACAAATTCTCGAGTTATGAGTAACAGCCAACAATGTTGGGCGAGTCCGTCGGAACGCATGCAATATTCAACCAACTGAACATACATTATTCAAGTCTGTGTCACGCAGACCTGGAGCGTTAAAGCAAACGAATTATTAACGACATTTGCAAAATATGATACTGCTGCGAAAAGTTTGTTTGCTCTCGAGTTGGATAAGTGGAACAAAGGTGTTTACTACACCTTCGGTCAAGGGCAAATATATTTTTATTAAATCTGGTATAGTCACGAACTTATCTATTTGTCCTTTCGTTATAATTATTTTGTATTAAAAGTATAAACCAAAATATCGGCAGGCGATAAAAAGTCAGAATCTGCCAGAGCGTTATCGATGGGTCAGAAAATATTTTGCCTTTTAGGAGTACCTTGCTTGGCAGAATAAATTTTGGTTGTAGACTCGGGTCAAAACACTATCTACGCTGAATGGGGTCCATTTTTGTTTAACATGAACTGATTGATTTATACGTACCGTCCAACAACTGAAGTTATAGAAAAGTGATTTTGTCATTATTGGTTAATGTGTGGACGCCGGGCTTTCTTGTCAGTCTTGGATGCCATCCGGGGTAACGCTAGGGAGATGATGATGATTTTATCATGCTTATGATTACTACATAATCATCCACATAAGTATCTGAAGAGACCGCGTTAGAGGCACTTATAATAAAACAAATAATTATGTTGCTGCACAAACATAAACATGTAGGCTAGATTAATTGAGTAAGATAGTAGAAAGTACTGGTCACTCCATGATTTATCAGACATGTAATTTCTTATTTTTATTTATTTATTGTTATCATGGAATTTGCTGTAGATTATTTATCTTAAATACCAACTTATCAGAATTTACTTCTGCAGTGCTATATTGATTTTAGTGGCGTTTTAAATATAAAATTAAATACATTTAATTTCGTTGTCAAATTAAATACTTTAATTCAGACCATTTGTTATTTTATACCGATGAAAATAATAGTCAAATTCCCCCACAAAATTAAGCATACCTAATCATGTAACCAGGACTTGAAAATGGCATCCATGCAGCCAGATAGAAAATTAGCATTCTATGCATTTTAAAATCTTATTAGTTTCTTGTTACAACCAACCCGATTGTATTTTCTGATAAGAAAAGAAAGCTATCTAGAGGAATATTGCTAATACGCAACTGATTAGTAGGTATTATACTTATCTGTTTTACATTAAAATCTAGATGAGCCCGCGAATAAACCCTTATTATTTAGGGCTACTGCTCCGCACCTATAAAGCCTCATAGCGTGATGCTATATATCCTATAACCTTTCTCAAAAACTGGGCAAATCCATCACAAATAATTATATCAGTATAGATATTTTAATTTTTAATCTTATTTTTAGTCATATATACAGCGTCAGAGTTCACTACCACTTATTGTAAACTAGCTGTCCCAGCGAATTCTGTATCGCCTTTTAAAGGTCTTTTTGCTTATTCCTTTTTTTTTTTTCAAACCACTTTTCCAGGAAATTCTAAACAAAGTTACCAAAGCCACCAATGCTTAATCTAAAATTTCAGAGTTTACAAAGGTATACAAACAAACGAATATTTAATTTTATATACCTATATGTATAGATAGATGACCCAGCAAAAACCGTCCGCCATCTTCGATTTCCCATTTGCCATCTTTGATCACGAAATAGATGTTGTAATTGCATTCCTCATAGCTTAAAACATCGGAGAGGATACCCATATTGATTTTTTAAAACTTTCCCATCCGCCATCTATGATTTCCCATCCGCCATCTTTGATCACGAAATAGATGTTGGATTTGGATTCCCCATCCCTTTAAATATTGGAGACGATACCACATCTATTTAAAAAAAAATCCCATCCGCCATCTTTGGTCACGAAATAGATAATGTTTTTGAATTCCCCATTCCTTTAAATATCGGAGACGATACCCATATCGACTTTACAAAAATCCCGTCCGCCATCTTTGATTACCTATCCGCCATCTTTGATCACGATTTAGATGTTGTATTTGGATTCTCCATCCCTTAAATCATCAGAGACGATACCCATATTGATTTTTTAAATTTTTCCCATCCGCCATTTTTGATTTTCCATCCACCATCTTGAATCACGAAACAGATGTTGTATTTGGATTCCCCATCCCTTTTAACATCGCAGACGATACCAATATTGATTTTTTTTTAATTTTTCAATCCACCATCTTTGATTTCCCATCCGCCATCTTTGATCACGAAATAGATGTTGTATTTCGATTCCCCACCCCTTATAATATCGAAGGCGATACCCATATTGATTCTTAAAATTTTCTCATCCGCCATTTTGGATTTCCCGACCGCCATCTTGGATCACTAAATAAATTTCATATTATTAATCAGCGTCCCGAAAATCTCAAAAACGATAGCCATATAGATTGTATCCTATTCGTTTAGCCTTTTTTTGCCTTTGACCCAACAGAAAAAATAATAAAATGATCAAACGAGAAGGGGGAGGCCCTTCTCGTTTGATCATTTTATTATTTTTTCTGGCCCCTAAAAGTTGTGGCGTAATTTTATGTAGCCTTTCGGAATAATTGGGCTACCACAGGCAATAACAATTTTTTTAATCCGACTGCTAGTGCCTGAGATTAGCCGACATTATCTATTAGCCTTTTTAGCCTTTTGCCCGGCCCAAAGGATCGAAGCGTTATGTTATATAGCCTATAGCCTTCCGGAATAACTGGGCTATCGTATACTAAAATAATTTTTCAGATCCGACCGGTAGTTCCTGAGATTACGTTCAAACAAACAAACAAACTCTTCCGCTTTATTATATTAGTATAGATAGTAGAGCATCTTAGACTTACTATTCGAGTGTTACTTTTTGAGTGCAAAGATTCAAATTAACTAATAATTATGTAACCCGGCCAGATAGTATTTATTAAAAGAAAAAGCTAAGAATTTTGGTGGCAGGTACAGGTTACTACTTTTCTAATACAGTAAGTAAGAAACTTAAATATGAGTGTGAGTTTCATCAACCGATCATTATGTTATTTTACATTATCAAGGCCACAGAAAGGGATATTTAAGGGACACCGATTTTCACGCGGGCGAAGCCGCGGGCACAGCTAGTACCTAATATTAGTAGGGATTAGCCAAGGCTGTTACAATTATTATTAGTTTTATTAAGTAAGCGAACCTTAAAAGCGAACGAAGTAATGACAGTGCATCATAATTATGTCAATGTTTAATGTGACAGTACTGACAGATATAGCACATGCGCAGCAACTCAATTATTACAGCGCATGCGTTGTTACTGTCAATAGGTAGGAGGTTTGTCCCTACAAACTTCGACCCTCTCTAAAATCCCTCCCAGATTATTTTTTGCATTTTATTGTATCCTACTATGTGTTTTTCCTGGTTCTGAGCTACCTCCCCACCAATTTTCAGCCAAATTGGTTCGGCCGTTCTTGAGTTATAAATAGTGTAACTAGCACGACTTTCTTTTATATATATAGGTTTGCAATTAAAGTCCCAATTTGCGACTGAACACTACCGCCCAAAATACAAGCACCTGCTTAGTTTGGCAGACAGTATCAACACCATTAGTACAATACAATTACTCGTGCCTAGTTTTAAGGCACATTGTGAAACTGTTTAAAGCGTCAATAAAGATTATTATTATTATAGATATTGTTTCTAGCAGTACAAAAACATAATAACAAGTTTAGCATTAAACCCAATGTGAGTAGACACGTCCCAACGTTAATACAGCGGACTTCATTAAACACTTATTGGATTGATTGAGTCCAATTAAGGTCACAGCTCATTAGAGCCACTCGGCACCCACCCCGCACCGCCTCGTCGTACGGCGTCCACTCGTTGTCGACAGGTCCACGGCTGGACGCCGCATTATCACCAAAACGTCGCGCAGTCAACCAGCGGACCCCGCGCGGTCAACGAGTGAACGCCGCGTGGTCAACGAGTCGATGTCGCTTGGTCCACGAATATTCGAGTAGTCTGTTAACAATTGGCACTAGGTCTACACGTGTGTTTCGTAAAGTCAAATTTTACAAACCTTGAATTGACACTCATAGCTGTCGCGCTTGATGCAGAAGAAAATGAAAGACGCAACAAAAAAATCATTTGCGAGCAGTGCGCGGTCCGTTTCGGACCCGCGCGTTGGCGATTCGCATTCAACAACGCAAGCATGCGAGCAGCGAGTCATCACCGAGTGGTCCACCCGCCGTCCACGGGTGGAGGGCTTAAGACAGAGGTGATCCGGTGACGCTACGGAGTTGACGTAGTGAGCGCGTACCCATACAAGTCTATATTATTATGAAGAATACTAACCGCACGAGGCGAGGCGCTGCGGAGTGGGTGCCGGGTGGCTCTAATGAACTATGACCTTTAAAGTAATAATAAATGTATGTTGAGGAGAGGTACAGTTCAGGTAGTTGTTCACTTTATAACATACTGGAGAATGCATACAGCTACTATACCAACCTATTTTATTTGCCCCATTTCTTTCCCCGCCGCGCTGTCTCGTACGGTCTCCAAGAAACATACATGCGAAATATTAGCTTCTTGCTCCCAACATCACGTCTCTATTAATAATACTATCCTACACTCCCCAAGGAACATATATGCCAAATTTCGGCTTATTGCAACCAATACTTTCGGCTGTGCGTTGGCGGTAAATCAGTCAGTAACGCGATGATTTTATATACTAAGATATTAATTAATTAAGTAATAATGGATATGATATTGATAATGCGGAGCTACATACTGGGGCTACCACTCATATGAAACTATTACCACAATAACATGTCCAATCCCACCTAGCTACTAAGACTTTCTTATTAGAAATATTAAAATAGACTTTGACAGATCTAATTAAATTTTCAAATAAGTCCAATTTCCACACAACTTTTACTATAAGACAAACTTAGAATCTGCAAAACGAGATAAAATTATATCTTGAAGAGATCGTACTTTATTCTGCAACTAGCGTAATTAAAGAAACAGTAACTAGCTGTTATTTATCATCTAAACATTGGTAAAAGAGCAAGAAAAGACTCCTGCTAATCAAGATTAACTCTCAGATATTGCATTAATTGGTTACTTATGTAAGGGGTCTATTCGCGAAATAATTTGAAAGTAAAGGTAAACAAATATAATTATTTTTTATAATATATTTTTCCTGGCCCTGTAGCCAACTAGCATTCGATTAGCGATAACGCTATTCGCTAAGTTCAAAAAATAATGGAACTGACATAGGGTTTCGATATGCCACGTGGTCAAGGAAGAACAAATTGCTCATGCTACTATAGCAACTAAGCAAAAGTAGAAATGAGAAGCGAATGCTGCTTTTCTAGGCCCTTTGATGTTTCGTGAGGTTACACCAGCCATCATCATGTAGCGCTCGTAGCGAGACTCGGCTTGCTGTTCGTAACAGATCGGCAAACGCTAGTTAAGCAACGCTTGCACGGTCACCACTTGGATGGGTGACCGTGTGTGGCATTTACATTTGAGCGCTACCGTGCTTTGGAGGGCACGTAAAGCTGTTGGTCCTGGTTTTGGTCCAAGGATATGGGTCGTTAGGCCATATCGGAGGCCTTCGGGCGGTCTGAAAACTCCGACACCAGAGTTGGCCACACACTCACACGAAAAACAAACATACATCACGGTATGACTTTCATCTCGTCAAAGTTGAAAAGTATTTAAATGTTTACTTATTGCGTAATTCAGACGACAATGCCTTTGTAACTTATATTCCCCTCATTCGCAAAATATAATAATATCATCAAATTATACTTATATCTACCCTAATCTTTTAATAACTAAGGCAAAAAGGACAAAAAAGCGGAATTATTCGTTTCCCTAAAAACGGGTAAAATACCAAAATCGGGATTCTAACTGGCATCCATTGTGGCTCGTGACTATGATCCGATAATGATGTGTTTTCGTGACAGGTTAAAGGGACGGGTCAATCATGGACTAATAAGCCTGGATTGACAGATATTGCTGTGATGGCTGCGCGAATGGCGCAATGGTTAAGGTCGCCACCTCACAGTATTGTTAGGATTCTATACCTACGCGGGACAGAATTATTCTTGCATATTTGTTTGCAATAAATTATATGCCAGCTAGCCGTTTCTGCAACAAACGTTTCTTTGAAAGAATGGAAATCCAAAAATATGTGCGTTGAGAGAAGGCATCTACGATCGTAAGTCAAAGCCAATGAACACCATTGATACAAATGATACTTGAAAACGAAATACGAACTTTGTGATATACTCAGCTACGCAAGACTGTGCATTATTGAAGTAAAACGAACTTCCGTAGTCAATAAGGTTGAAAATGGTTTGTGCACACTTGTGTCACTAAGCAATTAAAAGCCGAATATAAACAATCCAATCCGCAGACGCTTGCCAATAGCCAACAATTTGCAAGTACCATCCAAGTGTAACCGCTAGAATTAATATCCCGATCGGACGATTAAGTGCACTACCGACAGGCTGTTAAAGGAAGTTTGTTCCAGACAGTTCGCTGATAGTTTCATCTTTCACAAACTTTTCAGAATCGATTGGCACCAATCTCATGATGGGCTTCTCTTCAGATATATTTGCGTATTTTATATCAATATATTATTTAACGTGTTTATTGTAATAATTTATTCCCTGGAGATGTCCACTGCTGGACATAAGGCTCCCCCAAGGTTCACCACACACACAGGTCTTGAGCCACGTCACCCGCTTCCCATAATCTTAACCGGATCGTCGTTCCATTCTGTGGCATGATGATGATACTGTCAGGTCGTAATCTTATATTAGTCGGGGATCTAAAGGAAGACCCAAGACAATGTGGAGAGATGCAGCGCTAAAAGACAAGAGGAAATGCAAGGTTACTGACGATGTCGCAAATAGAGCGAAGTGTAGTAGAAAATAAAGAAAGCTCACCTACAACTATGTGAAATATAATGCTAGGAAGAGATCTTTCTTTTTTTATTAAACTAGATTCTACCCGCGGCTTCGCTTGCGTTAAGTTCATAGTTACACATTCATCATCAGCCTTTAACAGTTCACTGCTGGACTAGGCCTCTCCTTTAAAATGAGGTATTGGCCTACTATACCACGCTGGCCAAACGGGTTGGTATAGGGTTTATATCACGTTTTCCTTCTCTCACAGTGCTGTTCTCTGCATAAAATGCTCCCTCTGTCGGCTCTTACGACACCCATGGGATTTTATGGAAATGGAAATTACGATTTTTGCCTTTTGCCGGCCCTTAGCATAGCTTTTATTATGTGTTTTTGGTGCATCAAGACGTCGCATTAATAGGATTGGATCACCAACTTTCAGTCTCAATTAGTGTGAAGGCACTGCTGATAAATCTAAAGATTTCAGATACTCTATAGGGTACGATGTAACTTGGTCAGTATCCATGACATTATCTACCGAAAGGTACTCAACAACATCATCATCATCATATCAGCCAAATGACGTCCACTGCTGGACATAGGCCTCCCCCAAGGTTCTCCACACTGACCGGTCTTGAGCCGCCCGCTCAACAACATCACCTTGCATATAATATTATTAGAGAATATCAGTTCAGCCGGTTTAGCGTGAAATCGGTACATACATACATACATATTTTCGCTTTTATACCTAATATTAGTAGGGATTAGCCAAGGCGGTTACAATAATTATTAGTTTATATAATTATGTAAGCGAACGAAGTAATGACAGTGCTCCATATGACAATGTATAATGTGATAGTACTATTGATCAGTACCAACAGATATACGATAGCACATGCACAGCACTCAATTATTACAGCGCATGCGTTCTTACTGTCAATAGGTAGTAGGTTTGTCACGACAAATATCGACCCTCTCTAAAATCCCTCCCAGATTATGTTTTGCAACTAATTGTATCCTATGTGGTTTTCCTGATTCTGAGCCACCTCCCCACCAATTTTCAGCCAAATAGGTTCAGCCATTCTTGAGTTATAAATAGTGTAACTAACACGACTTTATTTTATATATATATATATATAGAAGATATAATATATTGACAGCAAGTTGTAATGATTTTAACATCCCCTCGTTTTTGTCACTACGTTCATCAAGTGTGATTTTTTTTTTACCCATATGGTATTAGGTGGGAAAATTCTTGCCGTGTTTCTTTTCTGAATGTATTCAACCCTATTTCTTGCACGATTTTAAACTCTGCCTGGGCATAGTCACCATTCGTAGATGCCTTCCTAAATAAAATAAGTACAAATATAAAAGCGTTCAGATAAAGAGTATGCTCTATGTACCAAATATCACTCAAATGTATTAAAACAGATTGCTCTGGTTTAATTTTCGGATCCAACAGAATCATAGAAGTCATTTTATAAGGACATTCTCAGCCGTAGTTTGGAAATTTGCGGTGTGCGGAAATTGGTTCGCCTCGTCGCGTCGTGGTGACTTAGAACGTAACTAGTGAAACGAGAAAGCCTTCTACTAGCCAGCCACGTTGAGAAGTTTCCGACATTTATTAGAAACTAGCAAACCAGTGGCTTGGCAATCCTATTGAATTCCACTTACACTTTCGAGTGTGTTCAAATAAACTATAGCTTCTGTTACTCGAGAGTTAAACTTTATATTAAGGAATAAAATTAGATTTTACAGTTGGCATAGATTAAATGGCCACTGCACTGTTTAGCATTGCGTTATGAGTTGTGAGTTCAATGCCTACCCGGTACTTGGAGTGATCACGCCATGATTTACTAGTAATAGCGAGCGTAGTATATGTGTGCTTTATTGGAATACTTTATAAGTAAAATATAAATATTATTATAGATGTAATCCGTTTCTAGTTATAAACGAATTCCTTTGACACTGCCAACAATGGCCGCTGCACTGTTTAGCATTGTCATTACCGCGTAAAGACCTACATATTTCACCGTGAATATTCATGCATGCACTGTTGATAATATGACTATACACAAAAATGTAAAAAAAAGTAATGGCATAATGCTTATCTCTGAAAGGAAACTCATAATTCTCTCTTCAATCAGTCAAGCAGTGACCACAGGTGTAACCCAAGCCAAAACGTCGAGGCAAATAAGATGTATTCTACCTTATTTTCAATCTTTTTTTTTTATAGACTCACGCCTATATTTCCGAAGGGATTTCGCAATGAATTTTGTAGGTCCCACGTAATAGCGTAATAGCCTATTGCCGTACCGGGCACATTACCAGACTCCGTGCTGCTACTGAGAATTTCCTAACGGAAAAACCCAATAACACTTTTGTCCGACCCGGGAATCATAATATCTAAATAAATATATGTATGCGTATAAATCGTGCAAGTGCTCGAAACTCATTCAACTCAAAAATGTCTGTTACGTAGACAAATCCTTTTAGAACAAAATATTCACTTGTAGTCGTTATTAGAAAGTCATTCGCTTTTTGCAAAGTGGTAATTTACTTAATCAGATCTTCGTATGGGTGTAGTTATGTGTGTGTGTGTGTGTATACAAGCGTGTCTGTGTGCGGTGTGTGGTCAGTCGCAAAGCAATTTAGCTAGCTCGACTGATTAGCCCTCGGTGTAATGTGCAATATCAATGTAGATGCGTCTATCTATATGGTTTATGTGGTTATACTTGAAAATCAATGTTACTTGAACTGAAAATTATTGCAACATGCAATTTTAATTTTATAGTTTAATATGACTAAAGAATAAAAAAAATAAGCTAAGACACAGAATAAGATTCAAGTTGCGCCAAATGCATTTTTATACAGGGTGTTGATATGCATTTGCAGTATATTTTATAGAGTGAATATACTACCATAACTCAATACAAATACACGAAAAATAACTCACAAATACTTATTTTTTTCATAATCATGCATTTTAAAAATCAGCTATGTGTATTGACCGCCGCCGTCACTCAGCTGATCGTCGCGAGCTCGCATTGCAGTTACCTAACACATACAAGCACACGTACCTACCGTGCAGTCTTATTCTGCACCAGTCAACGGTTTATTCTGATTAAGTATCGAAGTAGCATTTAATTAAAATAGGGTCTTCTAATATTATCGCACACTGTTTGAAATTATTTTAGGTAAATAAGTATAATGTTTTTATTGTATTACTAATATATTTTGCAAATGCAGATCTACATAATTGTTGTATTTGTTTGCAAAATATTTTTGCACGCGCCTGGCAAAGTTATAGCCCCTACTAAATCGTCTGGATTTATTTTTCATTCTTTAAACATTAAACTACAACATTTAAAAATTGCATGTTGCTTCAAATACATTTTTGGAAAAAAGTCGGGGTTGATATAGTCCCGCTACTCACTAGCCAGGTCTGCAGTTCCGTGTATAATAGGAGAGAAAAATTTTCAGGTTTCCTCATATCATCATCATCATCATCATCAGCCTGCCGTAGTCCACTGCTGGATATAGGCCTCTCCAATCGCACGCCACTGAGCCCGATTTTTGCTGCCTCAAATACTTATCCAAAATTGATGCCAGCTCTCCTACTATAAGACCCGTTTAATGGTTTGTATGATGTATACAAATCGCGAAAGTTTAAAATCGATTAACGTACTGTGAAGTACGTTATTATTGAAAATCTGTTTTTTTGTCTTAAGCAACTACTTAACTTCTCAATTTTATGGCCAACGGTTTATACGCATGTTTTACTGATTGTTAACCTAATTCCACGAAAAATATATTTTAAATTCTGTCTTTTTCATTCTCTGTAAAAAATTGGATGTATATGGGGAAATTATTCTTTACTTATTTATTTCTATACATTGAAAATCACAATATTTTTGTGACATGGTACTAGACACTGCGCCGCGTCGTCTGAATCTATACGTAGCTTACTACGTAGCTTTTCAGTATATAGGCATTTAACATAATATGGAGACGGCCATACCTTCAATAGCATTGTGCTATTAGCAATATTGCACAAAACTATTGTAGGAGTACCTGGGATTAGCGCTCATAGCGAGACTTGGCTTGCCGTTCGTAACAGATCGGCAAAGTTAAGTAACGCTTGCACAAGTAGCCACTTGGATGGGTGACCAAGTGTGGCATTTACACTTGAGCGCTACCGTGCTTCGGAGGGCACGTAAAGCTGTCGGTCCCGATTCTTGTATCAGGATAAGAATCGTTAGTTCAGTATTATGTTGATTAATTATTATATAAAATGATCACTTTGCATGATAATCAAGGCTTTGACCAAACCTGAATTCACAAAAACAATCCTTTCACATGAACACCATAAACCTTAATAAAGATAGGTATAATATTGAAAAAAAAAGACATCCGCTTGTGGTATAATGATATTCAATTCCTTTATTGCGAAACAATTATTATAATAGTGATATTACTCTTATTGTACAAAAGTATGAATAACGGTGTAGGAAAACATTGTGGACAAATATGCATGTCTGACATTTGTCCATAATGTTTTCGAAATACCTACATGTGCAGTGGCTGGTGGTTTATGGCGGAACCCACTTCATAAGAAACCTGTGCCCAGCTGTGGGTTTGCGGATTATAAAACAAAAATAAAAATCAGAGCAGTCAAAAGAAGGTTGGCAAAATTTTTGTATTATTATTTCTATGAAACCCACGTATTTCATTTATTTAAACGACGTACTCAAAATCTAACTGAATCATTTGAAATATGTATGTACACAACACACATAGGCAATAAGCATCATCATCTTATCAAAATTTTACGACCGTTCTAAAGCAAATAGCTATCCAAACACGTTTTCGTTATAAAAGACCGTTTTGACAAACATCGGCGAAAAACACATTTTTTTTACTAGAGATATTTGTCTTGGGGTGCAAAAAATACGCAATCCTTTACATGTTCACAATTAGGGTCAACAATGGTTCTAATAATCGGGTGCCGTGTTTGTCAGTGTAAAAAAATATTACTTGTATGTTTTGGGCGAAATAGATCTGAGATTTGCGAATGAATGTAATTGTTGCTATAAAGGTTATACCTACGTCTCATACGTTACGCCACGCTTTTCAGGAAGTGACGACGTGTGTTGATCAAACAAGAGTTGTGGTACAAAAGGTATTTGTACCACTATGTACATTACCCTATGTAGGCTTTGGAGACATTGTTGCAAATACGATTGTTTTTTTTTTTTTTTTTTTTTTTTTATGTAATAGGTGACCAACAAGCAGACGGATCGCCTGATGCTAAGCAATTACCGCCGCCCATGGACACAAGCAACACCACAGGAGTCACAAGTGCGTTGCTGCCCCTTGGGTTGGGAAAAGGGATAGGATGAGGAGTGGGATGAGGGAGAAGGAATAGGGGATAGGGCCTCCGGCATACTCACTCATCGAATGAAACGCAACAGTTTAGTTATGTACTGTTACTTTACGTCGATTTTCTGTGAGAGGGTAGTACTTCCCTGGTCGAGCCGGCCCATTCATGTTAAAATCAGTAAGGCTCTACTACCGTGTAATTTTAGATTCTGTAATAAGCCAATTGGATAATCGGAGTATTATATGAATTACTGATGTGTTGTGTTGTTTTGAGTAAACAATATTATATTAGTAAACAATATTATTTAACAAATTCAAAATTCAAATTCAAACTTTATTCATTAACAATTTTCACATTGTGTTTGAAATACATAGTTATAAAAATAAACAGACATTAATATATATCCAATTCTATGAAATTACAGAAGAACAAAAAAAAATACAATTAATTAGGCAGCACACCATTAGAAACATACAAGTCACGGAAATTAACTAAAACAATCAGTAGTCATTAGTCAATAATAAATTATAATTAAATAAAAGCAAATTGTTAAATAATAAAATAATGATGTCAATGTAAATATGAATGTCAATAATATAATAACAATAAATAAATGAATTACGTTAATAGAATTAATTGTAATAATTATAATTAATTATTGTTCCTCAATGTCACGATAAGTACACTTTTGCATGTCGTCGAGAGAATATAAACACCCTTCCAGCAGAAACGTCTTAAGCTTACTTTTAAAATTACTTTTATATAGTAAGCTCTTCAAACCAATGGGCAACTTATTAAAGATTTTGATAGCGCTGTAATAACTACTGTGCTTTGCTATATTTAATTGAGGTATATTTTTGCACTGAAAATCTTTTCTACGCGTGTTTTCCCTGAGTTGGCGTTCTTCTTCCGTTTCATACTTGTGAACGCACTTCGTAAAATTGGACAATAAAACCAGTATGTACAGACTCGGCACTGTTAAAATTTGGAGCTCGGCAAAATGCGGTCTACAAGATACGTCCTGCCTTATACCTACAATGGTTCTAATCGCCCTTTTCTGCAAAATGAACGCTCTGGAAGTATTATAACTGTAACTGCCGCCCCAGAATAATATGCTGTATCTTAATTTGGATTCGACCAGAGCATAATATACTATTTTTAAATATTTAATACCAACTTCGTCCCTCAGGCTTCTTAGCACGTAACATGCAGAACTGATTGCACTTTCCAGACTAGTGAGCTCATCCTTCCAGTTTAGATACTCATCTAAATTAACACCAAGAAATTTTGTAGTTTTTACCGTGTTCACTAATTCACCATTTGAAACATAACTAAGATTAACGTTGTTTTTCGCTGTTGAACGGAACAACATTCTTGCAAGCGCCATGTTCCCGGATCAGTCTGATCCGTGTTCATGGCACTCCATATCGGTATTAAAACAAAGGTACGTTGTATATTTTTCGTTAAACAATTTTAAATCAGCTTTAATGTCTAATAGGGAATATAATAATAATAACAGGGAAACAGGCGTGAGTCTATGTATGTATGTTAATGTCCACGAAAGCTTAAATAAACTAAAGAAAAAAATATTAAAATACGATACGACTCTAGGCAGAGCCTGCAATAAGGTTACAATATAACTGATGTACATACTTATATTCTCTTAGATATTTTCATCGTCATCATCCTGGCACTATCCCAGTTGCAATACAAGGCCATTTCTGGATGTGGTTGTAACTTATCTCTATATATAAAACTCTTGCGTTACTGACTGACAGAAAACGCACGGCCAAACTATTGGATGCAAGAAGCCGAAATTAGGCATGTATGTTCCTTGAGGACAGGGATTTCCAAAATTCCCACGGGATCAGGCAGAAACGATTAAATTAAAATAAAATTGTCGGCGTAGTTGCGGGCATTGGCTAGTATAATTTAAAGACCGGGTAAAATATAAACATATTTTTAACTATCAGGCACATTGCTTAACTGCCTTAAATGGCCGTAAGGGGAATTGCCTTAAATAATAATTAATAGGCAGCGATAACCTAGTGGAGATACCAACGGACTGCCATGCAGAGGGTATCGGGTTCGAATCCACGGCGCGCACCACTGACTTTTCGGAGTTATGTGCGTATTGAATTGTTAGTTATCGCTTGTCTCGTGCCTCGGAGAGCACGTTAAGCCGTCGGTCTCGGCTGTCATGAAGATCTTTGACAATCGCTATAGGGCGTCAGTACCTCTAAAATAAACTGACACTAGTCTAAACCATGGAACAACGCTATCCCTTCGGGTTGCGGAAGTCAGACAGGCAGTCGCTCCATGGAAAAGCTATTATTTCCCCAAATCCGGTTAGACTAGATAGCGGACCCCAGGTTGAGACTGGGATAACGCTAGGAGAAGGAAGTATTCTTGGTAGTGCATATTTTTCCTTATTGGTTATAAAAATACGCATTTTTATTTAAAAACGGCGATAATAGAAATAAGTACACCGCAATCTGTCTATTTACCTAAAGTTCTGGCGTTACTGACTAACTGATAGACAACGCACAGCCAAAACTACTGGGCGCAAAACGCTGAAATTGGACATGAATGTTCCTTGGGGAGTGTAGGAGAGTATTAATGTACATATGGTATATAACGCAAATAAAAGCAAATTACTTGTATTTAAAGGTGTCAAAGGCCCAAGCCACGTCCCTGTGCTATATCTGAACGGTACTGCTCTAAATGTCGTTGACACATTAGTTTATCTTGGACATTATGTTACATCTGATATCAGAGATGACCTAGATATTGATAGAGACCGACGTTCCCTTGTAATAAAGACAAATATGATTATTCGTAGGTTTAGCAAGTGTACTGCTGAGGTCAAGAAAACGCTGTTTCATGCCTACTGCCAATCATTTTATACTTGTAGTTTATGGGTTGAACATACCAAACGCTCACTCAATGCCGTCAGAGTACAATATAACAATGCCTTTCGACAAATCATGAAGCTACCACGGTGCTGCAGTGCGTCTGGTATGTTCACCGACGTAAGAATTGATGGCTTTCATACCATAATGAGAAAGCGCATTATGTCCATGAGGACGAGATTCTGGCAATGTAAAAATAATGTTTTTTTAAAGACTGGTACTATGTTTAATAATATTGACATAAAATGGATAAAAAAACTAACTTGTGGAAATGCTGACATATTAGTAATAATTTTAATTTATTTTTATTGTGATGAATGTAATTTAATTTTATATACTGAAGTAATACTTATTTAATGTACTGCCTGTCAATCTTAATAACTAATATTTTTAATTTTGTCTAATTACTATGGACCCAAGTCTGAAATAAATGAATATTATTATTATTAAGAGGAATTTTGGAAATGCCAACCCTAAGGGGCTACAATCTACAGTCTCTACAGTCCTACACCGGTGAAGCCGTGGGCGACATCTAGTATAAAATATTTACTTACGCAGTTTTGATACAAGACCCATATATCAAATTTAAGTTTTAAAAAAATTTTGTAATATAAGTGACACACTTATATTACTAAATAATCAAAATGTTGATCGCGATCACGTACTAATAATATACCATCATAATTAGACTGATTATGCACTTGTGCCGTGATTATCGCAATTACAAAAGTGCCAAAATACCAACACTTTAACGAGATATGAGGTGTATATCTGTATGTCTATTTGTATAAAATCACTGATTCTGAGTGACATAATTATCGGCGCAGATGGTGGATAGCGGATTTCTTTTAATAAGTAGGTACTTTCTAAGGAAGGATAGCTTAGAATAATTGGCGTTAAATTAGATTTGAAATCCATAAATTTGAAATCCTGACTTGGAAGCACCTATGTTAGCGCTAGGACTATGATGATACACTAAAATAAAAGATTAGTCACGCAATTCTAGCCAATTTTTATTCGAGAATAAAAATAATAATTGTTCCGAGAGACAAAGACGTAAATAGTCAGACAGAGACGATGATGAATCAACAAGGACTTTGAAAACAAAAACACACAAGACGCGACGGAACATCATTAATACGAATCAGCACAGCTGTACTTCAGAACCATTAATTTGAATTTTAGTCTGAGAGAAATGGATCACAAAGAACGGGATAAAAAATCGGTCCACCATGTGACACAATTCGTAAATAAAATTAATCTTTATTCCGTACTGTCTTTATAGATAGCTTACTAACCCATTTAATTTAAAGGATATTCTTTACTAGCTTCTTTTCTCGTAAATAAAATTTATCGCGAGAAGAAAACGTCAATATTTTGTTATCTGTTTGTGTTTTATATAGGCTCAAAATGAGATCTAATTACTAAGAAAAGTATTTTTGTAGATTCTTTTGTGAAGATTGTGTTCTTAACTGCATCATTTTCGCAAGAAAATGGTGGCAAGTAGCATTACAGAGTTTTCAGCTGTTCGGTTATCTATCATAAGCTTTTGCCTAACTTGTGGTAATTAATTAAAAAGGAAACTTCAATCCAATTTTTAGGAGTAAAATCTAATTTCTAAATGTAAAATATTTTTGTAAGTACATAATAATTACTTACAATTCAGCAGAGTTCTTGATTTTAAAGTAGTCAATATGAAAGTAAGAAACATTTCACGCAAAACGTAAATAACTGGACCCAATTATCGGACCAAAAGTTGAAACTGCCGAACATTTTTCAATATACCTAAACATGCTTTCCTGATCAAACTAAAACATCAGGTCTCTAGATCTTGAGGTAGGGTTTTAGACAACTTTTTCTGTACTAGCTGATATGTTAAACATTATATAGATGGGAAGGATGCAGTGCGAAGTTTAGAAAGAAGTGCAAGTTATTGCATTGAGATTCTAAGCAATGTCTGCCTTTACTAAGAGTAATATATAATAACTGCCACTGCGATACAATTTTTCAATCTCAGCTTATACTAGAATAGCTTTCTCACGAGATGATGACGACGATAGTTTTTTAATGCAACTTTTAAACCTCCAACATTAGGGTGGAATTTTGAGTAAATAAATTCTTACTGTGCTAAAATGAGCTTTAAACTTCTGGGCTGACCCATCGATTTAAACTGTGCGTTGCTGCGTCGGTCAATCACCAAATTTCTTCTTCGAGGTAAAGAAAACTTTATAAAGAAACCATCTGTAATCTATTAAATCGACTTTATCTGACAAAAATCTTTATTATCCGAGAACACATACAGCACTAACGCAAGTAATATTTAACAAAAAAGTTATAGCGTAGAGTATATTTGACAAGCCATATCTAAAATAAGCTTAATATAAAACAAAATACAGACAAAATATTCCTAAGTATTACTGAACTAGTTTTAACTTAATCCTTATAAAGATTTATTCGCTGCTGTTCGCGACAGACATTAAAAACTGTGATAGGGAATAGTGCATTCACAACCGCGAGTGAAAATCGTGTAAAAATAGTGCTATCCAATCGTGCGGTACACCGGGTTCGGTTCCCGGACGCGTCAAAGTGCAAAAATAACGATAGAATAGTGAAACTTCGCGAATCGATAATAAGAAGTGCCGTGTAGTGCATAAACATTAAAAGTATACGTGTGCTAAACATAGGGACTTAGATATCGACCATAAATAGTGTTATCAGTTGCCATAGATAAGAACTGATATTTGATAAATAGCTGTTTTGTTTACATAGGTCATTTATAGTTTTATATGTGTTTTTTCACTAGGAATAGGGTTGAAATCATGTCAAAATGCTTTCATATTGCTAGTTATTGGTTTATATAGTCGAAATAATAGAAATAATAAACATTTGCATGTTTATCATAAACTTTTTTTATGTAACCACACACGTAGTGTTTACCTAAGATAGTTTGTATTTTTACATAAGTAAAAATCTAAGACTAAGATTACTGTGTTATCTTAGAATTAGATAAAGATATTTTCATGATTTTTGTTTTATTAGATGCTCCATATAGTTGCACACACAAGTCTAACAAAATTACATATTTATTTTTAGTATTTAATAGTTTTTTTTTTATAGAAAATATAGTGGGCGGACCCTTGTGTGACAACATTTTTCAATAGTTTTTCGTAAATAGCTTAGTGATGCAAACAGATAGGTTTATGTATTGTATGCCATTAGATAGAACTTTTTAAGACCTATCTAGCTATATATAACACATATGTGTACATGTAACCTAGACTAAGATAATGACGTGTATGTACCGTTTTGAATGGTTCGAAACTTTACCATAACGACAACCGTGGTTGTCGTTATGGTAAAGTTTCGAAGTAGCTAAGCGACACAGTTTTTGGCCAGTTTGTTGGCGTCCCAACCAAACCATCTTGTAACTGAGTAACCGTCAGTAACCGTATGTAACCATCCAGCACCGAACACCTGAACAGCATCGCTCACAACGTATGAAGATGTTTTATTTCTGAAGCCCCGATAGTTCGAAGCCATACAGTCCACACACGCATAGAATACACTCGCTGTAGGAATACTCTCCAGTCACACACCACCAGCGCACTGTGGCGGACCAGCTAAGGTTCGATTCCTGGCATCCGTCACAGCTGCTAAACTTTAACATTAGCTATGTTATTCAACACTATTATCACTAAAATGTACTTTAATCTCCATGTTTGCACAGCAATATTTCTATATTAACCCATTCGCTGTCCGGCGCGAGACACAATAGAAAATCAATTGTTATGAATCATATATATTACACGGGACAGGGAAACTGGTAAAGTTTATAAAATACTTGTAACAATTCAAGGGATGTTATTGCTGAAAGGGGAGCCCATAGAATCAATTTAAAGTTTAGGAATCAAGGCTTTAAAGCCTGCGAACTAAAATGTATCATGTTTGTTTAAAACTTTGATGTTTCAATTTCTGTCAGAATGCTATGTTAATTTTAATCAAAGGGTATGCGCTTTTAGGAGCTGCTACTTCTGATCTATTTATGAATACTATTTATACTTTAAAATGAGAAGATACTAAATAACATGTAATGGAAAACAAATGAAAAGCTAGGTTTTAAAACACCAGATAACCACAAACCAAAAATTGCTCTTTATTTCGTGTAACTTAAAAGTACACACGAAACCTACCTGATTTGTTTTATCATGCTATCAGTTCAGAACGTGACTGCAGCTGAGAAAAATAACAAAAACTAAACTGATACCGTGGGGATATAGAATACGTAAAAAAATATCGTGCTGTCCAAATAAGTTTTAACAACATAATTATGTAGGTTCAGTAAAACTTGAAAAACTTAACTGCTGAAACTTGAAATAAGATAAACTATCACACTATATTTAAAATATATCAACATTTTGCATTAAGTTAAAAATCTATCCAAAAAATATTTGAGTCAAATTCAAACGTTGCTAAACTGCAGCGATTTAACCCCCGCTATCGCTCTCGCTATCGCTCTCGCTATCGCTCTCGCTATTTGTATGGCCATACACGAGCCAAGTGTGTGAACATTAAACAAAATATCATTTGATAGGTTAATAAATCGCTGAGCGGATGCAACGTACAATCAGCTGGATATTTGCACATCTCCTATCGCCATTTTAAGTTACAATGCCCTTTGGCATAGTTTTTGCAATGCAAGATGATTATACATATTATATATATATATTCCTATATCCCTTATCCGCTTGACCGCGCACAAGATCACTATTATATATATTATTCTCCCTTTTTCGAAATTCCGTAGACCGCGCACAAGTGACTATTTTCCCTTTTTGGTTACAGCGCTATACTCGGTCTGAATTTACTGTTTCTTTCTTTTACGTAATGTTTTAAATCCTTTTTCTCTGTTCTATTCAAACCATTAAACATTTCTTCATGCTAAAAATACGAAGCGAGTCTTAAAATCGTTAACCCGGAACGAAAAAATAATGTCAAATGCCACTCTTTGTTTCACGCGCTCCGTGATTACGTGCTAATTGTATGTGTGTTATTAAATATTTTTATACTATGATACATGTTTTTTTTTATTTAATTCGGTGTAGATAGAATACCTCTACAGTGAAAACTCATAAAATATGTATGTCATCGATTTACTTTTTAAAATAATCCTGTTTAAAATACACAAAGTGTTTTTTTCAACGATAGTCAATGTTCGCTGCTAAGTATAATAAATTAGAAACTAAATATCAACAAAGAATTCATACGACTTGAACGAGTCTTACACATGGTTGAAGAAAAACATCACTTCAACTTACTCATGTTACCGACTTATCAACAATAAATGTTTATGTTAGCGCGCCCATCTGGCGAGCGACGGCGCGACATTTTGTTTAGAACGTGAGCGGTCGAGTGAATTCGGCGAATTGGCGCTAGCGGTCAAGCGGTTAAGCTTATAAAGGAGTTCAGTATTGTCAAAATTTTCTAATGCAATAGTGGGGTGGTCAATCTGAGGGTGCGTGGTGGGTTCCTCTTTTCTTCCATTAGGTTACAATGGAGTTCCTCCAAGTAACGCCTGATTTATCACCATCTTCTTGCTCTGGTCCCAATCTATTTGGGGTCGGCGCAATACATCCTTCGCTTCCATTCTTTTCTGTCACCCGTCATCTGATCATTTACCCCTTTCTCTTTCATATCCATCCTCACACAGTCCATCCATCTTTTCCTTGGCCTCCCTCTCCCTTTCCATCCCTCTACCTTCATATTCATCACTTGCTTACCTATATACTTATCATCTCTTCGCATAATATGTCCATACCAAGCTAAAAGTGAAAGGAAGTCCCTTTCACCTTCTCGTTTATAGGCGCCACTTTCAGGCTACCTCTCACGTATTCATTCCTAATCTTATCCATTTTCGTAACTCCACACATCCATCGCAACATTCTCATCTCTGCCACATGTAATCGTTTTCATCCATCTTCTTAGTAGCCCAACACTCAGCTCCATACAATACGACAGGCCTTATAACCGCCTTATATATGCGTCCCTTGATTTTCAAAGGCATTTTAGGATCGCATATTGTGCCCGAGACCTGTCGCCATTTCATCCATCCTGAGTTGATCCTTTGCCGAACATCTCGGTCAATTTCGCCGTCATGTTGCAGGAGTGAACCGAGGTAGCGAAAGTCGGAGCATACTGGTAGGGGTATACCGCCGAGTGTAACCGGGCTTGGACTAGAGAGGCCGCCAAAGTCACAGAAAATGTATTCAGTTTTGGTTCTGCTTATCCTAAGGCCTACGTTCTCCAGTCTCTGCCGCCACTCCTCCAGCTTGCTCTGCACCTCCTGTCCACTTTCTGCTACCAGGACGATGTCGTCGGCAAACAGCATGCACCAGGGTGCCTCTTCCTGTATGTCCGATGATATGGCATCCATAATCAACAAGAAGAGGTAAGGACTAAGAGCCGACCCTTGGTGCAAGCCTACAGCCACATCGAATCTGGCTGTGATTCCAGACCGGACTTGCGTGTGGCATTCAGCATACATAGCTTGGATCAACTTCAGGTACTTTTCAGGCATTCCTTTCTTCTTGAGGGCCCACCACAAGACTTCACGCGGTACCCGGTGATATGCCTTTTCGAGGTCAACGAATACCATATGCAGATTTTTATGCGCCTCCCTGTATTTTTCACACATTTGGCGAAGTGCAAAAATGGCATCCACCGTACCTCGACCAGGTATAAAACCGAATTGGTTGCATGAAATCACACTCTCTGCTCGCAAACGTCGCTCAATTACTCTCTCCCTTACTTTCATACCATGGGGCATTAACTTTATTCCCCGATAATTGTTGCATTCTTGGACATCTCCCTTATTTTTAAAAATGGGCACTTGGTAACTGCTGCACCATTCCTTGGGTACTGTCTCCTCATGCAACATCTTATTGAAGAATAAAGTCAGCCACACCCATCCATCCTCCCTTAACACCTTCCATGCTTCTACTGGTATTCCATCTGGTCCTAATGCTTTCCCATTCTTCATTCCACTCACAGCCCGTTTTACCTCATCCTTACTTATTACATTCACTAGTCCAAGATTCTTCGCCTTGTTCTCAAGCTTTTTGCTCCAATCATTCTCTTCTTTCATTAACTTTCTTTAATCCTATCATCCTCCGTAAGAACCACTCCTGTTTCGTCTTTCATACACTTGATATGGGATACATCCCTCGCTTTTCTCTCTCTTGCCTTAGCCAGTCGGTATAAATACTTTTGGCCCTCGGGTTTCTCAAGTAAACCGTATAGGTTGTTAAGGGCTTTTGCTCTAGCTAAGGCAACAGCTTTTTTAGCTCTTTTCTTACATTCATCATACTTCTTTTTCTTACTCTCTTTCAATGAGTCATTACCTTCTTTCATCAGCTGCCATTCCTTAAACCTTGCTTTCTTTTCGTTGAGCACACTCTGTACTTCCTCTTTTCACAACCAGGTAACCTTATCTTTCATACGTTTTCCTTTCGATTCTCCTAAAACATCTTTTGCCACGCACTTCATACATTTACTCATCTCCTCCCAACTCTCATTCACGCTGCAATCCTTCATATCGCCCATCTCAATCATTTTATCTACCACTCTATCTCTGAACTCTACTGCACATTCATTCTTCTCTAACATATGCCATTTCTCTTTTGGGGTTAGCTGCTCCTTGGTCCTTTTCAAGCTCAGCCGAATTTTTAATTCGACCACCAGGAGTCTGTGCTGTGAGACTAAGTCTTCTCCCGGTACCACCTTACAGTCTTTGACCCAGTTGATACGTTTACGCCTTAGCAGAAAATAATCAAACTGGGTCATATGGTGGCCACTGTTGCAGGTTACCAGGTGTTGCTCTTTTTTTTTGGAACCAAGTGTTAGCCACTACAAGATCAAAAGCGGCAGCCGCTTGGAGAATTGCTTCTCCTTCGCTATTTCAGCTGCCAAAACCCCAGCCTCCATGTACTCCTCCATACTCTCCACTTGTTCGTCCCACATGACCATTAAAATCTCCTCCCACAATTATCTCTTGAATTAAAAAAAATGTCTGATTCATCAACTATAATAATATCTATCTTAATTTTACTGGAGTAAATGACACGTATATCACATGGAACATAAAAATAATCGCAGAAATGGATCAGAAAATTCTGAAAATTTGGAGAAACCGGAGGTCATACTAAACTGAAAATAATATCTCGACCGAAGACATCCTCCTTTTTAAAGTCGAAAGCAAAAAAAGCTCTAAAATATTGGACTTTTCTGGATCTCTCGCGATCAAGCAAACGAACGTCACTTTATGATGCATAAAAGACGGACATCTCTGGATTGTAGTACATTGTACATTCAAAGAAAATGCAAAGGGACGTCACTTCTCTTTCCTTGTTGTGATATTTCAAGACTTTTGCCAGACCGATCTTTATGTGATTATTGGACGGCCCCTTACTTATTTGAACCCTAAACTACACCGTGGGTTATTTTTTACCCCGGGCGCATAAAACTTAATATTGTATTTGAATTTCCGTTTTAAATATGTATAAAACATGTCGTTGATGTTCGGCTAGTGTAACTTTTATGTGACCACTGTAAATTTGCAGTATTTAAAAAATATTATTATGGAGACTGTTAGTTCTGAGTGAACAATAGTAAATAGTTAACATTAATAATAATAATAATAATAAGTCATTTATTTCTCTCTCACACAGAAATTCTTACAAAGCTTGAGAAAATTTCTAGGTGCTACATGAATGTTTTTTAATCAAGCGTATAATATTTTAAATGATTATATGTAAGTATTTATTAATTACTTTACTAAAATATACATAAGTTTTTCACAAAATTGTCTTAGAATCCATTGTTAATAAGACATTTTGTATTGTTTTTACTATAAACATGTTTTGTGAGTGAGAAATGTTTTCCGTCGGATTGTCAAAATGGCGCAAATATTTTCGCTGCTATGAATAAATGGTTATTGTTATGTAATATCGGTGAACTGTGCTAAATTAATGTATATAACCGTCGCGTCATCTACCCGTGTCAATATTAGTGAGAAAGGGAATTTCGTGAATAATTTATGTGTACTTTGGAAAAATGTTTCACATGGTGTAAGAAAAAACAAAGTGACCTGCATTTATAATCTTTTTTCGATATGAAAAGGTTAAAGGTTACCTAATTTAATATAATTTTCACATAGAGTAACTTCTGAACTGTATACGGTTTAAAATTTACGCCATATAATTATACCAAACACGAGAAAATTAAAGTTTTATAACCTAGGATTTTATAAACGTTACATCCTCAAAATGGCTAGACACTACCGGAGAAAATGCATTTTAGAGAGGGGCATGCGAGGGGTTAAAACATACATATATATGCTCACGCCTTTTTCCCGTCGGGGTAGGCAGAGACAACAGATCGCCACTTGCTTCTATCCTTCTATTTAAAACATAAACTATAAAAATAATTTATCTTGTGTAGGTACTGCAAATTTTTAATAGGTAATCGATTTTTACCTCAATGTTTAAAGAACAATGCCCATTTCTGGCCCAGTTTGGAACTCATGAACAGCACAATAGAGTTTCAATTTGTTGTTGAATAATCTTTTTTATTTATAACTTAATTTATGGGCGTTACTATAGGTGTGCCGAGAAACATAATCAATAAAAAGGTTTAAAAAGATGTGTTAACGCCTAACAGCCAACACGTAATAGATCAGAAATTGCCAGTAAAGAATTCATAATATTAAATCACAATCGATTTCACATTGTCCCTACTCAAAATGATTTTACTGACAAGCAAATCTTTATTTGGCCCTTAAACATTTTTATTATGTGTATTTTTAAGGAATATATACGATTAACTACAAATAAGTTCTGTTTTGAATCAAATATATAGATATATAACCTATGATGACCCAAATCTATATTGATTAATAAATATCATTTAAAAACTGTAAAATGGCAACACTTTTTTTGACTCTTAGTAAATGTCAATAATGTCATATTCAATTTATTTTGTTTGTCATTTGTTTTGCTCGTGCGCATTGTGAATGTTTGTGGAACTTTTACGACTTCTAGCTCTTTCTTTCGGATTTCTAGTATTTCTACCCTTACCAAACGATTAACTCATTCCTTTCTACTTAAAACTACAAAATACTGTAACTATCTTAATAAAAGTACGTACACACCTAATGTATTTGAGCATAAAAAAATATTTCTTGTAATAAAACTATGAATGTGGCCGACCTCTAATTAATCTTAAAATTCTAGTTTAACACTCTTTTATCGAAGGCAATAACAACTACTACGATTTTTGACGGTCCACACCTGGGCCGAAAGACCGGCCGGTCTCTAAGAAAAATTGGCATTGTTCTTTACTAAAAATTAAGATATCACTAAAGGGTTAATTCGACTATGCTTTGTTTCGTTTTCGACAGCTCACGTCTATGAATTACCGTTTCTTTTTACAAAATATCATAATATACACCACTATTTTGTAATTAGTACAAAAAATTTAATGGGGCTCTAAGCATCTTTAACTAATCATATTTATGTATGTAAAAAATAAAAATACTAAGTTCCAAAACTGTCCCAAAACTGTCCACGAAAATACGTAATTATTGGTAAATGCATAACTAAATACTATGTTGTAGTAGTAATTTTACGCGGCACTGTTCCATTGATAAATTTGTGCAAACTCGAAGCTCGCCACCCTCTGTCCCTCTGCGCCCGCGCCGCAGTGCTAAATTGAAGGCGGTAGCGAGTGGATCCTTTTTTCGCGGCAACAAATATTGTTTGTTTACGTTTGCCCAACGCGATGGCTTATCAGTTCACATCACGCGAGTGCAGCTGTGCGTTTGTACAGGGAAGTGTTTGGAAGTCAGTGGATCGGTCGAGGCGGGCCTGTAGCATGGCCTCCATGCTCACCACTGTGTACAAAAATGAGCCGGTTAGTGTCGAACAATTTAAACAGCGCATATTAGACGCTTTTGACGCAGTGAAAAGTCAGAGAAGCGTACTTCTCTCGTTAAAAACAATTTAATAAAACGTGTTGTGTATTGACAATGGTGGTGGACATTTCGAAGAACAATTGAAATACTTGTAAGTAAAGTAAAAATTACCTATTTAAGTAAATAATAATTTGAGCCGCCTCTATGCGCCTGCCGCCAGGCCTATGTCCAGTAGTGGACGTCTCTAGGCTGACATGATGAAGATGAAATAATAATTGTAAATAGCAGCTGATTCTAACTTCATAAATACGCCAAAATTACTATTTTCTTTTATTACAGAATACCTTCTTTTATTTTGATATGTGTTTGCTTTCTAATTACATACCTCCGTATTTAATTACATGTAAAACGGTAAATTTTGCCGGTCCTAAGACAGGATGAAGTATGAAGGAGAGGGTAGAATTTAGAAAATTAAAAAGTAACTACCTACACTTATTATTTTGTTTCATTTTATTGTCTAAGGCTACCTACATTACAAGTGCGACGGAAAGAATGCGTAAGAGTAGGACGGAAAGTAAGTACTATCAATGAAGTAGTGAATGGATTGTAAAATATGTCTATGATTAAGGTGAGATTTTCTACAAAAAACAAATGATTATAATTTTGCTATTTATAGATATTATGAAATTCTTACGTCACATATATGATATTAATGTCTTCGCTAATATGTCCTTAAAGGTTTTGTACTAATTAAAAATAGTGGTGTAGTAACGTAGTACTTTATTGACGAGTAACGCTACTTAGTGACGTGCTCGCACGCCCTACGTTTATACGCAGGGCGTGCGAGAACAGCAATCGCAGACTATAAAAGATGACTTGAAATAGGATAAATCGATCATATGAATAAAAAGAAATATGTGAATTTATGTAAGTTTCTGTATATTTTATAATTTATAAAGATAAGAAAGGAAAAATAGTATCCATGATTAATTGCAAGAAATTAAGACGGCATCAAGGAGCGTAAGTAAAAGAAAAAAGAGTAAAGAAAATCATTTTAGTGGTATTATTTATCATCATCATGTCAACCTAAAGTCGTCCACTGCTGCAAATAGGGCTCCCCCAAGGTTCTTCAAAGATCGTTCTAGAGCCGCCCTCAGCCAACCGCTTTCCGCGATCTTAACTAGATTGTCAGTCCGCCTTGCGGCAAGCGTATCTCTGGTGCGTCGTCCGATAAGTTGTTATTTATAAACTAATTAATATCATATTTTTTATTTAAAAACTAATGAACAAATAATGAATGTTTGGACTTTAAATATTTACACGCCATATTTGAAAGCAATTTCTTCTTAAATAAAATCGATTATTATTTTAAATCGAGTCGGAAATGTATGAGGCCGTCACTTGTTTCAATCAAAACTAAAATACAAAATGAACAGCCTACATATAGTGACTGGTTTACTCAGAATAAATATCGATAGAATGATGACAGAGTTTATAGTCAATCTTCATCTCTGAAGTGGTTTACTACTATCGATTGTTTCATAACCTGAAATGTACACTATAGACAATTGCCAATAATAGCATAAGATTTTTAACAATATATATTATTATAGATTTTATTTATAAACAAATAATGACGAATCAAATACAAAAAGGCAAATGTGTGGACAAGCGGGCAACAAGACCTCGTAGGACGTCGACCGAATTGGGGCCGTCCTGAAAAACAAAAAGGTCCGAAGCATCCGAAGCCGGCGAGCATGTATGAAAAGAGTAATGAATGTAAAAAAAGCGCGTGAGGCTTATAAGGAAAGAAGTAAGTGGCGTTCTGTTGTCTCTGCGTAACCTGACGGGGAAAAGGTGTGAGTATAATATGTATGTCTGTATTTTATTTGTATCAATAACTGATTAAATAAATTATCGATAGTCATCCGGATCGATTGGCAACACTACGGTCAACCGCGTCCGAACGCAGGCAGTCGCGAAATCGTGATGCAGCGTCGGAGCAGTTGCTAAATCGCGAGATTTCGATGCCGCGTCCGAATGTAAAGAGTCGCTAAAACGCGATGGAGCATCGATACAGTTGCAAAATCGCCGGTCGCCGATGGTAAGAGAAGCTAGTCTGCGGGAGCCCTTAGACTTACTTCTTAGGGAGCAAAAAAATCTTATTATATTAGCTTTATAGGTTTTTAGTATGCTGAAATTTAACCTAAGGCTCTCCTTGCACAAGATTGAATACTACAGGTCATAATGCTAGGACAAAAAGAGGTATTTATGGCATTAAACCAGTTATACGATACAGACCGATCAATAAATATAGTAGTCCAAGATCCCAGAGCCGCCAGACCTACGTCATTTTATCAAAGCTGAAATTTTGAGGATTATTAGTATACAATCTTGTTAAGAGGTATGCCGACCCACTAACTTGAATGCTGGGCCATTTCACAGGTAGCGCGAAGTAAAGGTACCAAAAAAACATACTTACTTACGTTAAAGTATCAAAGCTGGTAATCAAATATGTGTTTAAAAATACTGTTTAAAATTGAAATTCATTATTGCCAGACACTTTCCGTGGGCCATTACTTCTGCCAGACGCCTTGAAAGTTACTTAAAAATTATCTTAACTACGTCATTTTAGCAAAGCTAAATTTGATATATGTTACTTTAGATACTATTTTAAGATCCTTCCTAAGCAGCCAGACCAATCCGAAGGGCCATTCGTCTAGCCAGACACCATGGAACTTTCCCTGTGAGTGCGAGCGTGCGGCCATTATTCATGCGCATGAATGCGTGTGAGTACACTACATTGTCCCAAAAGACTGTAGGAATATTATTTTGGGTATTAATACAAGAATAAAGGTGTTAAATATATTTTTTCACAAAAAATATAATATTTGTAGCGGCAAGCTACATAACACATCACAGCGCCATCCACCCAATTACGACGGAACTACTAAGACAGACTACTATGCGTTATGTAGCTTGCCCCTACAAATATATTTTTTGTGAAAAATATATTTTACACTTTTATTCTTGTATTAATACCCAAAATAATATTCCTACAGTCTTTTGGGACAGTGTAGTATACTCACACGAATTCATGCGTATGAATGCGTATGAATAATGGCCGCACGCTCGCACTCACAGGGCAAGTTCCATGGTGTCTGGCTAGACGAATGGCCCTTCGGATTGGTCTGGCTGCTTAGGAAGGATCTTAAAATAGTATCTAAAGTAACATATATCAAATTTAGCTTTGCTAAAATGACGTAGTTTACATAATTCTTTAGGTACTTTCAAGGCGTCTGGCAGAAGTAATGGCCCACGGAAAGTGTCTGGCAATAATGAATTTCAATTTTAGACAGTATTTTTAAACACATATTTGAATACCAGCTTTGATACTTTAACGTAAGTAAGTATGTTTTTTTGGTACCTTTATTTCGCGCTACTTGTGAAATGGTCCAGCATTCAAGTTAGTGGGTCGGCATACCTCTTAACAAGATTGTATACTAATAATCCTCAAAATTTCAGCTTTGATAAAATGACGTAGGTCTGGCGGCTCTGAGATCTTACTCTATAGCATGATCAATACTTCTAAGTTTTTAGCATCTAATCAAATATTGTAAGCACCAAATCATGAAATAAGATATCAGAAAATTTAAATTATTTTCCTAGACTTTGAGCGTAGTACCCAAATATTGCAATCCAGTTTTCATCTCCGTGAGCGGATGTATTTTCCAAGACAGCTACGTATTTACTTATACTGAACTGAAAGATTCACTGAGTGTGAAGGCGAATATTTACATATTTTCATACATTTCAATGTTCCGTAGGAGTGTATTTTCATACCAGTTTGTAGTAATGTTGAGTTGAATACACGTGTTTCAAACCTATTGATTTATTACATAATTGGATTGCAGTATGACATAGAAAATTGAAGTATTATTTTTTTAAGAACAGTTCCTTGAAAATTGTGTTTTATGAGAAAAGTATTGGGTATTACAGCTGGAGAAAGAAACTAAATGTGGGTCATTTTTGACTAAGAGTCGTTACTTTAATTTCTGGATGGAGTTTATTTCTAAAGTTAAAATGCCTCTTAGGTTTTATTCCACTTAATTTTATTCGAAATTCAACGTCATACCTAGAATATAAAAAAAAAAAAAATAATGTAAAGTGTTTTAGAGTTAATACATTTTTTACTTTATTTACTCTTCTGTCTAAACTAGCATGGTCAGAAGATGTGTTTTTGCTTTGATCAATCTTTTGATCAATGCCATAGCATACTCAAGACTATGCTCAAGATTTCAAGCTTTGATCACCTCTGTCATATTCACTTATCATTGTCACTTTATATGTCCAATAATGGGTTCATGGGTCCATTTCAAACTGTTGTTTTCTGCTTCAAGTAGTATCTTAATATACACCACTATTTTTTAATTAGTACAAAAACTTTAAGGACAGATTAGCGAAGATATTATTATCATATATGTTTGAAATAGAAATAGTTTTATGATAGGTCAAGTCAATTATATCGATTTAGTAGCGTTTAGTTTAGTCTATTGAAAATTTCTGACTATGGTCACACTGAACTGTCAACTTCCGCTTGCCTTGAAAAACACACGTTGTCGTCTCGTAAAATTATTGCCTTTTTGAAAGCACATGGTTAAACCAGCTTCGCGAATTGTATTGTGAAATCTTATAAATTGCCGCTCTTTGATTTACCCGGCAAAAGTTGAGTTGAACATTGACATCTGTAAAACTGTAATTGTGAATCCTGTGAACGTGCATCGTGCCCTCGTGTCAAGACGGAGAGGACATCAAGTTGGAAGGAACAGCTAAGTGGATAATTCATTCAATCTATCGTGCCACCTTAGTTTTGTTTGTTTTTCCCTAACTTAGTTCCAGGCCTGACATCAGTGAAGATACAGGTAATTGAACATAATAATTTGTCATCGCTGAGAATCTCAGCAATATATGTCAGACATTTGATGGCTTTAGAACTACTGGATGAATATAAATTATCTTCCACTGTGCCTACAAACAATTCCTAGTCCGTCTACTGCAACTCTAGACATAATTTTTTGGTTGCAGAGCTGTAGTTGAAACTTAGCCGTTGCATTGCTGAGTACAAACGTCAGATTGGTATTAGCTTGTATCTTATCACCTTGTAGACAGTATTGTAGTGTTTGTCAGGTCAGGTTTAGCCTAAAATACATAATATTTATTTGTATAAGTTGACCTGCATAACTTGAAACACATTGCCATACATAACCTCAATCAGTAATTGTTTGACTTGTATTGTTGAAATCTAGCAATAACCGGTTGTCGTTAGCATTAATAAGTCAGTTTGTTTGGATACATAACAGCTGTATGTATCAATTAATTTAGTTAATGGTTAATTGCATATATTGAGTTTAAAACATTATAACAACCAACTTGACCTTGCATCTTGAGCGGGTCACATTAATAAACTTTTGTTTTCTTATAATATATAGATAACATTGTTAGGTAACACAGGTTCTGTGTTCACTTACTATTGTATATCACAAATAACACAGTGAGTCTGTCTGTTTCAAGTTATTAATTAACTTATTTGAAGTTTCAACTTTTTATAACTTTGTTTTGTGTCAATATATACTGAAACTATTAATTTTGTTGGACAGTAGATACCTGTCACTTGCCTGCACTTGCAGTAAACAGGCTAATACTTTGTTGGTTTCAAAGAATTAAGAAATATTAGGTTTTGATTGTTAATATTATTTAACGCTTGTCCGGGCTCTTTTGAAATTTGATGATGTCAGCTATCAAGGACTTGCGTGCGGCTGCTGGTTCTATTGCATCAGATTTGCACTGGTTTGCCTCGGCCAGTGCCTTAGTGAACCGGCCTGATCGCCAGCAGGCCTTACTACAAAGGTACGAGCGGATCGATGATCGCCTGGCAAGTGTGGAACAGCAATTTCGCATTTTCAGCACTTGCTGTCTCGAAGTGTCAGTTAATGACTTCACCGCTGACCAGCGAAATAAGGCCAGCGAAGATTATGCCCAGGTCTTAGACCTGTATGATGCTGTCTCCAATAGTGCGAGACAACTAGTTGCCGACAGGGACGGGCAACCCGGCTTGAAGCAGGAGCTTCCTAGGACAGCACCGGGGCTGGTGAGTAGGCTCTCTACTTTAGAACTCCCCCATTTTGATGGCTGCCTAGGAAGCTATCTGGGCTTCGTTAATTTGTTTGACAGCCTGGTCAATGACAGGGCTGACCTTCGGCCGGCACAAAAATTGGCATATTTGATGTCGGTTCTGGATGGAGAGGCCAAAGGCCACATCCAGCATCTGCCCGTGTCTGACGAGGCGTACCAGACGGCTCGGGACCTAATTACCTGTAGGTACCATAACAAGCGTGGCCTCGCCGACACGCATATTGAGCAGATTTTGGGATTGCCCACGCTCACCTGGGTCTTTGGGTTGCGCACCCAACTTTTGAACCCGCTTTTGGTGGCCATCAACGCACGTAAGTGCCTTGATCTGCCCGTTGACCAATGGTCCTATCTATTAGTGCACATTGTACTGAAAAAGCTGCCTGCCGACCTGAGGTCGCGTTTTGAGCAGCGCTTTGGTGGGGATAGCGCGACCCATCTGCCTCCCTTTGCTGACCTGGAGAGGTTCCTGGAGGATGAGTGCTGGGTCTTGGACAAATCCGGTGGTGACACGCCGGCTAAGACGCAGCCGCCCAAGGTCAAGGAACAGGCTCGCGTTCACACCCGAGCCAATGTTGACCGGCGCCCTCCTCGCTTTGCGGTCACGCAGAGCCCAGTGGAGTGCTCTTACTGCAAGGTCACGGGCCCAAACTCTCGCCCCTGTCCTCACTGTGGAGGACAGCATTTGGACATTCTCTGCATGAATACCAGAGAGGTAGGCCGCTTGTCCAACCAGCCGACGCCGCGCACGGGCGGGTGTTTTGAAGGTGGCAGCCGAGGCTCACCGGCGCGTAGCCGAGAGTCGCCTCGCTCAATTGATCGCCACTCACCCCGCTTGGAGAACCGTAGCGTGCGCACGCCTCCTCTCTCTCGCGCACCTGAATGTGCGACCGCACCACGTCACCAGCACCATGACTGCTGCCCCAGGTGTTCCCCTCCTTTGGCGGAGTGTCCCCGCCTTGACTCGCGCCCACCTCGTTTTGGGCGGGTGCGTCACTATGACCCCCCACATATGGCGCGCGGATCGAGTCATCGCACCTTTGAGGACTTCAAGCCGCACCTTTATTTTGAGTTGCCTGGTCCTGGCCAACGGTCGCCGCTCAGGCAACAATAGGTCATTGACCCCTGCCCTATAACGCCAACCTCCCCCATTGAGACCGTTATCCTACCAACGGTTGCTGTTAGGGTCTGGAGACCCACGGGGACCTCTGTTGTTGTCCGTGCTATATTGGACACAGGTTCACAAGGTTGCATTGTTTCCACTTATTTGGTAGGGCAGGTTAAATTAAATATGGGCTCTTTTCCGAATAGTATACGGGGCATAGGTGACGTAGCCTTTGGTGTTGAGGGGCAAGTTAAGGTTTTGTTTGGCCCTGTTGAATCTTCACACCCGAGGATGAAAACCTCGGCTATTGTGCTGAAGAATATTTTGGGTATGCATGCACAGAAACAGCTACCTGCTGCTGTGGTGAATTTGACATCGGGATTGGAACTGGCAGACCCCAAATTTGATTTCACCGGGACAAATCGATTTGTTGATTGGCTCTGATGTCCTCGGTGGAATTTTGATTGGTGGGAAACGGGTCTTGGTGCCAAATGGTTTGACTGCCATCCCGACCATATTTGGATTTGCTTTGATGGGACCTGTACCTAGGGAACCCCCTCCACCCGAACTTGATTATTTGTTGGCTGTAGGCTCTGTTCTCTCTGATGCAGTTCAGAGGTTTTGGGAGGTAGAGGAGCCCCCTCAAGTTGCCCGTGTGAATCCAGAACATAAGGAGTGCGAGCTACTCTTCCAGAACAACACTGGTCGACTCCGTTCTGGTCGGATTATTACGAGGCTACCCTTCCTGTCTGTTCGGCCTCCGCTTGGTGAGTCACGACCTTTAGCCGAAAAGAGATTGTTGGCTATGTAGCGCCGCATGGGTCGTGATCCGGAGCTCAGACAGAAGTATATTGAGTTCATGAGAGAATATGAACAATTGGGACACTTGTCTGTGTGAAATGTGGATTGGCGTTCGGTGGAGCATTACTTTCTCCCGCATCATGCGGTATTGAAGCCATCAACTGGCAACATGCGCACAGTGTTTGATGGTTCTGCGCAGACCTCTACGGGCGTATCCTTGAACCAATGCTTGCATTCTGGTCCCAAGTAGATCAAGGACCTTTGTGACGTCATCACCAGCTTCCGGTGACATCAGGTTGTCTTTGTGGCCGATATAAAAATGATGTTCAGGCAGACGATTATCCACCCTGATGACCGTCGCTTCCAGCTGATCCTTTGGAGAGAGTCTCCTCGTGATCCCATGGTCGTCTACGAGCTCAATACTAATACTTACGGGTTAAGGTCAAGCCCCTACTTGGCAATACGTTCTCTTTGGGAGCTCGCAGACCGCGAAGGCTTACGTTTCCCACGAGCCTCCGCCATCTTGAAAGACGATATTTACGTCGATGACATTTGCTCGGGTGCCTCCACAGCGGACGAGGCGATCCTCCTGCGGGACGAATTGATAGGTATTTTGGCCTCCGCTGGTAATGAGTTGCGCAAATGGATTTCCAACTCACCAGCGCTTTTGGAAGGCTTACCAGAGGATCATCAGCAGGATCCACATTTGTTTGAGATTGTTGACAACCCCGCCATGATGGCTGTTCTCGGCGTCCAGTACAGACCAGTCCAAGACATCTTTACGTGTAACGTAGACTTGAAATTGCCTTGTTCTTGGACTAAACGTTTAGTATTGTCTACTGTCGCCAGAACCTTTGATCCAAACGGTTGGATTTGTCCTGTCATATTTTGGACAAAATGCTTCTTGCAGAAGCTTTGGACAGCAGGATTGACCTGGGACGAACCTCTGCACGGCACTCTTGTTGAGGAATGGACCTCTTTTGTATCCTCACTTCCTGCCGTCAACGAAATCTCCTTGCCTCGTCCCATCCTTCCTCCCGGGAAGTACAAGGCCACCCTTCACGGGTTTTGTGATGCCTCGGAACGTGGTCACGCGGCCGTGGTATACTTGCGCACAGTCAGTGCCTCAGGTCAGGTGAGAGTTTCCCTGATCATGGCGAAGAGCAAGGTTGCACCCCTTTGGACATCTCTGACCATCCCAAAATTGGAGCTCTCGGGAGCAGCCCTACTTGTACGCTTATTGAACCACGTGTACTTTACTTTGGGTAAAAGCATTTGTATTAATGGCACCTACGCCGCCAAATTGTTCTCTGTTGGTTGAAGGCTTCTGTCCACACCTTGGAGGTATTTGTCGCTAATCGCGTTTCCCAAATACAGAAATCCGAAGTCAAACTTGTTTGGAGACACGTGCCAGGTGAGCTCAACCCCGCTGATTGTGCCTCGCGCGAATGCTTGACGCCTGGTTTGATAGGTCATTCGCTGTGGTGGGGTCCGGAATGGTTGAGTCAACCAGAAATTGATTGGCCTCGAACGCCAGTTTTGAATACTTCCAATTTGCCGAGTCTACGAACACTCGCTCTTGAGAAGGTGGAATACGCCTTCGACACCGATTTCCTGTTGAATCGTTACAGCTCCCTCGACAAGTTGTTAGGTGTTACTGCTTGGATAAAGCGTTTTGTTTTTAACTTTAGGCACCCACAATAGAAACATCTGACACCGTTTCTTTCACCACAGGAACGACAGGAGTCTCTCACCTTTTGGGTTCGTTCTGTGCAATTGGCGCATTTTGAGAAGGAGATTGCTATCCTTAAGTCGGGGAGATCGAAATTATCGGGAGCTGTATCTAAATTGAACCCCTTTTTGGACGATACGGGTCTCTTGCGCGTTGGAGGGCGTCTTAAGAACGCCGACCTCCCTTACGGAGCACGTCACCCACTTTTGTTACCTAAGGATGGTCATTTGGTACGCTTGTTGGTAACTAACCGTCACCTTAAAAATTCGCATGCTGGTTGTAATGCGCTGTTGGCCATTTTGCAACGTGAGTTTTGGATTTTGTCTGCCCGAAGAATTATCCGGAGTGTAGTCTTTCGCTGCATCCCTTGCTATAAGCTCAAGGCTTCTACCATGCAGCCCTTGATGGGAGACTTACCGGCAGGTCGCGTAACGGAGCGCAGGACATTTGACGGTGTTGGCACGGACTTCGCTGGTCCCTTTTTGGTGTAAACGTCGACACTTCGAAACAGCAAGACTGTTAAAGCCTACTTGTGTGTTTTTGTTTGTCTTTCCACAAAGGCCGTACACTTGGAACTGGTCTCCTCGCTTACGACCGAGGTGTTTGTAGCCACATTTGACAGATTTGTATCCCGCAGAGGGCTGCCTTCCTTGATCCGTTCTGACTGCGGCACTAACTTCAAGGGCACGTATAATTATTTGAATGATGTTGTTAATTTTCTTGAAACCAACAAGGCTGATATAGGTGATAGGCTTGCCCGACGTGGGATAAATTGGTTGTTTTCCCCACCAAATTGTCCACACTGGGGTAGTATATTTGAGACCGCTGTACAATCGGCCAAAACACACTTGCGCAGGACAATCGGTGAGTCTGTCCTTACATTTGAGGAACTCGCAATTGTGTTTTGTAAGATTGAGGCCGTTTTAAAACTCTAGGCCGTTGTGCCCGATCTCCTCAGATCCGAATGATTTGGAGGCCCTTACGCCGGGCCATTTTTCGATTGGTCGCCCGCTTGTCGCCTTGCCTGAGTACCCCTATATTGATACGAGACCTGGTCGTCTCTCGCGTTTGAATTGGTGCGCCAGATTACTCAGACCTTTGGAAACGCTGGAATTTAGAATATTTGCACATACTCCAGCAACGCGTTAAGTGGACCGACAAGACCGATCCACCCAAGATTGGTGACCTCGTTTTGATCAAGGAGGCTAACCTTCCGCCACTCAGATGGCGCAGGGGGCGCATTCTTCGTTTGGTAACTGGGGCTGATGAAGTTCCCCGATTTGCTGAGGTCTTGGTGGACTGTTCGATTCTGAGGAGAGCGGTTGCAACATTGTCACGTCTACCAACCGATTAGCGGACCGGTAGGCCGGTCCGGGGCGGGTGGATGTTTGAAATAGAAATAGTTTTATGATAGGTCAAGTCGATTATATCGATTTAGTAACGTTTAGTTTAGTCTATTGAAAATTTCTGACTATGGTCACACTGAACTGTCAACTTCCGCTTGCCTTGAAAAACACACGTTGTCGTCTCGTAAAATCATCGCCTTTTTGAAAGCACATGGTTAAACCAGCTTCGCGAATTGTATTGTAAAATCTTATAAATTGCCGCTATTTGATTTACCCGGCAAAAGTTGAGTTGAACATTGACATTTGTAAAACTGTAATTGTGAATCCTGTGTACGTGCATCGTGCCTTCGTGTCAAGACGGAGAGGACATCAAGTTGGAAGGAACAGCTAAGTGGATAATTCATTCAATCTATCGTGGCCACCTTAGTTTTGTTTTGTTTTTCCCTAACTTAGTTCCAGGCCTGACATCAGTGAAGATACAGGTAATTGTACATTATAATTTGTCATCGCTGAGAATCTCAGCAATATATGTCAGACATTTGATTGCTTTAGAACTACTGGATGAATATAAATTAGCTTCCACTGTGCCTACAAACAATTCCCAGTCCGTCTACTGCAACTCTAGACAATATATGTGACGCAAGAATTTCATAATATCAATAAAGATCAAAGTTATTATCATTTGTTTATTGTAGAAAATCTCACTTAAATCATAGTCATATTTTACAATCCATTCACTTATTTATTGATAATATTGCATCCTGCTCATTGGCATTCTCTTTGTCGCACTTATGATGTAGGTAGCCATAGAAAATAAAATGAAGAAAAATAATAATTGTAGGTAGTTATTATTTAATTTTCTTAATTCTATCCTCTCCTTCATACTTCATTCGGGCTTAGAACCGGTAAAATTTATCGTTTAACAAGTATTTAAATACGGAGGTACTCGTATGTAATTAGAAAGCAAACAAATATCAAAATAAAAGAAGGTGTTCTGGACTCAAAGAAAAGAGTAATTTTGGCGTATTTATGAAGTTAGAATCATCTGCTATTTACAAATATTATTTTATCATCATCATGTCAGCCTAGAGACGTCCGACATAGGCCTTCCTCAAGGTGTGTGGAGAACACAGACCGATTTTGAGCCACCCGCATTAAATTATTATTTACTTAAGTACGTATTATCCGTGTGGTGACGGATTAAGAATACGGAATGTCACCACCCCATATCATCCCGTGGGTGTCGTAAGAGCCGACAGAGGGACCATACTATGCAGAGAACAGCATTGTAAGAGAAGGAAAACTTGAAACAAACCCTATACCAACCCGTTTGGCCAGCGTGGTATAGTAGGCCAATTCCTCCTTTCAAAGGAGAGGCCTAGTCCAGCAGTGGACTGTAAGGGGCTGATGATGATGACGTATTATTTACTAAACTTACAAGTATTTCCATTGTCCTTCGAAATGTCCACCACCGTTGTCAAAAGCATCCAATATGCACTGTTTTAATTATTGTTTGACACTGACCGGTTCACTGTTGTACACTCACAATAAGATGTCCATGGGTACACAGCTGCACTCGCGATTTTTCCACTCAAAAAGTACGCACGAAGCATAGCTACATACTCCCGTGATATGAACTGATATGATAGGCCATCGCGTCGGGCAAACGTAGACAAATAATTAACTTTTGCAACGAAATTAGATACGCTCACTTTCGCTAGCAATTTAGCACTGTTTGTCGCATCGTAGGGGCGTGGCGCAGGCGCAGGGGGGGGGGGGGGTTGGTGGGAAAATTTATCAATGGTTCATTTTACTATGATAGTATGCGGGTCGGTCATAGTATTAGTATTGCATTTACCAATTATCACGTATTTTTGTGGACAGTTTTGGGACTTAGTGTTTTTATTTTTTAACTTAGGATGAATGTGGGTAGGCGATCTGGCAAGACGTCAAAAAATAGCTCCGTATTGCTTTTTATTTAAAAAATAGTTTCAAGCCACAGAATTAATTGAAAATAACTAAAATCAGTGCATTATAATCAGTAACAGCTGTGATATCGTTATAAAGTGTTATAAATAAACAGTAATATAAATAAATCTGAAATAAAAAGGTATCTTTAAAAGTTAAAAATAAACATTAAAAACATATAAATAGTGTAAAAATATAAATACAAGCTTTTAAATAAACCTAACTTATACAATAAATAAAGAAAGAAGTGAAAAACTAGTGAATAAAACAATTACAAAGTGTTAAACTAGGCGGTAACAAGTGTGTAGAATGTGGAAAAAATTCTTGACCAATGAGTCGTACCAACCGATTTACTGAATTCTAAAAGGACAAATTCTATCACTCAATAAAAAATTTTGACTTCAACGGATACATAGGCCGTGGCATGGTAGCTACAGTGTCTGCGTCGAAGCGTTGAATAACATAAGGCGACGGTTCGATCCCCAGTACATGAGATCACTTTTTGTGAGATTATTACTACATAAATCTCATAATTAAGTTGTAGAAATATATTAGTAACCTCCAAAGAAATATAACCTAAGGCATAGAAGTAACACTAAATAACAACAGCGGTTGCTATGATTGATATCTTCTTTCTAATGGCACATGCAGTATGATAGAAAGAGCTGTCGATAGGTTTAGCAGCACGCTCTTATAGCAGAATCGTGGTAGGCAAACAGTAGACAAAACATAGAGTTAGGAAACCGAGTGTTGTTCGTAACAGTGATGATTTATCGATAAATATTTTTGGTCAAATGTCTAACTTTAGTATGTGTCGATATATTTAAGCCGTATAAATAAACAACTAAAATATTGAAATTGTAGTTTTTGCTGTTGACGCCGGACAGTGCTTTGCAAAGACTTGCCAGACAGACAGTACTAAAAAAATCACGTGTTTAAAGGCCCGCACAAACTATCTGTCGTGACTTACTGTCGCGACAGTAAGTCGCGACAGAAGGGTAAGGCCTTGCCACACGATACAATTTTACCACTGATCAAATTTTCAATCGAATTGGCTTTGCCCGTCTACACGACACAATCAAATCACTGATTTGCATTCCGCCCACCCGATTGGTTAAAATCTGGTGGTACCGCCCACCCGATGAACTTGAGTTGGACAACTGGCGTCTACACGTCACGATTTCATCAAGTGATTTAGTCCAGTTGGACGTAAAATTGTGCCGTGTGGCAAGGCCTGTATCTGGACAAGGAAAATCCATTCAAGTGTGCACAATATCGGACGTCTGTCGCGGACGTGACCTTGAGCGTTCAGACGTCCGATAGCAATCTGGAAAAATGACAGTAAGCGTCTGCGGACGTTTACTGTCATCCGTATATTGTCCATGGTACGGCCTTAATATTGATTTTATACCGAATATAGTCAAAAATGATAAATTCACTTTCAATTCAACAGTTCTGCTTTACTTCAAGGTATACCAATAATATAATTTAATAGTGCTAACTGCTAGTGCCCTGAATTAAGAAAAATATGCTCCTACCTAGCCTTAGTGTATTGCATAGACAGCATGGCGTGTCTATGGTTGTATCGGACGCGGACGCGACAGAAAGCCGCGTCCGAAAGGGTGTGCACACTATGTGTCGCGACTTACTGTCGCGACAGTAAGTCGCGTCCGAACAGTTTGCGTGCGCCTTCATTGTTCGTTTTAGCCATAAAATCTATTGACAAAAAGTATTAATAAACTAATGAGCGATGCGTTGCGATGCGATGCTAAGAAACTGTCACTTATAGTAGAGGAGACGTGGAACATCGACCTTCACCGATCTGATAACCAGATGAGACGTATTTTTTATGTAATATAATTTATAAACAAATATGCCTATAATAATTTGCCTATCAAAAAGTGCTCATAGCAATTTTAAATTTAAGTTAATTGTAATCAACCGCAAATATAACCTTGTCGTTTATACAAACACTATGGAAAACAAAGTTATTTTTGGTAAATGAAAAAGTGATAGTGATATTTGGATAGGTGAAGATAAAGGGTATGTTAAGTGTTAAGGCTGATGCTAGTAATTAATAAACGAACACGGAAGCAATATAGCAATAAAGATCAAACAATTAGATTAAGTGCGAGTCCCGTAAGGGTCCCCTAGTTCAGGTATCCACATAACATACCCTTTATCTTCATTTAACCAAATATCACGATCGCTTTTTCATCACCAAAAATAACTTTGTTTTCCATAGTGTTTGTATAAACGACAAAGTTATATTTGCGGTTGATTACAATTAACTTAAATTTTTAAATAGCTATGAGCACTTTTTAATAGGCAAGTTATTATAGGCATATTTGTTTATAAATTATATTACATAAAAAATAGGTCTCATCTGGTTATCAGATCGGTGAAGGTCGATGTTCCACGTCTCCTCTACTTTTAGATTATGTATTGTACGAATTATACCAGATTGGCTAATGCGGCACGGCAGGCTTTGGCAATTTGTTTGCGTCGCATCATATCACGTTGATTTTTTTAAAGTTGTAGGTAATCCGACTGCCACGCCGAAGCTTGCGGGTTTGATTCCCGCTCAAGTCAAACATTTGTGTGCATGAATATGGATGTTTGTCTTGGTCTGGATGGTACTATGTGTAATATGTAATATATTTACAGAAAAGTATATATGCATGTTTATCGATTGTCTAGTACCCGTAGTACAAGATATGCTTAGTTTGGGACCATATAATGTTGTGTGAATGTGAAAGAATATTATATTTTATGGTAGAATATTATGTAGCGGACTACAAGGCAAGACGTCTTTGATCAGTCAGGATAGCACTAATATGATAAATAATATAGAAGTAGGTAGATTAATTAAAATCGTTGTAATTATTATATTTTATTAATATGTTTAAACTAAAATTACACACTTTTTGTTTAGCTTTGGATAAATAATTCTACCGGGTGTGCAATGTCCGGGCATAAGCACAGCTTTCGGTTTTAAACGACGCCAGGTGCTTTCTGTCTTTAAAAAACAGTCTTTCTCAAAATGACGTGAACAAATATGATGGTACTTCTGCTAAATCAAACTAGGCCGTTCAACGGCATTTATCCAAAGTTTTCTTGTGACGTCATTAATAGGCAACCTGTAATAAAAAACACCTTCATAATAATGAAAAAATGCTACTCGCATCCCTAATCCATCTACTATTTTATAGATGCAGAAATGTAAGCCTACACACACGCGCTTACACTGGAACACTTGGCTTTAGGTTAATAGACGCTACTTTTAAGGTAGGTATCTAAGTAAATTATGTACATTAAACTGCGCTTACTATCAAACGCGCGATAGAAAATTAGACCGCTGGATGTCTTTGTTTATTGTCAACTTAGTAACCGCGGCTACCCGCTGTCGCTTCCAGCTACAGTTTTACATTCATGTCCGATAGTTAGTTTCCGTATTTATCCCTTATTCAAAAAACATCGATATCTCCTTTCACTGTAAAATCCCATCACTAAGGCTATTAAATCAATAAATGTAAAAAATAACAATTTGTGAGTAAAATTCATAACACATACGTATGCAAGCTGTTCCTTTGATTTGCAATACAATGATATTGTGTAAACTTAACACTCATTATAGCATTAATACGAGAAAAGTAAATACATTTGTAGGGAAATTCCGACTCACTGCTCGAAGATAAAGTTTCTCCTGTTATTTCCGTTCCGAGAATAGCGGAATCCACATCCCGATATCACATACACGATGTGTATTAATTAATGAGTACACTATTTAATTATTATAAGCTTACTTACTATTTAAATGCAAAAAAGTTATTAAAAATGTAAACACAAACATCCAACAAATTTTACACTGTTGACAGATCACAGCACGGCTATTTAGAGAATGTAGTCAAAGATATGAGTATGTAAAGAGTATATGCCTCTTTAAATGAGACGCGTAATTTGACGTTATGATTAACCAACTAAGACCAACTGACATTACATGTTGCACGTTCGGTATAAGGAAATTTATAGGGCATGTTCTCTCTAGTCTAAACGTCCAACCTCTTTGGTAACCTCAAAGAAACAAAATAAAACAACAACCGACAATGATAAGAACAGGAGACAGCAATAACAGATAATATAGCTGCTGATATATACGTAATAGTCCAAGATCCCAGAGCCGCCAGACCTACGTAATTTTATCAAAGCTGAAATTTTGAGGATTATTAGTATATAATCTTGTTAAGAGGTATGCCGACCCACTAACTTGAATGCTGGGCCATTTCACAGGTAGCGCGAAGTAAAGGTACCAAAAAAACATACTTACTTACGTTAAAGTATCAAAGCTGGTAATCAAATATGTGTTTAAAAATACTGTCTAAAATTGAAATTCATTATTGCCAGACACTTTCCGTGGGCCATTACTTCTGCCAGACGCCTTGAAAGTACCTAAAGAATTATGTAAACTACGTCATTTTAGCAAAGCTAAATTTGATATATGTTACTTTAGATACTATTTTAAGATCCTTCCTAAGCAGCCAGACCAATCCGAAGGGCCATTCGTCTAGCCAGACACCATGGAACTTGCCCTGTGAGTGCGAGCGTGCGGCCATTATTCATACGCATTCATACGCATGAATTCGTGTGAGTATACTACACTGTCCCAAAAGACTGTAGGAATATTATTTTGGGTATTAATACAAGAATAAAGGTGTAAAATATATTTTTTCACAAAAAATATAATATTTGTAGCGGCAAGCTACATAACACATCACAGCGCCATCTACCCAATTACGACGGAACTACTAAGACAGACTACTATGCGTTATGTAGCTTGCCCCTACAAATATATTTTTTGTGAAAAATATATTTTACACTTTTATTCTTGTATTAATACCCAAAATAATATTCCTACAGTCTTTTGGGACAGTGTAGTGTACTCACACGCATTCATGCGTATGAATGCGTATGAATAATGGCCGCACGCTCGCACTCACAGGGCAAGTTCCATGGTGTCTGGCTAGACGAATGGCCCTTCGGATTGGTCTGGCTGCTTAGGAAGGATCTTAAAATAGTATCTAAAGTAACATATATCAAATTTTGCTTTGCTAAAATGACGTAGTTTACATAATTCTTTAGGTACTTTCAAGGCGTCTGGCAGAAGTAATGGCCCACGGAAAGTGTCTGGCAATAATTAATTTCAATTTTAGACAGTATTTTTAAACACATATTTGAATACCAGCTTTGATACTTTAACGTAAGTAAGTATGTTTTTTTGGTACCTTTACTTTGCGCTACTTGTGAAATGGCCCAGCATTTAAGTTAGTGGGTCGGCATACCTCTTAACAAGATTGTATACTAATAATCCTCAAAATTTCAGCTTTGATAAAATTACGTAGGTCTGGCGGCTCTGGGATCTTACTCTATAAAGAATCTACTATGGAGTCAACCGACAATGATAATATAACTTACCGTAAGCCATATAGAACAAGCTCATTAAACGACCTAATTCACATTAGTAAAAGTGATCAATCTGCCTTCGACACAACTATGATGAGTATACCAGGGGGGCAATCGTGCTAAACGTCAACGTATTTACCAAAACCAAACTTCAACGAAAAACGTCACGTTATGCACATTTCGTATCGTGCTAATTATTTGAACGTAAACGATTTGGTTTTTGTAGGGCAGATACGTTCAGTGACAGCTAGGTGACAGCGTGCGAGCGAACTCTCGTTGTTGCCATTGACATATACTTGTACTTTAGTACATATATATCTATGGTTGTTGCATGGTATCGCGCTATTATTTGACAACGTTTTAAACCAAAACCGTTACGTTCGCGGACGTCTCATACGTTGTCAAACCAAAAGTTCCTATCGACGAACTTTGCAATTATGTAATATTTTAAATTTGAGAAAATTATTAAGATAATTTTGTATTATTTATCAATTTAGTGGCATATGCGTATAATACGTTTGATTGCAACTTAAATGAGTGAGCAACATTCTTTCATAAGGCATTTTTATAGATATCTCTTTTTGGTGGCTTATTGTTGCGGTAGAATTCATTATTGTAAGATTGGCGTCAACCTTGCTTGGCCCTATATTTATGACAATGTCTAGGAAGGCATCTCATCAAATAGGCTACATCTCGATGCGATACCTTCCTAGACATTCGCTTTTGAAAAGCTGAAACAATATTATGGGGATGTACGTATACCGTACCTACACGTAATACTGTCACAGTTATAGGTTCTTTGGATGGCTTAAGCCAAAAGACTGCCTACTCGGTCAGTGCGCGCTCAGACGCTTGTATACAGCAAGTAGACGACTGATAAACGTTAATTTATAATTATTTTTCCTGAGTACCTAGATAGGTATTGTAATCATTTCATTTAACCAAGACACAGACAAAAGCATAGCTCATCATACAAAGATTTGTCGTGTTAGGAATCCAACCCACTACCTCGGGTAACAGACCTAAGTCTTAGATTAGGGCTGGGTGGCAGTGAGTTGAATGTGCGTGAGTGGGAAGCACAATGCAGTGCCGACACAAAATTGTAAATTTCATGTAATTTGTGGGTGCCGAATAGTTCTTTCTCCACCGGCCGTAGCTCAGGCAATGTTGACGGAAGACGTCCGGTGGTACGCTTATGTGGTCTCCTTCTCTAAAGCGATCATGCACCAGAAGGAGGCCGCCGAGCGGGATCGCGAGAGAGCCGATCCTGCTCGCAGATGCAGGCGGCGTCACGCGTCGTGGCGGTGGCAATGGCCGCTAGCCTGACTCCTCCTTGGGGCCGTGGGCAATCTGACTGCCCGACCACGAACGACCTCGAGAAGACAGGGGTCTCGGATAGTCGAGGGACCACTGTACCACTGGTGGTTTTAGTCGGTAAACCCGGGTTCTGTCCCGGGGAGTCCAACATACCTTCTCTGCCCGCCCCGCGGAGAGGCACTCGCAAAAGTTTCCCGACGTAAAAAAAGGGTGCCGAATAGTTCAACGAGTCGGTCAGAGCCTAGACATGGCCTAGACTCTGGCCAGCTTATTTTGACTAGTTGGTTCAGGGCTCTTAAATTTGGCTTGCTTTGGCCGATCAGCGAAGGGAAGGCCACAGGAGCTATTCGCTTGGTGTAATTTTGAAAGGCATAATCACGGGAAAACCTACCCCAGGTCTTTGTTACCACGAGACCCGCCATGACAAAACATCACTGTGCCCACTTTGCATATATAGTAAAAGTAATAGGCCTTGGAGCCTGTTATGAGAATATCTATCTAATTAGGTCGCCCATCAAGTACCACCTGCCCATACTAGTATGAGAGTGGTTAGGGTAGGTGCCGCCTTTCGTCCTTAGTGACCATTAGACCGGGTGAATTTCTATGTGAATTGTAAGAAAATATCCGTGAAGAAGAGAAACATAAGAATAAATTAATTCTCTGTGACAACCCACACCTGGCGGTGTGATCCTAAATTAGGCACAACTTAGTGGCATGGTAGCCAGACAATTGATTAATATATATAAATATTGCTTTTATGCACATACGAGTATTATAGTTATGGTAATTTGCTTATCGCACAAAGAGTTCGCCTGGGTGGTAATCGAACCCATGACTTTCGTCTTATACTGTGGCCATTAGTGCTGTGCACTCCCTGAGGTATGCGCGCGGCGAGACGGGGGGGGGGGGGGGGAAACGGCTGCTGCGCTCTGTCAGTGCGCTGTCAACTATAGACTTATATATTATAACTGGAAATAGACTGGCAACTTTGACATTTTAGGCGACGCAAGCGCCACCTTTTTAACTTACAGGCTACTTTTTGCCGTCTGTTTTACAAAAATTGCCGCTAGAGGTTGTTTATGTTAGTCAAGTATTATAATTATAGTCAAAATTATTTTAGAAATATAAATAAAATAATATAAATAATCACCAAATAAAAAAAAATGATATACCCATTTATTATTTATTTGACGACCGGTTGGTGTAGCGGTAGTGTAAGCAACTGCTACGCCGAAGGTCGCGGGTTCGATTCCCGCTCAAGTCAAACATTTGTGTGCATCAACATGGATGTTTGTCTTGGTCTGGGTGTTTCAATGTATAATATGTATGTATTTACAAAAAAAAAAGTATATATGTATGTTTATCCATTATCTAGTACCCATAGTACAAGCTCGGCTTAGTTTGGGACTAGATGGTGTTGTGTGAATGTGGTAGAATATTATTATAGAATATTAATTTGTTTATTATTTTATTTATTTAACTTTAATCATTTATTTAATTTGTTTTGTATTAGTCTAAGAGCCAGTGTTCCGCAGACTTACGGTATAGTAGCAAAGTTCATATTAATGCTAGTTGTACTAATTCATCTGTCGTAGATCAAATAGGGGTTCACTATTCCAATAGAGGGTTCCTTTAGGCGTGCCCAGAAGTCGAAAAGCATAAAAATCGACTTTCAAAACGTGTTCACAGCATGTCTGCCGTTTTGATACTTAAAGTAAATATATATATATATATATATATATATATATATATATATATATATATATATATATATATATATATATATATGTATATATTTTTTAAAAGAAAAACTTAATGGCAGACACTGGTTCCGGTTCGTACTATGTTTTATAATTATAATATCATAGTTTCGAAAATTTCATAAAATTTGTGTTAATTTAGCAAAGCTTAAAATTATATATGTTATTTATATTTGTTTCTCTTTCACGGGTATTATTCTTGTTAGAACAATAATTGGCCCTTTGGCAGGCGTACTTGGAGACATAGGTCCAACGCGCAGATGCCCTTTGAGAGTTTTAATCTAGAATGTGATGGGACACCTACTTAGGAGCCTCCATAACTGCACTATTAAGTACAGTCACGGATTAGCCGCAACAGGTGAGGGACTATTGCTACTTTTATGGAAACTAATTGAAGGGGTAAGTGAACAAAGGTGTTATTTGACTAAACTGAAAAATCGAGTTTGTAAGCTTTCTTTTCAGCTTGTAATACATTTTTTGTTTATATCGCAGGATGAAGGTGATGTTTGAAAGCTGTTACTCTGCCCACTGAGATAGCGTTAGTCTCATGGTGAGATAACGACTGCCCCAGAGGGGTATTTTTTTTTTTTTTTTTGTTTCTCTTTCTCGGTTATTCTTCAAACTTATGATGTAAGAAGAAAAACTGGCCCATTGGTAGGCGTACACGGAGACAGGTCCAACGCGCAGAGGCCCTTTGAGAGTTTTAATCTAGAATGTGATGGGACACCTACTGAGGAGCCTCCATAACTGCACTATTAAGTGTAGTCACGGATTAGCCGCAGCAGGTGCAAGACTATTGCTATGTTTATTTTTCATCAACAATGTATCGAAATCCATGTACTCACGAACATTCAGGAACGAATTTAGTTACGTGCGAAGAATAAAGAGGGAGCTAGTTTCAATGATTTTACATTAATATAGGCAAGATTCCGACGCATGTATCGGACTGTCAATGTCAGACGCACATGAGATAAATATTCAAAGATGGGTCGTGCGTTATCTCGTGATATGAAGACTGTAATTTTTAAGGTGGCTGAATATTTTAAGAAAAGAAAAGCAGTCAAAGAAAGCTTTGAATTTAAAAATGACGTGAATATTGCTAAAATCGTTGCGGAGGCTACGGGGTACAGCAAAAGAACCGTGCATAATGTGATTTCTGCGGGTTATTTATCAATTGAAAATTCAAGCCAATTAAAATTTCAATCGCCAAAAAAACCAAATGTTCTAAAGAAAAAACACGTTGTGGATGATTTTGACCTTGGAGTTATCAGAAGAAAAATTCATCAGTTTTACGAAGTTGAAAAAAAAAAAACCAAGTGTCCGTAAGTTACTATCAAGTTTGAGACAGGATGGCATTTTGAATTGTGGACGGGAATATTTAAGACAGCTTTTACACAAAATGGGCTACCGTTTCAAAAAATGCAAATCAAAGAGACATCTCCTTATAGAGCAGCCTAATATTACAGTGTGGCGGAAAAAATATATTACACAAATCAGAAATTACAGAACGCAAAACCGCAACATATATTTTCTTGATGAAACATACATCAACGCCAGTCACCATGCCAGCAAATGTTGGCAATCATCGACAGAACCCGGTATTCATGCTGATATTGGGAAAGGACGGCGATTGGTAATTCTCCACGCTGGGTGTCGAAATGGCTAAGTGGATGATGCATTGACTATATTCAAATCAGATGCTAGAACCGGTGACTATCATGGAGATATGAGCGGACCTACTTTTTATAAATGGGTAGATGAAAAGTTAAAATATCAGTTGCTGCCAAATTCTGTGGTTGTAATGGACAACGCGTCTTACCACAGCGTTCAGATTGAGAAGAAACCAATTATATCAAGCCTCAAAAGTGAAATGCAGAACTGGTTGCTACGCCATAATGTAGAATTTTCAGGAACCATGTCAAAGACTCAACTCCTACTTCTTATCAAAAATACACAAAAAGAACCCGTGTATAGAATTGACGAACTCCTGAAAGCCAGTGGACACACTGTTCTTCGTTTACCTCCGTACCATCCAGATTGAAATCCAATTGAGTTGATCTGGACTGATATTAGAAACAACATAGCCCAAAACTATATTAATTCGTCTCTAGACGAAACGATAATCTTATTGGATAAATTGTTTTCGGAATTCACGACGGAAAAATGGCAGAGATGCGACGATCATGTCCAGAAAAATGAAAATGATTACTGGATTCGCGATAGTAGGTTCGATAATGTTATCGATTCATTCATAATAAATTTGCAAGACTCTGATTCAAGTTCCGGTGGCGAAGTGGAAGATGAAGATGATGACGAAATGGAAGATGAAGTTGAAACAGAATCGATGTCAGAATAACTTTCGTTAGAATATATAATTTTTTGTAAATATAAAAAATGTTCAATAAAACAAGTCCTGCTTTGAATTATAAGTTTAGTTCTTATTTATCACCTACATATTTTTAATAAAATATGAGTATATTTGGGTTACATTTTAATCAACTAAGTAAGTATAATATATTACAGATAGATAGACTCCGACCATCGTCCCGCCACAAGTCTTGCCTTAGAAATGCAAACTGATATCGTAAGATCTGTCCGACATGTATCGATCTCATGTGAACTCATGCACATTTTTCTTCGCCTCCCACCTCGCCGCGCATACCTCAGGGAGTGCACAGCACTAATGGCCACACTATAGCACTCAGGTTTAGATACCACTAGACCAATAGGTCTTTCTACAAGGAAGACTAACCACTAACTCAGCAGGATGTGATACAATTTTATTGTGTGAGCTAACATAAGCGTAGCGCGTTTCTAATCGGGTACCGAATCCAAAATCTGATAATCCAGTGTTACCCAGACTGCCGCTGGACCACTTCAATAGATAGTTAAAGGAATAAAGTAGGTATGTATATTAAAAGGCAAGCTCCAATTTCACATTTTGATTTTATTTATTCAGTGTATTGAGATGATGAAATCTGATACAAAATATTAATTTGAGTAGAGTTGAAACAATCAACATCTGTTAGGCCGTTTGATTGTTACAATAACAACGTGAACTTCACAGTACTAATTATGTATTTGGTTTGGTTTTCATTATTTTAGTAAACTACATACATACATACTCTCACGCCTATAACCCCGAAGAGGTAGGCAGAGGCGTATTTCTACACCCACTTTTCGTCAGATATACTTTAGTCCCACGTAATAAGGGGCGAGCCTATTGCCGTACCGGGCACATTTTCAGACTCCGTATACTGCTACTGAGAATTTCGTGACAGAAAAACCCAATAACACTGCCCGACCCAGGAATCGAACCCGGGACCACCCGATCCCACGCGCACACTTATGCCGCAAGACCAACGAGGCAGTCGTATAGGGTTTGATGTCGAGTTTTCCGTCTCTACGCAAAGATGGTATTTGCATCGTGTTGTCCCTTAGTCGCCTCTTACGACGCCCACGGGAAGAGAACTAATTAATAGTATATTCTTGTTTAATGTCCAAGAAGTGAGGATGGTCACGGTTTGGCTCATAGCAAATGCCTCATTTTTGTTAACTTGCAATTATGTACTGTCCATGTGGTTGTGCTAACGAGCGGTTTATTATTCTGCTTACTCCTCGGCTACTGTGAACAAAATTAAAACATAAATTATGTAGTAAATATTTACTCAAATAAAAGTCCTACCAAAATAACTACACCCGCTGACATTTAACTTAAGATTAATATTGTTCTCATACGTGCGCTATATCTTGTGTTTGAGTACCTACCTATATACTTAGGTACATTATTTTGTTGGGGATTTATGCATATTACAAGACAAGTTCAGAATGAGAGTAAATACTGAGTAGTGTCTGATCTTACGTAATGATAACTCAAATGCGTACCTGAAAAGTTAGATAGTCAGCCAAATTCAAAATCTCCAACATTTCGTCTATCTCTTCTTATATAGAAATGATGACTATTATGCCGAACGCTGACTATTCGGGCTTTGTTTGACATCTTTCTCTGCTCTATATATTATTACAAATCTGAAAAATAGATGTTTTTTAATGTAACGATCATATAAAATCCGTATTGGGCTCGACAAATAGCAGAAGAAGCTGCAATTGCAGTAATGTTGTGGTGCATCATCATTTGAATTCACCTTCGTTACTCTAATGAAATAAAAACCACTTCTACATGACCAAGTGTGATCATTAATTGTTTTTTGCATAAATCACTTATTACAGTAAACAATATTTCGGTACTTACCGTATAATTTGAATAAAATTATTTCATGATTTCATATATATAATATTTGTTGACATTCAATGACATTCACATAATGACATTTGTGTTTTTAAAATAGTGCTTGCACATGGCGCGATGTCGCTACAGCCTCTTTAGTATAAGAATAGTACTTACTATTTTCAAAAGCCGGTGTCAAGCACTAAACGTTTGACGTAAGCCAAACGTAAGGGTTGCGTCTACGGTTCGAACGTTCAATACGATTAGAGCGGTTTCAGATTAGCGTATTTTTCTGCGCGTACACGGTCGTTTCAGCATACGCGCTTACACGCGCGCTACATTGCGAGCTTCAAAAAATCGAACGGGCATATTTCGGCGTGTTCGCTCGAAACGGTAGTGACATCTTGTCAGTGTCAACATGGATTCTGACTGCTTGCGGCTATACGAGCTTAGAAGCGCGTCAACGCTCGTACGAGTTGCGCGTGTGTCAAAAGGCGAGCCTTTACGCGCCTACATGCGCTTCCAAAAACGAGCTTATACGCGCGTATAAAACGCTAATCTGAAATCGCCCTTAGCACGATACCATGTTTGACATCAGCTAAACTAAAACCAAACGTTCACCAAATACGTTACGTTGTCAACGTTTGAACGTTTGAAAATAGCACGATTAGCCCCCTGATAGTCTTCACAATAGTAGCGAGATTATTAATGAATTAAACGAAAAAATTAAAACATTAACCTCGCAATTGCTGAGCGCGCATCAAGAAATTGAGAACCTAAACATGGAAAACATTCGCCTAAAAACTGACCTGCAAAACACATTAAAACGGCTGACACCTATAAAAAATATGCCTGACGCCGCAAACGCAAATCACTAACGGGTCGCTCTTGTGTTCACTTAAAAAGCAAAGAAAGGCGCATAAAAAATAACTACCAGCACTGTTAACGAAAGTTTAGATAATACAAAAATAGACTCAAGCACCTCAAAGACTAAACATAATAAAGGGACACAAACTACGAACATAAATGAAAATCAGAGTAAAATCCCATTATTGCCATCTTGCAAAGACAAGGATACTGATCAGTCTATTAACTGCTCAAATCTAAAGCAGAAACGTAAACTGTGCATTGTAAGCAGCAATAAATTAAACAAGATTTTATCCATAGCAGAAAAAACATATTCGACGTTCCAGATATGTCACTACCCTACACCGAACTGCAGCGTGCAAAAGCTGATTATGAATCTCGATATAAAGCTTGAAAACTATACCACGGAGGACTACTGTGTGATAATGATAGACCATGAAGATTTCCTACAAACAAAAAATTACTTTGAAGTTATTAGAAATATACGAGAAACACTGATAAATATTAAACACACAAATATTATACTTTGCTTACCAACATATAAACTTAATGACTATGGTATTATGTATAACTCCAGGGTTGTAAATTTTAATAATTTGCTATATCTTGACATTGAAACTTATAATTATGCTACTCTTTTTGACTCTAATTTAGACCTAAAATGCGATTATTCTATGTTTAATAAATACAGTGGCGTTTTAAATAACCATGGCATGAGAAATATGTTTGACAATTTGAAATATTATATTAACGATTCTATTGATAATACATTGATGGGAAAAATAAACAATGACAATTGTCCCATTAACAATAATCTTTTTCGTTCATAACTATATTTTTGTGCTACATCAAAATATTGCAGGCTTAATCTCAAAGACTGACGCTCTTTCAGTTTGTTTAGATGAACTGTTAGTAAAAAATAAATCCGTAGATGTTATGTGTATAACGGAACATTTTATTATGTCAGGTTATGAGGCTCAACTGTCTGTGCCAAATTTTAATTTAGCTGCCTGTTATTGTAGACCTTGTCAAAAAAGAGGTGGAACGTGTATATTGGTCAGAAAAGGACATGAATATAAACAACTACCAGAGGTTGCCAAATTATCCTTAATGGGCATTTTTTAATGTTGTGCAGTGGAACTATCGAACTACAAATTATTAGTGATATGTATTTATCGAACACCTAAAACTGAGCATTTAAATATATTTTTTAGTAAGCTTGAATAATTATTGGCTATAGTATCGACAAAGACATTTTCTAACATTATAATTGCTGGAGATTTTAATATCGATGTTTTAAAAACCAATGGAATAACATTAGAGTTTAAATCCCTATTATCTAACTTCAACCTACAACTAGCACTACAGCAACCTACGCGCATACGAAGTCAAACTTGTATAGAAAATTTTGCACACAATTTCTCTACCAAAACTTGCGAAGCCGAAATAATAGAATTTGCCTTGTCAGACCACACACCCCAAATATTAAAATGTCCTGTAAAAACCAAATGTATTCTCAAGTACTGGCGTAAGAAAAAACGAGACTACGCAAAAGAGAACATTGTTAAATTTCAAAATTGCCTTAAAAGCTTATCTTTTAATGAGGTTTACGCGACAGACGACCCGAATACGTCTTATAATATTTTTATTGAACAATTCTTACTTTTCTATAATCTGTGTTTTCCATATCGTGTGATTACAATAAATATTAATAAAAAACCAAAATGGATATCACGCGGTATAAAGATTTGCAGTAAGAAAAAGAGGCACTTATTACAAGTATATCGACATAAAAGCACACAATCTAATTTCGATAAGTTGAAAAAATACACTAAACTATTCAAAAAAATTATTTCATTAACAAAAAAGGCACAGAACTGTTTTAATATAAAAACATCAAAAAATAAAATAAAAATGACATGGCAAATTATAAATAGTAATAAATTTAATATTCCTAATGACTACATAATGAAATTAAAAATTGACAATAATTACCTAACTAACCCATTGACGATAGCAAACACATTTAATAACTATTTTATTGACAAAGTTGTTCCAATACGCGGCTATGGAAACAAAGTTACTTCGCACATAAATATTAATCGAGATTCAATGTTTATGAACCCATGTTTGCCTAGTGATATATTAAACATAATAAAAACCCTAAAAAATACGAACAGTGTAGGAACGGATGAAATTTCAACAGTTATACTAAAATCTGTGGGTCATTCGATATGCTTCCATCTTAGTTACATACTAAACTTATGTATAACGCACGGTGTATTTCCAGACGGCTTAAAAACTTCTTTAATTAAACCATTACATAAAAAGGATAGTAAAGATATTATACAAAATTATAGACCTATTGCCCTTCTATCAGTAATCTCTAAAATATTTGAAAAGTTCATATTCAATCAAGTATACGCATATTTAGAAAAAAATGCATAATTTGTAGAGAACAAAAAGGTTTCCGTCAAAATATGACTATAAATATAGCTGTATATGAATTTCTACATAATATAATGTTAAACGTCGACAAAAGAATACCAGTGTGTGCAATCTATTGCGACATGACCCAGGCATTCGATTATGTTGACCATGCTATCTTGAAAGACAAATTAGGATGTTATGGCATAAGAGGCAACATACAAAAACTTCTAGAATCCTATTTTTCAAACCGCAAACAAATAACAGCTATTAAAAAATTGGACATGAATACAAAAACAGAATTAACCTTTTTTTGCGCTTAATTAAATTTGGTGTCCCACAGAGGAGTGTGTTAGGACCTCTTTTATTTATTTTATATATAAATGACATGCCAAATTCGACATCTCAACCTATGACTCTTTTTGCTGACGACAGCACTGTGACAATCGCGTGTAAAAATTCCTAGGACCAAGAATCAAATGGACTCGACATTTGCGTACACCCGTAAAGGACGGACATAGAGTACATCCTGAGTTGGTGTTACCAGATGTTGTAAATGTTTACCCTACAACTCTACGAAGTACATATTAACTTTTAAGTAACATTGTATCAAACCTGAATTATAATAATAATAATAATTATAATAATCAAGCTCAACTTGGCTGGATCAAGTCCTCCATACAGAAGGCAGTATTGTTGGACACGACGCGCATAGTTCGGAGGTTCCTCTCTCTGGAGCCCTAACCACCGGTAGCTTGGTCCCTGTGCCCGGTACCGGTGGGTCTCCGTGGTCCCATTTTATATATTGTATCTATTGTGTATATTGTATTGTAATATTTAGTATATAAAATGTGGCTATGAGAAAAAGGTTAAATAAAAGGAATAATAATAATATTCTACCACATTCACACAACACCATCTAGTCCCAAACTAAGCAGAGCTTGTACTATGGGTACTAGATAATGGATAAACCTACTTATATACTTTTTTATTTTGTAAATACATACATATTATACATTGAAACACCCAGACCAAGACAAACATCCATGTTCATGCACACAAATGTTTGACTTGTGTGGGAATCGAACCCGCTACCTTCGGGGTAGCAGTCGTTTCCACTCTTAATCAATTTGGTATTTCGATGAATTTATAAGCTAACTCGAGAAGTTTCATCAATATCCGTTTAGGTACTTTTGCAACGAATAGTAACAAGCATCTATATAATATAATTTACAGCCCAATAAAAAAATAAAAATATAGCTAACCTTACAAGGAGGTTTAAATCCATCCATAAGTATTTTTTATACTTAATATTATTATGTATAACAAAAGTGTCGAATATGTGGGACTGGCTTCACTCGCCAAATAAACACGAGGCTCAGAGTTATATATCTTTTATTATATTATTTGACACTCAACTTTACTGTCCTTTGAACAAAATTAATTTTGTATACAAATTTCTTATTTTCTCTTGTTTATCATTCGAGAATGATTCCAAATAAGTACCTATTGCGGGGAGTTTTCCTAAAACACTTTTGTTCAAAGTGTTTAGAGCATACTCTTGCATATTTATTCGGATCCCAGTTTTCTCCTCCTGTTGCACGTATCCACAATTATTTATGGATCGCGCAGTCTCTCTCTCGAATCTATAAACAAATAATTTCATTACTACAAAGAATCGGAAAACAAATTAAATAATTAATCTTAGGTTCATATGAAACTAAGTAACGGCAAATTACCCAAAATTTGGGTAATTTCCCAAACGCTTCAGTGGTATCCCTAAAAAACATTTAACGCTGTAAAATTAAAAAGTATCGATGACTTTTGGCTAGCTCAACATTCAACGACCTATTGAATTCGATTGTGTAATACTAAAATCGCGGTGATAATAAAATAGCATTTTTTGGTTTATTGATGTAATTTAGAAATTATTTCCTAATGTAATGATACTCTATTTGTATCATTCTATCAATATTTTCATGTATAAATAGATATTATAAATAAAATATCGTACTTACGAATAAATGGTTATGTTCTCACATTTCCGCTCACTATGGCTTTTACAGCCTAAAAAGTAACAAATCACCATAACAAATCTAAACCAATGATATTTTCACTAAGCATTCACAATTAATAACAATAATAACACAATTTTTCGCGGAAATTATCGAGAGCTCAAACGTTTGTTGGTCACAATATTCAGTTGTGACCAACAAAAAAATCGGAAACTCTGACAAAGACAAAAAATGCTATCTTTGTCTCTTTTACTCTTATGTATTGCTGTATGTCATTATCTTGGTCTGTCACGGTATTATTATTTGCATGTCAAATCCATAGACATACATCATCCTAGAAAAATTCTAATCTTAAGGCGCTGTCCTAAGCGACTGTTTTGGTAAATGAGGGGGTGAAGCAGGGGAGGTGAAGGGAGCTTAGCTCCGTCTACTGCGGGGCGCCCCCCTTCATTCTCGTCGCGTGCGGCCGTATTCTGGCGACATCCGTATTCCAATATTTCAAAATCGCAAGCAAAACGTTTTAGCATATTGAATTGAGATACAGGTGCTTCTAAACGGGCAACATTTTTCCGCAATATGTGGCTGCAACACAGTGGCTGGCAACATTGCTAGCTATCCCGGCCAGACTATGCAATATTGCTGTAATATCCTGGCCATATAGCCAAACATTTTTGGTGTAGCCACATGTGGCCGACATTGTTTTGAGGGGTTGCCGGACGATCGCTGAGCTGTCGATATTCTGCAATATTGCCCGGCTAGTTTCTATTGTTGTTTCAGTCACACTCTATAGTTATAACATAGTATATCCTTTTCTACGCGACATGAAGTTTGCTGCGAATGACGTCTTGATTATGGCTATATTCATTTGGTTATGTTGTCATCACACGTCATGTTGACGTTGATGTTGTAGTATTTTGTAACTTCGTCGGCCATTGTTGTCCGATTGTGTATCCCGTTTAGAAGTCTACATAACCAGCCATACTGTATCAGACATATTTCAGCAAATTGCCCAGCCATTACTTGCTCAGCCATTGATTGCAAAAAATATTTTTGTGACGGCTGAGCAATTAATTGCTAATAATGCAGCCACGAATGGCCGAAAAATATGGCCCGTTTAGAAGCCCCTTACTAATATTAAAATTTATATTACATAAAATATAGTGTAAATAGAGTAAATGTTGATAAAATCAGAATAAATTGATAACGAGTACGTTACGAGTCTAAATTTTAATACAAAAACTAATAAATATATTTTATTAAGACGATAAAGGTTATGACAAGAGAGTATTTTTCTCAATGAGCCTGTGTAAAAATATTTCCCTGCATAAACTGAATGGTGATATGTTGTATTAAAATTATGTCTTTAACATTAATATGATGATATAGTCAATTTATACTAAAATTATACCTCAGCTACTTGTTCAAAACTTGCAACTAAAGATCGTCATAAAGAATTTTTAATCAGAAATATACATTTTTAATAGAAGTCTTAAACGTACACAGCGATATTCTCATATCCTCACATCTTGTCACAAAATCCACTACCCCGTTGAGTACGTATTGAACGACTCATAAATATCAATTCTATAGGCAACTGCCCCGAAAATGTAGAACCACACTATTTTCAAGTTCACTAGCTGTGAGCCTCGAACAAATTCTATTACGTGCCTACGGCCAAACCTGCCGTATGAAAAATATTCCACTTTCTTTTTATTTAGGTAGGAAAGCTGAATATTCTGTTTTCAACGGGAATTGTATGAACCCTTAGTTCACTGTTTTCCGTTTAACCTGCGTATTTGTTTGTTTTAAAAGCCAGTGATATAGTTGATCTTAAATGCGCAGAATTAGTAGTAGTGTTAGTTTTCAAATTCCAAACGGTGGCGGAAAACATTGTGAGGGTACCTACATGTCTGGAAGTTCTTCATAGTGGAACTGATTACTTCATTTAGCGCAAAGCGGTAAAAGAATAGCAAGATATTCACAACTACGCATTTCATTTTAGGTATCTAACATGCAACAATAAAAGAAAGATAGGTACATATTAGGTTAGAATACTTTTGTTTCTTAAATTATAAAGCTTAAATTAAAGATGATTTTTGACTGACTAGAAAAAGGAGTACCTAGGTTCTTAATTTGCGTGGTATATACGATAATGACAAACCAACATATACAATAAAGTTATAAAGCACATGAGTTTTTTACTAAACTTAATCACCGATGATAAAAGCAATCTAAACTTTGAATAAAAGGTGTTTCAGCTTTATTAATTTCATTTCCTTGCTCTCGTGACCTCCTTTCATGGTTGAGACACTTTATTTCAATATTAATATACGGACAATAAAAAATTACGACATGTCACAATCCTTGAAAACCGTATGAAAAAGAACAGAATGTAAAACCGTAATTGTTTGAAACAACCGGTATTAGTAATTCCTTACTCCTTAAGTATTAAAAATGAGTCTATATTTATTATAACGCTAACAATATAATGATTGTTCACAGATCGTTTTCGAAACTTGCGTGTTAAATATTATTTGCTTTTCTTGTCGTATCGAAGGTATGGAAATAAACGGTACAGTTCAAGTTAAGGGCACAAGGCCATTACCATTTGTTTTCTTATTTTTTATGGTTATGGATAGTAACTCTGCATCTGATTGTGAACTTCAATCCTGTCTTATATACGGTTTTCACTATAAAAGAAAAGCTTAGGAGAGAAACATCCTACCACTACCTAATATAGTTTTGTTAAGTGATTGTAATTGTTCTGTATCAGTCTTAATCAACTCTGTATTTAAACTGTCCTACTGCTGGGCACGGGGCTTTTTCTCACTATGGAAGAGGCTAGGTCATACTCCACCACGCTCTGGTCGAGTGGAGGTTGGCAGACTTTTCATGTATTTCACGATCGTTATGGAAAACTATCAGGAGTTCTCCATAACGATATTGAAATACATCTAGGTTTCCTTACGATATTTTCCTTCACCATTTAGCAAGCGGCCTACGGAAAGCAGGTTTGCAACATTGAATGTTGGTGGAGGAATGAACGGCAAATTGGATGAAGTATGTCAGATGATGGATGATAGAAAGATTGATGTTCTTTGTGTGAATGAAACAAAAAGAAAAGGGTGTGACACCACCAAGCATGGTGCATATACGGCGTATTGGTCTGGGGTAGATAGTACCACCAGAGCCTGTACGGGAGTTGGTGTAGTACTGTCTGCGCGAATGAATGAGTGCGTAAAAGAGTTTGAATGTGTAAATGCTAGGCTACTGTGGATGAGAATGAAAGTAGGACTTACTCGTCTCTTTATTGTGGGGGTATACGCCCCGGTCAATATAGTTACGGGTATGTCACAACATGAGCAAGACGAAAAGCAGGAGTTTTGGGAGAGTTTAAGAGAGATTTTGAGGAACTGCAAGGATAATGAAAGATTGATTTTGTTAGGGGATTTCAATGGATGGGTGGGAGTAAAGCGAGATGGATTTGAAAGGGTGTTAGGTGCATTTGGTGATGAGAGTGTGAACGAAAATGGAAAAGCACTGCTTGAGATTTGTTTGGAGTGGAGCCTTTGTGTGACAAACACCATGTTTGATCATAAAAGGATACATATGTATACGCGAGAGGCGAAAAATGTTAGAAGAAGTATGATTGATTTTGTGATAGTAGATGAACGATTGAGAAAGAATGTGTTGGATACAAGAGTATATCGAGGGATCGGCATCCACACAGACCACTTCTTGGTGTTGAGCCGGATAAGTGGGCTCTTTAAAGGATGGCGACACCGAGAGCATAATGAAAATAGGGTCTTGGAAAGAATAAAAGTAGAAAATCTACAAGAGAAAGATGTGAAAGATGAGTATAAACGAAGATTGATAGCAAGATTTGAGAGATTCGATGGCATAAATGATATGGAAGAATTATGGCAGGCCTTTAAAGAAGAGGTAGTATGTGTAGCGTCTGAAGTATGTGGTATGATCAAGAGAAGGAAAATACGAAAGGTTAAGAATACATGGTGGGACAAGGATGTACAATCAGCAGTGTCAGAGAAAAAGAAAGCTTGGTCAGATTGGTTGGCTGCCAGAGCAAATGAAAGAATGGGAAAAGCAACGAGTGTAGACAAAGATGAAGCAAAAGAGGAGTTTGTTAGGTCAAAAAGAATAGTGAAAGAAATGGTTAAAAGGAAAAAAGAGGAAAAGAAAGATGAGTTTGATAGCAGATTATCTGACGATTTCGAGAGGAACATAAAGTTTTTCTGGAAATCCGTTCGTGCAGTTCGAGGAAGAACTCAATCCTCAGAACACACATCCATCAGAGACGAGAATGGAAGTATAGTAAATGGTGAATTGTGCGTGCTGAAGAGATGGAAAGAGTATTTTGAAAGTTTATTCGAAAGAACGGCGATAGAGACACCGATAGCTGAAGTGAATTGTAATGATAGCAATGATGAAAGCGTTATTGGCGTGGATGAGATCGTGAAGGCACAGGGAAGTATGAAAGTAGGTAAGGCTGCAGGATATGATAGGATTACAGTCGAAATGCTGAAGGCTGGACAGGGCATCATAGTTGGTCAGTTGCAGCGGTTATATAACTTGTGTTGGAACACCGGCCGAGAACCTAATGACTGGACCACAGCTGTAGTTGTGCCTCTTTATAAAGGAAAAGGCTCGCAACAAGATTGCAAAAACTATAGAGGCATTAGCCTTCTCAGCATTGTTGGCAAATTGTATGCAAAGGTACTTATTGAAAGAGTTATGGAAGTAACCGACAAGAAAATATGGGATGTACAAGCGGGATTCCGAAAGGGTATGGGATGCACGGATCAGGCTTTTTCCTTGCGAAGCATAGCCGGAAAATTTTTGGCCAAAGGTCAAAAGGTCTATTGCGCATTCGTGGATTTGGAAAAGGCTTACGATAAAGTGGTGAGGAATGAAATGTGGTCGTTGCTGTCAATGAATGGGGTGGACAGCAGCCTCATTCGAGCTCTGAAATCCCTTTATGAGGATTCTAGAGCTTGTGTGAGGATAAACGGGGCATACACTGACTGGTTTACCATCGATAAAGGTGTTAGACAGGGATGTGTAGCGTCGCCGTGGCTGTTTAACCTCTTCATGGACAGTTGTTTGCAAGATTTAAAACATAGTGACTGCGGATTAAGGATGAATGGGTTACTCGTCAAATGCCTCCTTTATGCTGATGATCAGGTTATACTTGCATCTTCAACGGAGGAGTTGCAGGAGATGGTAACAATCATGCATCGTGCGTTAGAAAGAAAAGGAATGAAAGTGAATGTAAGTAAATCGAAAGTTATGGTTTTTGAAAAGGAGGAAAGCGTTACGGCTTGTAATGTTTTGATCGATGGACAGCGAGTGGAACAAGTGAAAGAGTTTGTTTACTTAGGTACGTTGTTTACAAGAGATGGTAAGAATGAAGCAGATATTGAAAGGAGAGTTAATGCAGGTAATTGTGTGAATGGAGCTCTGAAGGCGTTTATGAACAGTCAAAACGTGTCCAAAAAGGCACGTTTGGCTGTACATAGAGGTGTGTTAGTGCCTACCCTTATGTATGGTAGTGAAAGTTGGGTATGGCAGAAGAGATTTGAAAGTAGAATAAATGCTGTAGAAATGAGAGCACTGAGAAGTATGTGTGGTGTGTCTTTGACCGACAGAGTAAAGAATTGTGTGATACGAGAGTGGTGTGGGGTAAAAGAAGATGTAGTGACAAGCATTGAGAAAGGCATGTTAAGATGGTTTGGGCACATGGAGAGGATGGATGACGATAGACTGACAAAGAAGATATATCAGGCTAGTGTGAATGGGACAGGACAAAGGGGAAGACCTAGGAGAACGTTCTCTGACCAGATTGGAGACATCCTGAAAAAAGGACAAGTCAGAAGTACCCTTAACAGAAGAGCATGCATGAGAAACTTGATGGGAGTGAGTGAAGCAAGTGAGGTATGTCAAGATCGTTGCAAATGGCGTTCCGTAGTCTCTGCCTACCCCTCCGGGAAACAGGCGTGAGTCTATGTATGTATGTATTTAGCAAGCGATAATCATCCATTTAACAAGCGACATAACTTCGAAAAGACATTGTTGCGCGCCGTGGATTCACTAGACTCTCTGCGTAGCAAGCTCTCGGTCTTTGCACTAGGCTATTGCTTTTCTACTGATACTGATTGATATTAAATACGTTTGATTTGACAAAATTCTTTGAATCACTTATCATTTTACTAACTTATGCTTTTATTCTTTCATAGTTTTAGGTGTTGTATAAACTCTTTACCACTTTTAATGCAAGACGAGACCCACTATGAAAACGTTTTTAAATGAACCACATTTCTTTAAACTAGAAACAACATCCTGCAGTTCTAGTAACTGTCTACGACGTCACATCACCTAAAAACCGTTAATCATTACAAAGCCTCGCCAAAATTCATAACGAAAATTCATGACAACGCATTCTGTCATACAGTCCCACCTAATCCTATCATTATTTATCACTTTAATTTCGCGTCCTCTGTTCTCTATGTTTTTAATTTAAATCTTTTACAGTAAGAACAAAACAATTTCCTTACAAATAGTGCAGGGTGTTTTATTTTATCACTGCATGTTTTTTGGTTGTCCGAATGAGACACGGATGGCGCGAAATGTGAATAATTTGAATTTAAGTCTGTTATGCAAAAGCTTTCATCTCTTGTCTGAATTTTGGGTATAACCGTATTACCTAGTGTAATCTAGGTGACTTATTTATTCTTAAGCGAAAGATTTGGTGGATTGTCGGCGTCACATTGCGGTCCATTGCTTCTGTGGCTATTTTTTATTGTTGTCGCTAAAAGCCAATACTGGTACAGACACCACGAAAAAATCCGTTGTAAAAAACGTCCTTCTGGCAGTAGGTATATTTCAATGTTTGATTTAAAAGTTACTTAAACAAATGTCCAGGAGCAATATTAAAGGTACTTAAAAGTACTAAGTACTTCCGGTATTCTATTAGCATCATTAAAAGTTACTTAAACAAATGTCCAGGAGCAATATTAAAGGTACTTAAAAGTACTAAGTACTTCCGGTATTCTATTAGCATCATTGAAATGTTGACACAGCTAACCGCATGTGATAGCGAGTGTACTCAGCGTCAAAGTGCGCTACACCGAAATTAATTTAGCCGTGACTGTACTGGATTGGAAAGGCTTCTATAAGACCCGCATAGCTATACGATAATTTAAGGCATTTCATATATCGTAATGTTAATTGTAATAAAAAAAAAACGATTTAGATTGTAGCATTCTTGTCAGCTTTATGGTGAGTACACACTTTTAAATTAAATTCTTGCGAACACAAAATAATAAAGGGAAGGCTCAGTTTCAGCTCAGTTTCAGCTCAATTTAAGCTCAGGTCCAAAAAGACGTTTCTGTGAATATTTGGCACTTCATTCAACGTAATATTTACGTGGAGTGAGCGTTGATTCGTAACATTTCTTTATATCTCACTGGAAAGCACAGACCAGTGCTGTAGGTAAGTGTTCTGTGGGTCGTAGCAAAACATTGAACGTACCAATTGCTTGAAGTTTGCTTTGTAAAAGTGTGACACACTCTAGCAGCACGTTCTTCAGTTACAAGTAAGTGCTCAAGTGTGTACTCACCATTAGTTTCACGAATTTCAATCGACGTCTCATCTTGAATACTCACAATATTTCAATCAACAATCTTTGAATTATTAGTCTGCCACCGCTAAAGAAATAACATTTATAAAATCGAAATGAAATCAATCATCAAAGAATATAAAAGCAAATGTTCAAATCACAGAACATGTGCGATTGACAATCGTTGACATACGACCTACACGCCACAAGCAATGTGCGAATGAAAAACCACTACATGCAGTGTTCGTTACTTATATTGTAAGTGTCAGAAACATACGATAATTATTTAGGTGGGGGCCCGCACGTGCATACGTATGTATGTATGTAGAGTGAGTATGGTGTAGAAGGTCTCTGTAAATAAATAACTTTTAGAATATTTTATATTTAAGTTATTTTTAATTAAAAGGTTTGTTTCACAAAAAGAAAAAATACTACATCTGTGGTCCGGATGATAGCGTATGCGTGTGCTGATCAGAAGGTCCCGGATTCGATTCCCGGGTCGTGCAAAAGTCTTTCTAGGTTTTCCGAATTTTATATAACGTATCAAAAATAAATATTTTCGAAATAAATATTTTAATTTTGGCGATAGTTCAATATTATAATTATAGGTGCTATTAATAATACCACTTTCTATTCCATTCCCTTCAGGAGTAAGCAGCCTTGTCTACCAAATATTTTATTTCTAAAACCCAAGTACTACTAATGGTTATACCGAAGAATAATATTTGAAAACAATTAATAGATCGTTATACGGATCAGTACAAATACACATTATGGAAGCTCCTTGTCCAAGCGTTGTCTTGGTTCGAAATATACATGGCTGGGCTCCTTACTACTCGGTTATGGTGATATATTAGCATATATCACCATAATTTTTAACCGTGTAGATTAGTTTAGTCATTTAACGAATTAGTCTTTTTAAAATTAGTAAATATTTTTAGAATTAATCCTTTCAATAATTGGGCCGCATTTCACAAAATAAGTCGATCCGGACTAGGCAGCCATTTGGCAAATTAGGCATTTATCGTCGGGTAATATTTAACTCTTATTCAATTTATCTCTGATATCTAAAAAAAATGTAAAATACATTTTTGTACCACCAAAAATACTAATTGTGCACCAAAATATACTCACAAAAAAATTTCATAACGAACACCTGTTTATTGATCTTGCAAATATCTTATACTAAATGCAATCAAATTTTAATAAGCTAAGTTGACGGAGCCCTACTTCGTAGGGCTCCTATTTTTGGGTTCAGGGTCACAAGAAAACCTAACATAACCTATTAAGTTTTCTGAGTGGATAAGTTTCCCAAACGGACGAGACTTTTTATATTTAAAGAAATAATAAAAAAAATTGCGTTACGCACTTCAGTGTTAGGTATTTAAGATTCTTGATGTACTGTGAAAAATATCCTTTTATTGATTAAACGCATTCAAATAAGGAATCATATCGTAAATGTATCATCATCATCCTAGCACTGTCCCGGTTGCGCTCCAAAGCCCACGTATTGGAGCCCGGGGTCCGCTTTCCGGCTGTGTCTCCTCCACTTCGCACGATCTTCAGCATCCCTTACGACGTCAAGCCAGCATTTCTTTGGCCTTCCCCGTTTAGCGGGGCCCGGCGGAGGTATCATGGCAAGACATTTGCTACCCACGTAAGATGCCGGTTGACGTAACATATCGTAAATGTATACCAAAATGAAACTATTTTTAAAAATAATACTGCAATAAAATCTGACCTGGAATATATTGTTAGTAGGATATAGCCAATAAATCTCATTGTACAGGGTTGTGTAGGACTATCACCTACATATTATTGTGTCAGATTTTAGATTCCATAGTATTCGTAAGAGAAAGTCTATTTTTATTTGACACACGTATTTGCATGGGGTCTACAGTGGGAAGTAAGGAGCTTATAAAAACGCATTTTGCATTTTATATATTTTATAACAATTATGGTGCCACAAGCTTCCTACTTTCATTCGCCACAAGAGTTAAGAAAATTGATTGTATCGTTTCTTTTGATACGATCTTTTTCAGAAACAGTTTTATTACAAACCATGTATTTTTTATTAACTATATAATTAACCTCGCAAAAGTTAACTAGTACCTTATACTTAGGTATAAAATCGAATAAAATGTCAATGCCACAGTTCGCAACTCAAATGAATCAACTAAATACTCATTACACACATATCTTCTCAAAACCACAGAGGGTGGTCTCAAACGGTCGGTCAGGTAGCCAGAAAAAACGGCTACCAAATAAAATATCGCATATATCAAATGATTATTTGAAACACCGTGTCTGATACCTACTACACCAAGAATAGCACTTAACAGGCAAATTACACTCAAAGGACACTCACAAATTTCTCACATTCACAAAAATTACTTAAGAAAAGTAAGTTCGAACAAAAAGGTAATAAATTATCTATTCGTATTTTTACCACAAACAAGGAATTTTGAGGCGTTCATACAACAATGCATTTCATTCAAAATTCAAAGCGCGATCAATGAATGAGCCTTGAATGGATGAATGACTGAATGAACGGCGATAGACAGGCTGGCGTCGTTTATATTGCGATTTAGAAGCAATTTTTGTCTTGTCTGGCCAATTTTTTACCTGCCAGCATGTCCCGCCTTTGTTAAGAAGGAAAGTTCTCGTGTAATATTTTAAACTGAGAATTTATGATCGTAATTTTTGTTTGAGAATTGTAAAGTGGATTTGACTTTGGCACAAGTGTTTGCTGATGTTTCTTTGACTTAAATGCGCAACTTGCTGAAAAGGCGGTCCTCACTTTGGCGAACTAAGTGTATGCCATTCGAGTGTGGTTCTGTTTCAAACATCAGTATGCTTCTTTGGCGTCTTTGAAGTATATAAGAAAAGGATAATATAATTATGTAGAATATTCCACAACTTCCTCTTACTTAAACCGAGCCTGAGCCTATATGGCTCATGATCTAGATTTTCACCTTTTCTTCCCGTTTTCTTGCCATCTTTTAAAATGACTGGGCTTTTGTGTACTTTATTAGACCATTACATAAATGTTGACGACAGTCTACGAAGTTTTCTTCAATGAAAATTGAAATAAAACTGGGGTTTTTGTACACAACTAAGTTTTACAAAAGAGAAAGGGAACTTTAGAATGTAAAGTTTGATAAAATAGAAGAATTGCGAACTGGAAATATTCATAAGGACTGCGTTTAACAAAAGATATTAAGCCTGACTTCTGATAATTATATGTATGATTATGCTTAAGACTGTATATTTTGGTTCTTTGTGAGATCTATATAAAACTTTAATTCTTAATACGCGTGATCATAAATCACAAGTAGAGAGAGTTATGGGCACTGACTGTTCAGTCACTGAAAAAAAAAAGACATTGCAGTATTCAGTACTTAACTCTTCTTATTTTATTTTGTTATATTCATATAGTATACATGAGTAATGACTTTACTTTCGCCTACATATAACAAGATTTTTGTTATGTCTCGTATAAAGATTCAAGTCCAGAACCGATTCATTCCTATTTCATGTTTCTTTGAACCATAAAAGTGCCGTAACTGACATCGTTCGGAGCATCGTTATTCGCCGCCATATTTCTCCAATTTCCTATGGAAAGGATCACAAACATTATTATGATAGCGATTTGTCATCAAATGTTTTATTGTTTGTGGCTTTTCTATATTAAGAAATCGCATTTTGTCTATAGAGCATAGACTTTAATTCCAATCGAAACTTTTTTTTTTCTTACACTAGAGACCAACACGACGAAAAAAGATGTACTTATAAGTGACCTTTTCGGCAAATTGAACATTGTGTTATATTGAGAAAGATTTTATTTATTTTTTACTAACCGACTTCAATAGAAAATGATGTAAGTGTGCAAGTTCAGAGTATAATCCAGTTCTACAGAGCTGTTTTAAAAATTCTTACAATCATGCTTTTAACCCGGCCTTAAGCCACTTTTCAGTTTTGACTCATTTTTGATCATATACTAAACTGCCACATGATGTAAGTTGGATGTACCTGCTTATAGTGATATCCTCGTAAGGCCTAATTTAAAGACACAAATTTTTAGTCACGCCGGCCCAAGACAGGTTTTTAAATCATCAAATTACGACCCAAACGACCTAAAAGTATGACATGCTATTTAAACGGATTTGTTGGTTTAAATAATTCCGCCAAATGAAATCTGCCATCATAAAAATATTAACCTGGAACGCATATCTAATTTTGACAATATCAATTTGATATTTACGAACCAAAAATCGGTCGTTTTGACGTTTCTTCTCGGGTGAACGGACGGCTCGTGGAGCTAGGTAAGGAAATCTATTCATATATTTATAATCATTAGATTATGTTGTCTAAAATATATTGCAAACAGTTGTGAAAATGTTATATTTTGTTTTCACGCATATTTTTTATTGAAAAGTCATTTTAGTTCCATTTTATACGAACGGTAAAAAACTACGTCCTAAAATAAGATCGGTGAGTTTTTATCCTAAAAGTTACTTAAATTTCTATGTCATAATTTTAGGTCATTGGGTGTTAACGTTATTTTTCATTTGTTTAAGCCATGGACGACGCTTGTCCAACCAGCCGACGCCGCGCACGGGCGGGTGTTTTGAAGGTGGCAGCCGAGGCTCGCACCATGACTGCTGCCCCAGGTATTCCCCTCCTTTGGCGGAGCGTCCCCGCCTTGACTCGCGCCCACCTCGTTTTGGGCGGATGCGTCATTATGACGCCCCACAGATGGCGCGTGGATCGAGTCATCGCGCCTTTGAGGACTTCAAGCCGCACCCTCATTTTGATTTGTCTGGTCCTGGCCAACCGTCGCCGCCCAGGCAACAATAGGTCATTGACTCCTGCCCTATAATGCCAACCACCCCCATTGAGACCGTTATCCTACCAACGGTTGCCGTTAGGGTCTGGGGACCCACGGGGGCCTCTGTTGTTGTCCGCGCTATATTGGACACAGGTTCACAAGGTTGCATTGTTTCCACTTATTTGGTAGGGCAGGTTAAATTAAATATGGGTTCTTTTCCGAATTATATACGGGGAATAGGTGACGTAGCATCTAATGTTGAAGGGCAAGTTAAGGTTTTGTTTGCCCCTGTTGAATCTTCACACTCGAGGATTAAAACCTCGGCTATTGTGCTGAAGAATATTTTGGGTATGCATCCACAGAAACAGCTACCTGCTGCTGTGGTGAATTTGACATCGGGATTGGAACTGGCAGACCCCAAATTTGACACACCAGGACAAATCGACTTGTTGATTGGCTCTGATGTCCTCAGTGGAATTTTGATTGGTGGGAAACGGGTCTTGGTGCCAAAGGGTTTGACTGCCATCCCGACCATATTTGAATTTGCTTTGATGGGACCTGTACCAAGGGACCCCCCTCCACCCGAACTTGATAATTTGTTGGCTGTAGGCTTCACTCTCTCTGATGCGGTTCAGAGGTTTTGGGAGGTAGAGGAGCCCCCTCAAGCTGCTCGTTTGAATCCAGAACATGAGGAGTGCGAGTTGTTCTTCCAGAATAATACTGGTCGACTCCGTTCTGGTCTGATCATTACGAAGTTATCTTTTCTATCTGTTTAGCCACCGCTTGGTGAGTCACGACCTTTAGCCGAACAGAGATTGTTGGCTATGGACCGTCGCATGGGTCATGATCCGGAGCTCAGACAGAAGTATATTGAGTTCATGAGAGAATATGAACAATTGGGACATATGTCGGTGTCAAATTTGGATTGGCGTTCGGTGGAGCACTACTTTCTCCCGCATCATGTGGTATTGAAGCCATCAACTAGCAAGCTGCGCACGGTTTTGATGGTTCTGCACAGACTCCTACAGGCGTATCCTTGAACCAGTGCTTGCATTCTGGTCCCAAGTTGGTCAAGGACCTTTGTGACGTAATCACCAGCTTCCGACGACATCAGGTTGTCTTTGTGGCCGATATAAAAATGATGTTTAGGCAGACGGTTATCCACCCTGATGACCGTCGTTTCCAGCTGATCCTTTGGAGAGAGAATCCTCGCGATCCCATGGTCGTCTACGAGCTCAATACCAATACGTACGGGTTAAGGTCGAGCCCCTACTTGGCAAAACGTTCTCTTTGGGAGCTCGTAGACGGTGAAGGCTTACGTTTCCCACGAGCCTCCGCCATCCTGAAGGACGATATTTACTTGGATGACATTTGCTCGGGCGCCTCCACAGCGGAGGAGGCGATCCTCTTGCGGGACGAATTGATAGGTATTTTGGCCTCCGCTGGTTATGAGTTGCGCAAATGCATCTTCAACTCACCAGCGCTTTTGGAGGGCTTACCCGAGGATCATCAACAAGATCCACATTTATTTGTGATTGTTGACAACCCCGCAATGATGGCTGTTCTCGGCGTTCAGTACAGACCAGTCCAAGACATCTTTACGTGTAACGTAGACTTGAAATTGCCTTGTTCTTGGACTAAACGTCTCGTATTGTCTACTGTCGCCAGAACCTTTGATCCAAACGGTTGGATTTGTCCAGTTATATTTTGGGCAAAATGCTTCTTGCAGAAGCTTTGGACAGCAGAATTGACCTGGGACGAACCTCTACGCGGTACTCTTGTTGAGGAATGGACCTCTTTTGTATCCTCACTCCCTGCCGTCAATGAGATCTCCTTGCCTCGTCCCATCCTTCCTCCCGGGAAGTACAAGGCAACCTTTCACAGGTTTTGTGATGCTTCGGAACGTGGTCACGCGGCCGTGGTGTATTTGCGTACAGTTAGTGCCTCAGGTCAGGTGAGGGTTTCCCTGATCATGGCAAAGAGTAAGGTCGCACCCCTTCGTACATCTTTGACCATCCCGAAATTGGAGCTCTCGGGAGCAGCCCTACTTGTATGCTTCTTGAATCACGTGTCAAGTACTTTAGGTAAGACACTTTGTATTAATGGGGCCTATGCCTGGACAGACAGCCTAATTGTTCTTGGTTGGTTGAAGGCATCTGTCCACACTTTGGAAGTATTTGTCGCTAATCGCATTTCCCAAATCCAAAAATTTGAAGTCACGCTTGTTTGGAGACACGTGCCAGGTGAGCTCAACCCCGCTGATTGTGCCTCGCGCGGATGCTTGATGCCTAGTTTAATAGGCCATTCGCTGTGGTGGGGTCCGGAATGGTTGAGTCGACCAGATATTGATTGGCCTCGAACGCCAGTCTTCTAATTTGCCGGGTCTGCGAACACTCGCTCTTGAGAAGGTGGAATGCGCCTTCAACCCCGATTTTTTGTTAAATCGCTACAGCTCCCTCGACAAGTTGTCTGGTGCTACTGCTTGGATAAAGCGTTTTGTTTTTAGTTTTAGGCACCCACAACAGAAACGACTGACAACGTTTCTCTCACCACAAGAATGACAGGAGTCTCTCACCTTTTGGATTCGTTCTGTGCAATTGGCGCATTTTGAGAGGGAGATTGCTACCCTTAAATCATGGAGATCGCAATTGTCGGGAGCTGTATCTAAATTGAACACCTTTTTGGATGATACGGGTCTCTTGCGCGTTGGAGGGCGTCTCAAGAACGCCAACCTCCCTTACGGGGCACGTCATCCCCTGTTGTTACCTAAGGATGGTCAATCGGTACGCTTGTTGGTAACTGACCATCACCTTAAAAATTCGCATGCTGGTTGTAATGCTCTGTTGGCCATTTTGCAACGCGAGTTTTGGATTTTGTCTACCCGAAAAATTCGGGGTGTAGTCTTTCGCTGCATCCCTTGCTATAAGCTCAAGGCTTTTACCATGCAGCAGTTGATGGGACACTTACCGGCAGATCGCGTAACTGAGAGCAGGACTTTTGACGGTGTTGGCACGGACTTCGCTGGTCCCTTTTTGGTGAAAACATTGACACTTCGAAACAGCAAGACTGTTAAGGCCTACTTGTGCGTCTTCATTTGCCTCTCTACAAGGTCGTACATTTAGAACTGGTCTCCTCGCTTACGACCGAGGCGTTTGTAGCCACATTTGACAGATTTGTATCCCGCAGAGGGCTGCCTTCCTTGATCCGTTCCGATTGCGGCACTAACTTCAAGGGCACTTATAATTATTTGAATGACGTTAATTTCCTTGAAACCAACAAGGCTGATATAGGCAATAGGCTTGCCCGACGTGGGATAAATTGGTTGTTTTCCCCACCAAATTGTCCACATTGGGGTGGTATATTTGAGGCCACTGTAAAATCGGCCAAAACACACTTGCGCAGGACTATTGGTGAATCAGTCCTTACATTTGAGGAACTCGCAACTGTGTTTTGTAAGATTTAGGCCGTTTTGAACTCTAGGCCATTGTGCCCGATCTCCTCAGATCCGAACGATTTGGAAGCTCTTACGCCAGACCATTTTTTGATTGGTCGCCCACTTGTCGCCTTGCCTGAGTACCCCTATATTGATACAAGACCTAATCGTCTCTCACGTTTTGAATTGGTACGCCAGATAACTCAGAGCTTTTGAAAACGCTGGAATTTGGAATATTTGCACATACTCCAGCAACGCGTTAAGTGGACCGACAAGACCGATCCACCCAAGATTGTAGACCTCGTTTTGATCAAGGAGGCTAACCTTCCGCCACTCAGATGGTGCAGGGGGCGCATCGTTTGTTTGGTAATTGGGGCTGATGGAGTTTTCCGATTTGCTGAGGTCTTGGTGGACGGGTCGATTCTGAGGAGAGCGGTTGCAATGTTGTCACGTCTACCAACCGATTAGCGGACCGGTAGGCCGGTCCGGGGCAGGTGGATGTTTGAAATAGAAATATTGTTTATAATAAGTTAAATCGATTATATCAGTTTAGTAGCGTGATACTTTTTCTATTGAAAATTTCTGACTATGGTCACACTATTAACTGTCAAATCATTCACTCTTCTTTCATTGTCGGATCCGCAAAAAATTCTCTCTCTTCGTTCTGGAAAATTCCCGTTTGTGAACGCGTTTTGACCATATATTTTTGTAAAACTACCAAATAACCTTGCAACTGTCGCTATTGGTGTTTTCCTGACAAAATTTGTGACCGATTGATAAAAAGTAAAATTAATACGGTTTTGTCCTCTCGTGAAATATCGCACCTTGGAAAGCACATGGTTGCTTCGCGAATCGTATTGGAATTGAAGTGAACTTGTGTCGTAAATTCTAGTATTTGCCGCCCCTTGAACATTACCGGCAAGAATTGTAATAAACTTGTAACATATTGAACATTTGTAAAGTTGTGCAAATCCGTCCACGTGTATGGTGCCCGAGGACTTCGTTGGAAGAAAACTCTGGTAGCTAACTATAACGATTTCCTTATTATTTTGGCCAAAATTATGAGTGTAATCTTATAGGTCTACTCCGGAACATCACAAGAAGATCTCAGGTAAATTTGCATATGTATTAGTTTAATTTCATCGGTATGAAAACATAGTATATATGTTAGACCTTTGCCTTGGCTAGACCAGACTGGATGAATTAATCGCTTCCACTGCCTTCTGCAAACAACCTTTCCCATCTTTCTAGCCAGATTCTAAACAATGTATGTTATCCGTGTGTTTTCGTGTATCCTCTCGGCACATACAATTTAATCCACTGACAGGTCACCTAAACGATATTATTATTGATATTGATTGAAATGTTAATAAAAATATGTCTGACTGTTAGCAGCTGTTTTATTTTTATGTATTCTTTGCACATGGAATTAAAACTAGTTAAAGATGTGAAACAACAAAAACTACAATGCCATAACAGCATTACTTTGCAGGATTATAGTTTATTTATGGTAGGAGAAAAATATTTATAGCAAAATAACCCCATGGATTCTTCGCAAAAATGAGTTTACATCTTTATATTTAGTGCTTTACAAGTATATTCAAAGTGGTCTCATCTCTGTTGGTGGGTGAGCCCAGGCTTCATACATTTTTGCCCCATGGTCCTTTTTCCATTGTATTGTATGTGTGATTCGCTGTGATCTGGATAACGTATCCAAAAAAAATATAGTAATCTAGAAGAATGAACCTAGCATTCTGGTTGGGACTTTGCTCATTGGTAATGTTGCAAATTATATAATATTGCAGTTGGTATTTAAGCTTCGTACTTATCTGTAAAAAATGTATGGAATACTCTAAATCATTTGTATGGCAGTCACTTAGTACTTTTATTACTTTTATGACTGTATCTCATGTAATCAGCAAAAGCCAACTAACAATAAAATTATCATGTTTTAAAGAATTAGGTAAGTACCTACTTACCTATCTTATTATCAGATGAAACACTATTCTGTTCGTGCCTGTGTATATATTTGTATTTTGTACTTTTCGGTAATCGCAGCGATCGATGTAAATCAAAGAGTATGTAACCACTACGTTTAATGTAAATTGCAAATGTAATCAAAATTGTCCGACTTTTCCGGCACAAAGATTACATAACCTTTGTTTGACGTCTATGTACATCTCGCTCTTTATGGGCATTGTCTCATTTCAACATTGCTTGTCACGATGCAATTTATTTGGAATGTCATGCTTAGCCATTGTGCGGGCCCGGTGCCAAAACCTTTGTACCCACATTGCGTTAAGATCGGAAATGAAAGTATCATTTCTGTTCTTAAACATAACCACGCAATAATTAATCGCTCTAATTAAGTTCTAAGTTTGTTTTTGATTAATTGATTATGTAACTTTATCGTATTCCTGACGTTTGTTTTGTTAATCGATTACATAACTATTATGTCAAAGTCAGAAACTAGCCGAAAAGTGCATTTGTAAATGTAGTTATGACCTAAAAAATGTTGTCCTTGGCTTTTCAGTTTCTTTATTTTATTTATATACAATTTATATGTAAATTGTATTCCAAAGTACTCTGGTTTTTTGACGTCCGCGTTTACTAAGGAGCCAGTTGAAAACCAGCGTCGGGCACATGTGTCCGGCAATATGCTGAAATGGCCTCCTACTTTTCTACAGACGACGGGCGTGTACGATTTGTGCCTAATAGTACTATCTGTGTTCTTTTTTTTTTCACATTGTTAATGCCATGTCACATGTCCTTCGTTTGTTAAAAAAATAAACAATTCTCTTCTTTTAATTTTTTTCTTTCTTTCTTAAAAAAAGGAGGAGGTTCTCAATTCGTCGGCATCTTTTTTTTTATGTATGTTCCCCGATTTCTCTAAGACGCCTGGACCAATTTCGTCAAAGAAAAAAAAAAAAATTTTTTTGTTCTGATTGAAAGAGTATACCTCCTAGTTGGTCCCATGATCATCAGGTCCGGATCTGATCATGGAATCCTGGAAAAATCAAAGGAACTCTTCAAATTGTATAAGCACACTTGAAGCGATTTGACGATAACAACCCAATGCCGTCGAGTTTGGGCTCGTTTGAGTCGCCTATACTTTGATGCTGGATGATTGCCGTGGTCTGATGATAGAGCTGGAAGGTAACCATGAGATCTTTGTGATACAACAACCCAATCTCATCGAGTTTAGGGTCGTTTGATTCGTCTTTACATGGTACTGGATGTTTTCCAGGGTCTGATGATGGAGCGGGAAGGTGGCTGGTAGCGCCATCTACCTTCCTATCTATAACTAATCGCACCAAGATCAATCGTTCCACGTACAAGTGTGAGCGATACCATATTTCCGTCTCCCTCTATCCCACTCCCTGGAAGAGGCACTGCCTTTCGCCTGATTCGTCACCGCGATCGTTGACGCGAGTGCCAGTCCAGAACATTCCGCTCGCTGAGAACGTGTCCGCTATATCGTACCGCGCCGCACCGCCGTATAAGTTATTACCGCATATATAAACCGCTCGCAAGTGGGAGTGACGGTGAAGTGAAAACAAGCAGCTGCATCACGAAACCACCAGGAGACTGCCCATTCGGAAACGAAGAAGATTGTATAACCTATCCTATACCCACTCACAATCACCTCTTCCCGTATCCATCTCCTAGGCGGCTAAGAAACCGCTATCTTTTGTATACAGTCCATTTCCCTCCCAAGTCGCCTAGAAGCTACCTACGGTTTCGGTGTATCGCCGAACCATTTTTTTTATCCATACGAGTCGGATTCATTTACGTTTTTATACGTTATATCGCTATACCTAGGCAGTTATAGCACCTAGCTATACTCCTAATATATTCACATAACCGTCACATGGTTATTTCCGCCCGCATCAGTAGGTAAACTTTTATGTAGCTACCTACTTATTAAATTATTAATTCTGGAACTATCATAGTTGTCTTATAAATCTCATATTTCAAGCAACTTTTAATACCTCAGCTCTAAAATGTTGCCTGCTTAGCCTACTTAGGTAAAATAATAGATACATTAGATATTCTTATTTTGTTTCGTTCTCATTAGCTTATACTTACGTAAGCATGTCACAACAAAAGAAGTCACGCGTGTCGGAAGACAAAGAGATGACAATCTTAGAAGCAATACGCAATATTTTATTTGAGCGCATTCAAAACATCTATGAACGATCAAAAACCGCATCTATGTCTGACAGTAATAGCGAAGCATTTCTCAATTATTGTATGACAGTAGATAGTATTCGAACAGATTTTCATAAGTTGTTAGACGATTATAACGCAAGATTACTTTCTATCAATCCTGATGAAAAACCGAACTATCAGGCGTATACCTCATTCGAAGATCTTTATTGTATTATTAAGCGTATACAATCGCAATTGGAGGGTAAATGTTCAGCAGAGCCCGTTGCCCGCAAACCGAGATTACCGCCAATCGAGATTATGTCCTTTGACGGAGATATACGAAATTGGCCGTTATTCTATGCGAGTTTTAAGTCTACAGTGCACGATAATGGTTCTCTGACAGATGCTGACAGGTTGTACTATTTAATAGGTAAACTGTCACCGAAGGCCCAGTCCGTATTTGCAGGTGTCACACCAAGTGCTGAGAATTATCAGGTCATATTTCAGTCACTACTTGACAGATATCAGGACACGCGCGTTCTAGCGTCTACTTACTTTGATCAAGCTTTAAATCTTAAATTGTCCGGTGCCGCGTCTGTTTCGAATTTCCAGCTGTTCATTGATAACTTCGTAACCGCGGTTAATTCTTCCGTGTGGTGACGGATTAAGAATACGGAATGTCACCACCCCATATCATCCCATGGGTGTCGTAAGAGCCGACAGAGGGAGCATATTATGCAGAGGACAGCACTGTAAGAGAAGGAAAACTTGAAACAAACCCTATACCAACCCGTTTGGCCAGCGTGGTATAGTAGGCCGATTCTTCCTTTCAAAGGAGAGGCTTAGTCCAGCAGTGGACTGTTATAGGCTGATGATGATGATGATGCGGTTAATTCTCTTAGGAATTTAAAATTAGAAGATCTTTCCGACTTTATGTTGCTTCAACTCGCTTTAAAAAAGTTTGACACTGATACAATTCGCGCATTCGAGATGTCGGAACGTAATAATAAAATACCTACACTAGATAGTTTTATTTCGTTCATAAAAGATCAGTGTCGAATATTTCATAATACGCAGTCTGCTTCACCTGGCCCGTCTAACACTAACAGCAACAAACAAAGGTTGAATTAATCGCAAAATAGTAATAATAACTCGGTCCCTAATCCACAATCTTACGTAACATGTTCGGAATCTAATAGTAATAATTCACAGAAGTGTCTGTGCAGTAATATAGTGCACGTCCACTTATACAAGTGTCCCGCCTTCGATAATCAGAATGCAACCGCTCGTTTTAAATGCGTAAAAGATAACAAAGCTTGCATTAACTGCTTAAGCATAAAACAAGTAATTGTTCTAGTAAGACAAAGTGTCGATCATGTAATCAAAAACATCATACACTGTTACATTTCGATAAAGGTAACCGGTTGCCAAGTCAAGCCGCTAACCTTGACACAATTACGCCGCAGGTGCAGACCACGGTAGCTGCGCCTTCCGCGTCTGAGGGCGAAGTATCGTTGTGTACGACATCCATTGCGCGGGCGACGCGCACGTGAGGACGGCACTCGCGCATCTATAATGATCCGCGCAGGGCCAAAACGCAGTGTACAGCGTCTAAGACGGTACTGTTAGCGACAGCGCAAGTTATCGTATATGATGTTAATGGGTCGCCGCACATGGTACGTTGTCTGCTAGATAGCGCATCTCAGACCAATCTAATAACATCGGAATGCTTCAAACGCCTCGGATTATGGAATAACTTTAAAAATACTAACTCAACTGTCAAAGGGATAGGCGGATCAGAAAAGCATTGCAGGGGTTCCGTAGATATTAAAATACATTCGCGTTTTGATAGGAATATTAATTTTAACATTTCTTCGCTTATCGTGGAGCGTATCACGGACGCATTGCCGAACGCTAATGTAGACGTAGCATCACTCACTCATCTCGAGTCATTGCCGCTAGCCGACGCGGAGTTTGCGAATCCGGCAGGCATTGATCTTTTGATCGGAGCTTCAATATTTCCGCACTTGCTACTAACTAAAATAGTACGTAGTGAGCGATATGATTTACCGCCCGCTATTGAGACGGTACTTGGGTATGTGATTATGGGTACCGTACTTACGTTACATACTTCTCATTGTATTACGTCTTGTTGTTGTTCTGCTCTTCAAGAGATCAAGGTGTGTGCTAAAACTGTGTGTAAGATAAAGCAGTAATTAGCTATGCTATGCTATGCTATGCTATGCTAGGCCATGCTATGCTACGCTATGCTACTTTATGCTACGCTATGCTACGCTATGCTATGCTATGCTATGCTATGCTACGCTATGCTATGCTATGCTATGCTAAGCTACACTACGCTACACTATACTATACTACACATCCGCTTTGTATATAGATGACATTGCCTGTAATGTCATACCCGCTCCGCTAGCAATTTCGCTTTGTGAAGGGCTTATTCAGCTTTTCAAGCGAGGCCAGTTTGATCTTCAAATGGACAAGCAACTCTAAGGAGGTTCTCGCACGCATACCAGATTCTCATAAAGCTTCTCCAGACATTGAGTTTGAGAAGTCTGTACCGCATAAGGTTCTCGGTTTACACTGGGACAAATCCTGTGATAGTTTTCGGTTTGACGTCTCACCACCAGATGATAAGTGCACCAAACGCACTATGCTGTCCACAGTGGCTCGACTATGGGACATAATGGGTTTTGTGGCTCCCACAATTTTGTACGCCAAGCTCTTGATCAAAGAGCTTTGGCTATCAAAGTGTGAGTGGGATGAAACACCCCCTGACCATATTGTCGCCGCTTGGGGCCAGTTTTTATTGAGCTTACCGCGCTCAATCAAGTTACTATTCCGCGTCATCTTGGGTTGGTAGATGGATGTACCGTCAACTTAATAGGTTTCGCTGACGCCAGCGAGCGTGCTTACGGCGGAGTCGTATATCTGCAAGTCCGCATTGGTTCTAACTACTCGGTGCAGTTAGTTTGTGCCAAGTCTAAGGTCTCGCCTGTTAAAACCATTTCGGTTGCGAGACTGGAATTGTGCGCGGCTCTTCTGCTGTCCCAGTTGCTCCGCAAGGTTCAAGACACAGTTTTGCCCCACTACCCCATTAATAAAATACACGCATTTTCCGACTCCAAAATAGTGCTCGCTTGGATTCATTCTTCTCCTCACCGCTGGCAGACTTTTGTCGCCAACCGCGTTAGTAAATTGATTGAACTTGTTCCCGCTACTTGTTTCAATCATGTCGCGGGTTATCGTACTCGTCTTCAGGAAGAACTCTCCATAGATCATATTGACTGCAAGTTTATTCCACCAGCATCACCACATTTCGGTGGATGTTGGGCAAGCATGGTCAAAGTAATTAAAACGCATCTCTTCAAAGTTATAGGTCAACAGATCCTCTCTTACGAAGAGCCTTTAACTGTTCTTGCACAAGTCGAGGCACTGATCAACTCGCGTCCGCTTCCAACTCAGTGAGATCTAGCCTGAAGTTGGACCTACCTCTTAGTTTAAGTATTTAGTTAGTAGTTTTCGCTATTATTGCGTTTGTAGTTTTTGCTTAAGTTAATTTAGATTAATTTTATTGTCATATCGCTGTCTTAGCCTATTGAGGGGTTATGCGGTAGTACACCCAACATAGCTAAGTTCAATTCTATTTTTTTTAAAGGCAACCCTTTAGGGCCGGGGGGATATGATAGCGCCATCTACCTTCCTATCTATAACTAATCGCACCAAGATCAATCGTTCCACGTACAAGTGTGAGCGATACCATATTTCCGTCTCCCTCTATCCCACTCCCTGGAAGAGGCACTGCCTTTCGCCTGATTCGTCGCCGCGATCGTCGACGCGAGTGCCAGTCCAGAACATTCCGCTCGCTGAGAACGTGTCCGCTATATCGTACCGCGCCGCACCGCCGTATAAGTTATTACCGCATATATAAACCGCTCGCAAGTGGGAGTGACGGTGAAGTGAAGTGAAAACAAGCAGCTGCATCACGAAACCACCAGGAGACTGCCCATTCGGAAACGAAGAAGATTGTATAAGGTAAGTGCCCTCCATCCTTGAAATATCCTATACCCACTCACAATCACCTCTTCCCGTATCCATCTCCTAGGCGGCTAAGAACCCGCTATCCTTTGTATACAGTCCATTTCCCTCCCAAGTCGCCTAGAACCTACCTTTCGGTGTATCGCCGAACCAGTGGCCATGGGATCTTTGTAATACAAAGACGCAATCCCATTGAGTTTGGGCTCGTTTGATTCGTCTTTACATGGATTTTAGTACTGAATGCATTTACCAAACTCTGATGATGGAGCAGGAAGGTAGCCATGGGATACTTTTTTTTTCTTTTAAATGACAACTCCCGCACTAGGAATAAATCCTGTGTCGCGGGGGACTTAACAGACATACAACCAACGGCCACAATGTACACCCAGACTCGAAACAGTAAATTATGGATCACAAAAAGTGTTGTCTCGTGTGGGAATCGAACCCACAACACTCGGAGCAGTGTTGCAATCAAACCATGCAGTAAAAAGTCAAAGTATTTGTGATACAATAACGTAATCTCATCGAGTTTAGGCTTGTTTGTTTGGTCTTGGCAAACACTTTGGTACTGGATGATTTCCGGAATCTGATGTTGGAACTGCAACAAACGTGTTTAGGCTAGTTAGTTGAAAACAAATAAAAATACTCGAAATTGCCAGAAAGGTACAGGTCTACACTGCAGAATTGAGGCACGTAAGGAAGACCTCCCTATGATGTACCACCTACACTATCCTATGTACCTACTTACCTCCTATTTTTATTTTTATTGGTATACCACTAAAAAGCATTATAATCTAGCCTACCTACTACTACTACTGCTATAAAACCTACCTAATTATATAGAAGTACTTAAAAAGTTATAAATAATACTAAATAAACTATGTACTTTCATCATCATCATCATCACCAACCATTAACAGTCCACTGCTGGACTAGGCTTCTCCTGTGAAAGGAGGAATTGGCCCACTATACCACGCTGGCCAAACGGGTTGGTATAGGGTTTGTATCAAGTTTTGCTTCTCTTACAGTGTTGTTCTCTGCATAATATTATTATGTCCCTCTGTCGGCTCTTACGACACCCATGGGATGTTATGGGGTGGTGATATTCCGTATTCTTAATCCGTCACCTCACGAACTATACTTTAAACTATGTACTTTAACCTATAATAAAGTTCTACAATTTTTGGAGTCTGTGCCAATTAAGCCCTTACGCAAAAAGTTACTAAATTACAAACTACCTATTCTATCAGCAACGAAAGTTATATAAAACAAAAAAATATATATTTCTTAAAATTGAGTATGAAAGCAATCAGAATGGAATACAATGAAACTAGATATTTGTTAACATACATAGGTACGTATAGAATAAATGAGAAACATCAATCAACAAGGTCATGAAGTGTAGGAAAATCTTAACACCGCAATTCAGAATTCAACATTTAATGAACAGCGCCATCTATGTATTAGTGAAATGTTAGAACTAATCAAGCTCAAACTCAAATATGTTTATTTCCATAAAAATGTTTAAATTTTTTGGACACGTCAGAAGGTCATACAAATAAAAATAAAAAAGTAACTTTAAATGCATATTAACATAATTGAGCATTGAAAACAAAAATGCCTGTTCAGAAAGTAGAGCCTCGTGAGAAGAATCAGGCAAAAAACTCCGGGCCACTCTTTTCTTCGTCTTGATTCTATACAATTTAAAAACTTAGTAACTACATTGAATTTTTCATAGGTATATGAGCTGGTTTATCTATAATGTTGTTGTCAATTAATAAGGTTTTTTTATAATAATATAAATGTACTAAACTAGCATAATACAGACACAATAACTCACACTCACATGAATCTTAACACTAATGAAACATAAGTAGCCTGTGGGACCGAGCAAATTAATCCCAAGCAGTTTTGTCTTCAATATAATCTAGCACCGAATAGTACCGCATTTCATCTGCGTTCAAATGACGTCGCTCCATGACGTAAGAAATGTCTCAAAATCCAAAGTTGTTCAAAACTTTTTCAAATTATTGTTTAAATCATAAAATTGATACAGAATACTAAATTTTATAAAATTCGAACAAATGCATTTGCTCTTGAATTTGTGACAAAACAAAAAACAAATATGATACTCGAATTTTTTTTACAACCAGCTAGTATGTCCTCGAGATGAAAAAAGTTTACATAGGTATTACCTACTTGGTAAGAAATGATATAATAATTGATTAATCATTTGCAATAGTATGTGTTGCTTAGACTTTTTTGATGTGTGTAGTTTATCTCTCTTTGTGTTTAGTTTAGTTGAGTTTTGTACTGCAGTCGTAAAATAAATTTCATTTCTAGGTTAAAAAACCAATTATTTTTTTGTTTTTAGTTCCTTAGTGTTCTTGAAGCCGGTTTTTTTTTATTTAAAATTATTTTTATGGCTGCCTTGCTGGCCCAGTGCTATTAGGACTTGCGCAACAACCGGCTTCTGACAAATATTTATTCATTTGATAAATGTTACAGTATTGCCGACCGGTTGGCGCAGCGGGAGTCTAAGCGACTGCTACGCCGATGGTCGCGGGTTCGACTCTCGCTCAAGTCAAACATTTATGTGCATGAACATGGATGTTTGTTTTGGTCTGGGTGTTGCGATGTATAATATGTATGTATTTACAAACAGAAAGTATATTTTATGTATGTTTATCCATTATCTAGTACCCATAGTACAAGCTCTGCTTAGTTGGGGATAGATGGTGATGTGTGTATGTGGTAGAATATTTTTATTATGTTTCTCTTTTACACTGTTATTCTTCTAACATTTGTTGTTAAAAGAATAACCGGACCTTTGGAAGGCCTACACGGGGATATGGATTCAACGTGCAGAGGCCCTTAGAGAGTTTTAATCTAAAATGTGATGGGACACTTGCAGCGGAGCCTGCACAACTGCACTATCAAGTACAGCTATGGACTAGCCGCAACAAGTGTAGGTCTATTGTCTTAGTGTGATGTAATAAAATTTAGCTATGAGGATGGATGTTTGATGGACTTGGAATAAAAACTATAGATATAAACGGCACCTGCCTGGTACTCTAATAGCATCTGTCTGCGAGGCAGGTGGTGACTCGCCAACTCACTGGATGGGCCCTTGCTTAATAGCCGAGGGGTGCGGCACCGGTTTCGCCATTACGGGTCTCGTGACAACGGAGATCCGGAGTGAGTTTCCCCGTAATTACGCCCTTGAGAATGACACTTCCACCCCCGAGCTAATAGCTCTTGCAGCTTCCTACTAGCCGGCCAACCAAGGCAAGCAAGAGTTGAGAGTCCTGCGGGCGCTCTTGGAAATCCACTCTAACCATCCAATAAAGGCAAGCCGGAGACGAGGCCCTGGATAGAGAGGTGAACGAAATTCGTGTACTGCTTACGTGATTTCCGTATGTATCGATATATTCTATCCTTTTTGACAATACAACTATTACCAGTATCTAAATGATACTAAACCTCTACATTTTATGTTACACTAGCATGTAGAAATAATATTTCTGAAGGTTGACAGGCCGGTTATTCGAATGCACTAACCATCATATCAGCAGGCCTGCCCTCCTACAGAATGTATTTAACCTTGACTGCTAAGCCGGAGGTCTTGGGTTCGCACAATGTACTTGCGTGAACAAAACCATTAAAATTATAATTTATGTGTAAATATGCATGCTGCTAACAGTATGAATGCGTTAGCTCAACCAAAGTAGGACCATTTCGCAGAATATTGACGGTGAGTAAGTAGCAGCATTCATAACATTGAGTTTGTTCGGTGAATAAGCGCGCCGGAGGCTCTGGGTTCTCCTTTTCTTCTTATTTTTATAAGCCGGAAGAAAAGAGAAAAAAAGAATCAGAGAGAATGTGATAAAATAGCGAAGAGCCCATTTAACGTAGCAACATGTGTTGTAAGCATCCATTAAACGCCGCAGTACGTTACTTTGTCATCATCATCATGTCAGCCTAGAGACGTCCACTGCTGGACATAGGCCTCCCCTAAGATTCTCCACACAGACCGATTTTGACTTGGTCATAATTTTTATTATTTTTTTGGTCTCACGCCTGTATCCCCGAAGGGGTAGGCAGAGGTGTAAATATTACACCCACATTTCACCATGAATTTTTAGGTCCCACGTAATAGGGGGCGAGCCTATTGCCCTTACCGGGCACATCACCAGACTCCGGGCTGCTACTGAGTATTCGAAAAGACCCAGTAACACTTTTGCTCGACCCGGGAATCGAACCCGCGACTTCCGATCAGCAGTCGCATACGCTAACCACTGGACCACGGAGGCAGTCAGTGGTCATAATAACATAAAAATATTTCTATAGGCAAGTTGTTCCAAATTTCAAATATGATTAAATCTAGGTTTCCAACATCAACTAACAAAACCTACATATTTTCTGATAGGCTGGGTCATAATTTTGACAGTCTTCTCAGTGAGAATACAAACCAGTGTGTTATAAATTATTGTAGGCCAGGGGATAGTTACAGTAGTTTAGTTAATCAGATTAAGTTGCACCCCTTAGATGAGAGTAGTGCGGCCATATTGTTGTTTGGTAACAGTTTAACGGTAAAAAGACAGCATATCATATAATGTGTTGAAATTATTCCATTAATTCCAAGTTTAGTTGTAAATTTATTTTATGTGCTTTGCCTTACTCAAATGACTTAACACATACACAAAACATGCACATACACACATTAAATATGTTATTATATAATATAACTTGTCGCCATAGTGACGCAATATTGTATTTTGACGCTAATAAAGGAGATGTTTCAGAAATGTATGGAGCCTGGGCCTGCACATTGTACACCTAATTAAAATATAGCTAACCCACATAGAAATCCATTTCAATTGTTTCTTTTACACAATTCTGTATAATAGCTGGGAACTTTGTAAATAACTTAGCGTAGGATCGCAACCCACGAAACAAAAATAATCATGGCGGTCGCACATGAGAGTCAAGGTGAAAATGACAGCTACTGTCAGTTTGACATTTTCTTTCGGTTTTTTAGCTAGTAATAATCTGGCTGGTTATTTTATTTCTGTATGTATGCTAATAGTAAGTATAGAAATAGTACAGAATTATAATATAAGGTTATTTGATCTTTAACAGGTCGACAAGTGTAACTTGTTTTGTCTTTATCCATTTTTAGGCCTGAACACCACTTAATACTTCAGGGAAAGTATGTTAATATGTGTGCGTCTTATTATGCAGGTTTGGTGAATAAGTAAGCAGATATTACCATAACAGAATACATAAGACTGTATCAATCATACATACTAGGTATCTAATTAGACCAGTGTAATTTATTTTTGTGAAGACCTATATTCATCAATGAGATTTAAGGTTACGTCAGACAGTCTGGGACTTTTAGTACGTTTTAGGTTTTGTACATAAAATGGAAATTCATATGAAAACTGAGGCACATAAATAAAACATCATTTTTAATAAAAACATTTTATTCATCGATTTCATTTTCTAAATCATGTCTAACTAATATTCCATCCAGAAAAGAAGCCGGAGCTTCTATATTATTTTGATACCGAGCGCAACCTAAGTACCACACAATTGTCATAATGTGAGCACAGCAACCCATTGTTCTTTGTCCTGAGATACAGTTGCAATAATAGCTGATGATCTTATCATCCCAACTTGATCCTTCCCGCGTTAATAGTATGTATGTATAATATATCCTCCCTGATGAATGGCGGGATTTTATACGACCACGAATTAATAGGGTCTCAAGTTGGGATAGGGTTGCTTGTGCTACAACTTCCAGCTGGTCGGATATTTCTACCTGAAATGAACCATGCTGTCTAATATGTTCCCCATAATAGCTTTTTGCCTGTTTTATTTGATAAATACCTAGCCCAAATAAAATCAAATCAGACATGGTCATTTCAGGGAAAACATCTAGCTCTGGAAGTTGCCCATCAATTCTAGTGAATTGGGCTCGATAACGATTGATCCGATTAGCAGTTATGAGTTCTGCTAAACGGTTAGGCATTTCTTTCCTTTCTATAGCTCTAGAAAGAATTGCCTGAGCATCCGGCCTATTTTGTATAACTGGATGGAAAGCATTAATTAAAGCTGCACAAATACGGACATCATCCATCAGATGGGTGGCAGCCAAATTAAAATATTCCTGTCTCAATAACTTATAATCTCTTTTGAGACGACCATTAACTACCTCTACCACCCATCTGCACAAAGTAACACACCTTGATTTATTGGCCCTGATGGTGGGCAACTGAGTTTCCCCTTGTTCTAAAGCCTCGGGTTTGTGGGCTATAAAACCAACCTCCTCCATCATGGGGAGAGCATCACGAAATCCTCGATCCAAAATGAAAACATCATTTGGTTGGAAGAAAGATCTCAAGCCTTCACTTTCATTTTGGATTAAGGTTTTCATGATGTCAGCATCAGACTCAGTTGCAGGATAAGGGCCATACACATCAATTATATGTCCATCAGAAGACACTATTAAAAAAGGTTTTACAAGATTTCTGTATTTGTGCAAGCTATAAGTTTTTTTCTGAAACATGTAATTAGAGGATTTTTGAAGATATATATATGTACCATCACAAATCACAATGGGCACTCTTGCCTCCCTGTTTCCAAATAAGCCCTCGGGTATTAACAAATTCCTATTTATTAATTCGTTTCTTGTTATATGGTTTAGACCTAAATGAAGAGGCACAAACAAGTCTAATAATGCTTTTCTGGCTGCTTCAATTAATCTGGTTATTGAGGACTTACTTAGGTATAACAGAGAGGCTATACGCTCATGAGAGTCTCCAGTCCGAGCTTTAATTAGGTATATTCCCAAGGCAGTTTTTGGGTTTTTGCATATTAAAGCTGGGCTTATTATTTGGAAAACACGGTTAAAATTATCTTTTCCAACACCTGTCCAGTATTTTAAAAAAGCCTCGTCAATAGTGTCCAGATTATTAAAATCAAATTGCACTTTATCTACTTCCTGGACACTAAGCGTAAGCATTGATTCAATTTCATTGTTAGTGAAGGTGTTGGAAAATTGGTGCTCATCAACAGAAACTCCCAATTATAAATTGTTTTATGCTCATTGCATACTCGGGCACTGTCTGTCACAAACAATTTTTGTGAGTTAAATATTGCCTTCTTCAAATATAGTGGCACCCTATTTCTTTCAGTGTTTGTACACCCTGGAACAAAACATGACGCACTTGATTGTGTGGTATGTGTGAAACCATCAAGGGTCATTGTTGGCTCAAAGGGAAGAGGTTCCACTCTTGCTTCAACTTGTTCATCCAGCTGTATATTTTCCTGTGTCAATGCCCAGCAATTGGAACACAAAAGTGCATGCTCTGGTAGCTGAAACAAAATAGGAATAAAACTGTATTCAAATGTCCTATGAGCTTCAATATAGTTACTAATATGGTGAAAATGTGATTTTTGCCATTCAAGAAAAGGTGCTTTGCACATGCATAATAATTCAGGGGAGCATCTTCTTTATTATTAGGAAAAAAAATCTTTCTTCTTTATGATATTAGCATTGATATCAATTTGAATTGATATTAATGCTAATATGTCATAGGAAGAGTTTTTCTGATGATGTACACATATTAACACAAATAGCAGGTACACATAGTTAATTCTCTCAAAGTCTGATATATGGTACAATAAGAAATACTAAAAAGTATTACCAAATTGGGATGAATCCTTGCTGCAACTTCATCTCTCAGAGTGCCGCTAGGCAAAATATGTGTGTGCCTTCGGTGTAGTGGTGTTCTACACCATGCACACGAAGTATTTTGATGCAGCATAATAGCAGGAGCTGGTCTTTGTCGCATTTCATCCACATTTGCTGATCGCTGCACATTTCTTCGTGCTGATACCCAACAAGCATAGCAAACCAGTCCTCCGAGTGGAATCTGAGTTATACAAAACAATATTAGGAGTTGATACCTACTTGTACTTATTAGAATATTTTATTAGTGTAATAAGTAGACAAAATACCTGTCTAGGATATATCCTAGCCATAATTTCATTCCTCTCAGGCCTTTCTGGTATGTCATGTCTGCGTCTTCGGCTGAGAGACCGAAGACACCACACACATACAACCTCTTGAGGTGAAGCTACCCTGATACCTGTTGCTGCAATATACGCTGTGTATATTACCAACAAGCAAAACATAACAATCCTCCCTCAGGTATCTAAAACAAAATGGATAAAATATAATTACATTACCAGATAGGTAGGTACTTCATCTTCATATATAAATTATGAATATGTAATGATCTACTAAACTAATATAAATACATAATATTAATATTTTTTTACGGTCACTAAACAATTTATCCAATGATATCAACACATTATTATTAAGTTTTAAGAACTAGTTTTGTTAATATAACCAGATTAAATCAAGAATCATTTTTAAATTCAATTAATATGATTGTGTCACTTGCAATAGTGAAAGAATTTCTACATTTGATAATGTCAACCAATCATATCATATTGGCTTATTATTTTTTAAATAAAAGAAACAAAATACCTCTCTTGGAGCAATGTTGCTTGCTATGAAATCTCTTGCCGGTCCTTCTGGTAGAGAGTGAGCTCTTCTTCCAAATAATGAATTGCGACACCCCACACATACATTTGTGTCTTGGCGATGCTGGAGTTCATACTCATGCCCGGGAGAATGCCTAACAGTAGACATTGCCACAATGATGCGGTCAAATCATTGTGAACATAATACTCCATCATTCACTTCACCATCCTTCAACAAACCAAAATCAAATTAACCGCTGTCCAACTGAAATATTGTGGCAATTGTGTGACTAGATAGATTATATAATTATTCTTACCTGATGGCTAAGGAAGTTCTGTTCCAAGACAGACACTATTTCAGGACCCAAATCACTGACAACATAATGTTGGTCCACTTTTGCTATGCCAGAAGTGCAATATACGCAATTCATCATTGCCAAAATAAAACTGCAATGAACAAAAACAAGTAAGATTATTAAAATGCTATTTTAGTAATAATAAATGCGAAATTGTAAAAAAATATATTGTTCCATCTACATTCTACAATTACGATGTATCAGAATTCCTGCTGATACATCGTAATTGTAGAAAATAAAACAACACAACATATTTCAGTACATATACATAAGAATATTAGGGCAAATAACTAGAAAAAACAATATTGTTAAATACCTGAAGATGAATTGATAAAACGGTGTAACAAACACGACGATGTCCAAATCACAATGAGAATCAGAATCCTTAAAACGAAAGCCAGGTCAACATAGAAGAAATCAAACGGAATCCAAAGAAAAGCGGTGTCGTAAAATAAAGCTCAAAACACTGACCACATTCAAGAAGCGCGAAACTCTGAATAAGTTCAACTTCAACGTCTCCACAACTTTTGACATAAACTGTCAAAACTGTCGACAGTATATGGTCTATTCGTTCAGAAACTATAATTATGCGTATGCATTTACATCTCAGCGGCGCGTTGAGCTAATCTCCCTCTCGCTTATACATCACGAAAGTATTAGATTATAATGAAACGAAATAAGATCTTATTTTATTGTTACTTTACTTAAGTAATAAAGTGGATTAAAAAAATAACAATGATAGCGATATCAGCAATGCGCCCTACGTAATTATTGAACGACATGCCACTATCTGTCAGTGTGGTCATATTAAAAATCGTTCACGTTTAGATTTTCGCAAAGTTCCCGTTATTTCTTATTTTAATAAATGGAACTGTATTTTTCTGATAATCTCTGACTTCTTTCCAGTTTTTCTATGAACTGTACAAAGTGCAGGCCCAAAATGAAACATCACCTTTATTAGTAAATTTACTTTAACAAGAGATACAATGTATCTGCCATTTTATATTAAGCGACAGATTGCTAAACTATTAGCATACAATTTACAACAAGGCAGAGAGCCTTGTGTTGACAATTTATTTGATAGGGTTAGTACTTGTACTAACAACGTTTTTATTGACACGTCTTGTGATTTAAACTCCAAGATAGGACAACAGTTAGGCTGCAGTATTTGAATATAGTACACCAAAACATGCAGGGCCTACCTGGCAAAGAATTAGGGTTAAGTTTATTTCTAGAAAAATATGATGTTAAGGTTTTGTGCTTAACTGAACATTGGTTAAAGAACCATGAGCTTATTGTTATAAATCAATATTATACAGTGCAGTGTTCGTATATAAGAATGCAGGCTATTAGAGGCGGTTCTCTCATAATAACTCCAAATTTATTAAAATGTAAGGAACGTAAAGATATTGTTAATTTATCTATCGAGCGCACTATTGAGTTGTCCTGTGTGGAATTAGAACTATATATGGTAATTTGTGTATATCGACCTCCTTCTGGTGACTATAATCTATTTGAGACTGTTATGGAAGATGCTATAAATAAAATTAAATGTAGTAATAAGAATATTATAGTATGTGGCGATTTTAATATTAATATTTTAGAGAACTCTTCACAGTGTGTTAGATTTCTGAATCTTTTCAAGTCATTTAATTTAAGTAACCTATTCTGTGAACCTACTAGAGTATCTGCAACATCTTCTACTTGTTTAGATAACATATTTAGTTCTTGTGCCAAACCCAGTAGTAATCAGTTCTCTCCCTTCTGATCACCATGGACAGATAGCTAGTTTTCCCTGTTCAACATATGATAAATCACGTACAGTAGAATGTAGGCCTTAGACTACAAATTGTCTAATACGTTTCAAAACCAATATTATTGCTAAACTCAATACCTCAATATTGAACTCACAAAATCCAAATATAATTTATAACTCACTTTTTGGACTAGTAAATAATGAGTTTCAAAATACCTTTAAGAGTAAAACAGTCACACTAAAGGGTACTATTAGATCTTTTAACCAGTGGGCCACTACAGGTATATACAAAAGTAGAGCCAAGTTGTTTGAATTATATGGTATGAAACAACATAGATTTGACAGACCTTTTCGAGATTATGTAAAAAAGTACTAAAAAATTTTTAAACAAGTTTGTATTATGGCAAAATCTTAACTTATTAGTAGTAAAATTAAGCATTCAACAAATATAATTAAAGAAACTTGGAAAATTATAAATAATGAAACAGGTAGAACACGACCACGGGAAAACAAATTTGAACTTAAAGAAAACAATTTATTAGTCACCAATAAAACTCAAGTAGCACATATATTCAATAGTTTCTTTGCGAGCATACCTTTAACAACTACTAGCTGTTTACAATCATCATCTTTAGACGCTGGAAATTTTTTGCTTAGCAGTGTACCTGAATGCAAGAGCGTGTTTAGATTCGAGCACGTTACACCGCGAGATATATTGATCGCATATAATTCAATAAACAGGTTTTATTTATTAACGACCACAAAATTAAATTAATTTTAACATAAAACAATTATAACTAATTATTTACTACTTACTACTAAAATTAAATTAAAATATTAAAATATAATTCAATAAATTAATTATAATTCAATTAATATTAAAAATACCGGCGACTTTTGGGGCATTTCAATTAAAATTTTAGGTACTATAGTTGAGACTGTTGCGCCTTACCTATCTATAATTTTAATCAATGCTTTGACCTAGGCGTATTTCCGGATTTGATGAAATTAAGTAAAATTATACCCTTATTGAAATCTGGCAGTAAAAATGAAATTAATAATTTTAGGCCCATATCTATCTTGCCGGCATTTAGTAAAATATTTGAAAAGATTCTTTTAAAGCAGCTACTAAACCACTTTAATTTAAATAGTCTGCTTAACAAAGATCAATACGGATTTACTAAAGGTAGATCCACTACTGATGCGGGTGTTGCTCTCATAAAACACGTTTATAGTCATCAAAGAATGCTATTGGAGTGTTCTGTGATCTATCTAAAGCATTTGATTGCGTTCAGCACGACACGCTACTGCGTAAGCTCCGCCTTCGCTAGGTACAGCAGCCTCGCAATTTTTATTTGCTAATATTTTGTACATTAGGCAAAATATAAGTTTTATTTACCACAAAAAGCGATATACATAACATAAATACTCGAAACAGGCATAGGTTATATGCCCTTATCATCGTTTACATAAAGTTAATAATTCTTTTGTAGGGCTAGTTATTCGTATATACAATAAAATACCAATTAGTCTTTTAGAATTACCATTTAGTACATTTAAAACTAAAATAAAAGACTGCCTTATTAAGAAAGGTTATTACACTATTAATGATTATTTCAGTGATAAGGATAGCTGGTCACTTACGCTAGACAACTCATGATCTTTATACCTAATTAGAATTATATAGATACTTTGCATTTTTCAGTTAATCTTTATATAATATTTCTAGTTCTTTTAAATTACTGTTCATGTATTATTAGGTCATTCAACTTAGGTACTACATTTACATTTGCATTGTTGTTCCACTAATTTTATTAAAGTTTTACTGCACTGTAAGATGAAGATAACTCGTGATTATGAGCTGTAAACTAATGTTTTAGTAATTTTGTGTATTTATATACAGTCACTTCTGTAACATATATTTCCACCATAGTTATGAACATGGTCGCGAGTTGCCTACATTATAAGACGTAAGTGGATGCTCCTGTTACACAATATTCACACTGGAAGGCTACTACAGCACTTAAATTGGTAACTGCATTAATTATTTAAGTATTATGTATGTTCCTAATTACTTTTTACAAGTAATTAATTACAATGTGAAACAGTTGCAGCTCCTTACAAAAACAAAAATTTAACATAACACTGGCGATTAAAAAGAGTGGCCACGAGTTTTATTTCCCGTTCTTTCTCGTGGTTCTACCTATTGCTTTGCGAATGGGCAGTAAATGTAAATGTAGAAGCATTAAGTAATGTACATTAAAATTTGATTCATAAGCGTCACCTTGTGACCTAGATGAATAAATGATTTTGACTTTGACTTTTTGACTTTGACTTTTGACTTTGACTTTCAGTAGCAATAATGCTTCGCAGTAGGTACTATCTTGGCAATACATTTAAAGTCAAAGGCAAAATGACAATTTTTGCATAATCCAAGCTAAACAGAGCGAAAATAGAAGTCGGCCACGGCAGACCTTGTAGGACATTCGTCGACCAAATTGGTGACGTGCTCAAAAACGAAGTAGAAAGGTCCGAAGTGCCTGTAACCGACGTGAATTTATGAAAAGAGTAATGAGTGTACAAGCGCGTGAGGTTTTATAGTATAAAAGCATGTGGCGTTGTATTATTTCTGCCTACCCCAGGAAAAAGGCGTGAGTATAGTTATATATGAAAACTAGAGCTTTTTTCTGGCTTGCAATTTTGTTCGTACGTTAAAAATCAGGGTACAGCTCTATATGGGTACGAGCCGTCAATTCTCGTGTCAGGGGATTTAGTCGCCGCGGCCGTTTGATGGACATATAATTTTTTCAGATTTCTGCTACGCAGATGGTACAGCTTTGGAATTCTGTGAATCTTGTGTGAATTTGAAATGAAAAACATGACGTCATGGAAAGAGATGTTTTACAACAGAATTATTATTAATTACACATTCATGCCGAGCTATATATCCTTGCTCAATTTAATTTATAGATTATAATCTCATACCATGAATGTTTTGCTAACTGGGTGACAGGCAACTCTGTTATTAAAGGCAGTGATAGCTTAGTGGAAATACCAACAGACTGCTATGCAGAGAGTCATTCTTGTCTTGCCCTGGTCCCAATTTATTTGGGGTCGGCGCACTATGTCCTTCCCTTCCATACTTCTTTGTCACCAGTCATCCGATCGTTTACCCCTTTCTCTTTCATATCCATCCTCACACAGTCCATCCATCTTTTCCTTGGCCGTCCTCTCCCTTTTCGTCCTTCTACATGCATATTCATCACTTTTTTACCTACATAGGTATATCTCATCTCTCCGCATAATATGTCCATACCAGGCCAATCGACTCCCTTTTACCTTGTCATCTATAGGCGCCACTTTCATACTACCTCTAACGTAATCATGCCTAATTCTGTCCATTCTTGTCACTCCATACATCCATCGTAACATTCTCATCTCTGCTACATGCAATCGTTTCGCATCCATCTTCTTTGTAGCCCAACACTCAGCTCCATACAGTACGACAGGCCTTTTAATCGACTTATACATGCGGCCCTTTGATTTCACAGGCATTTTGTAGTCGCATATTGTGCCTAAGACCTGTCGCCATTTCATCCATCCTGCGTTGATTCTTTGCCTAACATCCCGATCAATTTTGCCGTCATCTTATAAGAGTGAACCTAGGTAGCGAAAATCGGAGCGTACTAGTAGAGGTTTACCGCCGAGTGTAACCGGTATAGGACTGGAAAGACCGCCAAAGTCACAGAACATATATTCCGTTTTAGTTCTGCTTATTCTCAGGCCTACATTCTCCAATCTCTGCCGCCACTCCTCCAGCTTGCTCTGCACCTTCTGTCCACTCTTTGCTACCAGAACGATGTCATCGGCAAACAGTATGCACCAGGGTGCCTCTTCCTGTATGTCCGATGATATAGCATCCATAATTAACAAAAAGAGGTAGGGGCTAAGGGCCGACCCTTGGTGCGGCCACATCGAAACTGGCTGTGATACCAGCTGCCCATCGGACTTGCGTTCGGTCATTTAGCGTGCATGGCTTGAATCAACGTCAGGTATTTCCCAGGCACTCCTTTCTTCTTCCGGACCCACCACAAGACTTCACGAGGCACTCGGTCATGTGCCTTTTCAAGGTCGACGAACACCATGTGCAAGTTTTTATGCGCCTCCCTGTATTTTTCGCACATTTGGCGAAGTGCAAAAATGGCATCCACCGTACCTCGACCAGGCATGAAACCGAATTGGTTTCGTGAAATCTCACTCTCGTTACGCAGGCGTGGCTCAATTACTCTCCCCCATACTTTCATACTATGAGGCATTAACTTTATTTCCCGATAATTGTTGCACTCTTGGATATCATCCTTATTTTTTTTAATGGGCACCAGGTAACTGTTGCACCATTCCTCGGGTATGGTCTCCTCGTGCAACAGCTTATTGAAGGATAAAGTCAGCCACGCCCATCCATCATCTCCTAACGTGTTCCATGCTTCTACTGGAATTCCATCTGGTCCTAACGCTTTTTCATTCTTCATTCCACTAACAGCCGTTACCTCGTCCTTATTTATTTCCTTCACTAAACCAATATTCATTACCTCATTCTCAAGTTTTCTGCTCCAATCGTTATCCTCATTCATTAACTTTTCAAAGTATGTCTCCATCTTTATTTTATTCTATCGTCGTCCATGAGAATCGCTCCTGTTTCGTCTTTCATGCACTTAATATGGGATACATCCTTCGCCTTTCTCTCTCTAGCTTTAGCCATGCTGTATAAATATTTATGACCCTCGGGTTTTTCCAGTAACCCGTACAAGTGGTCTAGGGCTTTGGATCTAGCTATGGCTACTGCCTTTTTGGCTCTCTTTTTACATTCGTCATATTCCTTCTTCTTTCTTTTTCTAGGCCGAACCGTCTGGGCAAATAGAAACGGGCATATACAACGTGTAATGGAAATAACGCACATCCTCAGGCACCCCAATTAGAAAACCTTGTTACAATTATAATGCACGCATTGAAATATTTTTTTTATTTGCGTAAATAATGTTTTTTAAAGAAAGTATTAACTCAATTAAAAGTGAAAATCGTGGTCACTGTAAATCTGCGCACGCACACAAACGAAACGGTTTCTATGGTAAACAAACAACAGCGATCTGATAGGAACGAAACTCGATACGATATAATAAAATGTATGAAATTCAGTCTGTAAACCACACTCTGATAGAGTGGGGTTTACAAAAATGATGTTTGAACAATTTGTCGGCCACTTAATTACCAAAGATATTATGAGTATTTCTTTCCATCACACTTTTAGGCTATGGAGTGGACAGTCGAATTATTTATTGTTTGTTATTAATATGCACGATCTATTCTTTCTTAACATCGTAAATGCCTATTGTGACTATCTTAACTTAACCATACCTAGTTAGCTATTATTGATCGATAAAGTAAAAGAATATCAATGAGAGAAATAAACAAGAACGGCGTGTTTAAAGTTGTCTTGTGAATCTAAATAGTTACAATAATAGAATAATAAAATAACTTACAGGCTTAAATCACATTACTTTAGTCCACGTAGCACTTCACTATTTCCTCACAACTCACATCTTTTCACTGTTTCAAAAGCAGCTAGTATCTTAATTAATTAACTACTCGGCACTTTTTCTCTCGTCGCAATAAACTAGTGATTTAATATTTCTCCACAATAAGAAAGTCCAGGGGTGTCAAGTCAACATCAAAATGATGTTGAACTTTCCATACCGGCACCGTCTTGTTGATAATTATTAAATTATACACCATTACACATTTTGTAAACAAGTGAACTTTTAAAAAAGGTTTTCACACCTCTCACTGATAGATAGATATTCCCGGTTGTACTTGTCATAACATGTCTAAGCGCATCGCGAACTGCGCTTGTCATGCGCCAGCGTGATCGAGACATTTCGTCTCGCTCTTTTCCGTTGTTTATTACCTACGTTAGTGAAAGATAGATGATAGACATTTTGGTGGTCAATGGTGTGCTATTGTCTTTTGCCGTCTATCGTGTTGTATTAATGTGTGCGTTTGTGTAAGTCAACGTGGAACCATTTAACTAATGCATTTAAAAATAAGCCATTCTGCTTTGATTTAAGGTTTATTTTCGAATAGCAATTTTTTTTTAAAAATGACTGACTACAATTTACGATATTTTAATTATATTAAGACTAAAAATAAACAATATTAAAAATGACGGAAATGGATTCAGTTACCAATTCTGAACAAAGTACTTTCAGGATGTGCATTTAAACTTGTTACATGTTGTATATATATATAGTGTTGTACTATTGGAATTAAAAAAAAGTGTAATTACAATGCCCTATTTTGCGTAATTTACCTCTCTGCAAAGCCCTAGTACCCAATTCGTTACTGGCGTTCATCTTGACACCGTCATCATCATCCATGTTTTTAATTTTATTCGTCCCAGTGCTGGGCACAGGCCTTCTATCATTACAAGAAAGGTTAGGCCACAATCAACTACGCTGGCCAACTGCGGGTTGGTAGACTACATATTTAGTCTATATATATAAAATTCTCGTGTCACAGTGTTAGTTAAAATAGTCCTCCGAAACGGCTGGAACGATTTGTATGAAATTTTGTATGTATATTTAGTAGGCCTTTTTTTTTTTTTTTTTTTGTTCACTACGGTGGTAAAACTCTCCTTATGAGTCATCTCAACTCCGCCAACCCAGCCATTAGAACGGCTAGGCTTGGGACTGGCGGAGGAGGTATGTGGAGGCTCTCCCCTAAAGGCGTTCGGGGCATACCCACTAAAAACCACCGCGGTGTCCCTACGGGTCCCGTGTGTTGGCGGGGTCACGCGATTCGCGATTTGCATACTTTCTCGCGACCCCGCCCGGGATTGGCCCGCCGTTGGTGTTGGCGGGCCCCGTCTCATTATGATCTCGCAATCATCCATCAAACTTCTTACATACATCAAACTTCTGGCATCCATCACCTCACAAAGCTACTTGGGAGGCGGCGAGGACACGCGCCGCCTCCCGCCTTTTAGCGGACAGGGAACAGCCCCAGCGCTCACCGTCCGCAGGCAATAAATTTACGGTGGTCGGAGGTCGTCTCTAGTTCGACGTCCCCGACGCCCGGACCTACGGTTGGGGAGAGGGCGATGTATTTCCCTCTCCCGCTCCGCCGCCTCCTTGCTCAGCATGACTGCTTCGCAGAAAGAGGCGACGGCGTTCCAAGACCTCTCACTCCGGACCATAGACAGAACTACGGCCGGGAGCGAGAGGACAACCGTATTCAGAGCCGCGACCAGATCACGGCGCTGCGATGCCCAAGCTGGGCATTCCGCCAAAGTATGCAACGCCGTGTCTTCGACAGGGTCGCGGCTGCTGCCACAATGGTGGCATCCGGGCGTTTCCTCCCGGCCTATCCTCCACAAATACCGGCCAAAACAACCATGGCCGGTAAGGATTTGAGTCAACCGGAAGGTGAGGACGCCGTGACGTCTCTCCAACCACTCATCAACCACGGGACTTACCGCCACTATCGTGGCGTGCCCATATTTAGTAGGCCTGAGAATCGGTCGTAATCTATTTTTTGAACCCCGAAGTCGCAAGGAAGGCCAAACAACATTTTTTTTTCCTTTGTGGATATTTTTTTATTATGTGGCAATAACAAAATACATGAAACCCTTAATTTTCACAACTTTATCACCAACCCCTTTGTTTTTATACCCATATTACTAATTTGATCGTATGGCTAGATCAATAAGCAGTGCCAGGCGCATAGCCGTGTTGAAAAAATCGTTTTAGTGTTACAATACTCCTACGAAACGGGTCGCTTAATTTGTATGAAATGTTATATGTATATTCGGTAGGTCTGAGAATTGCTCGTAATCCATTTATCAAATCCCAAGTCATATTTTTACACAACTGATTTGTATGAATATAAGGCAGCGATAGCCTAGTGAAGATACCAGCGGATTGCCATGCAGAGGGTCATCATCATCATCATCATCAGCCTGCCGTAGTCCACTGCTGGATATAGGCCTCTCCAATGGCACGCCACTGAGCCCGATTTTCAGCTCTTCGTGTCCAGCCGCTGCCAGCCCCTTTGCGTATATCGTCACTCCACCTAGCCGGAGGGCGTCCTACACTACGTTTGCCAAGGCGCGGTCTCCACTCTAGAACACGGCTACTCCATCGGTTATCGGTTCTGCGACAGATGTGACTAGCCCACTGCCACTTCAACGTGCTAATTCTCTGAGCTATGTCGATTACCTTAGTTCTCTGTCGGATCACTTCATTACGAATTCGATCCTTCAGAGAAACTCCGAGCATAGCCCTCTCCATAGCTCGCTGAGCGACCTTAAATTGGTGGACTAGTCGCACCGTCAGTGTCCACGTCTCGGCACCGTAAGTCATAACGGGTAGGACGCACTCATTGAAGACTTTTGTCTTAAGGCTTTGCGATAGGGATGACGAAAAGACTCGACAGAGTTTCCTATATGCCGTATAAAAGTCATTGGTGTGCGCCGTGGATTCGAACCTGATATGCAGAGGGTATCAGGTTCGAATCCATGGCGCACACCAATGACTTTTCGAAATTAAGTGTGTGACGTCACGGATGTCAATACGGTCGTTGACCCGTCGTGTACTTTTACTTCGAAAAAATAAAACACAGTAAATAAAGGCGTAAAATATATTTACAAAGTTTTTAGGAAGTGCGTTACATAACATACACTATTAACAGGACTTACAGTGAACATTACAACATAAAAATCGTGTCTTAAATCTATATACAAACTTTTTGTACTAAAATCTACCCTATACATAAATAAAAATCTATAAAAACAGAATCAGTGTAAATCCCACAAGTGCTGTGTTGTGTAATCCGAGCGAAACAGTGCCCAAACGGAAGATAATTGTTTTATGGTGCTGATGGTACATAATAACACCGATAAACAGCCCATGAAATAAATATTTGGGACAGCGCCATCTGTTGGTTAACGTACACACTACCTTGGTCAGTACCTCTTTGTGAATAACTTCAATTAATCAAAACCCTACATGATGGTGAAGTGCGGAAGTTGCAGTAAATTTCTGGCTGCCAACGCAGGAGTTAAATGCAGTAAATGTACGACTACATTTCACCGCGGCTGTGTCTTGCCCGAAGGAGCTGTTGTCGGGAACGAATGGGCTTGTCCCGGCTGCTCGTCGCGTACCCCTGCAAAGAGCAGACCTGGCTTTTATACCCCGGAGGCCCGAGCAAGTCCTGCTCCAGCCGTCATTGGCACAACTGAGGATCACAGTGGTGAAAACATAAATTTAGCACACGAAATAAGGGCTTTCCGCATAGAGTTAAGTGCGTTGAGGGCTGAAGTCCGTGAATGCCGACAGGATTTTAACATGGCTTTAAAATCATGCAACGAGTCCATAAGCAATCTAGACAGCAGGATTTCAGCCTTAGAAAAACAGGAGACGAGATGCGCGGCAGTTAATGCCACATCATTTGAGGATACCATCAATGAGCTAAAATGTCAAATTAATGAAAGAGACCAGGAGCTGTTACTCAATGATGTTGAGCTGTCTGGAGTCCCGGAGCAGAAAGACGAGAGCGTAATGCATATTGTCCAGGTCTTGTCGGCTAAATTGGGCTCCGACATAGATGAGCGAGAAATCGTTCATGCCGAAAGAGTGGGCTCTACTCGTCGGAACAGAGTGGTGAACTCCCCTGGTTCAACTTCTGCTGACTCCACAGCACTGCGACCGCGCAACATTGTCATAAGATTTGTGACTGCCTTCTACGCGCGGCTCGAGTGCGTCGTGTTATCAACTCGACTGAAATACAAGTCGGTGCCAGCCCGCCGCGTCGTGTGTATGTGAACGAGCGCCTAACGCCAGCTAATAGGCGTTTGTTCTACATCGCGAGGCAGGCTGGGCAGCAACACCAGTGGAAGTATGTCTGGACCCGGGATGGGAAAATTTTGGCTCGCAAGGATGATGGTAAACCGGCGGATCGTATCCGTAGTGAAAAAGACATACAAAAAATTTTTGGTCTTGTGCCCGTTTGATTATGGTATATTTTATTAATTCTTATTACCGGGCAGTAGCGTTAATTTTTTTGTTATTTGATGGCAGGGAGAACATTCTTAATAATCCTATAATCTTAAGTTGTAAATTGTACTATACACTCTTACAAAGTACTAACTGTTCAACATTTATACGTTATTGCCATAAGATATTGATAAACAAACAATATTTCATTAATTTATCGAGATCAGATCACTACTGTTTGTTTTTGCTATATCTGTTTACTTCTGGGTATTGTATAAAACCTGTTTTCACACTGCATAATAATATGATGTTTGTGGAACTTGTTAATGTGGGTGTATTGTGTATAATTATTGGAATTGCACGACGTATCGTGATATCTTTGTTGCTTTGTTGCATTACAGTATCAATAGCTTACTTACTTAAAATACCTATTAACTACTTGTATGAGACAATATTGGTTATTTCTTTGTACTTTCATAGATACAAATTATCATTTAAACTATTTACAATAAATATAAAATATTTAAAAAATAATTGCACATCGTGGATATTTACATTTAGTTATAATTTATTAAGGTATAAATGTGGTCCTGTAAGGCTGACTTCTAGTGAATGTAGGGAAACCCTTAGTAGCTCTCAGATGCGGCAATGCATCTTTGTATCGTTGTTAGTGTTAATTACAGTATCGAAGCATAATTTTCAATCTGATACACAGTTGCGCAATTTGCGCACTGCATTTTATATGGGATTTTATATGCGATGCCGCAAGCTAAAAATCTAAAGTTTGGCCTTCTTAACGCTGGTTCCCTAGCCACAAACCATGACGAGTTCCTTATAGCCATGGATAAACATGCAGTAGACATTATGGCTATTAATGAGACGTGGCTTCGCGATGGAGAGGAAGGACGCGCGTCGACTGTGCCTGGCTATAGATTGTGTCATATCCCGCGCCCGAACACAACGCGTCGCGGACGTGGAGGAGGGGTCGCATTTTATGTTAGGACCGGTATCAACGCACGGGTAAGAGCGCATCCCCACAGCCCTTCAGTGGAGCAAATGTGGATGAGTCTGACAATCAACACAAAAAAGTTGTTGATAGGAACCGCGTATCGCCCGCCTTGGCTTGATTTAGATACTTTTATTGATGCAGTAACAGACAGTATGTGCGCACTGTCGCCGTATGATAACGTCATTTTACTCGGCGACTTCAACGTCAATATGCTTGAGACTAATAATAAAACGAAACAATTCGCAGACTTTTTGAATTACAGCAGTATTGACCAAATAGTCTCCGAGCCCACTCACTACGTCGGTGATAGTGCGACATTAATTGATTTGATCTGTACGGACGCTAAATATAGATGTGTATTGGTGGACTATATAGCGGAACTGGGTCATCACGCATTTGTTACCTGTGAGTTGAACTTTAAAAAAAATAAGCCAGAGAGGAGAGTGGTTATTTATCGACCTTTTAGGGACATACTACTTGACTATTTCACGAACGACTTAGAGAGGATCCCTTGGCATGAAATATCGGCCCTAACAGACGTTAACGATATGGTTTCCCTATTTAACTCTTATGTCCTTGGTCTTTTCGATACGCATGCGCCGATTAAATCTAAAATTTTTCGGGATAAGCCCACCCCTTGGATAACGGACGATATAAAGTTGATTTTTAAGTTACGGGATGATGCTCGTTACCGTGCCCGTAAGACCGCAAACGGAGCACATAAGCGTTATTATTTAGATTTAAAACACCAGGCAGCAATGGCACTGTATCAAGAAAAGAAATCCTACTTCGCTAAGTACATAAACGACAATGCAAGCGACTCGAAAGCGTTATGGAACAATTTAAGACAACACGTTCTGCCTCTCCGAGGCAAAGATATTATGCTTCCAGGCCATCTTGACGATCCAGAGAAAATAAACACAGCGTTTTTGGATGTTCCCGGCAACCCAATAGTTTCCATCTCGCAATTAACGTTTTTTGAGTATCATCGACGCGATTCTGTAAAGTTTTCCTTGACCCCTACTGACTCTAAAACCGTACTTAGTATAATAAAGAATATAGGCACTAATGCTATGGGAAATGATGGTCTATCAAAGGAGATGATACTGCTTACCCTCCCACAATCTCTTGAGGCTATTACAGCTATCATAAACACCTCAATCGTTACCAACAAGTTTCCGGAATTGTGGCGCAGAGCGATAGTAAGACCTTTACCAAAAAATAATAACCCGCAAACTTTTAAGGATTTGCGTCCCATAAGCATCTTACCATGCTTATCTAAGGTGCTAGAGAGGGTTGTATACTTACAGATTGCTGATTATTTGGAAACAAACGGTATCCTTCCAGACTTACAGTCAGGCTTTAGAAAGGGTAGAGGGACGGCCACAGCCTTGGCGGATGTCATAGACAACATATTACAGGCACGTGATCGTGGCGAGGGTACCATATTGACGCTACTGGATTACTCCCGCGCATTTGACAGCATCAATGGAAACCTGCTTCTGTCGAAGCTTGCCTACTATGGTTTTGAAACAAGCACTATACAGTGGTTTGATAGTTATCTTACGAATAGGTTACAGACGGTAGAAGTACGAAAGAAAGATGGTTCGACGATATCTTCCTCACCCCAAAAGGTACCTAGGGGTATTCCTCAGGGATCCCTGTTAGGACCACTTCTTTATATCCTGTACAGTGCCGATGTAACCACCTGTATTCGAGACCTTAAATTCCATATGTACGCAGATGACACCCAGCTGTACTACTCATTTAAACCACATGACACAACAGCGGCCGTACAAACAATTAATGAGGAGCTTGATAGGGTGGCTGCATGGTCCTTGGAGAACTCACTTATACTGAATCCCTTGAAAACTAAATTTTTAATTATGGGGAGTAAAAATCAAATTTGGACAATTGTGTCCGCACTTCCCTCGGTTCAGATAATGGGTGTGAACATAGAAAGGGTGGGAGGTGCAAATAACCTTGGTCTACTCATGGACCCGGAACTGCGGTTCGAAAACCACATAAACAATCTTGTTAGAAATTGCTTTTATAGGTTAAAAGTTATATACCGCATTAAAAACTTCCTCAACGTAGACATAAGAAAGAAGTTAGTTGAAAGCCTAATCCTATCGAAACTAAATTATTGTGACGCGGTGTATGGCCCCTGTTTGTTGTCCCGCTCGGCCCGCTTAGTGCAACGAGTCCAAAATGCATGCGCTGGATATTGCTTTAACATTGCTCGCAGCAGTCGTATAACACCATGCCTAATTCAAAATAGTGTACTAAAAATGGCAGCCAGGAGAAGACTCCACCTGGGAAATTTGTTGTTTGGCGTCATAAGTACTGAAAAGCCAGATTACCTATATCAGAAACTTAGTTGGAGACAGGATCATTACCGGTATCCCGCTCGCTCGTCGTCGAAGCCACTCTCAGTACCCAAATATAAAACCACAGCCTTCCGTGGGTGTTTCAGGTATGCTGCCACTCATTGCTGGAACGATATACCGCCTCCCATAAGATCACTAAAAACAAAAACAAGTTTTAAATTCGCCTACAAAAAATATCTATTAGAGGAACAGAAAAATTTAATAAGTTAACGTGTACGAATATTACTTACGCAATGGTTATGACCTCTAGTCAAAATAGGTATACCGATACATCAGCAGATTGGTTTTGGGTTCTGGGTATTGTTCTGAAGATCTGTTAAGCATCCACAATAAATTGAGTCAGACGAGCTGTGGGTAAAGAGAAATTACCTAATTAAGATCCGTGCTATATTACTTTTATTATTTTCCCTTTAAATATCCCTACCTATGTGTAATATCTGTTCGTAGTTTTGTGCACGGAATTTATAAGTAAAGCAGATTGATAATTTGTATCATAATCTAATACCTATTTTAAAACATTATGATATTGTATGTAATTACCTGCCTGTAATGATGATCCGCGTGCATTTGTTTTTTTAGCGAGCTATGGGTATATGATTGATGTAAGATATAAGCAATATTTACATCACGTGACCACTCTGAGCGAAATACTTGTTTATGTGACGCTCACTGACGCGCGCCGCTCTCGCAGCGCCACCACCGGCCTACACAAGTAACCAAGTGGTCAGATAAAGTTGTAAACAAATCACTGGCACTTTAAAACGCACAACTAGTAGGTACTAAACAATATCTTTATACCTATTATTTTGTTTACTGTGTATCGAGTTATAGGCAATTTTTTTTTTGTTTTTTTTTTGTTATTATATATATTTTTTTGTTATTAAACTATTATATATTAGGTTCAATTGTATTGTAATGTTAGATACGTTCGTTACGTCACTTGGGGCAGGCATTGAAAACCAGCAAGTCGTGTCGCGGCTAACGTCGCGAACGACGCAACGCTGAATGCCTGCCTCGTTGTCTCATCGGCGGCGTACAGTTGTAGCACAGTCTAATACCATAGGCGTAGTTGTAGTCTGTAATATTTTTATAATGTGGGTATTGCTACAAAATGTTTATGAAGTATTTATTATGTACCTACCCTTATTATTGGGTGTATTATTTCTACGTGCCTACCAACTTACTATAAACGGGTTATATTTGTACCTATGTATCTACTTACCCTTGTGTGTAACATGACGATTGTACGTTGTTATGATGAGACAATAAAGAGATTACTTTACTTTACTTTACTACTTTACTATTAAATTGTTAATTATCGCTTGCCCCGTGCCTCGGAGAGCACGTTAAACCGTCGGTCGCGGCTGTCATGAAGATCTTTGACAGTCGTTATGGGGAGTCAGTACCCTCAAATAAACTGATACTGGTCTACTTCTTCCTTGTCGGTATCATTCTTGACAGAGTGATCGTTGTCATCATTTGAGGTGTTGGTGGCTAGCTTCACAACATTGGATTTGGATGCAACCGGGATACTGGTCTTAACCATGGAATATCGTTATCCCTTTGGGTAGCGGACGTCAGACGGCAGTCGCTGAGTGGAAAAGTTGATATTTTGTCATATCTGGTTGGACCAGTAAGCGGACCCCGGGCTCCAAGGCGTGTCAGTCTTGGATGCAACCGGGATAACGCTAGGGCGATGATGAATTTGTATGAAAACGTCATAAGGGTGGTCAAACCCAAACAATTTTTCTGTTTGGTCATTTTTTTATGTGGCATTAAAAATACTTAAAACGCCTAACTTTCAACCTATTATCACCGACTCCAATTTTTTAATGACCATCATCATCATTGTCTTGCCCTGGTCCCAATTTATTTGGGGTCGGCGTAGTATGTCCTTTGCTTCCATACTTCTCTATCACCAATCATCCGATCGCTTACCCCTTTCGCTTCCATATCCATCCTCACACAGTCCATCCATTTTTTCGTTGGCCGCCCTCTCCCTTTTCGTCCCTCTACATGCATATTCATCACTTTTTTACCTACAGAGGTATATCTCATCTTTTTTTTATGTAATATTAGGCGGCAAACTAAACCATGGAATATCGCTATCCCTTCGGTTTGCGGAGGTCAGACAGGCAGTCGCTCCGTGGAAAAGCTAATATTCAGCCAAATCCGGTTAGACTAGAAAGCGGACCCCAGACTGAAACTGGGATAACGCTAAGAGAAAGAAGGATTAGGCGGCAAACTAGCAGACGGATCGCCTGATGGTAAGTAATTACCGCCGCCCATGGACACCTGCAACACCACAGGAGTCACAAGTGCGTTGCCGCCCCGTGGGGTTGGGAAAAGGGATAGGATAAGGAGTCATCTCTCCGCATAACATGTCCATACCAGGCCAATCGACTCCCTTTTACCTTTTCATCTATAGGCGCCACTTTCATACTAGCTCTAACGTAATCATGCCTAATTCTGTCCATTCTTGTCACTCCACACATCCATCGTAACATTCTCATCTCTGCCACATGCAATCTTTTCTCATCCATCTTCTTTGTAGCCCAACACTCAGCTCCATACAGTACAACAGGCCTTATAACCGGCTTATACATGCGGCCCTTTAATTTCACAGGCATTTTCTGGTCGCATATTGTACCTGAGACCTGTCGCCATTTCATCCGTCCTGCGTTGATTCTTTGCCTAACATCCCGATCAATTTCGCCGTCATCTTGCAGGAGTGAACCTAGGAAGCGGAAATCGGAGCATACTAGTAGAGGTGTACCGCCGAGTGTAACCGGTATGGGACTGGAGAGACCGCCAAAGTCACAGAACATAATCCGTTTTGGTTCTGCTTATTCTCAGGCCTACATTCTCCAATATCTGCCGCCACTCCTCCAGCTTGCTCTGCACCTTCTGTCCACTCTCTGCTACCAGAACGATGTAATCGGCAAACAGCATGCACCATAGTGCCTCTTCATGTATGTCCGATGATATAGCATCCATAATTAACAGGAAGAGGTAGGGGCTAAGGGCCGACCCTTGGTGCAAGCCTACGGCCACATCAAATCTGGCTGTGATACCAGCTGCGGATCGGACTTGCGTTCGGCATTCAGCGTACATGGCTTGAATCAACGTCAGGTATTTCCCAGGTACTCCTTTCTTCTTCAGGGTCCACCACAAGACTTCACGAGGCACTCGGTCATGTGCCTTTTCAAGGTCGACGAACACCATGTGCAAGTTTTTATGCGCCTCCCTGTATTTTTCGCACATTTGGCGAAGTGCAAACATGGCATCCACCGTACCTCGACCAGGCATAAAACCGAATTGATTTCGTGAAATCTCACTCTCGTCACGCAGGCGTCGCTCAATTACTCTCTCCCATACTTTCATACTATGAGGCATTAACTTTATTCCCCGATAATTGTTGCTTGGATATCGCCCTTATTTAAAAAAATGGGCAGTAGGTAACTGTTGCACCATTCCTCGGGTATGATCTCCTCGTGCAACAGCTTATTGAAGAATAAAGTTAGCCACGCCCATCCATCATCTCCTAACGCTTTCCATGCTTCTACTGGAATTCCATCTGGTCCTAAAGCTTTGTCATTCTTCATTCCACTAACAGCCGTTACCTCGTCCTTATTTGTTTCCTTCACTAAACCAATATTTATTACCTCATTCTCAAGTTTTCTGCTCCAATCGTTATCCTCATTCATTAACTTTTCAAAGTATGTCCTCCATCTTTCTTTTATTCTATCGTCGTCCATGAGAATCGCTCCTGTTTCGTCTTTCATGCACTTAATATGGGATACATCCTTCGCCTTTCTCTCTCTAGCTTTAGCCATGCTGTATAAATATTTATGACCCTCGGGTTTTTCCAGTAACAAGTGGTCTAGTGCTTTGGATCTAGCAATGGGCAAAGCCAAAAAGGCAGTAGCCTTTTTGGCTCTCTTTTTACATTCGTCATATTCCTTCTTCTTACTTTCTTCTAAAGATTCATTTCCTCCTTTCATCAGCTGCCATTCCTTAAACCTTGCTTTCTTTTCCTTAAGTGCACTCTGTACCTCTTTTGTCCACCACCACGTGTCCTTATCTTTCATACGCTTCCCTTTTGACTCTCTTAAAACATCCTTTGCTACACACTTAATACATTTACTCATCTCTTCCCAACACTCATTGACAATAATATCATTCATATCGCCTAACATTTTATCTACCACTCTATCACTGAATTTTTCTACCCATTCATTCTTCTCTAACATACGCCATCTTATTTTTGGAGCCAGTTGCTGCTTGGTTCCTTAAAAACTTATTCGATTCTTAAGTTCGACCATCAGGAGCCTGTGCTGCGAGACTAAATCTTCTCCTGGTACCACTTTACAGTCTTTGACCTAGGTGAGTCGATTACGTCTTATTAAGAAATAATCGATCTGGGTCATGTGGTGGCCGCTGTAATATGTGATCAGATGCTGCTCTTTTTTCTGGAATCAAGTGTTTTGCAACTGCTAGGTCAAAAGCAGCAGCAGCTTGAAGAATTGCTTCTCCCTCACAATTTCGGCTGCCAAATCCCCAACCTCCATGTACTCTTTCACACTCTCCACTTGTTCGTCCCACATGTCCATTAAAATCTCCTCCCACAATAATCTCTTCATTCTCCGGTATATTCGTCATCATGCTATCGAAATCCATCCAAAACTTCTCTTTCTCACAATCATCACAGCCTACCTGAGGGGCATACACACTTATCACATTCAGAATAATACCTTGCCACATAACTTTCACAGCAATCAATCTGTCATTAACTGTATTTAGACTTGTCACGCTATCTTTCAGATTTTCGTCTAACACAATTCCCACACCATTCCTTTTCCCATCACTTCCACCATAATAAAACTTGTATCCATCACCGATCTCCCTAGCTTTCGTACCTTTCCATCTTGTTTCCTGCAAACATGCCACATTTATTCGTCTTCTTTTCAAAACACTAGCTAACTGTCTAGCTCTTCCAGTGATCGTACCTACATTCCAACTTGCATACCTCACCTTTACGTCACAGGTACTCTTTTTACGTTGCACTTGCCCGGAGTAGTGCAACAACCCTTGTATACTTCTCGCAGGTGCCAGGTGCTGCTCCTGCGCGTTGCCTGCGGGAAACGCCCTAATCCTATAGCACTCGTGTATACACTTGGCCATACTACAAAATGGTTTGGCATGTATTTTACCAGCCGGCCGCCTGCCTGACGCCAACCCTCCTTGGGAATGTTATCGTTATAGAGGAGGGTGATAGTAAATACGGGGTAAACGGATAGGATGTATGACAAGGAAGAAGGGGGTTGTAGGCGGGGGTACTGTAATCACTGGATAGATATAGGGTAGTGACTACAGTAGCTCGGAGAGCCGGGAGCGCATACCCGAAGCGCTGTCTAATGGTCGGACAGGCCAATAGACAGAAGCACCCCCTGACTCCTACTACTATTTTTAATGACCATATTAGTAATTTAATCATATCACCAGATCAGTTACCCACGCCAGGCGTATACAGGTGTCAGAAAAATCATTTCACATTGTTAGTCACAATACTTCTCCGAAACGGCTGGACCGATTTATATGAGATTTTATATGTATAAGTATTCGATAGGTCTGAGAATCGGTCGTAATTTATTTTTCAAACTCTTAAGTCATAAGGGTGATCCAACCCAAATATTTATTTTTTATGCTTTTGGACAATTATATTTATCTTTTTATGATGTAGCGATAAAAATACATACAACCCTTCATTTTCATCTTTTGACCACCAACCCCTATTTATAGTTGCCACATTAGTAATTTAATCATATCACTAGATGAGTGACACAGGCCATGCGAATACCGATGTAAAAAGTAGTTTCACAGTGTTAGCCACAGTAGGTACTCATTCGAAGAGGTGTTTGATTTGTATGAAATTTTATATTAGTTCAGTCAAATTAGGGATTCACCTCGGAATTTGAGATAATAAGCTGGAAACTCGTATACAGCTTCATTTCGGCGTTCTAAAAGTTGTCTCAAAAGTCTCATATTAATAATAATAATAATAATAATAATAATAATCATCTTTATTGTACAAATGCCAAAGAAACTACATTAATGGATCATTCATAACAAAAAGAAAAATAACAGATAGTACAATAGGCGGCCTTATCACTATCAAGCAATCTCTTACAGGCAACCTTTGGATGGATAAGAAGAACACGGATTCAGAAAAGGGTAGTTTGGCGATCTTTAGGTACTGATTTAGATTTATAATACAAATACTTACATACATATAAATAAGTACATACATAGATAAATAACTATATACACAATACATAACTATATACATACATAAATAATTATACAATACATATATATTATATTATTCATATATAAATTAGTGATAAATAAAGGAAAGGAAATAGAAAAATAAGAATTACAAGAGTAGTAAGATTAAAGAGACAAGTAGTATTCTTTGAGTAACTTTTTAAACGATGTTATTGTTTGAGCTTGTTTAATTGGCATCGGCAATGCATTCCACAAGCGAGCAGCTTGGACGGTAAAAGATTTATCGTAAAATCTACTGGAATGCATTGGTATAGCCAGTCTCAGATTCACCGATGACCTCAGAGATCTAGAATGCGTGTCAGAAAGAAACTCGAACCGTTCCTTTAAGTAATGGGGAGTACAAGGATTAAAGAGAATGTTATAAAGTAATGATAGTATGTGAGTATTCCGTCGAAGGCGAATTGGGAGCCACTTGAGCGAATTGCGGAAATTGGAAACGTGATCATATTTGCGCAATCCAAATATGAATCTTATACATAAGTTTTGAAGGCGCTCAAGCTTATCAAGTTGCTCCTCTGTGAGATCTAGATAGCTGACATCAGCATAGTCAAGGATAGGTAAAAGAAGAGAATTTGCAAGCGCAATCTTGGTGGCAGTCGGCAGAAAGTTTCGCAATCTTCGCAACGTTCCAGCCGCAGAAAACAATTTTCTGCTAACTTCCCTAATTTGAGGGCCCCAGGATAACGTTTTATCGATATAAACTCCTAAGTCCTTCACGCAATCACTTATAGGTAAAGGAATACCATTAAAGTTGACTTGTGGTAAACAAGTCCGGTCTACACGCGCAATCAGCCTGGGACTACCGACAACAATAATCTGCGTTTTCGTAGGGTTGATTTGAAGGCCAAATCTGAGGCTCCATGCAGCTATACGATCCAAATCAGAGTTGATAATACGAATTGCTTCAGACAACTCATGTTCAGGAGCTTGAGTGTAAATTTGGAGATCATCTGCATAAAGGTGGTAGGATGACTGAAGTTGATAAGAGATAGAATTTATAAAAATTGAGAAAAGTAAAGGAGATAGAACGCCACCCTGTGGAACGCCGACTGTAGACGTACACCAAGAAGACAAGGCGTCTTCAATTCGTATACGCTATGGTCTAATGATAATCACTGGTGGAGATATGTTAATGGAGCGCAATATGCCAAGCAGAATATGGAAATCAATAGTATTGAAGGCATTACTAAAATCAAGTAGACAGAGAACAGTCACGTTGCCATTTTCCATACCGAGCCTGATGTCGTCGGTAATGTTGATCAGTGCCGTAACCGTGCTGTGACCTGGGCGGAAACCGGATTGGAGTGGATTGAAAAGAAGGTTTTTATTGAGGAATGTGCTAAGTTGGGCATGGACAAGGCGTTCGAGCACTTTAGAAAGGAATGGTAGGACGGAGATTGGCCGGTACTCGGAAAAAGAAGACGGATTGGGTTTTTTAGGTAAAGGAATTATTTGGGCGTCTTTCCATACGGTGGGAAAAACGCCCCCAGATAGGGAATAATTAAAAATATGACACAGGATGGGAAGGATTTCATCTAATATGGGAAGGATCATTTTCCGGCTGATACAATCATTACCGACTGCGTTAGATGCAATGGATAATACGCTCCTTTTAACATCACACTCAGATAGTTGATTAAAGACGAAAGATGGATAGTTTGGGGTTGGAAGCAATGAAAGATCATGTAAAGTGCTAGCTTTGATAGTCTGATCAAATATAGACGAAGTAGTGAAATGTCTATTTAGAGAATTAATATCAATTTTATCAGAAGCAAGATCATGTGAAGATTTTCCAACTCCCAAAGTTTTTAGAAACTTCCAGACCTTAGCCGGATCTTCATTCTCAACAGAGCTATGGATGTATTGACGTTGTGCTTTCCTACACACCTTTTTACAGTGATTTCTGATAGCAATGTAGTTGTCCCAGTTGCTAGAAGTAGGTCGACATTTATATTTAGTTTTAGCTATAGCTTTCTTAGACAACAGAACTTTAATTTCAGAGGTTAGCCAAGGTGATGGTAATTGTCTAACTCTAATCGCACGGACTGGTGCATGGACATCGTATAGACCAATAATCGCGCTACTGAATAATTGAACTTTCTCGTCAATGGTCTCTGCGCTCTGTAAAGGACTCCAGTCGATCAAACTTGCATCTGTACGAAGGTTATCTACATTCATGCCGCCAAAATTACGTTGCAGAAGAATTTTTGTTTTCGTCTTAGGAAGACGAAGTTTATAGGACAGAAAGATAAGGTCATGGTATGAAAAAGCATCAGCTGGAAGCTGCCCATGCTTGGCGACAAGAGAAGGTGAGGAGACAAACATAAGATCGAGGAGAGAAGGAGTAGAATTTGGAAAGTTATGTGTAGCATTTAAAGGGAGGATGGACAGATTACAAGATTCGACAATACTACACAAGGAAGATGAGCGCGAATCCTTTTTCAATAAACAAGTGTTGAAATCACCCATGACTATGGTATGACTGTAAGCTGGAGCAAGATTTTCTAAAATTCGTTCGAACGAAGAGAAGTAATTTACACGAGAGTTAGGGGAATAGAAAACACCAAGCAGGACCTTGGTGCAAGCCAGATCTAGTTCCACAAAGAGATGCTCGCCGGCATTAAGCGGTGGAGGTTGTGCTGACATACTAACAATATTGAAAGGAATATGCGTACGGAGATAAATGGCAACACCACCTCCACCGCTCTCGGTACGATCATTTCTTATGAGTCGGAAATTAGGAAGAGAGTAAGAAACAGACGATAAGCAAGGTTTTAACCAAGATTCGGAAACTAGAATAGCGTGGATATTCTTACAGTCAAAAGTGGTCAGCATATCCTGGAAATGGGCCGGAATACTCTGAGCATTAATATGAACGACATTAAAGTTCCCGGGTACATCGGCAAACTCACACTGCAGATTTTCAGCAAGAGAAGGAATGCTTTCGAAACTATTGTTATGGCTACTCACAGAAAAAAAACTATCGTTATCACTACTTAGTAACTGATCTAACATAATATAAAAATAAATATACTAAATAATAAATAAATAAAGTAATAAAAATTAAGTAATAACTAAGTTTATCTAATTTTATCCACCTGCCAGTTGCGTGCTCACAAATTACAAAATTAAAAGAAAAACGTACAAATTGCACTGGTTGACGACAAAAGAAAAAATAAAAAACAAGAATATAAGTTACAGAGCTCTATCGATACATAAATCGATACTAATATAATAAGTAATTTTATTGTAAGTTGCAACATCCGGGCTTTGTCTTAGGTAGGCAAGGATTAAAATATTCATAGATAAATGTAGTATGTATTTTATAGCATCAGTAATTAAGGAATCAATAAAAATAATAATATATAAATATACCTACTTATAAAGGGAAAGGAATAAATAAATATAAAAAGGTAAGCAAAATTATGTAAATATATTTATAGGGAATAAATATTTTTATGCATTATGAAAGAATATTTTAATAAGAGTAAAGAGTTTATAATTCACAGCTCAGTTTCTAAACGTTTCCGATCACGAAAACGAAACGCAGTTTGACACTGACAGCCGTCAACTGTCAATAAACTTGTAAAGTTGACAATACCTAATGAACATAAATTTAATACAGGAGGTGGAATAATATTTATAAGAAAGAAAAGTTGATTAGTTAGGAAATCGGAAACAAAAGTAGAAGGTATTAAGAATTAGAGTTATTAAAAGATAGAGTAAAAGTGTAAGATATATGTACATACAAAGGAAACAAACCACGGATGCCGCAACTACTGTGATGCATACAACCTATTTCTTCGTGGCCGCAGCTCGTTTGGTCTTCCCAGCCACTGGTTTCTCAGCAGCTGGCGTCTTTTGAATGCTCGTCTTAATCCGGTTGAGATCAACAAGCGAAGAAATACGGTGCTGTGACCCGTCGGCATCTAACACAAAAATATTACCTTCTCGTGTCCAACTCTTTGTGACTCCGAATCGGTGCCTTGCTGTCATGAATATGTCGTGCCGTGTCTTAGTAAGAAATTCAGACATAGTTGTGCCGCTACCTTTCAGTTTGGTCTTGGAGAACCAAACCTTGTCCCGGATCGCTGTCTGCTGGAACTTAACTAAGATGGGTCTCGGCTTGTTTGACCCAGATGGACGGCCCATGCGGTGACTCCGCTTGATGTCATCCTTTAAGATCTCAGGTAGATGAAGACTATGACCTATGACATCCATGACTGTCTGAACTGGATCTTCATTTTTAGGTTCAGCGACACCGTGAATTAACAGCATTTTACGGCGGCTGCGCATCTCCATTCTGTCCACTTCGCATGCCAGCAGCTCCATCTGTCTATGAAAAGCTCCAATTGTCTCCATCACGAATGTCCGGAAGGTTGAAAAATCAGCTGCCAGACTTGATAAGCTGGGTGCACTGGTGTGTTTGGCAGTTTTTTGAAGTTCAGCCTCAAAGTTGGCCATGCGCTCCTCAATGCCAGCCATAGTGGTGGAAAATGAAGTTTTTATTGCCTCAACGCTGTCCATGGCAAATATGTGATGGTGCAAACTTGTAAACTAGATTATGAAGCTGGAATAAACACTAAACTGGTAGGTGTTTATGTTAACAAAACAGTAATAACATTTATTTTAAAAAAATGATAAAATTACTATTTTTAAATGATTAAAACTACAGAGTGAAAAATTTTTGTTGTTTGTGATCTGACTACCCACGTATTTATGTATATATATATATATATATATATATCGTGTCTGCGTCGTAAGTTATTCGAGGTCAAAGGTCACGAAAATCGGTTTTTTGCAATTATCTCCATTTCTATGGTTCCAATCACTTCAACACTTATTACAAAAATTGAAGATAAAAATAATTGCCACAACTTTTGTCTTAACTCTTTTTCTGTACGCTCAACCCTTTTCGAGATAGAGAGCGGAGAGCACCCAGCTCTCAGGCATATATACTGTTATACAAGGTCACGCTGCGGATGCAGAAATCGGGCTTGCAATGCACTTTAGCTTGCGGACAATGCAATGGGCAAGCTTGTCTCAATGCTGTTGTATTGCAAGACGATCCTGAGGAAGAAACTGCATTTGATCCAGAAATTTTAGAAGGTTTGGAGACAATCATGCAGGTAAACGAAGATGATGAAGATGAAATTGAAATTTTCAATTTCCCAGGAGATGATGATGAAGAAGAAGAAGAAGAAAATTGATATTTTTGAACTTCAAGTTATTGAAGAATTTAAATGTACATTTAATTTTAATTTTAATTGTAACAAAAGTACAGCTACTAAATAAAAATTAACTTAAATTATATTTATTTGACTTATTTCTATATACAAGGTATTATTCACCGAGATTCACGGTTGACCTTGTATAACAGTATATATGCCTGAGCGCTGGGTGCTCTCCGCTCTCTATCTCGAAAAGGGTTGAGCGTACAGAAAAAGAGTTGAGACAAAAGTTGTGGCAAATTTTTTTACCTTCAATTTTTATAATGGGTGTTGAAGTGATTGGAACCATAGAAACGGAGATAATTGCAAAAAACCGATTTTCGTGACCTTTGACCTCGAATAACTTACGACGCAGACATGAGATAATATGAGACTTTTGAGTCAACTTTTAGAACGTCAAATTGAAGCTGTATACAAGTTTCCAGCTTATTATCTCAAATTCCGAGATTGACCCCGTTTTTTGCCTAAAGTGACTGGACTATATGTATGTTCGGTAGGTTTGACAATCGCCCATAATAAATATAGACCGCCCAAATATAAGTCACCCGATTGGTCTAACCCAAAGATGTTTTCTTCTTCACTTCGGTGAAACCCTACTCTCCGACACATGGGTACATGAGGAGCACGGGTTGGTTTTTAGTCAGTAAGAGTCTGACAGTCCCCTTCGTCCTTCCCCCCTAGAGCGGAGGGATTCCATGAGGATTTGCCAACCCGACACCAAAAAGGTATCTGCTTCTATCACCATACACGACATCCCCATTAACTTACAATAAATTAGTTTTTTTTCTACCCTAGAAATTGCCTAGAAATAATTTATATTATGGCAAAACAAGTTTTGCTGGGTCACCTAACTATATTTATGAAAACCAATGTTTGTTTGTTTGTTATTTATAGAGTCTGAAATGGTAAATGGAATGGAAAAAGTTATTAAGCACTGATCGCTTTGGTATCGCTGTTCAGAATTTCCTGGAAAAGTGGTACGGAAAAATAAGAATTAGGAAAAGGACCTTAAAAAGGGCGATGCGGAGTTCGCCGGGTCAGCTAGCCTCTCTATAAAATTTTGGAGAGCTCTTTGAATGTATAATGCAGATTTTCTCACAATGTTTTATTTCACCGCTAAGTAAGCGATTTTTAACAATTTAATACGCACTTAATGTTGAAAGGTCAAGTGGAGCACGTTGTGGTCGCGTGAGTTTGAACTCGAGAACCTCTTGGTAACACTCTGTTAGTCCTTCTACAATGTGGTTTATTTTTTTTTCGTAAATATTTTGCTTATGAAGTATTTATACCTGGAGCAGCAGTTGTCGTTTTAGGAAAATAAACATTATAGTTTGCAACTAACTAAGAAGAGTTTCACACTGGCACCGATGCCTGTGCCACAATCAATTAATGAACCATAAAGGGCTGTACTAAACTAGAATTTGCGCATCGTAAACGAGAATATTTTATTTAGTTAAGTAGTTCATATTTATAATTATAATATTGTGTCATACAAATAGATACTTAGAATATAACAAAGTAAGTTGCCAGTAACTTAGTTTTTATTTACCAGCAATTTTCAAGCAAGTAATATACTGCCATCAGTAGCTATTTGAGATTCAGAGAAACTTGTGTATTTTGAAAGAGAGAGAGAGATATATATATATATATATATATTATTGTCCGCAACATTTCACCATTATACAAAGAGTACATAAGCAGGCAGGATCTTAAACATAGTATTATACGAACTTAATTAGTTACACAACAAAGTTATATTTACTAATATAATACTACACCTAGGTGCTTAAATGTCTTAGGATAATGTTCCTTACAAGATTTGTGTGCTATGCCAACAAAGGGTCGTTCTATTCAGCTATTTACTGCAATATACATATGTATATATATTACAGCACTGATTTTCATTTTCAAATGTAATTTTGCATTTTAAAATTTGTTTACCATGAAATGGAGTCAAAGGAAAGCAAAATTTTTGATTCTAGGAAGCGCTGTCAAATTTCATCGTACCATGGATATTATGTTTCATGGAATGTTTTTGGATGAAGAAGATTATTTTGCTTCATATTTTTTCAATTTCGTTTTCATCCTTATCGACAGTGGTTATAATTGAGCCCCTTCCTACTTGTGCTTCTCGGGCGAAGACGTTCGATGAACATACATATTACGTGCACATATGTAAGTTTATCGAACGTCAATGTATAAGCTGCCTACATGCGTCGCATTGTCGCTAAGACATAATATATGAGTATGTTGCAAATTGCGTGATTTCAGCATCATGGTAGCATAGCGTTCAATCAACTGTAGAAAAATCACTGCGATAAGGTATAAGTGTGAAGGGTTAATTTGGTGAAATTTATTATTCAATAAAATTGGGAGTTGTTTTTAAGCAAATATGCATAATAAAGTTCAACAATTGCACAATTGAACAAAGTTTGATTTATAGCAGAACCCTGTTTATCTACTAATAGCTCAAACATCGACGAAAACAAAACAGTTCACGAGAAAATAAACGATTTACAAGTATTTTTGTATACAAAAAGCATCATAATCTAGGTATAAAATAAATTGAAAATTAAATATATTTCCTAATATAATATTTTTATTTCAATAAAGAAACAATAACTAGAAAGTAATTTAAAGTTTTAAAACTAAAATAAGCATAATGATATATACTAGAATCATAAAATTAAATTTAGAAGGCGTCAATATAATATAGCGACTATAGCCTGAAGTATTATTCTTATATTTGAGCTCTATTACTAAAAAGTTATACCAAAATGCGCTCAGTAGTTTAAGCGAGAAAGAAGGAAATAAAAAGAAACACACTTTCACATCCATAATATTAGTATTGATTTTAAGATTATTATTTGATTTTTAATGTGGTTAAGGTTAACTTTGTTTATTATTATAGACAACATTTGTAATATTATTAGTTCGTAAACCAGTAACTCGTCTAACTCTCATAGTTGAACAAAGTTATAGAGATGATTCTTAAACCAACAAACAAAATTTAGTTTGTGTTGACTCGCGAGAACTTGGGACAAATATGTTGAGTTCATATCTTAGTGCAGAACTGGGTTGAGTAAACGGGGGTCTCTGTTCTGTTGTTGTAAATGAAATTGATTATGTCACTAGAATTATCTCTGAATCTTATACTAATATATGAAGCTGAAGAGTTTGTTTGGTTGAACGCGCTAATCTCAGGTCCGATACCGAACTACTGGTCCGATTTGAAAAAATCTTTCAGTGTTAGATAGCCCATTTATCAAAGAAGGCTATGGGCTATAGAACATCACGCTTTGACCGACGGAAGCAGAGCAGTAGTCTTAAATAACGCGGGTGTAACCGGAGGCATTCCTCTAGTATATCTATAAAAATAAAGAGCTCGCACAATTAATTTAATTGTATGCATCTTATAGTGGAATAGGTGCCATCAAAAGTTAGATTAGTGGAGACTCCGACGTCTTTTTTGGCTTGCTTGGCGGAATCGTGGCAAAGTATACTTACTCTGAGATTCGAAGCCCTGCCACTGGGTGACATCGACAGCGACGGACGTGGTTTTCGTAGTTGAGTAAATCAGATATCGAGTTATGACCTATATTTTATGATATAATTATTACTATGCGAGTGTGACATGCACTAAAGAATATACGTTATAAGATCAAATGTAACGCTCTGGTGATAATTTGGATTAAACCGGCGAGCGTATATGACCGATGTGATATGAAAATGAACGGAGTAAAGGCTATATGGCAGCATTGTAGCATGTAATGTATGTGTGAAATTTTAGCTTACTGGAGCATATGTTTTTTAGGCTCTAGCAATTAGGCACATTATCTATACTAATATAATAAAGAGGAAAGATTTGTATTTTTGTATGTTTGTAACGAATAAACTAAAAAAGTACTGAACCAATTTTTAAAAATTCTTTCACCATTGTAATGTGACGTTATCCCTGAGTAACATAGGCTATATTTATTTCTAGAAAATATTACAAAGTTATTTAAAAAGTAAATGTCCACCCGTGTGAAGCCGGGACGGACCGCTAGTTTTATATTATATCGCACGCTTAAACCAATACTGTCACTATCCAAAATTTTGGCAAAACGACTTTTTAATGTCATCTGTTGGGAAACGTGGACCTACGCGTAATCGCACTGACACTAGTCAAAAAGTAACAAGAATACCCGCTAGATGGCAGTAGTTCGCTTCGTCACTAAACAAAATATTCCTCTCCCCTCAGTGGAACACTGACCTTCAACGAAAAAGTACGTCTCGCCAAGGACAAAATTAACAATTTTTGAGTGCAAAAGTGTCATTTTAGCGATTAAACCGGTTTACTAGTGATATTTTTAGGTAAGTAGTGCATTATTTTGATTTAAACAGTGACATTTTGCGTTTAAGTTCATATTTGCACTAAGTTTATCTCTTATTTATATCATGAGTTTGACGCCATATTGACATTTTTTGCTTAGTGTCAAGTTTCCATTAAAGTTATCACATTTTTAATTCAATAATTTGATGTCATAATGACACTTTCAGGTTAGTGTCAGTTTAGCTTTAAAATCATTAGTTATTTGTCATTTTGTTCGCTACAGCATAATCGTCACATTGTTTATTATGTCATTTTTGCTGTCATAATTTTCTTAAAAAAATTTATTTAACTCATTGATAAAATATTTTATTTCATAAAGTGTCATTTTGCTGTCAGGATTATGGCAATAATAAACGCAAAGTGTCGTTTTATCGTACCTATACGATGACTTTTACCGACGGTTGGCATTTAAAATTGATCAATTACCTTAGGGATTCCTCTACAGTAATCCCTAACGTAATATTTTGAAACTTTACTCTAGTAACTACGTACTACAGAAAAGTTTCAAAATATTATTTAGGACGATTCCATTATTTAAACTTTCGGTATTCTTACTACACAAACATTAATTTATGGCTTTCATGTTTTAAGGTGTACAAAAGAATGCAGCGGCGTGATAAATTACTGAAGCTTCACTTGAAAATAGAGAAAATGACTGTAGTGATGAAAAATCAAACTCATATCTACCAGTGTTTCATACTCTTACTCAAGTAGAGCCACTACAAATCTCGTTTGGAAACAATCAGAAGTTACGTAGTTTAAGCAGCAGTAGTTCATCTTCTTCATGCAGCTCTTCCTCTTCGAGCAGCATCTTCATCTAGCATTGGGCCACATATTTCAGATTCAATCCAGTCTAAGGAATTCAATATTAGTGCTCACTATTTGACACAACCGGACGAGAATCTATCTAGAGCAAGATCATTAAGTTCTTGTTCATCCAAATCCAGATCTTCTATAGCATCGTCAAGAGCAGGTGATTTTTCCCCGGATGATGATGATGTTATTATTTTTAGAATAAATTTAAAATGCGTACTGGAGTTAAGTCTGATTATTTTTTTATTTATTTTTCGTCGCCGTTGCCGTGTGGTTGACGGCATAGAATACAAGTGTCACCACCCCCTATTTTCCCGTGGGTGTCGTTAGAGGCGACTAAGGGATAACACGATGCAAATACCATCTTTGCGTAGAGACGGAAAACTCGACATAAAACCATATACGACTGCCTCGTTGGTCTCGCGACATAAATGTGCGCGTGGGATCGGAAGGTCCCGGGTTCGATTCCTGGGTCGGGCAGTGTTATTGGGTTTTTCTGTCACGAAATTCTCAGTAGCAGCACGGAGTCTGGAAATGTGCCCGGTACGGCAATAGGCTCACCCCCTATTACGTGGGACTAAAGTATATCGGGCGAAAAGTGGGTGTAGAAATACACCTCTGCCTATGCCTTTGGGGATAAAAGGCGTATGTAATAGACTCACGCCTGTATACCCGAAGGGGTAGGCAGAGGCGTAATATTACACCCACATTTCGCCATGAATTTTTAAGTCCCACGTAATAAGGGGCGAGCATATTGCCGTTACCGGGCACATCACCAGACTTCGTGTTGGTACTGAGAATTCGGAAAAACCCAGTAACACTTTTGCCCGACCCGGGAATCGCACCCGGGACCTCCGATCAGCTGTCGCATACGCTATCCACTGGACCACGGAGGCAGCCAGCATATTCCAGATTTATTCAAATAAATTTGTATCTAAATAAAATGTTTCTTTTTATTACCTTGTGACAATCTTAATCTTAATCTGTATATATAAAATCCTTGCGTTACTGACTGACTGACAGACAAGCTACAGCCGAAACTACTCGGCGCAAGAAGCTGAAATTTAGCATGTATATTCCTTGGGGACCGTAGGGGTGCACAAAGACGGGATTTCCCGAAATTCCCACGGGATCGGGCAAAACGAGAAATTCGAAAATAAGTGCGTGCGAAGCCGCTGGTGTCCTCTAGTAAGTATATATTTCTTATCACTATAAAAGTAAATAAAACAATTTTTGGTAATTAAATATAGTTTTAAAGCTTTTCTTATTTATTTATTTTTATTAAAAAGTAAGTCCGCAGTGTCACTAAGACGAAATAAAATAAAATTATAAAAGTCAAAGTGACACTTTAAAATAAATAAAGGAAACATATAAATTATATACAACTAAATCAATTATTTTTTGTTTTCATATTTGAGATACAATATTTACCCATATTATCTATATCAAAGAATGACTAAATTGTGCATGAATTCTAAAGTATCATGCATATTCACACCACAAAAAACGTTTTTTCGCTCTACTGAAAAGTTAAGATTTTTGGATAGTGACAGTATTGGTTTAAGCGTGCGATATGTCGGCGCGTTGCTTGATTCTTGGCCGGTATCAACACTTCACATCACAGTTTGTATAAGTTCACACCAAATCAAATTTAACAAAACTGACTATAACTATTTCGGATTACTGAACACGAAACGAGTGATAGTTTCTAGGTACTTATTGTCTGCCCGGAGTCTCCAAGAGAAGTCATAGTTGTCGTTGCTCCATTGAACGTCAACCGTTATCCCCCTCTTCAATTGTAGCGAACGTCACACTAGACTCTGTCGAAGCGTGCCATCTTCACACTTCCGTTTCGTAGTCAACTGACGTCCCATAACTCATGACCATTCAATACACATTCACAATTCATACAAGACACACGTCCCTGTGTGTTAATCTGTAACAAAATTTTACACGCACAGTATCACATTGCTCGGTCACTCCTGACTTAACCCAGGTAAGGGTTGAATCAAAACAGTGTTAGGATTCTAATCAATTTTTTTTTACAAAACTACCTCCTTTATTACATTCCTAACTATTATAGGAGCTGGATTCAGAGCATCACTGACAATACAGTCAATTACCATAGACTCACGTTATAATCAAATGAAATAACTAAAGCTCTACATGTGATTCGTAACCATTCAGTAACCTCCAGTTACTAAACCAGCCACTCGGTTGCCACCATTCAGTAACCTCCAGTTACTAAACCAGGACTTAAACCAGTCACTCGGTTGCCACTCACAAGGATCGCCAAGTCTCTCCTGGACTTTATGGTTTCCACGAAACCCCAACACCAGAGTTGTCTGCCTACCGCGTACTCACGGACAACTGCCTTCACAGTTGTATTGAATCCGATATGTACTGATTTGCGGCTACAAATCAACCTCTGACATTGAATCACACAACCAATCCAACACCAGAGTTGTCTGCCTACCGTGTACTCACGGACAACTGCCTTCACAGTTGTATTGAATCCGATTTGTACTGATTTACGGCTACAAATCAACCTCCGACATTGAATCGCACAACCAATCAAACACCAGAGTCATCTGCCTACCGTGTACTCACGGACAACCGCCTTCACAGTTGTATTGAATCCGATTTGTACTGATTTACGGCTACAAATCAACCTCAGACCTCGACATTTAATCACACAACCAATCAACATGTAAGACTAGTTTTATACTGTCTTATCAGTATTAAGGTTCACAATTAGCTCTCTTCAAGATCGTCAGTTATGCTCTGATCCTCTAGCACAAAGTTTCAGTATCAAAATCAATCATCAGGAAACTCAAAGTAAAACTGACATTTCACTATCGCTGTATCTCTCAAGATATTATTTCAAACCAAGTAAACCATAACATTTAAGCTCTACATGTGATCATGGCTAAGCATAGCCCAGTAACCTCCAGTTACTCTACTTTCTGCGAACCCCACATGGGAACGCCGAGTCTCTCCAGGACTCTATGGTTTCCACTGAAACCCGACCTCCGCAAGAGCTGACTGCAATACCGCCTACTCACGGACTACTAAGTTAGAAAATGATAATCTTTCAGATTCTCGCAACACGCTCTTGTCATACGACACAGAAACCAGTGGTAGATAATTTTAGCGATCAAAAATTTACTGAGACTGCGCTCGGCTACGCTCCTAGACCGCTACACTTCCTGCATCGCCTTCGGCGTCACTTCTGCCGAAGAGTCTGGCCTGCCCTGCTCCTCGTACTTGCACCGCCGGCGTCTGCCCGCTGAACCAACGGCCTGCGAGGATCTACCGCTACGCGCAGCCTTCGAGCAGCCTGCCTACACACTACCGGAGGGAACAGCGTGGGAGACTGCAGCCCTTAGTGTTCAGGCCAGTGTCGTGTTGTTGGTCGGTCATACTCGTGGCAAGGGAAGTGAGACAATACTCGGCAAATAAACGCATAGAACCTTTTCTGCGTTTTAAACTTTTAATACCAGAACCCGTTACATAATTATTATTATCAATTTTGTTATGTGTTTACTTATCAAAATTTTACAATACATAGGACTATCTAGAAAAGATATTATTAAACCTAAGTATTGTAAAATTTTTATAAGTATTACCTAAGTATTGACTGCCTCATTGGTCTCGCGGCATAAATATTCGAGTGGGATTGCGAGGTCCCGGGTTCGATTCCCGGGTCGGGCAAAGTGTTATTGAGTTTTTCTGTTAGGAAATTGTCAGTAGCAGCATGGAGTCTGTAAATGTGTCAGGTACAGCGATAGGCTCGCCCCCTATTACGAAGGACTAAAATAAATCTGGTGAAAAGTGGGTGTAGCAATACACCTCTGCCTTCCTCTTTGGGTTATAGGCGTGAAACTATGTATGTATGTATGTACATATCTAGAAAAGAAAATAGATGGTGATGAATATAGGTAATAGAAATTAAAACAAGATATTTATAAGTTTATAACATCATATGTTTAATTACATCTTTTTATGAATTTTACTTATAATGTCATTAGCACTCTTATAGATATGGTCGTTGAATAAATTTTCTACAACATATTGGGCACATACAGTAGCTTCACAGTTACATGGCTCGCTTTCCTTATAGTCTTCAATATCAATGATTTGAACACGTATGTTTTTACATCGCATCCCCTTTGCAGGTTTCTTTATATATGAATAGATAACATTACCTCCTCGTCTTTTAGTTCTTCTGCTCAGAGGAGTATCTATAAATTGAAATGGTTAAAATGGACTCTCTCTTTCGTTCACTTGGCGCAGGGTTTGTTCAGCTGGGATGGGTGATGATGGTGAGTATGCTGAATTATTGATGAAAATATCACCGGATTCCTGAAATAAAACAATATAATTTAATTTATTATCATATAACAATTATGTAACGCGATGTTTATGTTGGCAAATAAAAAATAAGTAGGTAAGTTATAAATTATAGAACTGAGAAGTAGAAAAATGAATTAAAAGTATATATTACATTACTAGTATGATATTCCTTTCATATTTTATTTTAATATACCAAGGGTCGGCTCTTAGTCCTTACCTCTTCTTGTTGATTATGGATGCCATATCATCGGACATACAGGAAGAGGCACCCTGGTGCATGCTGTTTGCCGACGACATCGTCCTGGTAGCAGAAAGTGGACAGGAGGTGCAGAGCAAGCTGGAGGAGTGGCGGCAGAGACTGGAGAACGTAGGCCTTAGGATAAGCAGAACCAAAACTGAATACATGTTCTGTGACTTTGGCGGCCTCTCTAGTCCTAGCCCGGTTACACTCGACGGTATACCCCTACCAGTATGCTCCGACTTTCGCTACCTCGGTTCACTCCTGCAACACGACGGCGAAATTGACCGAGATGTTCGGCAAAGGATCAACTCAGGATGGATGAAATGGCGACAGGTCTCGGGCACAATATGCGATCCTAAAATGCCTTTGAAATTCAAGGGACGCATATATAAGGCGGTTATAAGGCCTGTCGTATTGTATGGAGCTGAGTGTTGGGCTACTAAAAAGATGGATGAAAAACGATTACATGTGGCAGAGATGAGAATGTTGCGATGGATGTGTGGAGTTACGAGAATGGATAAGATTAGGAATGAATACGTGAGAGGTAGTCTGAAAGTGGCGCCTATAGACGAGAAAGTGAAAGGAAGTCGTTTGGCTTGATATGGACATATTATGCGAAGAGATGATATGTATGTAGGTAAGCAAGTGATGAATATGAAGGTAGAGGGATGGAAAGGGAGAGGGAGGCCAAGGAAAAGATGGATGGACTGTGTGAGGATGGATATGAAAGAGAAAGGGGTAATTGATCAGATGACGGGCGACAGAAAAGAATGGAAGCGAAGGACGTACTGCGCCGACCCAAATAGATTGGGACCAGGGCAAGAAGATGATGATTTTATTTTAATATAATTTAGCTTTACACTATATATTTATTTACTTACCGACATTGTCGAGCAGATGAATTAACACGAATATAGTTTCACGTAATCGGCTTGGCTTATATAGATTTTAAAGAAACTATTTTTTCGTTATTAAGGTTCAAGATGAAGCCTAACATTTGTTTCTTTTTAAGTAATCAAGCACACGCAGATTTTTTACCTCCACGTGTCACGTTGTTTTTATAAGTAAAGGCACATACGAGCGCGTGAACCGCTCACTGTTATACAAGGTCTGTTTTCCGTTTGTCATAAATTGAACTCTAATATAACAGGCATAAAGATGTAATCTATTGCTACAAACACAAATGCCTTTAAACTTGTACAACAGTTTGTAGCTATGGAAATGTCTTGCACACTATTGCTGTATAATATGCAAGTTACATATATTATGTGTATTTGTAGCAATAAATTGTTAATATTCTACATCTTTTAAAGTAACAAAAGTTAATTTAGCGGGAAGAAAACCGCAGCGTCCCAAAAGCAGCGTTTTTTACGCTCGTCTATAAGATTATCTTCTCAAATAAAAGTGCAATGTAAGGTATAAACTGAAAAGGATTTTCTGCAATTATTGCATTTGACAAATATGGTTGTCTGAGACAATTTCTATGCGTATATATATGGGTGTGGGATAGACATCGTTACTTACCACAGCCACCTCTGGAAGCAACCTTTAGGAGTAGCTAGCACTAACCAAATTATTAAGCGTGTCCTTGTAAAGAAAAAATAGCAGCGAAAATGTAAGTATTTTACTTTTTCAATTTATACATACATACATACATAGACTCACGCCTGTTTCCCCGAAGGGGTAGGCAGAGGCATATTAAACGCCCACTTTTCGCCAGTGTTTTGATCCCACGTAATAGGTGGCGAGCCTATTGCCGCTTATCGGGATATTTTGTTAGCCAGAGCCTCGTCCGTTGATCGGCAGGTGCACCACTTGCAGGTGAGGTTGGCTTGGGACCCTAAGTTCTTGGTGGGAACCCTATGCACCCTGGGAACCCTATGCACTCAATTCAAACAATTCAATTTAGATTTTCAACTATTTGTCTTTTAATCAGTTTTTTTGTAAAGTCAATTTCTCTATTCAGCAAATTCATTTATAATCTATTTAATCTATTCAACTAATTTAAATTTTCTCGTTTATATTTCCACATAATTTCACGTTTTTCTCTCAATTTGTAAGCACCTAACTATCATGCTGTTAACTATACTAGTTCAATAAATGTATATATTTGTTAATACAATTATCTAATCATACTTATATTTATCGTTTTTAGGTCGAAGCAAGCAGCAACCGGCGGCGATAGCTGAGTGGAGAGACCGACGGACTGCCACGCAGAGGGTATCGGGTTCTAATCCACGGCACGCACCAATGACTTTTCGAAGTTATGTGCGTATTAAATTGTCAATTATCGCTTGCTGAACGGTGAAGGAAAACATCGTGAGGAAACCTGCATGTCTGAGAATTCTCCATAATGTTCTCGAAAGACATGTGAAGTCTGCCAACCCGCACTTGGCCAGCGTGGTGGACGATGGCCTTACCCTTCTCATAATGAGAAGAGGCCCGTGCCCAGCAGTGGGACAGTATAAAGGGCTGACGATGATGAAGCAGCAACTCAGGTCCAGCCAAAAAAATCAAGAGGTTCGTCACCATCAAGACCATCACCATCCTCGACTATTCAACAAGAGAAGAGACACTTGGTAGGATGATCCAAATAATTAGAAGTGGTAAAATGTTTATTGATTTCATCCAAACCCATTGTCCACTGGAGATCAAAACTACGTTGCTTGCCAATACCTATAGCTCCGAGATACTTCCAGATATTGGCAGGGGAGGAAGAGTTAATATTACAGAGAATATGGCGGCGTTTAGCGTTACGGATCACCTGATTACACCGATTCCTTGCTTTATATTATGAACTTTATATTGAGACCATAAATCCTCTTTCTTGTGCTTTTTAAATATGCGAAAGGCACAATCCCTGCGTCTCATAGCCGTTTTGACTGCCTTTGTAATCCAGGGAGCCGGTGGACACTTCAGTTTGACTTTTCTAACCGGTGCATGAACATTGTACAACTCAAGAACAGCGTTGTTAAAGCTCTCGACCTTTTCATCCACAGTTGCAGCAGCAGCCAGGTAATCCCTGTTCATTGTAGATGCATCTCTTTCCAGCTGATTTACGTCCATACGCCCAAAGCAACGAACATGCAAAACCTTAAAGGGAGGACGGGGAGGCTTAAGGATGAATGGGAGGGAGATGAAATCGTGATGGGAGAAACCTGGAGCAGGGATTCGACCAATTTTGGAGACTAGGTCAGTAGCAGAGATGCAAATTAGATTGAGCCATGTATCCTCCCCATTGACATTGTGATGAAACTCATCTTGCTTGCATGCTTGCAATGGTAGAATGTGAAGACTACATGACTCGACAATTTAAAGGAGCTTGCAGGATTTAGTGGACTGTTGAGGAAGGAAGTTGGTATTAAAATTGCCCATGATGATGTGGTGGGCATATTCAGACCCTAAAGATTCCAGTATCGATTCGATACTGGAGAAGTAATCGACTGTGGGGGACAATAAACAACGCCTAATACTAATTTTACTCTCTTGACCCAAAGCTCAATGAAAAGGTATTCGGCAGAGTCAGAAATGTCAGAGGAGGAGACAGCGAGGATTTTATGAGGGCAATCGGAGCGGAGATAGATGGCAACACCACCTGCTCTTCTGCCAACTCGATTATTTCAGATTAAAATAAAACCTGGAAGAGGATACGAGTAAGTGGTAGAAGGAAGGTAAGGCCAACTCTCTGAAATCAGGAGGGCGTGAATAGTGGCATTAGAAAAGGGTTCTAAGAGATCGCCGTAATGGCTTGGCATACTTTGCGCGTTTCTATGGCACACATTTATCGGATTACTGGTTTGTTGGTTGAAGGTATGTTGTAAGAGATCACCTAAAGTATCACTTAAGGAACATATTTGCTATCATCTAATGATTAAAATAAAAAGATTTTTAACTTAAATTCTATTTATGCTACGAAAAACCTATAAAATAATATTCATTTTGTCACTTTCATGCTATGAAGCATTTCTTATTTAAGTTTCATTTTAATGTTACTTTAGAATGCTTTCATATTAATTACTATGTAATAGGTACCTTTCAAGAAGGTACTTGTATTTTACGTCACCCTTAAGTTGTATTTCGCTTACTTTATTGAAACACCTTCCTTATATTCACCCAAAATAAATTATACCAAATTATTTTCAGCGTTTCTTCAGCCAACTTAAAAAAAAAATGTTATAGCTACATCATATAAGTTACCTATAGCACAATTTCCTGAGAAATTTTCTACTCCTATCAGATGACAACACAGCAATACAGAATATTAATCACGCTAAAAATAAACGCATAGACGTGTGATCGCTAAGGTCAAAGTAACCTTACTGGGGATCAAACGCCCACAAGCCATCGAGCAGTATGATGGCATCCGTTAATAATAAGTTCTATAAATAACACCGTAAATAACCCGAGCAAACAAAAATAGAGTTGTTTCATCTTATTTCTATTAGTTGATTGATTTTGATTGGGTCTAGACTAGCCTACTTTGTTATATATTGGTAAATTTGGCATCGTTTGTAGCTGTCACCAAAGTAATTTGAAACCGCTTGTCTTAGCATTTGTTGAAAGCGCTACCGTGTTTCGTAAGATACGTAAATCCGCCAGAGCGGGGGGTCCGTCGAAACCTTTGACAGCTTCCGGCGCTACTAGCCGCTTAGGGGCCCTCGACTCAAAGACAATGTATGTACCTTTTGTGGGAATATTGGACGTTTTGTACAATTGGCTAATTATTGTTAAGAGAAATCCCGAATCTATGATGAATTTTATAACTTGCCTAACTGTTTTTTCCATCACAAGCTTGCAATGACTCAGTTGTAAATGTGTTCAAATAATCAATTTCACAATTGTAGTACAACAATGCAGATAATGTTCTAACCCACATGTCTCAAATTTAATTACAGATTATCCCAGCTCCAGGTAGTAGAGCCTTGCTGATTTCAGCATGAATGGGCCGGCTCGACCGGGGAAGTACTACCCTCTCACAGAAAATCGACGAAATAACAGTACCTTAACTGTTGCGTTTCGTTCGGTGAGTGAGAATGCCGGAGGCCCTATCCCCTATTCCTTCTCCCTCATACCACTCCTCATCCTATCCCTTTTCCCAACCCAAAGGGGCGGCAACGCACTTGTGACTCCTGTGGTGTTGCTTTTGTACATGGGCGGCGGTCATTGCTTACCATCAGGCAATCCGTCTGCTCGTTTGCCGCCTATTACCATAAAAAAAAGCTTTGTCTACGTAGCGTGTGATGAACAGAATTAACGTTTATCGCCTATAGCCTTATTAGCTCCTACGAGATAAGCTTTACAAAATACGCCCTCATAATAGATTACCAGGCTATTATCAACAACAATAGCTCTTTGTTGCCCAGATATAGATCGGTTCACGAAAGTTGACTACAAATGGCGGCCGTTGCGCATATGTACATTTGTGCACCAATGGCGTTGCTCCGTTCTTGACGCATTCCAAAGAGTATAAATATATAAATATACTAGGGAAAAAGAGTGCCCCCTTGAGGCATATAGTAGCAAACATTTTTGACTTTGACAGGCGACAATGCGCCATCTGGTTTTTGGGTAAGCATTACTGTATATCTACACGTACCTATACGTATAGATTTATATGTACTTCTCTTCTGTTTCAATAACAACGCAAATAAATATGAGCAATTACTTCAGGAGAAATATTTTATAACGTGATTTTTTTAAATAGGGCTTTAAAATATTCCCCCTGGAGTAAATGCTCACATATATTTGCGTCGTTATTGAACAGAAGAGTAATATTATTACGGAGCAAAATAAATATTTATAATCATTGATCATAAATATATATTTGCCTTTAAAAACTAGTTTTGCGAAACATGTATTGTAATTGCGAAGATTGTATAAAGAAGTAAGACTGAAAATGAGTTATTAAAAATATGCTTTGTACTTTGTCTTTTTTATCATGGTACTTTGTAAATATTTTACTTTTTAACATATAATAATATGTTAAAAAGTAATATATTATTTACTTAAAATTATTTGAGACATATTAATATCTCAAATAGTTTCATTAAAAATTATACCAGTCTTAAAAAAAGGTGCTATTTGGATATGGTAAAATCTTAATTCCAAGCTTTCGTCTCCAGTCATATTTCTTAAAACAAGCATTCCTAAGAATGCAACACTAAAAATTAAATAAAAGAAATAAGTGCATTTTATTTTTTATTATTGTAGTATTAGTCGTTATCTAATTAATGATTTGTGTTGTCTATTATTTTCTAATTATCACGTTCACGTTGAAGAAAACGATTTTGTTAGGTCACCTATAGGACCAATGCGAGTCCTCATAATTCGAGACCGTGTAACAAATCTTCTTCTTTTTTGTACCTCACTATCACTATCATCACTACATAGTATGAAACAAAGTCGGTCTGTCCCTATATAAGCTTATTTTGATGAATTTTTATATGTGTATTTAAATGGGTTCCTGGACGGTTTTTAAACACAATTGGACCCGATAGATGGCATGATTATCGACATTCAGAAATTTCGCGGGTTAAACCGATCGGGGCAGCTAGTAATTATAATATTGTGATATTTTTATTATGATGAAAATTTTAGTCAGATTTTCATCATCTCAAATTTTTGAGTTACCCATTGTTACTTCTTGGTTCTTATTACTGACAACGCTGAGAAGCTGTCGTAAATGTTGCCAGTTTGTTTTATTTGATACCATAATAATACAATTTTAATCGTAAATTATAACTTGCATTTTAAAATATGTAAGCTGTGCATTGGAACTATTAAAATAGGAGAATATATTCTAATATCAATGAATAATTTTACTATAACTTCGAAAATTGTAGTGCCATCTATTGGAATTTTAGAATAAACTCGTAGTAAGAAATTTTTACATACACATATCGTCACGCCTTTTATCCCCGAAGGGGTAGGCAGAGGTGTATTTCTACACCCACTTTTCGCCAAATATAATTTAGTCCCACGTAATCAGGGGCGAGCCTATTGCCGTACCGGGCACATTTCCAGACTCCGTGCTGCTACTGAGAATTTCGTGACAGAAAAACCCAATAACACTGCCCGACCCAGGAATCGAACCCGGGACCTCCCAATCCCACGCGTACACCTACACCGCGAGACCAACGAGGCAGTCGTATAAGGTTTGATGTCGAGTTTTCCGTCTCTACGCAAAGATGGTATTTGCATCGTGTTATCCCTTAGCTTACGACACCCACGGGATGATAGGGGGTGGTGACACTTGTATTCTATGCCGTCAACCACACGGCAGAAGAAATTTCTACTCGCCAATTAATAGAAGGCGGCGGGTTTCTTTGTTGAAATGTCACTTTGTTCGAGGTTTCCCACCCCCTGTCCGCCCGCGCCTCACCCCCGCACCTCCACGGGGACATAAAAAATTATTTCTGCGCAGTGGTCATCTTTCATGAACCGACCTATAACTAAAGTTTGCTAGATCCAATAAAGGGATGTCAACAGGACTTCGTCTCGTTAGCAAGAAGGTTTTTAATGGATTTATGATTCAAATATTGTATTAAAAAAGTAGACTATGCACCTAACCTACCAACTAACCTGTAGTCTAAATAGTTTTGGCGTAAAGTGACTGTATCATACGGAAAGATGGACAGACAGACATGGCGAATCTATAAGAGTATAATAAGGGTTTCCTTTATTGCAATTTTTGGCTATGGAACCCTATAAATCAAGTATCAATTTAATAAATTGAGATCGTTTGCAATGCACTCGCCTGCTAATAAATATTATAGTTGTCCCTTCTCTGCGCCAAATCAAATTGATTCCTTTTCATTCGTGGTCAAAGTTTGTGTGATCCGGGAAATAGATTTTCCGAGTCTACGTGTTTATAATAACATTTCAGTGCTTTATCTAATTTCTGAAAATGAGAACATAATAAAACCAATGGCGACTCAGAGCGACTGCGTTGAATAAAATCAGACAAAAGACACATCCGGCGATATCACACCTTTCCGGGTAAGAGAAATAAATGTATCACTGTAAAACGATCATTGCTTATAGGGCGTTTCTCTGATATTTTTGGGATCTTGGGGTGGAATTGCCATTTGTCTGAAAACAGTTGCTTACATGAGACCTCAAACAATATTGGATATAGCTATTGTTACTCACTAGATTATATTATTAACCATCAAGATATTTTAAACCTATTTTATAGAACAATATAGTTCCAGGAAATTTGTAGATTTGATGTTACATATAATTTTATTTATAATTTGTACCGGTGAGTCAACGTAGTGCATGATTTAGAGTCGTAACATGAAGAAAATATATAAACACCCCAGATTTGGTTATTTACCAAGTATCATCATACAGTTGCCACTACAGGTTTCTACCCAATTCAAGAAACTTTAACTAAAACTTGTAAAAGAAATGGAAAATAATTTACCTTTCAAGTGTTAAATAGAGCACGCTTGCATACGTGAACTAGTATTTTTATGATTTTATGTTGACTGTCATTTCTTCACAGAACAGAAAAACTACTCCTATTAACATTTTACAATGCAATTTTCTGACACGTAGTGTACACTAACTAAATAAATTAAAGAATTGTTAGCCATCATTATTTTTAAGAAAATGTTTCTTTTCATAGCGTCACGCCCGGTTGGCAGAGGTCTGATGTTACACCCAAATTTTGCCTCATGAATTTTAGGTCCCACGTAATAGAGGGCGAGCCTATTGTCGTTAGCGGGAATCGAACCCGGAACCTATCGATCAGCAGACGCATAAGCTATCCACTGGACCACGTAGGCAGTATGAAAAGCAAAGGTTATGAGATGTAATTCTTTTTTCATTAGGGTTATTATGCCATAAATCCATGTTTTACTATTCTTTTTATTTCAGCAAGCTGGCTGGTTGTCAAACAGAATAATTAGCAAAAAGGTTTGAAGACTATCTCATTATTTGGAAATGACATTTTCCAGTTAAATGACTCACTAAGACCACATGAGTAGATAAACGGTTTATTTACTCATGTGCTGAAACTCATCGCCAAATTCGCTACTAACTGATAACAAGGCTATGGCCGTGCGGATAACACATCCTCTTCATGATCTTAGGGCGTGGGTTCAAATCCCAGTCATAACAATTAAGTGGATTTTGGTTTTTTGCAAATAAGTGGAAGTGGAATTTGGCAAATATATAAAACAAAATTATTTAAATATTTCGAATAAAATTAGAAAATTCTAAACACTTCAGGAAGGAATGAAAGGAAAATGGAGAAAATTAAAAAGAGACAGGAGATGAAAACAAATGAATTAAGAAATGAAAATCGAAATTAGTGGATCCAGAACATTCCTAGGGGTATAAAATGCGGTGTAGAAGCGCTAAACAACAGTTTAAGTTGAGAAATGGTAAAGTGAAGAAGAAAAGGAAGAATTAGTAGTAGGGAAGTGAAGTAAAGTGAAGTGAAAGTTTAGTGAAGTTAAGTGCAGTGCAAAAGACGTTAGTGTTGGTGCTCTCCGCGTCGAAATCGAACGACGCGTCGTGTGTGTAAAGTTCAATAAAGTGTCATCAGTGCTACTTGGTGTTTCCTTCTAATCCCTTTACCCCGTCCTTAACAATATTCTAGGTTAATCATATGCACGGGCTCTATGGGAGCCTGAATATCATCACACGTTCTGCAAAATAAAGGTATAATCATTAATCTTTTCACCGCCGGATTTATCCGACAAAAAAATTCGGGCTTCTTCCGCCTGAGTCGGATTTATCCGATACAAAACCCTGTGTATGATATTCAATTTATAAGCGTTCTACAATGTTTTAGCCTAAATTACAAATTTTTTTTTCGAAACTTTATCTATTCAACCTTTTATTTAGGGTGCTTGTACACAGTGCATGTAGCTGGAGCAAGTAAAGGTGCTCGTTATACGCGTGAGTAATATGCGCAAGCTATTTGTTCAAGTTACTCGCTTTTACTTGTACATGGTGCAAATAACTGGAGCAAGTAAAGACACGGGCTACTTGCGCAAGCTGCTTGTACAAGTTATTTGTTCGTGATCAAGAGCTACATGTGCATGCTATTCGCGCGGTAGCTTTATGACTTGAATCGCGTCAAAATGTCTCGACGAACGAAAATTCGTTTAAAATCATATGTTAAAAATGTAATTTTAACAAGTGATATGCACGAGTGACCCGCGTGCGCCGCAGAGCACGCGAATTAGTTGCGCGGGTGGTTCGCTTTGCTACATGCTCGAGTCGCTAGACCCGCACATTTTTTTAAACTAAATGTTGACGCTGCATATAACCCGCGCACGTGCCTCAACATGCTCAAGCTACATGCACCGTGTACAAGCACCCTTAGTGTTATAATTCGAATCGATTAAGAAATATATATTCTTGAATTGTGATATAAGTAAGTTTTACGTTCGTGTTTTAAAAATTGACTGTATTGTTGTCCAAAATATTTTTTGTTTGTTGTTAACTGTATTTTTCGATTGATTATATATTTACTATACCTATTATTGAAAAATGTTACTTGTAATTGTTAGACTGACTAGGTACTACTGAGACATGAAAAGGCGAGGTTCATTCGGTATAGTTATATTTCAGTATAAGAATACTTTGTTTTATTAAATGCCTAGAGTGCATAGGGTTCCCACCAAGAACTTAGGGTCCCAAGCCAACCTCACCTGCAAGTGGTGCACCTGCCGATCAACGGACGAGGCTCTGGCAAACAAAATATCCCGATAAGCGGCAATAGGCTCGCCACCTATTACATGGGATCAAAACAGTGGCGAAAAGTGGGCGTTTAATATGCCTCTGCCTACCCCTTCTGGGAAACAGGCGTGAGTCTATGTATGTATGTATTAAATACCTACTAATAAATCGATCGATGTTTTCTTGCTTACAAAAAATGTCGGATGTTTTCATAGAGTATACAGTAGTAGATAAGTATGTAGGTACGTGGTTGTTAGTTAACAAAGATCGTAAATACAAATATCATTATTATAGCAAAATATCGACATCGAAAAATTTACCTACAACAACCCTACTTGTTGTAGGTATTTATTGTTCGATTCAATGTGCCGGGCGCTGGGGGCACGCCAACTGATAAAAACTCGGACGGTTAAAAGGTTAAATTTCATAGTAAAATATTAAACTTTAACACATTATCGCTTAGCAGAAACTGAATTGATCATGTGTCAAAGCAATATTGGCAAGTGGTGACACTCATATACAACACTATTGTGCAATGATCTTTCGAATGTTGCCAGCCCTCCCATGATACATAAACTAAACGTAATAAAAGTGAGCTAAAATGGATCAGTTTCCTTGGACCGCATGTCATCATCATCATATCAGCCAAACGACGTCCACTGCTGGACATAGGCCTCCCCCAAGGTTCTCCACACAGACCGGTCTTGAGCCGCCCGCATCCAACCGCCTCCCGCGATCTTCACGAGATCGTCGGTCCATCTTGCGGGGGGCCTACCTCTGCTGCGTCGTCCGGTACGTGGCCGCCACTCCAGAACCTTTCTGCTCCAACTGCCATCGGTTCTTCGAGCTATGTGCCCTGCCCACTGCCACTTCAGCTTGGCTATCCGGAGAGCTATGTCGGCGACTTTGGTTCTACTGCGGATCTCCTCATTTCTGATTCGATCTCGCAGGGAAACTCCAAGCATAGCTCTCTCCATCGCCCTCTGAGTGACCTTGAGTCTTCTGATAAGGCCCATAGTGAGCGACCACGTCTCTGATCCGTAAGTCATCACTGGCAACACACACTGGTCAAAGACTTTCGTCTTGAGACACTGCGGGATATCGGACGAGAAGATATGTCGTAGCTTCCCGAACGCTGCCCAACCGAGTTGGATTCGACGATTGACCTCCTTCTTGAAGTTGGACCTACCTAATTGGACTACTTGTCCCAGGTAAATATACTTGTCGATAACTTCGAGCGTAGAGTTCCCAACCTGAATAGGAGCAGGTACAACATGGACGTTCGACATGATTTTCGTCTTGTCCATGTTCATCTTAAGACCTACTTGTTGGGAGACTCTACAGAGGCCATCGAGCATTGTGCCTAGGTCTTCCATGGTCTCAGCCATGACTACGATATCGTCTACGAATCGAAGGTGAGTGATGTACTCGCCGTTGATGTTGATGCCGAGTCCATTCCAGTCCAGAAGCTTGAAAACATCCTCCAGCGCAGTGGTAAACAGTTTCAGGGATATGACGTCCCCCTGTCTCACTCCTCGCTGGAGTTGAATAGGTTTCGAACTCTGGTCCTGGAGGCGGACTGACATAGTGGCGTTTTCATACAAACACTTCAGCACTTCGATATATCGGTAGTCAATCCGGCACCGTTGGAGAGACTGTAGCACCGCCCAGGTTTCGATCGAATCGAAGGCTTTCTCATAGTTCACAAACGCCAAGCATAGGGGCTGGTTATACTCCTCGGACTTCTGTATAACCTGCCGCAGCGTATGTATGTGGTCTATGGTACTATAGCCTTTACGGAAACCGGCTTGTTCGGGAGGCTGGAAGTCGTCTAGCTTGCTCTCGAGACGATTCGTGATGACCTTCGAAAACAGCTTGTAGATGTGGCTCAGAAGTGTGATGGGTCTGTAGTTCTTTAAGAGGGTTTTATCTCCTATCTTAAAGAAAAGCACCACCATACCTCTGTGCCACGCCTGTGGCGTTTTACCCTCGAGAATGACGGAATAAAATAGCTTCCGAAGGACTTCTCTAGCGGGTGCACCGCCAGCCATCAGAAGCTTGCTCGTAATTCCGTCATCACCCGGCGCCTTGTTGTTTTTGAGCTGTTTGAGAGCCACACTAATCTCGTGCATGCTGACGTCCGGGATATCTTCGGTATAGTGTCGGGTCAATCCAGCTCTAGGGTCTGACGCTGGAGTACTTGCGGGTTGTTGCGTTGTCGTGTACAGCTGTCCATAGAACCTTTCGATCTCCTCCAAGAGCTCAGGCTTGGACGATACGATTCTGCCATCTTCCGTCTTCAGCTTTGTCAGCTGACTCTGCCCAACAGACAGATCCCTCTGGAACACTTTGGATCCCTTATTCTGCTCGATCGCCTCACGAACACATTTTGTGTTGTATTGGCGGAGATCGCGAGTCAGAGACTTAGAGATCTGTCTGTTGAGGTGCCGATATTTCGGCATGTCGTCGGAGGATAGCAGAACCATCTTGCGCCTTTCCTCTAACAGCTCGAGGGTCGGACCCGAGATCTTGCTGGTTCTCTTGCTTTTCTGGGGCTTAAAGAATTTAGCCCCTGTTGTATGGACAGCATCCACGAACCCGTTACTGTACTCGTCCACATCTACGCATTCGCTCAGGCATTCGAAACGGTTCTTGTGTTCGAGCTGAAAGCTCTCGGGGTTTTGGATATGAACCGGTGCCGGTCGGAGCGTGGACTTTATCAACCTCGACCGTTCGAGGCTTGTACAGATATTCAATGTGCCTCTTACCATTCGGTGATCGCTCCCCACTTTAAGTGAATTGATCACGGAGACATCATTGAATATCTGCCTCTTCGTCGACATGATAAAGTCAATCTCATTTTTAGTGGCACCGTCTGGACTTACCCAGGTCCACTTGCGGCATTCTCGCTTTTTGAAGAAGGAATTCATCATATAGAGGCCTTCCTTCTCCATAAAGCTAGCCAGCAAGTGACCCCGGGAATTCCGATGCCCATAACCAAATTGCCCCACTCTCAGCTCATCATCGTCGCGTTTGCCCAGTTTCGCGTTAAAATCTCCCATGACCACGGTGTAATGGGTTTTGAAGCCATGTATAGCCCGAGATATGTCCTCGTACATGGCTTCCACCTCCTCATCGGGGTGCGTCGAGGTCAGAGATTATACCTGTATGACCTTCAGCGAATACCGCTTGGATATTCTAAGTATAAGGTACGCTACCCTGCTCGACACACTCCCAATATTTACCACGTTGGTCACGAGAGATTTGTGGACGATGAACCCGACACCACCTTGGGACTGTTGGTCGCCCTCCCGGTAGAAGAGCAAGTTGCCGGAATTGAGAACTATCGAGTCCTCCCCCTGTCTTCGGACTTCAGATAGGCCTATGATATCCCATCGCAACTTGCTCAATTCTTCTTCCAGCTCGACAATCTTCTCGTCGGTCCGCAGTGTGCGCGTGTTCAGTGTTGCCAGGGCCAATTGTCGTTGGTGGTGGTAGCCCGATCTCTTCCGGAGATTTTTCGCACCCCTTGCCCCGCCGTTACCATGGCCGCTACCATAACCAGGACTAGCGGGGCCGCCGGGGACTAGGGGCCGGATTTTGTTGGTGAGGTTCATTTAAGGTGGGATTTGCCATAATCGCCACGCTTGGCAGGCGTATTGGCGATCGCAGTGGCGGAAGTTTTTAGTGCTGGACGCTGCTGCCCATCCAGCATCTTGGGATTTACCTCCACCAGGTTCGGATGGTTTGACCGCCATCTTTCGGTTGACTGCTTTCGCTGGGGGAGATACTATGACGAGTATCTACTCGTCAGAGTAACTCCCTCAGTAGGCGGTGGGGTCGTCACGTCCCGACGCCGGACCGCATGTAGGTCAAAAATAATTCAATTACTGTATTGTTGTATTTTTATACTGTACACTGTTTAAATTATAATTTAAACTAAAACAATTATTTTATAAAACACATTTTTATGTTATTTCACATTTATAATTTCAGAATATTTTTAAAATGAAATGCTTAAAATATTCTGAAATTATGATAATTAAGGCAGCGATAGCCGAGTGGATATACCAACAGACTGCCATGCAGAGGGTATCGGGTTCGAATCCACGGCGCGCACCAATGACTTTTCGGAGTTATGTGCGTATTGAATTGTTAATTATCGCTTGTCCCGTGCCTCGGAGAGCACGTTAAGCCGTCGGTCCCGGTTGTCATGAAGATCTTTGACAGTCGTTACAGGACGTCAGTACCTTCTAAATAAACTGACACTAGTCTAAACCATGGAATATCGCTATCCCTTCGGGTTGCGGAGGTCAGACAGGCAGTCGCTCTGTGGAAAGCTAATATTCAGCCAAATCCGGTTAGACTAGTAAGCGGACCCCAGATTGAAACTGGGACAACGCTAAGAGAAAGAAGAATGATAGTTAAGTTGGTACTACATTCTGACAATGCTGCATTTAAAATAATTTAACACAAAGCTTATCAGCATGTTAAATTTATCGAGAAATATATAAGTTTGTTCAACGTCTGATATTATGCAAAAATAAGTGAAGAGGCAAATGAGTGTTGTAAAGTTGGACCTTTGCGAAGATGAATACCCTCTATTAAAGTACTTCCCCGCAATCAAAATATTACTTCTCCACAGCTTTCCATTGCAGTAAGATATCATACGCTCTTTGCAAAGACGTCATTTTTCAGAATTGTTTCAAAATTTAAAACAAAATAATAACATTAAACCCTATATTTTTAATAAATTAGATCTGCTCATTGATAAATTTGATATCATTAGAATAGGAGGTAGGTTATGCCATAGTAATTTACCGTATGAAGCTCAGCACCCCGTTTTATCACCTAATCAAGATCATACTGCAAATTTAATAATTGACTATTATCATGGCATGCATTGTCATACCGGTGCCTACGTTTGAAGTTCGTTATTGCGAGAATAATACTGGATTATATCGGTGAGAAGTGTCATAAGGCAACCTACTCTTCTCAGCACAAAAATGGCTGACTTAGCGTCGTATCAAGTGCAAGAGACAAAAGCATTTGTCTACACTGGGGTAATACGCAGGACCTATAAACATTACATTATGTAGACGTCGAGGGCAGAAAGCGCAAAAGACTTACATATTATTATGTCTAAATGTAACAAAAGCTGTGCATATTGAGCTAACTAGATTTATCAATTGACACATTCATGTCCGCATTTAAACGTTTTACTGCCTGTCTCCCATATATATTCCGACAACGGAACGGAAAAGCAAAAAAACGGAGCAAAAGCTCAACTTAACGAACTTATTCTTAATCATAGCATAGAATGGCACATGATCCTACCTCGTGCTCCCCATTTTGGAGGCATTTGGGAATCCAACATTAAAAGCATTAAACTGCATTTATATAGTGTAGTGTTTGTATCTATGCAATAGATATGACACGAGTACAGTGTCTCATGTACACCAGTAGAGGAAGTAGCGGCACTTAAGACCTGTCACTACGGACAGTCAGTCGGTAGTTAGCCCGCGCATTTCATGATCGGCTTCGCCACTAACTTATTTGCCTTCTGCAGATATTTCCGAAGAAAATAAATCTCTTCGGGATCACAAAGAACTTCTGGATCAGATGGTCCATAGTTACTGAAAATGGTAGCGTATGGAGTATTTATATTCTTTACAAATCAAACAAAAATGGTTAACTGATACTGACAATATTAATGTAGGTACTGTAATTATGACCGAGTAGACTGCTATAGTAGACTACCTCCGTGGTCCAGTCGATAGCGTATGCGACTGCTGATCGTATTTTCCGGATTCAATTCCCGGGTCGGGCAAAAGTGTTACTGAGTTTTTCCGAATTCTCAGTAGCAGCACGGAGTCTGGTGATGTGCCCGGAATTGCATGGCGAAATGTGGGGGTATGTGATTCTATTTTTTGTTCTGTTATTTATTTGACTACTATCCGTGGTCCAGTGAAAAGCGTATGCGTCTGTTGATCCTAGGAGGTCCCGTGGTCGACTCCTGGGTCGAGCAAAAGGGTTACTAAATTTTTCTGAGTTCTGCAATAGGCCGTCCCATAATACGTGGGACCAAAATGAATATAACTTGGCGAAATGTGGGTGTAATATTACTCACGTGGTGACGTGGCTTCGACAATACAAGCGTGTGCATACATATTCTATTTATTTGCACTGCAATTGTCACTTACCACAACATATTCTGCAAGCAAAACATCCATACTTTATCCATGAATAATAACTTCAGTAAGAGAGGATGAAGTCCTCGGGTCATTTAAAGGTCTTGTACGTGTCTCAAATGTGTGTAATAGACGAAGCTGTGGTTAATACTTGACCGTATACTCACGTTCCACGTGCACTTACAGCGTAGTGGGCATTACTTATTGGGTAACACTATAGGGACTACTGAGTGGATGGGTATATTTTTATTTTACTTAAGAGCTTTATACTTTAACCTGTATATTAAATTTTATCTGTGTGGCTTACGAATACAAAATGTCATCACATCCGTGACTGTCGTAAGAGGCGACTCAGAAAATACACGAAACAAATAATATCTTTGGGAAGACACGTAAAACTTGATATCCAACCCTATACCAAGGCGGCTAGCGTCGTATGGTAGCCTTATCATCATATTGACTCACAAAACCCATAATCGGTGGAGCCTCTGACCAGCAGTGGACTGCGAAATGCTGAATAAGGTTATTTACTTTACACACATTTGCCGTATATGGTATACCTGTAACGTATGAGGTTCTGAGTATTAAAGCATACATCGTGATCATCATCCCGGTTAAATCATAGTTGTTGTCTGGGTTGATTCAAAGACTTCGGCTTGTACTCCGAGGTATACTTTCTAATCACATCCAGATTTGACGGAATATTAGCGTTCTGCAGAAGCATTGGTATAGCACAAAACGATGATGAACGCACTTAAAGCGAATCGATAGATTCTTACCATGGGCTCCTCACAGTTTCTAATATTAAATTATTAAAAAGAAGAACCTAGAAATATAACATTCACTAATAAACTAAAACAAATACTTATAAATAAAGCCTATTTATTATAATACAAAAGAATATATTTAAGATAGGGACCTCTAATAATGCATAGGTATACAAATTAAAACGGATATTTAAATAATCACAAAAAGACTGATAAATAATTAAATGTAACCACATTTATGCTACACATATCTTATTATATCGACTGTGTGTATAATAAGTACACATATATGCAATATGAATTTATGAGTAATTAAAATAAATATTTAAACAATCACAAAAAGACTGAGAATAAAAAATTTAATGTAACTACATAAATATTTCAATAAATCCATACCTAATTGAAAGTTATATTACACATATCATATTATATCTACTATATATGTATATTATTATGATAAGTATATATATACGCAATATAAATTTATGAATAATAACACAATATATTGATAGTGAATAAATATTTATTTTATAGACTCACGTCTGCAACCTCGAAGGGGTAGGCAAAGGTGTAATATTACACCCACATTTCGCCATGAATTTTTAGGTCCCATGTAAGGGGGCGAGGCTATTGCCGTACTGGGCACATTACCAGACTCCGGGCTGCTACTGAGTGTTCTAAAAAACCCAGTAATACTTTTGCCCGACCCGGGAATAGAACCCGGGACCTCCGATCAGCAGTCGCATACGCTATCCACTGGACCACGGAGGCAGAATAAATATAATTATTATAAATATAATTAATATTCTAAAAATAATGGATAAAAAAGTGCAATATTAAATTTAAATAGAATATTTTGTTTTATAATAAAGTAAAAAAATAGCATCCTCCTCTCTTCTACTTTATTATGTTGCTGTGCCCTACAGGGTCCATAATGTATCTTGTATTGACATATTATAACACCTTATGTAACTTATGGAGTGCAATAAAATATTGAGTATTGAGTATTAAATATTCAAAATGTGAACGCTTTTATGCTATGTCGTAACAACTTTGTTTTCATAAAAATGATTTACTGGGATATGGTATAATGTTGTTATTCCCCAGGGCCAAAATATACTTGTGACAAAATTGAAACAAATCAGTCCAATATGATACAGTTCCATCTATCATGGGATACAGCGTTTTTCTATCACGATGACACCATTAACAATCACAAACATAAAATCCATTCTCATCAAACTTAACGATAATTAATTAACCAACTTAACTCATAACTGTTTTATCAACTTTAAATGAACTTAATGTCAACAGCTGTCGTTTACTTATTCACAGTCAGTCCCCTGTCCATCAAAGTCCCCTGGGCGTCGGCTTTTCTTTGTCTTGTGACCTTCCAGTGTTTGTACTGAGAATTGCAAGACGAATAATAATAAAAGGAGATAAAGAGGGAATAGCTGACAAACAACACGATGAAATTGCGTTTTTATTCTATTACAATTATTGTTGTGTGTTTGTTTTAGAAATTTACACAGATGTTGTTATGAGATAGAAACTGCGACATTTTAATGAGTATACATACATATCGTCACGCCTTTTATCCCCGAAGGGGTAGGCAGAGGTGTATTTCTACACCCACTTTTCGCCAGATATACTTTAGTCCCACGTAATAAGGGGCGAGCCTATTGCCGTACCGGGCACATTTCCAGACTCCGTGCTGCTACTGAGAATTTCGTGACAGAAAAACCCAATAACACTGCCCGACCCAGGAATTTAACCCGGGACCTCCCGATCCCACGCGCACATTTAAGCCGCTAGACCAACGAGGCAGTCGTATAGGGTTTGATGTCGAGTTTTCCGTCTCTACGCAAAGATGGTATTTGCATCGTGTTATCCCTTAGTCGCCTCTTACGACACCCACGGGAAGATAGGGGGTGGTGACACTTGTATTCTATGCCGTCAACCACACGGTATTCAAAACGTTCAAATTTTAAGCTGAAATGCTCTTGACTGAATTACGGCAAAAGACAAACTTGACTCGACTGGATATTTTGACTATATTACATTTAGAGTTAGTCTCACCACTTCTGAAAAGGATGTATCTCGTCTTGCGAGAGGAATAAAAAATATGAAGCATGTTGTGTGATTTTATGTACCAGGTAATTTTAATGAAACTGGTAGGGAGGTGCGGTTACATTTCATAGAAAAAAACAACACACCTTATCGCTTAGCAGCAACTGAATTGATTGTGTTAGTGCAATATTGCCAGATGGCGACACTTCTATTCAACACTATTATGCAATGAAAACATATCTTTCGGATGTTGCCAATTTCCACGTTGCCAATCTCCCGTGATATAAAACTCTTAATAATAGAAGTGACCTAAAACCGTTCAGCTTCCTTGGAACGAATAGTTTTGATACTTCAGTTAACACTTAAGATTATTTGTATTCACTATAGTAAAATATTAAAGGAAAGTCAAATATTTAAATTACCGTATTGCTGTATTTTTATACTGTACACCGTAGAAAATGTAATTTAAAATAAAACAATTATTTTATAAAACACATTTATTTACTTATTTCATCACTTTAAGTACACGCATTACAATTTTTACATTTGTCTATTATATCTTTATATTACCTGTAAGTTCATGCCTTCAGCGATTTCATATAATAATTTTATATTTAAAGAAATTGCACTTATAGTCTTTAATTTAATTGTATTCCACTTTACATACTAGTATAAATATGGTGATATAATGTAGAATTTAAAGTGGACATCGATATGTGGTCTAGTTTCTAATACATTATGTCGAGGTGGTCACGACGCTTTTCATTGCTCAGAAACTAAGATTTAGATGAAATATTAGTTATAAACATTATGCGAATCAATTCTCCGATCAACTCTACAAAAGTAATAGAAATTAACAGCAAAATGTTTTCATGTTTTAATTTAGTAATTGTTATAATGTAGAGGAATTTCCAGCTTATTATTACGACCAATGGAAAGATCGTAGCTCCGATGAAACTGAACTCATCATAAAACAGCCACAAAAAAAAAGCTTAAAATGAATGTTTATTTAAAACACCACAATAAAATATGAAACTGCATGTATACAGAACAAGAAATAATAAGTGTTAGCCCAGTGAAAAGCATTCATCTTGTAATCGATTTGTAAAGTTCACTAGAAGAAATGAATCGCACAATATTGTACATTTTTACAAAAGATGTTCTTTTTATTAAGTAATAAATATACCTAAAAGAACTGATTCAACAACAGATTCCATTCAGATTTTCTTTCCAAAGAACAAAGAAATCTTTCCCGTAGTTTTAGACAATGAAAACGCGCTTCCAAAAGCTTAGTTTTAGGCACTAATTATACCTCTAGATTTAATGTTCGCTAATATCTAGAAAGTTTATTAAAAAACTTGGATAGTTATAAAAATAGGAGACAAGACAGTTTCTATGTTTTTTCGTTTTAATATTAATGTTCCCAAAACCCAATGTTGTTGGTTATTTCGAAATCGTATAAAAGATATATGAATGGAAATGAAGGCGAAGCTTGGGGTAGAAGGTCGCGGTCAAGGACACTAGAATTTATAGAGACGTTTCGCGGCAATATCTCCCTCATAAATACACGCTGATTTTTAATTGGTTTTGGAGCGAAAGCCATCTTATTACTTATCGTTAACAGAACCTAACCAGCTAATAATACATACATACATACATACATACACTCACGCCTGTTTCCCCGAAGGGGTAGGCAGAGGCATATTAAACGCCCACTTTTCGCCAGTGTTTTGATCCCACGTAATAGGTGGCGTACCTAGTGGTTTAAGCGATGTTTGACACAACACTTTGTGTGATTCATAAATTCTTGTTTCGACTCCTGTGTCCGTTAGTGGTAGGTTTGTAATGTCCGTAGTAACACAGGACTTAGCACTAGGGTGCGGGAGTTGTTCTTAAAAAGAGAACAAAAGAAGAAAAAACATGTGTTTACAATTGTTGGCATCGTAATTACCTAAATCGTGTTTTCTAAGTAAATTACGTATCACTATCCGTGCCCGGTCCGCACTAACTACCTACAACCGCTGTAGGTAACAGCTGACGGCGCCTTGCGGCACGCGCGGCGAGGTCACGACCGCGCGGCGCTCGAACATACCTAACTCGAGAGAATTGTACATACTACGTGTTTCCACTAGTTACTGACTTTCATAACTTTTTTGTTTTAGGTGCTATATGAATTTTGTTTGTTTTATTTTGATAGGGGATTTTATTTCGGACATGAGGTTCTTTTTTCCTAAACCAATAAAAATCGGCGTGTATAAAAGTGAACGTATTATATTCAGTGCCACAGTTCAAGGGACTGATGTAAAACTGATTAATCATTTCCAAAATGCAAAAATAAGGTTACATATCTTTGATGTTTGCTTTTATCGTAAGATGTTACTAGCGCGCCTCAACTGTCAAGATTTTTTACACTCAATCTCTTGCGGAGTTATATAACGTGCCTTGTGCCCCATTTTGCAGACATTACTCTATAAAACGTAAAGTATGATGCCTCATATCATAATCTATTTTGATATACTGTGCTTGAAGTTCGAATTGGCTTAATGTAAACTTAAGTTGAATATTACATATTCAGAAATTAAATTTATCTAGGAACTAAATCTACCTTTTTTTATACCGTTGCGTACCAGGCGGTGATTACTTTGTTCAAAGCTTTCCCTAAGAAATCTAACTCAAATCTTTTTTACTCGCAAGCCCATTACATAGTATAACAATGAAGATTTAAGCTTCTGTTTATTTTTTAAATGTGCACTATGAATCAACCAGGGTTCTCGGATTTTTGGAAACCCAACATAAATTAACTATTATTTTTTATGTCCACGTAACCAACGTTTTTATGTCTATACTATGTTTCTTTTGTAGGAAATGTACCAAATACTCAATTCTCCACTTTTCTCTTTACGAGGATATCCGAGCTATATACTCTTTGAAGATTTATCGAGACCGCTTGAATTTCTGTAACGACAAGGTCATAAATTCTGAGAACATTGTACATATTGTATATACAGGGTGTAAAAAGACCCTTAACGAAAGCTGAAATCCCATGTTTTACCAACCACCACGAACATTTTTTACTTCGGCACCATACCTGGGCAATTACTGGTTCAGGAGATATTAAGGCTCAAAGTTAGTATGGAATTTTCTAATTAGGAACAAAATCGATGCATTTACCCCGCCAATATGTTCTTTAGATGCCCTATGGATTAGTAGGTATTTCGAGCATTGCACGCGCGCGCTTTTGATTGCGGTTTAAAAAATGTGAAAAGTGAAAAAGAAGTCGTTTCCCAGGTAGACTTGGCATGATGTCCACAACGAGTAGACTTCAGCTTGGTGATGGGTCTTGTGACATCCCGTATAACACCCGCATGTCGCTTGAGAGCTGCGTCTTGAGAAATAAATACGCTTAATAATGTGCAAAGAATAAAAAATATCAAATTATAATGTAAAAAATTTACTTAAATCTGAATTATAATTATACATTTCTCATGCCTTTCAATTCTTATTAAGCAATAAGTCCGAATAATTTATACTTCACACGATAGCATTTAAAAAGTACATATTAAGTCTAAACAGGAACAATAAAAAGGTTTTATCCATTATACACCGCTATTTTTTAATTAGTACAAAATATTTAACACAGTACTAAGTATCTTTAACTGATCATATTTATGTAGTTAAAAAATAACAACACTAAGTCCCAAAACTGTCTCAAAACTGTCCACAAAAATACGTGATAATTGGTAAATGCAATACTAATACTATGACCGACCCGAGTACTACGACATGGGGTCTCATTCCTTAGAACGTTTTCCGTCATTCTTAACTCTCTCAACAGATGGCTTTACTAGTATCGATTGTTATTGATGACTTTCAGGCATAAATGATAAATAAGAAAATAAAGTTCTAAAATATGATATTTATTAATTAAAAAATCCCTTTATTACGATTAAATAAAAAAATGAAACATTTAATTGAATATGAATATTTTTGAAAAATATGATGTGCACTTCGTTGCTCTGGTGGCCAAAATACGTACTAGCTTGTAGTAAAACGTTACAATGAGTTAACTTTCACTCGGCATTCATAGATGGCGCTTTTACGTATGTATATATTTATTTTTATTTAATTTGGTATTAATCTGTAGATGGTAAAATAAATAAATGTTTATTAAATAAACATCAAATATTTGAAAAAGTAAGATATTATGTTAACCAATGAACAGCCATGAGCATTTATTTTAAAAAGTACCTGTATAGGTACCTAGTCGAGCGATTGCGTTTTGTTTTTACATTTAAGAGGCCGTTCCAAAATTCACGGACTGCGTGAATAGGTATTTTACGCCAAGCGCGCGGGCAACGCGATCGAGGTGTCAATGTGTGCGTCTGTGTAGCCCAACAAAATCTACCTTGCAGTGAACTCACGGAGACAAAACAAATTGATACTTTGACCAATAAATTTTATGATCGTAATACAGAATTATTTTGGCTTACGTATTTTGATGTTTGAATGTAATAATAGTAGGTAGATTCCATTGTTGTTGTTAAAAAAAAAGCCGACTCCAAACAGAAACATGCAATCTCATTTACCTACTTAGATTACAATAAATACTAATTCTAGTTATTCTGTTATAAAATCCAAAATACAGAACCAATTTCGGAAAAATTTCTATGAGACCAAGCTGGAAGTAATATCATTATATCCTATGAAATAAAAATAAATCCAAATCGGTCCATAAATGATGCATTAGTGAGGTAACAAACATTAAAAAATATGAAAAATTATACAACTGAATTGTGGACCGCCTCCGTTTTGAAGTCGGTTGAAAATATTAATATACAACATAAATGAGATGTTACTTGAGCTGAAAAAGAAGCCGAAATTTTTCTGGGGTATCCATCTCCTCATTTATTGTACTATTACAAATTAACTGATAGCCATCATCGCTGCTATGTACTGTTTGCTAAAAATAAATAAGAAAAATTGGACAAGTGCGAGTCGGACTTGCGCACGAAGGGTTCCGTACCAACATTTATAAAAGAAAATCACGTTTGTTGTATGTATACTTAAATACTTTTTAAGTTTCTACCTGTTTATTAAGAGCGAGTAACAAATTGCTTAAAAAATACGTTTGTTGTATGGGAGCCCCCCTTTATTATATATATTTTTTTAATTTAATTATTTATTTTGAAAGGTAATATACAACTACATATTCTGTGAAAATTAAAAGCGTCTACCTGTTACAGTTAGTAATTTTGAGCAAAAAATACGAAAAAAAAACACGTTTTTTGTATGGGACCCCCCCTGAATATTTTCATTATTTTTATTTTTAGTATTTGTTGTTATAGCGGCAACCAAAATACGTAATTTGTGATTGTGCTTTCTAGCTATCACGGTTTATGAGATACAGCCTGGTGACAGACAGACAGACAGACGGATTGACAGACAGATAGCGGAGGCTTAGTAATAGGGTTCCGATTTTTACCTTTTAGGTACGGAACCCTAAAAAGTAACGTCTTAATGTTTTGTCACATGTTGTTTTCAATACCATGCAGTCACCATTTATAACTAGTGATCGATGTTTATAACACAAGAATCATATACCTACGTACCAACATTTAAATTTTTTTCTGGCAGAAAGTATTTAATAATCAAACCTTATAGTACAAACTTCTTAGACGGTAAAAATGTTGCAAAGGAAATCAGCTGTTCCATACAAAATTGAACTTTGACATTGACAAAATGAATGGAACAGCTGCTTTTTGCCACGCTTTCGGCTGTCTGTGCTATATATTCCTAAGAGGTTTACACTAATTATACAAATAAGTAACGTTGTATACAGTATGTAAAAAACCCCTTAACGAAAACTGAAATCCCATGTTGTACCAATCACTACGAACATTTTTACTTCGGCACCATACCTGGGAAATTACTGGTTCAGGAGATATTGAGGCTCAAAGTTAGTATGGAATTTTTCTAATTAGGTACAAAATCGATGCATTTACTCCACCAATATGTTCTTTAGACGCCCTATGACCCCATGGATAAGTAGTTATTTCGAGTATAGCACGCACACGCTTTTAATTACGGTTTAGAAAATGTGAAAACTTAAAAATATTCGTTTCCCAGGTATCATTCTTGGTAAGTATGACTTGGCAGTCATGTACACAACCAGTAGACTTCGGCTTGGTGATTGCACAATATTCTTAACTAATCTGCCATAATTAGTAGTAATAATTGAAAACTTGCTCCAGTCATTAACCACATATGTGACAATGTCTGAACGCACCATCGCTCTATCTTGTGTTCCGTACATTAAATAAGAGAGAGCACGAAACAAACATGCACCGTCACCAACAATAGGGACGACAGTACATTCTTCAACTTCTCAACGTTCAGATTTTCTTTAGCCATTTTATTTTACACATACGACATTTTAGAAAAGAACAGCCAAAATCGTCAAATATACTTAATCCGCTAGAAATATTTAGGTATGGTATGTGCTATACAGCAACCAAAACGATTTAACGACCAACAACATCCAACCAACTGCGTACAACTAACCTACCTGACGATGAACGTTCACTGGAGAGGGTCATTAATCCGCAAAAAATCTTAACACCTCGATTAAAAAAATGACGTATAAACGACGCGGGAGTGTAAGCGACTGCTACGCCGAAGGTCGCGGGTTCGATTCCCGCTCAAGTCAAACATTTGTGTGCATGAACATGGATGTTTGTCTTGGTCTGGGTGTTTCTATGTATAATATGTATGTATTTATAAAAAAAAAGTATATATGTATGTTTATCCATTATCTAGTACCCATAACACAGGCTCTGCTTAGCTTGGGACTAGATGGTGATGTGTGTCTGTGGTAGAATATTATTATTATTATTATTATTATTATATTGTCAACATTTATAACTAAAATTATTTTGTTCGCCTTAATTTATTCGTTCCACTAAGTACTGATAGTTCAAAATACATTTACATCCTCCATCATCCCTTAGTATATCCCCATGGGGGTTGAATTTATCAAAATCATATTTAAGCGGACGTCTTCATCATAGTAGCTCCAATCTATAATTTCAGTTCAATCTGTCGAAAATCTATGAAAATTAACTTTCATCCCCTATTTTATCCCCTTAGGGGTGGAATGTATCAAAATCCTTTTTTAGGGGATGCCTACGTCATAGTAGCTATATGCATGCACAGTCTCAGCCCGATCAGTTTAAAATTGACAAAGTTTCATACAAACTTTCATCCCCTATTTTATCCCCTATTTTATCCCCTTGGCGGTAGAATTTATCAAAACCCTTTCTTAGCGGATGCCTAAGTCATAACATTTACCTGTATGCCAAATTTCAGTCCGATCCCTCCAGTGGTTTGGGCTGTGCGATGATAGATTACTATGTCAGTCAGTCACCTTTGAGTTTTATATATATATTTAGATACAATTTCTGACATTCATAAGAGTCACTTTGTGACCTAAGTGAATATAGTATTTTTGAATTTTGCGGTATTTATTTTATAAGAGCATCGATTTCGTTACCATTATTTTATTATACATATTCAACAATAATAACTCACATCAAGAAGGGTTTGTCGCGCTATAAATACAGTGGTGTTTACAAGGCACGCACACAGACGCAGTGACAACGGCAAACGGCACACGTCCTACCTCGATGAGCGCTCAGCGCGGTCTAAAGTTCCGTAGACGCGTACAGGATTTATATAACGATTTCTGGCTTCGTTTAAAAATTTATTTAAAATATTTGTAATCACATTCAGAAGCTGATTTTTTTTCCTAGCAAGGTATTATATCAAATCTTATTAGAGACTATTTGTTTTTTTATTTCTTAGTGTATTTTATGTGATAAAAAATAATCCATTTAGACGTAAACTGACAATTTAATGACATTTTACGTAACATTTTATGGTTTATTTCTGAATGAAACCTAACATTCTAGCACAATCATACCAAGGGGCAGGATCTTGTTATGTCGTAGATGCATTTAAAAGTTAATTATTCACATTATTTTCGATGTCATGGACCATCGCGTAATGCTCATAAAATGATTTCTTCAAAACATGCTTTGCGGAAACTTGATTTTTCTGTTGTAGGTAATCAAACACTTATTTTTACTACAGTCATACAATAGTAAATGAAGTGATCTAATAGTATCATTGTTCATTTCTTAATTTGTTGATATATCTGAGTCACAATCACGTATCTCCGCGCGTGTTAATCGCCAAAATGGCTTAAAAAACGGGAACGGCCTCTTAAGTACGTAAAAGTAGTGTAATTTAAATTTTATACATAATAAAAACTTACTGTGTTTGTAGTAGTATTATATAATAAATTTTCATAAATTATGTTAATCAATATGCGTCTTACATTTATAGGTACCTACCTATAGTCTGTTCAAGATACGAAAAAATAAAATGTAAACAAACCATAAAATGGTTCTTTTAATGTCGCCTTCGCAACAAAAGTAGATTTAAGTTAAATACTCCAAGCGAACGATGCAGTTAGTTTTACAAAAATACGCCTGTCCCTTCAATTCATAAATGATACTGTATATTTTTTACCTTTTATTTTTTTCGTAGGTATCTTGAACAGACAATAGCAACTAATAAACAGTTGATGTTGAGTATGTTGTAAATCAAGCTAATGAAAAAAACAAAACGCATTTTTAAACTTTGATAGCCGACTTCTCTAGAAGTCTAGAACTCATTCGCTTGGTTCCCGATAGGTATAGTATTAAATTTATCTATGCCGATAGTCATGACTTCATGAGTCGCACAATTGCAAAATCGCGTACCAAGTACATCAAGTGCGTCTCTATAAAAATACCAGGGTCGAAAACCAGGTATACTTGCAAGTTTTTGGGCACTCGAGTATAGAAAACTTCGTGTGACGCCCTGGTAATGCAAGTTTGTATTGAAAAATAAACCTTATCTTAATATGAGTAAGGATGTTTATCGCAAAATTTGGTAATGGACTTTTCTAAATACTTTCATGGAAATTCATTCCTTACTACCATATATTTAAGGAACTTTGTCGCGCAAAACCTTGCAAGTTTTATATTCCTGAGTACTCAAAATACTTTCAAGTATTTTAGTGTTTTGAGCGATAAAGTTCCGTAAATGTATGGCAGTAAGGAATATTATTTCATAAAAGTATCTGTAGGGTAAATGCGCCATACGTCGGCCCCTCCCCAAACTTCGGCCGTCTGCACATTTTCGGCTTGCGTTCATTTAAAACGTATTGAAGTTACAAATTTGCCACTCGAATTACAATCTTAGTTCATAATTTATATGTACAACCGTTACTTTCCGATTACGTTACACACTCTTCGCACACTGAGCGTCAGTAGCGATTGCGCCGTCGAAGCGTCAATTTCATATTTAAAGTACCTTACTTGCTGTGAATATCCACACTTCGGGGATTGATATTAGAACGGTCAGACATTCCTTTTTTATTGTTTTAAGCATTATTATTAGCAATTTGTGATTTTTACTATATTTTGAAATAGATTTTTCAATGTTTAACGTATTGTTTTAAGGGAAAATAGGAGGCCGCCAATAGAATACCAATTTTGAATTAAAACCGGATTCTCGGCCGTGGCCGACTAAAAGTAAATGCAGTCTGTTTTATAATTTCCAATTGTACTAATTCCATTGCCTTAATAAGAGAATTTGCAACGCATATAGGCAAATAAATCTATTTTACGTTTAATCGCCAAATACCGGCCGGGGTGATATTAGTTGGATCTCGAGAAATAATGTACACAAAATAGAGGTTGGCTTTAGAAACATTAAAGATCGTAATGTCGACTAGCCTCGAATTCGAGCCCAACTATACAGGCTGATTACTTTGCTTATTTTCTCAAAATTAAATATTTATTATACGTTTATTTATTTATAATATAAAGAGTTAAGTTTAAATGCAGGAGTTGATATTATTGAAAACATTTATATTAGCTTATTATGGTATGGAAATATAAGATATAAATTGCTCTTTGGAACTTGCTACCTTAACCCATGTTAATTACGTAGCTTAAAAATATAAATATATTCAATAATGATACTCTGGGCCAAAAATGGTATGAATTATTTTTGAAAAGATATCCAGAACTAATTATAATTATTTTGATGTTTACTTTGTTATAAATTGTAATACTTACCTAACGTTATTTAAGTGCAAATAAAAAAATACTTTACCTACTATTAAACAAATACGATTAATAACGTATACTTAGTGAGACTCCTGCCAAAATAAATCATATTAGTAATATTCATCCGTCTTAATTTAAAACATCCTATACGCGGCCGATATTTTAGGGCCAACTTTAGGGTTTTTTTGTTCTCGACGCATATAAACCTTAGTACTTTTTCCTTGTAGTAGAAATGTCAACCTTATGCCCATAAACATGAAATAGATTTATCAAACTATCCAAAACCGCATCGGAAGCTATCCTTTCGTTGCAAATTGATGGTGCCAAACCGATTCCAAAACAGAAAAACCGTAAGGATGCCGACATTTAGCGTATTTATCCTACTAGGTTACGGTCGGGAGTCGGTAATACGCGAAACGTGTTCGCGTACGTTCAACTTCAAGTAAAAAATACTTTGAAAGTGTTGCAAATATTTTAGTGTTTTGCGCGACAAAGTTCCGTAAATGTATGGCGGTAAGGAATAATATCCCATGAAAGTAAAAGTACTCCGTTACGATCGTGGATCGGCAAAACGCGAGACGCGATCGCGTACGTTTAATTCAAGTAAGAAATACTTTGAAAGTTTTGCAAGTATTTAAAAAAAATCGTTACAATCAGCTTCAAAATTACGAATCCTACAAAATAAATGATTTTATAATAGTTAAATTTAGTTTTTTATCTAATTCTGTTTATCCACTTTAATGGAGGAATAAAAAACGACCTAATTTATGAATTTAAAAATATTAATTTGCCAACATCTGGATTTGAGTTAATTATTTAAAAAAATAACTTGCACGTTTGCATAAGTTGCTTGTAAGGCCGAATTAATAAACCAATTGTAATGACTAGCTTTTGCGCGCGACTTCGTTCCCGTGAAAGTTGAAGAGAAAAAATTCCAACGTTTTTGCAAGATTTTTTGTTAGTTGACGAGGTATCATGGTTTCATAAATAAAAAAATAAAATGAACTGTTGTTTCATTTCTACATTTTAATAGTTACCTACCTATTCCCCTTTTGCAATCTCGACGTTCGCTTCGCCAGGGGTTTGCCATTTAGGTTACATTAATTTCGCCTGAATACCAATTTAATTAAGAATATAATAATAAAAATAAAGAATAACAATTTTCACGAAGCAGAACTCAAAGGAAAGCACCACCTAGTATAGTAATGTACCTATTATATTATCTGTAGCATGCACCACAGACCCTGGGACCACCGACCATCAGACCAAGGCAACCTCACAAGGTCATAGGTTTTGTCAAGTCTATTCAAACTAGCCCAAACACTACTAGTTTCTCATGTGTAGTTTAGGAGTTTCAGTGACCACCTGCCGGCTTCATCATCAGACCAAGGCAACCTCACAAGGTCCATAGATTTTGTCAAATCTATTCAAACGAGCCCAAACACTAATAGTTTATCATGTGTAGTTTAGGAGTTTCTGTGACCACCTTCCGGCTTCATCATCAGATCAAGGCAACCTCACAAGGTCATAGGTTTTGTCGGTTTTATCAAGTCCTGTCAAACGAGCCCAAACACGACTAGTTTATCATGTGTAGTTTAGGAGTTCCTGTGACCACCTGCCGGCTTCATCATCAGACCAAGGCAACCTTACAAGGTCCATAGATTTTGTCAAATCTATTCAAACGAGCCCAAACACTAATAGTTTATCATGTGTAGTTTAGGAGTTTCTGTGACCACCTTCCGGCTTCATCATCAGATCAAGGCAACCTCACAAGGTCATAGGTTTTGTCGGTTTTATCAAGTCCTGTCAAACGAGCCCAAACACGACTAGTTTATCATGTGTAGTTTAGGAGTTTCTGTGACCACCTTCCGGCTTCATCATCAGATCAAGGCAACCTCACAAGGTCATAGGTTTTGTCGGTTTTATCAAGTCCTGTCAAACGAGCCCAAACACGACTAGTTTATCATGTGTAGTTTAGGAGTTCCTGTGACCACCTTCCGGCTTCATCATCAGACCAAGGCAACCTCACAAGGTCATAGGTTTTGTCAAATCTATTCAAACGAGCCCAAACACTACTAGTTTATCATGTGTAGTTTAGGAGTTCCTGTGACCACCTTCCGGCTTCATCATCAGACCAAGGCAACCTCACAAGGTCATAGGTTTTGTCAAGTCAATTGAAACGAGCCCGAACACTACTAGTTTATCATGTGTAGTTTAGGAGTTCCTGTGACCACCTTCCGGCTTCATCATCAGACCAAGGCAACCACACAAGGTCATAGGTTTTGTCAAGTCTTGTCAAACGAGCCCAAACACGACTAGTTTATCATGTGTAGTTTAGGAGTTCCTGTGACCACCTTCCGGCTTCATCATCAGACCAAGGCAACCACACAAGGTCATAGGTTTTGTCAAGTCTTGTCAAACGAGCCCAAACACGACTAGTTTATCATGTGTAGTTTAGGAGTTCCTGTGACCACCTTCCGGCTTCATCATCAGACCAAGGCAACCTCACAAGGTCATAGGTTTTGTCAAGTTCATTCAAACGAGCCCAAACACTACCAGTTTATCATGTGTAGTTTAGGAGTTCCTGTGACCACCTTCCGGCTTCATCATCAGACCAAGGCAACCTCACAAAGTCAAAGGTTTTGTCAAATCTATTCAAACGAGCCCAAACACTACAAGTTTATCATGTGTAGTTTAGGAGTTCCTGTGACCACCTTCCGGCTTCATCATCAGACCAAGGCAACCTCACAAGGTCATAGTTTTTGTCAAATATATTCAAACGAGCCCGAACACTACTAGTTTATCATGTGTAGTTTAGGAGTTCCTGTGACCACCTTCCGGCTTCATCATCAGACCAAGGCAACCACACAAGGTCATAGGTTTTGTCAAGTCTTGTCAAACGAGCCCAAACACTAATAGTTTATCATGTGTAGTTTAGGAGTTCCTGTGACCACCTTCCGGCTTCATCATCAGACCAAGGCAACCTCACAAGGTCATAGGTTTTGTCAAGTCTTGTCAAACGAGCCCAAACACGACTAGTTTATCATGTGTAGTTTAGGAGTTCCTGTGACCACCTTCCGGCTTCATCATCAGACCAAGGCAAACTCACAAGGTCATAGGTTTTGTCAAGTCTATTCAAACGAGCCCAAACACTACTAGTTTATCACGTGTAGTTTAGGAGTTCCTGTGACCATCTTCCGGCTTCATCATCAGACCAAGGCAACCTCACAAGGTCATAGGTTTGGTCAAGTCAATTCAAACGAGCCCAAACACGAGTAGTTTATCATAATATGTAGTTTAGAAGTTCTTGTAACCACCTTCCCGGCTTCATCATCAGACCAAGGTGCATTCACAAGGTCGTTCATCACTGCACCATTTCAATGTTACCGTAACATAGCCACCAAACTTACGTAATTGTATGTCAAATATCAGCTATATGGAACAGTGTACAAAGTGCATTCCAAATTTTGAACAGAAAGACACGAAGTCATAAAAATATCGCTAGATGTTTTAACGCCACCGGTACATACGTAAAATAGGTACCTACTAGATCGGTTGATCGTGTTATAACCTCGAAATGAGGCACACTTGGGTGACAAGGTGAAATATCATAATATTGTTAACATTTTAGACCGAATGCTTTTTTTATTATAGCGCCATCTCTTCTTTTTAATTTAAAATAACATTGCTTACAAAATGAGACGTAAGATGTCGCTACCATCGACTCCCATTTTTTCGTCGCTAGCGCCATCTGTTGTATTATTTACGGTATTAACAAGTACTTATAAAAATAAAGGTCTAATATTAAGGATCTAACGTGGCCAATTTTTATGGACGACTTGCGGCATCTGTACTGTAAAGTATTATTTTTATCTATGACTACGAGTATCATAGTAAAATGAACTAAATCTGTAAATTCCCCTTAAAATAAAATCAACTCCCCCCCGGCCCTCTGCGCCAGCGCCGCGCCCCGACGATGCGACAAACAGTACTAAATTTCTAGCAAAAGTGAGCGTATCTAATTTCGTTGCCAAAGGTAATGGTTTGTCTACGTTTGTCCGACGCGATGGCCTATCATATCACGGGAGTATGTACTTTTTGTGCGTACTTTTTGAGTGGAAGAATCGCGAGTGCAGCTGTGTACCCATGGACATCTTATTGTGAGTGTACAAAAGTGATCCGGTCAGTGTCAAGTAATTAAAACAGTGCATATTGGATGCTTTTGACAACGGTGGTGGACATTTCGAAGGACAATGGAAATACTTGTAAGTTTAGTAAATAATACGTACTTAAGTAAATAATAATTTGATGCGGGCGGCTCAAAATCGGTCTGTGTTCTCCACACACCTTGATTAAGGCCTATGTCCAGCAGTGGAAGTTTCTAGGCTGACATGATGATGATAAAATAATATTTGTAAATAGCAGATGATTTCATAAATACGCCAAAATTACTCTTTTCTTTTAGTCCTGTACGGTTTGCACACCAGATTAACTGATAATATGTATAAAAGAAACACTGTTTAACTGATAACACAGCTGATTTATTGAACTGAAACCTGCTTATTATAAAAATGAATGACGTGAGCCGCACGCGACGGTAATGCCGACTGACTGTATAAAGGTTTACATAGAATATGGAAATAATGAATGCTGAGTGCGCACAACGTGAGCGCTAGTATGTGCGGTGTTGACACCTTACATGCTCCGGGGCGCGGCAATGAGAGATGGAAGATGCTGATGATCTGATGAGTAACAAGGTGATTCCATTTTTGCTTAGGACTAAATGATTTTACAAATGATCCCGACAGTTATTCGTGATCAATTTTACGAAAACTGCACTGAGTAAATATAGGCGAGCTCGCTGTGCTCGTCACGTTTATTTTCACATTTTTATTCACTCCACTTGAACACTGCACTACACTATGCTCTGCTTTTACACCTTTACGTCGTTCACTGATATCACTATTATCACTGAGTTGCTGTTCAATCCCGCTTGCTGTCGGTGCTGGCAGCGCTGCGGAGCTACGGCGCGCGCGCCTCCACACGAGAACGAACAGCACCAGGCCTACTGCTGACACCACGTAGATTGCTGCGTATTAGTATCAGATTTATCATCAGCAGCATTTTTAGCGGACCTAAGAAGGTTAGCAGCAAGAAGAGGTACTCCCAGGCACATATTCAGCGATAATGGAACTAATTTCATTGGAGCTAGCAGGATTTTAGAACAAGAATATATAAATTTGAAATCAGTCATAACAGAAGAGTTCCTAACTGAAATCAGTGAGATGCAAATCACGTGGCATTTTAATGCTCCCTCTTGGCCGAGCGCCGGAGGATTATGGGAATCAGCAGTCAAGAGCCTCAAACATCATTTGCGCAGAGTAGTCGGAGATCAAAAACTCACGTACGAGGAGTACGCTACCCTGCTGTCTCAGCTCGAAGCATGCCTCAATACGCGACCCCTTTGTGCAATAACCGAAGATCCAAACGACACAGATTACCTTACGCCATCGCATTTCCTAGCCAGTGGACCCATCCTAACAATAACAGAAACAGAGAGAGATCAAAGAACGAGATGGCAGTTAACACAAAAAATATTCAATGACATATGGGTCCGTTGGCGTACAGAGTATCTAGCAGGTTTATCAGCAAGAAGTAAATGGCGAGGATCGAACCCCAATATTCAGATAAACGACATTGTTATTATTCACGACGCCAACTTACCGCCCGGTAAGTGGGCACTGGGCCGTGTCGTTGAAGCACATCCAGGGAAGGACGGACTCGTGCGCGTCGTTAGCCTCAAGACAAAGGGCGGCATAATCAAACGGCCTATTATCAAATTATCAGTTCTACCTGTTAATGAGCCGCCAAATCAAAACAATCCGCAGCAACAGGAATCTGAAGCAGATATCAAAAGACAGAAAAACAAAACCACGTTCAAGACGTCTTGCATAAATTTCATAAGCTTGATATTTATGTTGTTTATGTTAATTGCCTCGCCAACGGTACATGGTGCTTATAACATAACAGCGTTACAGAATAACAACAGTATCTATTTTGACAAGTTATCAGACATGCACCTAATTCAAGACAAATGGAAAATAGTCGTTTATTACAATATGTCACCATACTGGCAAGGAACCAAGGTACTGAACAGTTACTACAATTATTTATCAGAGCTATGTACGACAATACGTGAACAATCACATTGTGACGTCATCCTGATACAATTACATCACGGCATCGTAGAGCTCGAGTACTATAACGCCCTGCTACAGAGTCAGCACTTTGATAAGAGCGCACGCGTGCGCCGGCGGCGGGGCCTTATAGACGGCGTGGGCTATATTGCAAACAGTTTGTTCGGCGTATTGGATGAACGCTTCGCCGAACAGTATCAGAAGGATATAACTATGATCAGAAATAATCAGAAACACATAGCTCAATATTGGAAAAATCAGACGTCAGTTATAGAAGCAGAAAACAATGTTTTGAAGAGAGTTGAGAGCACCATGGAGAAGCAACACAAGATCTTCAATCAACACTTGATCCGTATAGACCAAGCCACATCTCAAATACAGAAGGAAATTAGTATAACAGAGAAGATCAGTGAATTTATGGCAACTAGCATCATGGCAAACAGCATGCTCATGAATCTAGTAAACATTCAAGATACCCTCCTGGATACCATTACGAGCGTCCAACATTTTAACGTACATCTTCTAACACCCTCTCAATTAAAGCAAGAATTCGGCGTTATCTCAAGTCAGCTGTCAAAAAAGAGTTATCGCTGCCCATTCACAACATTCAGACAGATTTTACACAAATTTACAAGATATTGAGAGTGAAAGCACGTATGACCACAGATTACTTTATTTTCGAACTACAAATTCCGCTAATTAATAGAGACAGTTACGATATATACAAAACAATCACTATTCCACGGTACAACGGCAAGGATATGGTCAACGTTATACCTGTAGATAGGTATTTGGCTATGAATATTTTGAAAGACACTTTCATAGCTATCTCGGAGAGTGAATTGCAGAACTGTTTTCAACTGGACTCATATACAAAGTTGTGTGAGTTACAAAAACCAGTGTTGCAGAGAGAGTCTGACCTTGACTTTTGCGTTAAAGATGCGCACTTGAAGTGTGAAACTATCACCAGCCTGTGCCAAAACACATGGACAAATCTATTCCCAGTAAATACCTTTATGTTTACTTGCTGCGGTCAATGCACTTTAAGAATAATATGCGAGCATCAGGTTGCGAGCGAACAGTTGAACGGAGTCAGCATTATAGCGCTAGGGAGCGATTGCGTCATCAAGGGCGACGGATTCACGGTCACGTCGCATAAAACGCAATCAAATCAAATAAACATAAAGCCAGATGTGATAGCAGAACAAATCTCACCCGTCAACTATCTGATTAATGTATCAATTCCAATGACGACAAGCGAATTTAATGAGAACAACAACTTTTCGGGTACGTTCAAGAATATAGATGAGCAGATTGAGCAGATGAAGACAACCCAGAAACGATTTGAGGGCGGAGACGATGGGTTGTCGTTTCACGATATTCATCATTACGCAGCAATCTACGTGGTGTCAGCAGTAGGCCTGGCGCTGTTCGCGCGCGCGCCTCCACACGAGCGCTATCACATCTGGCTTTATGTTTATTTGATTTGATTGCGTTTTATGCGACGTGACCGTGAATCCGTCGCCCTTGATGACGCAATCGCTCCCTAGCGCTATAATGCTGACTCCGTTCAACTGTTCGCTCGCAACCTGATGCTCGCATATTATTCTTAAAGTGCATTGACCGCAGCAAGTAAACATAAAGGTATTTACTGGGAATAGATTTGTCCATGTGTTTTGGCACAGGCTGGTGATAGTTTCACACTTCAAGTGCGCATCTTTAACGCAAAAGTCAAGGTCAGACTCTCTCTGCAACACTGGTTTTTGTAACTCACACAACTTTGTATATGAGTCCAGTTGAAAACAGTTCTGCAATTCACTCTCCGAGATAGCTATGAAAGTGTCTTTCAAAATATTCATAGCCAAATACCTATCTACAGGTATAACGTTGACCATATCCTTGCCGTTGTACCGTGGAATAGTGATTGTTTTGTATATATCGTAACTGTCTCTATTAATTAGCGGAATTTGTAGTTCGAAAATAAAGTAATCTGTGGTCATACGTGCTTTCACTCTCAATATCTTGTACATTTGTGTAAAATCTGTCTGAATGTTGTGAATGGGCAGCGATAACTCTTTTGACAGCTGACTTGAGATAACGCCGAATTCTTGCTTTAATTGAGAGGGTGTTAGAAGATGTACGTTAAAATGTTGGACGCTCGTAATGGTATCCAGGAGGGTATCTTGAATGTTTACTAGATTCATGAGCATGCTGTTTGCCATGATGCTAGTTGCCATAAATTCGCTGATCTTCTCTGTTATACTAATTTCCTTCTGTATTTGAGATGTGGCTTGGTCTATACGGATCAAGTGTTGATTGAAGATCTTGTGTTGCTTCTTCATGGTGCTCTCAACTCTCTTCAAAACATTGTTTTCTGCTTCTATAACTGACGTCTGATTTTTCCAATATTGAGCTATGTGTTTCTGATTATTTCTGATCATAGTTATATCCTTCTGATACTGTTCGGCGAAGCGTTCATCCAATACGCCGAACAAACTGTTTGCAATATAGCCCACGCCGTCTATAAGGCCCCGCCGCCGGCGCACGCGTGCGCTCTTATCAAAGTGCTGACTCTGTAGCAGGGCGTTATAGTACTCGAGCTCTACGATGCCGTGATGTAATTGTATCAGGATGACGTCACAATGTGATTGTTCACGTATTGTCGTACATAGCTCTGATAAATAATTGTAGTAACTGTTCAGTACCTTGGTTCCTTGCCAGTATGGTGACATATTGTAATAAACGACTATTTTCCATTTGTCTTGAATTAGGTGCATGTCTGATAACTTGTCAAAATAGATACTGTTGTTATTCTGTAACGCTGTTATGTTATAAGCACCATGTACCGTTGGCGAGGCAATTAACATAAACAACATAAATATCAAGCTTATGAAATTTATGCAAGACGTCTTGAACGTGGTTTTGTTTTTCTGTCTTTTGATATCTGCTTCAGATTCCTGTTGCTGCGGATTGTTTTGATTTGGCGGCTCATTAACAGGTAGAACTGATAATTTGATAATAGGCCGTTTGATTATGCCGCCCTTTGTCTTGAGGCTAACGACGCGCACGAGTCCGTCCTTCCCTGGATGTGCTTCAACGACACGGCCCAGTGCCCACTTACCGGGCGGTAAGTTGGCGTCGTGAATAATAACAATGTCGTTTATCTGAATATTGGGGTTCGATCCTCGCCATTTACTTCTTGCTGATAAACCTGCTAGATACTCTGTACGCCAACGGACCCATATGTCATTGAATATTTTTTGTGTTAACTGCCATCTCGTTCTTTGATCTCTCTCTGTTTCTGTTATTGTTAGGATGGGTCCACTGGCTAGGAAATGCGATGGCGTAAGGTAATCTGTGTCGTTTGGATCTTCGGTTATTGCACAAAGGGGTCGCGTATTGAGGCATGCTTCGAGCTGAGACAGCAGGGTAGCGTACTCCTCGTACGTGAGTTTTTGATCTCCGACTACTCTGCGCAAATGATGTTTGAGGCTCTTGACTGCTGATTCCCATAATCCTCCGGCGCTCGGCCAAGAGGGAGCATTAAAATGCCACGTGATTTGCATCTCACTGATTTCAGTTAGGAACTCTTCTGTTATGACTGATTTCAAATTTATATATTCTTGTTCTAAAATCCTGCTAGCTCCAATGAAATTAGTTCCATTATCGCTGAATATGTGCCTGGGAGTACCTCTTCTTGCTGCTAACCTTCTTAGGGCCGCTAAAAATGCTGCTGATGATAAATCTGATACTAATTCGAGGTGCACGGCCTTGGTCACCATGCACACGAATACTGCCACATAGCCTTTTGAGGTTTTTGTACCGCGACCTTTACTGGATTTAACTTGAACGAAGCCTGTAAAATCTACACCGACGTACATCGTATCGTACATCGTCGACTTATTTAGATCTTTTAGCATTACACAGCCTCATTCCTACACATATCCAGCCTACAAGGGAAAATAGCTGTCTGGACCACAGTTTTGCAAAAAACCCGTTACATTTAAGTACGGCCATAATGGAATCAACCATAACAGATCATAACTGCATAATTCTATCAATTAACAAAGCTCCCAAACGGCAATTTGCGGTAAATAAAATATTTTCAAAAATAAACTATAACGGTATATTAACTGAGTTGGCTAAGATTAAGTGGCACGAAATTTTTACTAACAAAAATGTAAATGAATGTATTAATGAATTCATTAGCAAATTACAGGAAATAATTAAAAACCATACTTCTTCTAATGTAATAAAACGTAGAAACCGCAACATTAAACCCTGGATAACACCGGGGATAATCAGAAGCATAAAGAATAGAGATAGGTTACATTTAAAATTAAGGAAGGATCCGGAAAATCTTCTATTAAAAATGACTTATATACGCTATAGAAATACTTGTAACAATATTATAAGAAATTCAAAAAACATCTTTTACAGAAATGAAATGCAAAGAAATAAAAATGACATAAAAAAACAGTGGAATATAATAAAAGAGGTCTGTAACTTCACCAATAATAAAGAAAACACACCTGAACTATTAAATCTTAAAGAAAATCCTACTAATTCGCTTTATAATATAAATAACTACTTTGCAAACGTGGGCTCTAATTTAGCAAATGTGATTCTCGAACGGCTAAATTGCAAAGAACAAGATCTTGTCAACGCAATCAACGAATTGCCTAATACTTTACATTCATTTGCCTTATTACCTACGGATGAAAAGGAGATAGAAAACATTATAAAGTCACTAAAAAACAGCTCCAGCACTGGGTGGGATGGCATTCCAGTTAACATTTTTAAGACTGGAGTTGATGTTCTTACTCTACCTGTGTCAATTATCTGCAATGCTTGCTTTGAAAATGGATGTTTCCCCGAAGCTCTAAAAATTTCAAAAATTATCCCAATATTTAAAAAAGGAGACAAATGTGATATTACAAATTATAGACCCATTTCGCTGCTAACAACTTTATCAAAAATAATTGAAAAGGCAATAAATAATAGATTAAGAAACTACTTAGAGAGCAAAGAACTTATTTCGAAAAATCAATTTGGTTTCCGTTGTAAAAAATCAACACAAGATGCTGTCCTCACTTTGACATCATCTATTGCTAAAGCTTTAGATGAAAAAGATAAATGTTTAGCAATATTTCTAGATCTATCAAAGGCCTTTGATACAGTATCGATACCTATTCTACTTAATAAACTTAATCGCATGGGAATACGTGGACAACCATTGGACCTAATAACTGATTACCTTACAAACAGGACACAAATAATACAGATAGGAGAACACCGAAGCTCTACTGTGGAACGTATTACATTTGGCGTACCACAAGGAAGCGTCATTGCACCGTCTCTTTTTATTGCTTACATAAACGATATGTGCAATTTAAATTTGGAAAATGGGAATATCACTACATACGCCGATGACACAGTGTTACTTTTCAGGGGGAAAACTTGGGACGATGTATACTTAAGTGCTAATAAAGGCCTAAATTTGGTAGCAAAATGGCTTGACAATAATCTTTTATCACTTAATTTATCTAAAACTAATTATATAAATTTCAGTATCAGAAGCGATGGTCAACCAGCAGGGCAACACAGCATTAAACTGCATTACTGCAATAAAGATAACGCCCACACAATAAATAACTCATGTAATTGCCCTACTATCAGTTCGGTCACATCAACCAAATATTTGGGAATCCAACTAGATAGCAATTTAAATTTTAAAGTGCAAATTAACAACCTAGCGTCAAGAATAAGAAAATTTATATTTGTATTCAAGACACTTCGCTACATATGTGACGCAAAACAAATAAAATCAATATATCTTTCACTGTGTGAGTCCATTCTAACATATGGTATTATATGCTGGGGAGGAGGTTGTAAAACCAACCTAATAATACTGGAAAGAGCTCAAAGGGCGCTGCTTAAAGTTATATACTTTAAGCCCTTTCTATTTCCCACATCACAACTATACCAACGATCGGCAACTCTCACAATAAGACAATTGTTCATCCTCCATACTGCTTTAGACCAACATAAACGCCCCTACTCTGTCTTATCCCTTAGCAGTAAGCGACGCAAAGACAAGGTGTACACAGCCCCGTTTTGCAGAACTATCTTTGCCCAAAGATTCAATCAATTTCTCGGCCCGTTCCTTTATAATAGACTCGCTAAAATAATATCAAATATTCATAAACTAACTAAATTTAATTGTAAAAAAGAAATTTTCAAATATTTAAATACATTAAATTACGAAGACACCGAATCCCTTCTAAATACTGCTGGTTACAACTTTTCCAACTTTTGACAACCTAATCTTAATTTATTTTAATTTGTATTTTGCTTTTATTTTGTTTCTGTTTTTGTATCACACCAACTCCACCTATTTGTAATTTAGGATATTATTAGCAAGAATGAACAGTTACCTTCTGAGTCACAGTCAAAACTAGTTCAGAAGGTACGGATATACTGCTAACAATAACCTAAAATCAATCAATATTTATTATTTGTCATCTGTAAGTATAGGTTTATCATGGCAATAAAGAATTTTGAATTTTGAATTTTTGAATTTTGACGTTGTAAAACGGTCTGGTGGGATTTGTTCTGGACTCCGGTAAATCTCCCATCAGTTCCTGCTGTTTGACTGGATTGTGTCGCTTACACAAAAAACATCTGTGTAAACGTTTTTTCACTGCTCGGTTTCCTCCCAATATCCAATACTGTTGTCTAAGCCATGATAAAGTAAGACGTGCACCGCCGTGAAACGTCTGTTTATGAGCATAATCTATTAATAAATCTGTTAAGTGACTGCTATGCAGAATAATGAGAGGATGTTTCATGTCCTTGCTGATGTTAGCGTTTTTTAGACGCCCTCCAACTCTGAGGTAGCCGTCCTTGTCCAAAAACGGGTTCAAACTGTATATTTTGCTTTTTGGTTTAACTTGCTTATGCTGCTCGAGATATTCAATCTCTTCTGAAAACTCTAATTGCTGTACTGATTTGATAATTTTTAATTTTGCTGATTGAAGTTCTTCTGTTGTTAAGAACGCTTGTTTATGTCGATTAGGTGTAACTGCGCGTAGTATCCAGGCTAAGACACGTGACGCTCGCGTAAAACTGCTGTGTTTATATAGTAATTCTTGTATTACGTTTGGTAAATCTGTTTGAATTGTATTTGATATTTTAATTTCTTTTGCTTCTAATTCAGTTTCAAATACTGTCTGTTTGCTAGTTTCTTGATGATTGTATGTCGATAACCAAGTGGGTCCTTGCCACCAGAGTGAATGCTGCTGCAATTGCGATACAGTTAAACCACGACTTGCACAGTCAGCAGGGTTTTCGCTGGATTTAACGTAGTGCCAACAGTCTGGTGACATAATTTCTGTAATTTTTCTAACTCGGTTAGAAACAAAAGGCTTCCACCGGTTGGGGTCCCCATGGATCCAGCCTAATACTGCTTTGGAGTCACACCACCCGTATATCTGAACCGTGTGGGTACTCAAACTTTGTTTGACCTTGACCATTAGCCTTGTCAGTAATAATGCTCCACAAAGCTCTAATCGTGGCAAGGATGTTTCGCTGGCAGTTTGCTTATAGGTACTACTCTTGTCTTTGCTGCTAGAAGAATGACTGATGCTGTGTCTTGTTTCTGAATTCTTGCGTATACAGCACACGCGTAGGCTTTTACTGAAGCGTCACTGAAGCCGTGAAGCTGAATTATGCTTTTACCATCACTGCCGATCCACCTTGGTATCTCCAATTTGTTGATGTTATCTATGTCTGATCGTAATTTCAACCATTCTTCAAATATGCTATCCGGTACCTTATCATCCCATTTTAGGTCTGCAATCCAAGCATTTTGGAAAAGAAGCTTCAGTTTTATAGTTACTGGCGCCAACCACCCCAAAGGGTCAAATATTTTTGATATATCTGCTAGTAACATCCTTTTTGTTGGCTTTGATTCTGATTTTGCTGACATTTTACACTGAAATGTGAAGACATCTTGTTTTGCATTCCACAAAAGACCCAATGCCTTTGTGGACTCTAAATGTTTAAAATCAAAATTTTCTTGATTACTTGTGGTCTGACTGATATTTTCTAACAATGAGGGGGAATTAGAGATCCATTTACGAAGATTAAATCCTCCCAATTTGAGTAATTCTAAAAGGTCTGCTTGTAACTGCTTCGCGGAAGAAATACAATGATTTCCGCTCAATACATTGTCTGCGTAGAACTGATCTTCCAAGACCTTGGCTGCTGCTGGATAGCGGTGTCGCTCATCGCTTGCTAACTGCTTCAAGGTCATCATGGCGAGGAAAGGGGCTGCCTTTGTGCCATATGTGACTGTCGCTAACTGATATTCTGAAAGGGGCAATTCTGCTGATTCGCGCCAAATTATTTTTTGATACTTCTGATCATCTGGATGAGCCAAAATTTGCCTGAACATTTTTTCTATGTCGGCTGTGAAGGCATATCTATACTGTCGCCAACTGATAACTAAAGATAATAAATCCTTCTGTAAATTCGGACCCCTAAACATAAGGTCATTCAAACTAAGGCCAGATGACGTAGGCTGTGACGCGTTAAATACGACCCGAAGTGACGTTGTAGTCGAGTCCGCGCGATGCACACAATGGTGCGGCATGTAATAACTCGGTGTCTCGTTACTGTTTATTAAGTGCATATGACCTAATGCTACATATTCTTGTATGAAGGATTTATAACTGTTTGCGACACTTTCTTGTCTTTTAAATTTACGCTCTAATTGAAGGAATTGAGCAACTGCTGTATGCCTCGACTGTCCTAATTTTTTGCTTGCGTCTAAATGCATGGGGAGGCGGACTACGTATCTGCCATCTGCCCGCCGCTCCGTAGTAGATTTGTATAACTGTAAACATTGTTGATCCTCGGACGTCAATTCGCTATCGTCGTTGATATCCTCAATTGACCAAAATCTCTGGAACTCGTCATCGTTGAATAAAGTTACACTGCAGTTTAATGACTTCATATTAGCTGCGTTCCCGCATAGGATCCATCCGAAGCGCGTTTGCTGAGCTATCGGTAGGACTTCGCTTGTTTTGATAATACCTCCCATGAGTATTATGGCGTAGATATCGGCACCTAATAAGAGGTCAACTGGGCGACTGATGTAGTATTCAGGATCTGCTAATTCGATATGCTGTATATGCTCCCATGCAGGTTTTTCAAATGACCGATTAGGTAAATTGTTGATAACGCTTTTCATGATAATCACGTCTGTGTTGATAGAATATTCGCTGTGAATTGATGATATGTTGATGGTCAACATTCCCTTACACGTGTTGCCCTTGGATCCTACTCCATATACTACGCCCTTACAACGCTGACGTTGCAAGCCTAATAACTGAGCTGCGTTTTCTGTCACGAGCGAGGCTTGCGAACCTTGATCGATTAAGGCCCTTAAAACTTTGTACGATCCGTTTGCTGCTCGGACCTTCACCTGGGCAGTTGCTAAAAGTATTTCGCCTATTTCGCCCTGTGTCGCATAGGCACCCTTCTCCTGCTGATTTGTCCCTTGCCTGTTTCCCTTAACGGCATCATTTGATTTTACATTTGGTGATTTATAATTATAACTATCGTGTAAAATTGTGTTATGGTCACCGAGGCATGTGCGGCACCTTTTGCTGGATAAGCATTCGTTACCTTTGTGGTTGTGTAGGCAATTTTTGCATAGCGACAATTTTTCCACTGTTTCTAATTTAATGTTCGCCGGAAATTCCAAGAACGTGTTGCAATGGAATATTCCATGATTTTTATTGCAGACTGGGCACATAGGTAAATTGGAACGGAAATTCGTTTTATTATGTGTTAATGATTTCTTCATTGTTTCATTACTGTTATTTGTATTACTTGTAAATGCCTTAAATTGAGGTTTTCTGATATTCTGATAGAATGTCTCCTGCTGATGACTGGGCCTTCCTGTATCCTGCTTGCGTTTTGATGATTCTAAAGATGTAAATTTACTCTCCAGAAAGTCCAGTAATTCTTGAAGTGATGGTAGTTCCCTGGGGCTCCTTAACGACTCAATGTAGTCATTATGCGTGTCCGCATCGAGCTTGTTAGAAATGATATATACCATTAATGGATCCCACGTGCTTATGTCTACGCCTAAGGTCTTAATTGCATTCAGACACTCGTTGGCAGTGTCATGAATCTTCTTGATAGCCGCTGCCGATTGGTGCTGTATGGTTGGGAAACTCATAAGAATATGGATATGAGAATTAAAAATAAGCTTAGCGTTATTATAACGATGTGTTAAAATATCCCAACACACCTGATAATTGTCAGAACTGATTGGCAAATGCTGAATCAATCTTTCAGGTTCTCCTTTAAGTTTGCCCTTCAAAAATTGCATTTTTTGAGCATTTGGCATTGATTTATTGTTGTGAATGGTTTCAACAAATAAATCTTTGAAGGACACCCATTGATGGTAATTTCCTGTAAATGTCGGTACGTCCATCTTTGGCGTAGATTTCTCCCTATAGCTAGTCGACCACATTCTACGGCTGACTTCTTTCTTGATATCTTGAAACTGCTGCTCATGCTTGTTAAAAGTCTGTTCATACTCTATGTTCTCCTCGTAGAGCTCGCTGTCAATTTTCCAATGCAGCGTGTCAATAACAGACCAACGGTTCTGAATTGTCTGCAAAATATCCTCGAATTCCCATTTTTCAGAGACACTTTCAAGGTCAATGCTGTTCACTGTCCTTACAAAGGCTTTGAAATTGCTTTTCTGATTTCTGAACATCTCTTCTAGTTTACTGCTTACACCCTGCTCGCGAGAACCTGTTTGCTGTTGTGTGGGCGTCTCCGGGCGCGTTGACGCTTGCGGTGTAACCGCTATACCACTGGGGGACTGCTGCTGTATTCCCAAGGGCGTTGCTGGACGAAGAAGAGACTTGTCTGCTGCTTTTGAAGCCGACGGGAACTGATTCATGATGTATGAACGTGTATTCATGTAATATTCTTCTGTCTGTTTATACACGTCATTTGTAAAATAATCATAGTTCCTTTCATCGAACTTGCATAACTTGAAGTGATTGTTCTGAAACTCCTGCCAATATGACTCTAGAGAGCTCAGACGATTCTTGATATAGGTAGACGTTTTGCGTTCAGCACCGTCTTTCTTGAAATTCGTAAGGAGTTTTTCAATTCCTTCTACAATTTGTTGCTGGGTTGCTAGGAGATCCTCCATGGCGATAAATTAGCTGCTTGAAATAATTTAAGGATCACTCACCGATAGCTGCTGCGTCACTTACGTGGCCGGGTGGTATCCACTGGAGGTTCTGAACAACGGGCACTCGCGAAAAGGTCCCGTTAACGGTAACTCGAAGGACCAGAACAGATGTACGGTTTGCACACCAGATTAACTGATAATATGTATAAAAGAAACACTGTTTAAGTGATAACACAACTGATTTATTGAACTGAAACCTGCTTATTATAAAAATGAATGACGTGAGCCGCACGCGACGGTAATGCCGACTGACTGTATAAAGGTTTACATAGAATATGGAAATAATGAATGCTGAGTGCGCACAACGTGAGCGCTAGTATGTGCGGTGTTGACACCGTACAGTCCAGAACACCTTCTTTTATTTTGATATTTGTTTGCTTTCTAATTACATACCTCCGTATTTAATTACTTGTTAAACGATAAATTTTACCGGTCCTAAGCCCGAATGAAGTATGAAGGAGAGGGTAGAATTAACAAAATAAAAAAATAACTACCTACATTTATTATTTTTCTTCATTTTATTTTCTATGGCTACCTACATCATAAGTGCGACAGAGAGAATGCGAATGAGCAGGATGGAATATTATCAATGAATTAGTGAATGGATTGTAAAATATGACTATGATTTAAGTGAGATTTTCTACAATAAACAAATGATAATAACTTTGCTCTTTATTGATATTATGAAATTCTTACGTCACATATATTATGATAATAATATCTTCGCTAATCTGTCCTTAAAGTTTTTGTACTAATTAAAAATATCGGTGTATAGATAAGATATATCCAAGATAATAGGGATGTGATTAAAAGTTTAATATATCTTTTCCATACAAAAATAACTACAAATTCATCTATGTTCCCAAATCTAGTACTATAAATTCCTAATACTTTAAATTCTAATAATATTCTTAACTTACAGTTTGACTGCAATATATTAAAGGGTACCATCATTTTAAATGATATTCATCATAATTATACTTTGCAGTTAAGCTGTAAATAAGTAATTATAATTTTAATATAAATTATAATTATACGTATTGTCTAGAGTTGCCGTAGGCAGGCAGGAAATTGTTTAGAGTGCGCAGTGGAAGTTGTAATACATCTACCTGACGACGACAAGACAAGGATCTAGACACAATGCACTGCGTTGCACAGTGAATTACAACTATCAATATTAATTTACTTACCAAATCTTCACTGATGCTCCTGATGATGTTCTTGAGTGGACCTATAAGATTAACTCATAAAATTGGCCAAAATAACAAGCAAATCGTTATTAATGCCACTACTCGAGGTCCAGATCAGGGTTTTCTTCAATGAAGTCGTCGGGCACCAACCACGTGCACGTTGACGGATTCACACAGTTTTACAATGTACAATATGTTACAAATGTTTATCTTTTATCACAAAACACAAACAATTCGCGAAGCTACTAGGACGTGCTTTCCAAAAGGCGATCAATTTATTTCAATTACAAAACCATGCGAGAGACAAAACGGCGCGAGCGCAAGACCAAACGTGTCGTCCAAACCAGTTTTTAAAACCGGCAGTGAATGACAGTTCAGTGTGACCATAGTCAAAATTTACAATAGACTAAACTAAACGTTACTAAATCGATATAATCGACTTGACCTATCACAAATAATATTTCTATTTCAAACATCCACCCGCCCCGGACCGCTAATCAGTTGGCAGTACCGGTCCGCTAATCAGTTGGCAGACGTGACAATGTTGCAACCGCTCTCCTCAGAATCGAACCATCCACCAAGACCTCAGCAAATCGGGAAACTCCATCAGCCCCAGTTATCAAACGAGGAATGCGCCCCTGCGCCATCTGAGTGGCGGAAGGTTAGCCTCCTTAATCAAAATGAGGTCACCAATCTTGGGTGGATCGGTCTTGTCGGTCCACTTAACGAGTTGCTGGAGTATGTGCAAATATTCCAAATTCCAGCGTTTCCAAAAGCTCTGAGTAATCTGGCGTACTAATTCAAAACGCGTGAGACGACCAGGTCTCGTATCAATATAGGGGTACACAGGCAAGGCGACAAGTGGGCGACCAATCAAAAAATGGGCCGGCGTAAGGGCTTCCAAATCATTCCGATCTGAGGAGATCGGGCACAATGGCCTAGAGTTCAAAACGGCCTCAATCTTACAAAACACAGTTGCGAGTTCCTCAAATGTAAGGACAGATTCACCAATTGTCCTGCGCAAGTGTGTTTTGGCCGATTTTACAGCGGCCTCAAAAATACCACCCCAGTGTGGACCATTTGGTGGGGAAAACAACCAATTTATCCCACGTCGGGCAAGCCTATTGCCTATATCAGCCTTGTTGGTTTCAAGGAAATTAACAACATCATTCAAATAATTATAAGTGCCCTTGAAGTTAGTGCCGCAATCAGAACGGATCAAGGAGGGCAGCCCTCTGCGGGGTACGAATCTGTCAAATGTGGCTACAAACGCCTCGGTCGCAAGCGAGGAGACCAGTTCTAAGTGTACGGCCTTTGTGGAGAGACAAACTAAACACACAAGTAGGCCTTAACAGTCTTGCTGTTTCAAAGTGTCGACGTTTTCACCAAAAAGGGACCAGCGAAGTCCGTGCCAACACCGTCAAACGTCCTGCTCTCAGTTACGCGATCTGACGGTAAGTCTCCCATCAACTGCTGCATGGTAGAAACCTTGAGCTTATAGCAAGGGATGAAGCGAAAGACTACACTCCGAATAATTCTTTGGGCAGACAAAATCCAAAATTCGCGTTGCACAATGGCCAACAGGGCATTACAACCAGCATACAAATTTTTAAGGTGACGGTTAGTTACCAACAAGCGTACCAATTGTCCTTACCCGTCCTTGGGTAACAAAAGGGGGTGACGTGCCCCGTAAGGGAGGTTGGCGTTCTTGAGACGCCCTCCAACGCGCAAGAGATAATTTCAATCTCCCTGACTTAAGAATAGCAATCTCCTTCTCAAAATGAACGAATCCAAAAGGTGAGGGATTCCTGTCGTTCCTGTGGTGAGAGAAACGGTGTCAGTCGTTTCTGTTGTGGGTGCCCAAAGTTAAAAACAAAACGCTTTATCCAAGCAGTAACACCTAACAACTTGTTGAATCGTTACAGCTCCTGTAACGATTCAACAAAAAATCGGGGTCGAAGGCGCATTCTACCTTCTCAAGAGCGAGTGTTCGTAGACCCGGCAAATTAGAAGTATTCAAAACTGACGTTCAAGGCCAATCAATTTCGGGTCAACTCAACCATTCTGGACCCCACCACAGCGAATGACCTATCAAACTAGGCGTCAAGCATCCGCGCGAGGCACAATCAGCGGGGTTGAGCTCACCTGGCACGTGTCTATAAAACAAGCTTGACTTCAGATTTCTTTATTGTTTGTGGACAGAAGCCTTTAACCAACAAAGAACAATTTGGCTGTCTGTCCAGGCGTAGGTCCCATTAATACAAATGCTTTTACCCAAAGTACTAGACACGCGGTTCAATAAGCGTACAAGTAGGGCTGCTCCCGAGAGCTCCGAATGCAATCCAATCCAATTTTGGAATGGTCAGAGATGTCCGAAGGGGTCCTTGCTCTTCGCCATGGTTAGGGAAACCCTCACCTGACCTGAGGCACTAACTGTGCGCAAGTACACCAGGGCCGCGTGACCACGTTCCGAGGCATCACAAAACCCGTGAAGGGTGGCCTTGTACTTCCCGGGAGGAAGGATGGGACGAAGCAAGGAGATCTCGTTGACGGCAGGAAGTGAGGATACAAAAGAGATCCATTCCTCAACAAGAGTACCGTGTAGAGGTTCGACCCAGGTCAACCCTGCTGTCCAAAGCTTCTGCAAGAAGCATTTTGCCCAAAGTATATCTGGGCAGATCCAACCGTTCGGATTAAAGGTTCTGGCGACAGTAAACAACACGAGACGTTTAGTCCAAGAACAAGGCAATTTCAAGTCAACGTTATACGTAAAGATATCTGTGACTGGTCTGAACTGGACGCTGAGAACAGCCATCATGGCAGGGTTGTCAACAATCTCAAACAAATGTGGATCCTGCTGATGATCCTCGGGTAAGCCCTCCAAAAGCGCTGGTGAGTTGGAAATCCATTTGCGCAACACATAACCAGCGGAGGCCCAAATACCTATCAATTCGTCCCGCAGGAGGTTCGCCTCGTCCGCTGTGGAGGCGCCCGAGCAAATGTCATCGACGTAAATATCGTCTTTCAAGATGGCAGAGGCTCGTGGGAAACGTAAGCCTTCGCGGTCTGCGAGCGCCTAAAGAGAACGTATTGCCAAGTAGGGGCTCGACCTTAACCCGTACGTATTGGTATTCAGCTCGTAGACGACCATGGGATCGCAAGGATTCTCTCTCCAAAGGATCAGCTGGAAGCGACGGTCATCAGGGTGGATAATCGTCTGCCTAAACATCATTTTTATATCGGCCACAAAGACATCCTGATGTCGTCGGAAGCTGGTGATGACGTCACAAAGGTCCTTAACCAACTTGGGACCAGAATGCAAGCATTGGTTAAAGGATACGCCTGTAGAAGTCTGCGCAGAACCATCAAACACCGTGCGCAGCTTGCCAGTTGATTGGCAAGCTGCGCACTTGGCACTTGGCTTCAATACCGCATGATGCGGGAGAAAGTAGTGCTCCACCGAACGCCAATCCAAATTTGACACAGATATGTGTCCCAACTGTTCATACTCTCTCATGAACTCAATATATCTCTATCTGAGCTCCAGATCACGACCCATGCGATGCTCCATAGCCAACAATCTCCTTTCGCCTAAAGGTCGTGACTCACCCAGCGGAGGCCGAACAGATAGAAAAGGTAGCTTCGTAATAAGCCGACCAGAACGGAGTCGACCAGTGTTGTTCTGGAAGAACAGCTCGCACTCCTCATGTTCTGGATTCAAACGGGCAGCTTGAGGGGGCTCCTCTACCTCGCAAAACCTCTGAACCGCATCAGAGAGAGCGGAGCCTACAGCCAACAAATTATCGAGTTCGGCTGGAGGGGGGTCCCTAGGTACAGGTCCCATCAAAGCAAATCCAAATATGGTCGGGATGGCAGTCAAACCATTTGGCACCAAGACCCGTTTCCCACCAATCAAAACTCCACCGAGGACATCAGAGTCAATCAACAAGTCGATTTGTCCTGGTGTGTCAAATTTGGGGTCTGCCAGATCCAATCCCGATGTCAAATTCACCATAGCAGCAGGTAGCTTTTTCTGTGCGTGCATACCCAAAATATTCTTCAGCACAATAGCCGAGGTTTTAATCCTCAGGTGTGAAGATTCAACAGGGCCAAACAAAACCTTAACTTGCCCTTCAACATTAGATGCTACGTCACCTATTCCCCGTATACAATTCGGAAAGGAGCCCATATTTAATTTAACCTGCCCTACCAAATAAGTGGAAACAATGCAACCTTGTGAACCTGTGTCCAATATAGCACGGACGATAACAGAGGTCCCCGTGGGTCCCCAGACCCTAACAGCAACCGTTGGTAGGATAACGGTCTCAATGGGGGTGGTTGGCGTTATAGGGCAGGAGTAAATGACCTATTGTTGCCTGGGCGGCGACCGTTGGCCAGGACCAGGCAAATCGAAATGAGGGTGCGGCTTGAAGTCCTCAAAGGCGCGATGACTCGATCCGCGCGCCATCTGTGGGGGGTCATAATGACGCACCCGCCCAAAACGAGGTGGGCGCGAGTCAAGGCGGGGACGCTCCGCCAAAGGAGGGGAATACCTGGGGCAGCAGTCATGGTGCTTGTGACGTTGAGCGGTCGCACATTCTGGTGCGCGAGAGAGAAGAGGCGTGCGCACGCTACGGTTCTCCAAGCGGGGTGAGCGGCGATCAATTAAGCGAGGCGACTCTCGGCTACGCGCCGGTGAGCCTCGGCTGCCACCTTCAAAACACCCGCCCATGCGCGGCGTCGGCTGGTTGGACAAGCGGCCTACGTCTCTGGCATTCATGCAGAGAATGTCCAAATGCTGTCCTCCACAGTGAGGACAGGGGCAAGAGTTTGGTCAGTCTCGCTGGTAGTGGGACCCCAAGCAAGAGAAGCAAAGGCGGCGAGCATTCGCGATGCGCCTACGAGAGGCGACATGGCGACCTTGGGCGGCTGCGACTTAGCCGGCGTGTCACCACCGGAGTTATCCAGGACCCACCATTTATCCTCGAGAAACCTCTCCAAGTCAGCAAAGGGGGGCAGATGGGTCGCGCTATCCCCACCAAAGCGCTGTTCAAAACGCGACCTCAGGTCGGCAGGCAGCTTTTTCAGCACAATCTTCAGCACCAATAGGTAGGGACATTGGTCCACGGGCAGGTCCAAGCCCTTAAGTGCGTTGATTGCCACCAAAAGCGGGTTCAAAAGTTGGGTGCACAACGCAAAGATCCGTGTGAGCGTGGGCAAACCCAAAATCTATTCAATATGCGTGTCGGCGAGGCCACGCTTGTATGGTACTTGTACCATACAAGTACCTACGGGTAATTAAGTCTCGAGCCGTCTGGTACGCCTCGTCAGACACGGGCAGATGCTGGATGAGGCCCTTGGCCTCCCCATCCAGAACCGACATCAAATAGGCCAATTTTTGTGCCGGCCGAAGGTCAGCCCTGTCATCGACCAGGCTGTCAAACAAATTAACGAAGCCCAGGTAGCTTCCTAGGCAGCTATCAAAACGCGGGAGGTCTAAAGTAGGATGCATACTCACCAGTCCCGGTGCTGTCCTAGGAAGCTCCTGCTTCAAGCCGGGTTGCCCGTCCCTCTCGGCAATCAACTGTCTTGCACAGTTGGAGACAGCATCATACAGGTCTAAGACCTGGGCATAATCCTCGCTGACTTTATTTCGCTGGTCAGCGGTGAAATCATTAACTGACACTTCGAGACAGCAAGCGCTGAAAGTGCGAAATTGCTGTTCCACACTTGCCAGGCGATCATCGATCCGCTCATACCTTTGTAGTAAGGCCTGCTGGCGATCAGGCCGGTTCACCAAGGCACTGGCTGAGGCAAACCAGCGCAAATCTGATCCAATAGCACCAGCAGCTGCACGCAAGTTCATGATAGCTGACATATTAAAGGCCGATTTACGACTTCTAATTTGATAATTCTGAACGAAATCATATCAAAAGCTATGAGTAAAGGAAGTCAAGTCGATGTCGTTTACACTGACAATTCCAAATGTTTCGATGAAATTGAACACAGCACGCTTATCAGCAAGTTAGAACTCGCCGGAATACGGGGAAACCTTCTGCGGTGGTTCACGTCCTATATATCTAACAGGTCACAGGCTGTTGTGATCAATAATTATGTTTCCAGTTGGGTAATTGTCCCCAGTGGAGTGCCGCAAGGCTCTTTGTTGGGACCGTTGCTGTTTCTAGTCTTTGTGAACGACATCGATAAATGCTTCCATCATTCACATATATTGTGTTTCGCAGATGATATGAAAATCTTTAGAGCCGTGTCATCTGAGGCTGATACCTTAGATCTGCAGTCGGATCTTAATCGTTTAGAACACTACTGTACCCTAAATAAGCTCGAGCTCAATCCTTCTAAGTGTTCGGTTACTACCTACTCTAGAAAATCTATCATCATTCAGTCAAAACATACTCTACATGGACACATGATTCAAAAGTGCACTGGTACACGAGACCTTTGGCATTATACATGATTCCAAACTCTTGTTTGATGAGCATATAAATCATATTATTGCTAAGGCATCACAATCACTAGGATTTGTAATGCGTATGTCTAGCAATTTTAAGGAAGCAAAAACATTTAAAATATTATACTGTACTTTCGTACGCAGCATTTTGGAGTACTCTTGCCAGGTATGGAATCCTCGGTATGATAAATACATTTTGCGTATCGAGAATATCCAGGTTAAGTTTATTAGATACTTATGTTACCGCATACAATACTCATACTCGTCAAAAGACTACCAAAAATTATGCGCAAAATTTCACATTCTGCCATTAACGAAGCGGCGCGAGATAGCGGATGTTGTATATATGGTAAATATCATATCAGGAGCTCTTGCTGGAGGACACTACACTCCAATTCATCTTCCATTGGTTTCTTGCAATTATCGACAAAATTCATTTCTGTGGCGAGCGAGCAAAGCCATGAATAATGCATGTAAAAAACACAATTTAGATATATTTAACATGAAAGTGGAAACGGTGAGACGGATGCTAAGCCTTGATTTTTTCTCTCAATATTGTTAATTCTTGTTTATTGTAACTTAATTTTAGTATTTTTTTTTTAATGATGTTCAAGTCTTTACTCTGTTATCAGTTATTTTATAAAATGTTCAGTAGTTCATATCCACGCACCTTATGAAATCTAACACATAAACGTGAAAACCTTTAATTGGCTGTCTGTTGTATAGACTCACTGCAAATTTAAGTGTTAAATGCTGTTGGTTTTCCAAATAATAAATAAATAAATAAATATTAAGCTTGCAAAAGAGCTTGGACGAGCGTTAAATTATATTACCAATTAAACTTAATATTTGTAAATCCTTTGAAACCAACAAAGTATTAGCCTGTTTACTGCTGGTACAAGCAAGTGACAGGTATTTACTGCCCAACAAAACTAATAACAAACTCAAATCTGCTTGATTCAATATATTGACATTAGGACAAATTTATCAAAAGGTTTATAACCTACAGTAAATTAAAAGTTGAAGTTTAAATCAATTAATTAATTATTTGCAACAGACAGGCTCACTGTGTTATTTGTGATATACAATAGTAAGTAAACACAGAATATGTGTTACCTAACAATATTATCTATATATTATAACAAAACAAAGGTTTATTAATGTGACCCGCCCAAGATTAAAGGTCAAGTTTGGTTGTTATAATGTTTTAAACTCAATATATGCAATGAACCATTAACTTCATTAATTGATACATGTAACTGTTATGTATCCAATCAAAGTGACTTATTAATACTAACAACAACAAATCTATGCTTATTTATAGATTTCAACAATTTAAATCAAACAATTACTGATTGAGGTTATGTATGACAATGTGTTTCAATTAAATAGGTGAGCTAATACAAATAAATTCACGTATTAAAGGCAAAAACTGACCTGACAAACACTATAATACTGTCTACAAGGTGATAAAATACAAGATTACAATATTAATCTGAAGTTAGTACTCAACAATGCAACAGCGGCTTGATTTCAACTACAGAGGTAAGGTATCTCAACCACGCTCGGCTACCAAAAATTATGTCAAGAGTTGCCGTAGGCAGGCAGGAAATTGTTCAGAGTACGCAGTGGAAGTTGTAATACATCTACCTGACGACGACAAGACAAGGATCTAGACACAATGCACTGCGTTGCACAGTGAATTACAACTATCAATATTCATTTTATTTACTTACCAAATCTTCACTGATGCTCCTGATGATGTTATTGAGTGGACCTATACGATTAACTCATAATTTTGGCCAAAATAACAAGCAAATCGTTATTAATACCACTACTCGAGGTCCAGATCAGGGTTTTCTTCAATGAAGTCGTCGGGCACCAACCACGTGCACGTTGACGAATTCACACAGTTTTACAATGTTCAATATGTTACAAATGTTTATCTTTTATCACAAAACACAAACAATTCGCGAAGCTACTAGGACGAGCTTTCCAAAAGGCGATCAATTTATTTCAATTACAAAACCACGCGAGAGACAAAACGGCGCGAGCGCAAGACCAAACGTGTCGTCCAAACCAATTTTTAGAACCGGAAGTGAATGACAGTTCAGTGTGACCATAGTCAAAATTTACAATAGACTAAACTAAACGTTACTAAATCGATATAATCGACTTGACCTATCACAAATAATATTTCTATTTGAAACACGTATATAATACAGTTATACAAACACAACAAATAACCTTTTTACAATTTTGTATTTAACTATACACACTACTAGAAGAATTCAATTTGATGATGCATTGCCGATTATTAAAATATTTTTGTGTTTTTTTTTTATATTTTATATCAAAGCACCTTCAGAAAAATAACGTCCTTGGTAAATTTTGTTCAGAAAAAAATTGTAAAATGAAAACCATTTTTAAAAATACTATAAAAAGCATATCTTTATTAAAATTGATCTATGAGAGGGTCGATTACTTACAAATAGGACGATTTCTACACTAAATGGTAACATAACCGTCACAAAATTCATTAACATATAACTTATTACAATATCAAACTAATAAAGAAACAATCAAATAAAGATATGACCTCTTATGAGTTAGAAAATTGAAACTAAATTCAGCTCCTGGATTTAATTATTATCAGATAAATATAATTATTTGTTGACAAAACGATTTCAATTGAATTTAATTCTTCCAACATTACTTCGAATACATTTATTATTTGCCCCGGCTTTCCGCTGTTTCACCATAATACTTAACAACCTTAAATATTTTACCTTTTATACTTTCCAGACCATGATTGATGCTAAACCTGAATTAGGTTCGTTTACACGAAGCAAAAAAGACAATATTTATGAAGGGTTTTTGGGCAAAAAGGAACAAGCCTTGTTTATCTTTATTTTCAACAATGTGGCTTGAATATATTATGCAACATAATGCTTAGAAAAATCCTTCAGACAAAGTAAGGTACTAATACCTATGATATTTTATGCTACGAAGAAATATATGCACATTTATACAGCACCTGAGCTTTTTAACTCATTCTATTCATGAATGAATTTCGTGTACAAAGAGAAAGGATTATTTTCAAAAATGTTGTTTTCACTTTTACCACAAAGTCCAATTTTGTGTGGACCAGTCGTGTGGTGTTCTGCTGTTAAATATGAAATCTGGTTATTTTACGTGCCTGCTTTCTTTATGCCTGCAATATAAACGGTATAATAATATGTACATATATTATCATTTTAGTACATTTTTAATTTAATTTTATTTCACGGACGTTGTACTGGGCTTGTATTTAGTTATCTAAAGCTGTTTAGATAAATTAATGAAATGTTAAAAATATGCTAAAAATATGATTATTTAGTCCTACAATTGCATACCATGGATATGTAGGTTCAGTACTGAGATATGGTCTGTTACTTTGGGGCAACTCAATAGAAATAAGCAGGGGCATGATATGTCGAAAAAAATGTATCAGAGCAATTTGTGGTGCAGCTCCTCTAGATTCTTGTAGACCTCTTTTCAAAAGATTAAGAATGCTCACCATTACTTGTTTATATATTTATGAGACTCACGCCTGTATCCCCGAAGGGGTACGCAGAGGTGTAATATTACACCCGCATTTCACCATGAATTTTTAGGTCCCACGTAATAGGGGGCGATATTTATGAGATTGGTTTATTTGTTAGAACACACCCAACCAATTTACAAAGGTAATCGAAAATAAGAATTTTCTCTCAAGGGATCCAAAGCAAAAAGCTAGCATTACCACAGATATCCACTAACTCTATATAAAAGAAACAGTAGCTGCATGACGATTAAGGTTTATAATAAGATACCAAAAGCTGTAAGAGAGCTTCCGCTAATGCAATTCAAAAGCTCTCTGATAAAATGGCTAATTGAGACATGTTTGGTAGTGACAGTTGGGTATGGCAGAAGAGATTTGAAAGTAGAATAAATGCTGTAGAAATGAGAGCACTGAGAAGTATGTGTGGTGTGTCTTTGACCGACAGAGTGAAGAATTGTGTGATAAGAGTGTGTTGTGGGGTAAAAGAAGATGTAGTGACAAGCATCGAGAAAGGCATGTTAAAATTGTTTGGGCATATGGAGAGGATGGATGACGAAAGACTGATAAAGAAGATATATAAGGCAAGTGTGAATGGGAGAGGACAAAGGGGAAGACCTAAGCGGACGTTCTCTGACCAGATTGGAGACATCCTGAGAAAAGGACAAGTCATCTGACCCTTAACAGAAGAGCATGCATGAGAAACTTGATGTTAGTGAGTGAAGCAAGAGAGGTATGTCTGGATCGTTGCAAATGGCGTTCCGTAGTCTCTGCCTACCCCTCCGGGAAACAGGCGTGAGGCTATGTATGTATGTATGAGAAATGTTTTTATAATTTACAAGAATATTTTGGACATGAAGATAAAATAATGTAACTACTGATTACTACTGACATGTTATTTATACCTTGTATTTTTTTTGTTTTTTTTATTGGTATTGTTATTAATTATTGTATCTGACATTTGTAACTGCAACTGAACCAATTTATTATTTATTATGCACTGTATTATTAAATTCAATGTAACGTTTGTAGCAAATTCTATACCTACCTATTTATTATACTTAATTTTTTATTTTGTTGTGAAAAGTGTTGAAATGTAATGGATTTAATTTTAATTATTGATTATTGTATATTTTTCTGACATGATTATGTGAAAATATCTCAAAGGGTAATTAATATCATTATATAATGTGATGAAATTATTATAATCATTTGTGGTATATATAATGAATGGGTAGTTTAGTAAATTATGATTGTTGCTCTTCTCTAATTTTGCATGCCAAATTCTGGTGAAACATGCTGTACCTATTATTAACAACATACCATCTTGTAAAACTTTAACCGTGTTTCGAACAAATAAATATTCTTATTCTTATACATTCTGACAATGCTGCATTTGTAATAATTTAACAGGAAGGAAAAATAATTTATCAGCATGTAAAATTTATTGAAGAATGTACAAGTATGTGCAACGTCTGATATTATGCAAAAATAGCTAAAGAGGCAAATAATCCAAATAATCGGTGTACGTTCACACAGAAATTAATTAGGGGTGTAAAGTTGGACCTTTGTTAAGATCATAAATCTCTCTAAAAAGTTAATACCTATCCGATCATAGGTTCTTCTAATTTCTCGTACATCCAAGATCCTTTTAGAAAATTGCATGGTTAAGTGTTTAGTCTAATGTTTGTTTGTATAAAACTGTTTTTTAAATAATTTTCAGTACAATATTGTAAGTGATGAGATGTACATAATAAAGACAAGAGTTTCAGCTAAATTGCAATCGTTATTGCTCATAATTATAACATATATTTTTTTACTGCGATTTTTTTTTAATTTGAATACTCAATGATACCCGCTATAGTGATTTAAGTTACAGAATAGTGCATAGCAAACCTCACAGCCTAGTTACAATTTACAGCAAAATTTTCTCACTACCGCTTTCATATGTCATATGCCACTCTCTATCAAATCCGTTTTTATCGAATATTTACAATTTTAATCTAAATAATCCTACTTGTATGTACTGTATGTACATACAAGTATAAGAGATATTTATGTAATTAAAATTGTGTCGTTATATTTAGCATCAGATTAGCCAAAACACATTAAAATATAAATGTTACGTTGCGGTTATCCTTTAAAAACAAACTCTTGTACTGCACCGAAAATATTCAAAGCAATCCAAAACTAAGCATAGAGCTATAAAATGTTGTCTAAGTTGTTTATAGTGAACCTTTAATCATTTTTCGATTTTGTTGATACACATACAACTTTTTGAATTTGATTTTTTTTTTGATGAGGTAAAGAACATAATGACTGTTTACCTTAAACTTTCTGCCTGGATTGGCAAGGACTTTGATTTGTAAATACCGAGACAAATCAATGAGAAATCCATTCGTAAAAGGCGAATCAAGTAACTGTTCAGTCGGCATAAAATATTAATGTACCCCGAGCTTCGATAGTAAAAGAAAACTCCGTTTGATGTAAAAACTTCGTACCACTGGCCTGACTCAATTTTCATTTTACCTAAAAGCACATTGATATACATATATTATTAGAGTTTCTTCTTCCATATTTTCTCTTCTATAAAAATATGATTTTCACGTACAAACTCTATTAAAGCCTGTTTCATGCAGTTTTGTGATCAATTCGTGTAAATTCTCAAGATAATATAAATTTTCAAAAGGATATGTTTTTATTTCAATGATTATATAGTTGTTTATTTAGATTACTCAAATAAGTGCTGGTAAAACATAAACGTATTTGTAGCTTTGTAAATAAAATAATATAAGTAGAGTAGTAGCAAAATACATTTAACTTATTTTGCTTACAATATATAATCTCGAGAATACTTATTCTTTTTTATTCACTGTATATAATCTGACGACATTTAAGTAAGTATACAAATTTTAAAATATTCATATAAGAGTGTGCCGCGAGCTGTCGAACTGTGAGCGCGTACGATAGTAACTTTAGCGAGTACTTATTCAAAGTCAATTTAATAAACCTACGTTGAACATCGGTATCGCAACGCGATAGTGTGAAAAATGGAAGAAACTATAAGTGATGAGGATATGAGTGATTCGGTGTTCTTAGATAATTATGAACGCGAAATTGTGGCGACGGTTGGTGAAAATGCAATAACTAGGATGGATGACCATACAAATAATAATATGTCAAAAAGGAAGGAAAGAGAGGAAAACAGCGAGAAAGATGGTTTTACTACTGTGACTCGCAAAAAATATAAGCAATTAGTCAGGAATGATATCTTGGAAACACAATCGACTACGAGGGTAGATGGTGGAAAAGATAAAGAAGCTGAAAATAATGAAGTGTACATCACCGCCTTAGAAGCCCTGCCTAAACAGATTGCTATAGCTAAGTTACTAAGATCTCAAAACATAGTGAACGTTGACCGAATAAAGTATAAAAGTGTAAACAAAGCAATAATTAAATTTAGAAATAGATCTGATGCCTTGAAGTTGTTAGAATATGAAAAGTTAAAGGATATGGGCTTTCGTTGTAATTTAACACAAGAAATAAATGCTTCATACGGTGTGGTAAAGGGCATTGATTAAGATTTGAGCGAAGAAGAACTCATCCAAATCCTAGAAAGTGATATTAAAATCTTATCGCTTAAAAGACTTAAGATAATTGGCGATAATGGATCATGGATTGACAGTGAAGTCATTAAAATCTGTTTCAAAAGCAGTGTATTGCCGCAGTATATAATATGTGCATACGGATGCCGGTTCAAAGTTGATGCTTATATGTTCCCCGTAACACAGTGTGTAGCTTGTTGGCAATTTGGCCATATCAGGAAGTTCTGTCACCTTAAAACCCCTTTATGCCCAAAATGTGGAAGTGCTGATCACAACAATTGTGTAATAAAAGAGATCAAATGTTTAAATTGAAAAGGTGATCATTTTGTTTTGGAAAAAACATGTACTTTTTTCATGAGAGCGAAAGAAATACGGAGTATAATGAGCAAACAACAAGTTACGTATAGGAAAGCCCTACAGATATACACGGAACATAGAAACATAGCAAACACACGCGAGCAGCTGAGCATGTCACAGCCTAACATTGTTTCGATGAATAAAATCAACGAAAGGGAAACTTACAGTAGTATAGTCACAAAAGCTTTCGTGCACAAACAATCGGCACCGAAGGAGCAAGAAGTGGAGATAGATGTAAATAAAAATGAAAGAAAATTGGGCAAAACTAACCAAAAGGCGCGCAAGAAAAAAGCGGCAATTCACAAAATTCGGTACAGTTCGAGTGGGGTAACATGGAAGACGACACGGATAATGAGCATAATATGAACTCGCAAGATACAGAAGTCAATGAAGAACGAAATGAGCAATTAGAATGGAAGTTTGAATTCAAGAAATTTTGGTTGAAAATAAAACGTGTAATTATGACAGAAAGTAGCTTTGTGGAAAAAATACTGGCCTTACTTAAAATAATTGGCGAAGAAATTAAGTCAGTGATTATTAATACGTTATTGGGAGAATGTTGGCTAAAATTGTCTGGTCTGATCTACCACGAATCAGTTTTAATGGCAAAGACCTATCATTTAGGAAAACCGTTAAAAATTTGGGTATCCATATAGATGAAACAATGTCTTGGCGACTTCAAATACAAGAAACAAGTCGAAAACTGTTTGCTTCAGCCGCATCAATACGAAAATTACGCAATTTCCTTCCAACTGCAACTAAAATTGCACTTGCACAATCTTTGCTTCTGCCGATCCTTGACTACGCTGATGTCAGCTATCTTGACCCCACATTATATTTGGTTTACGCAAATATGATCATATTTTAGAATTCCGCAACAGTCTCAAGTGGCTTCCGATTCGGCTTCGCAGAAATACTCATATTCTTACATTACTGTATAATATCCTGTTTAATCCCAATAGTCCTTCATATCTTAAAGAACGTTTTAAGTTCCTTCATGACACACATTCAAGGTCCTTGAGGTCGTCTGTGGACTTGAGGCTGGAGATGCCAATGCATTCCACTAATTATTTTGACAAATCTTTTACTGTACAAGCTGTGCGCCTGTGGAATGCATTGCCTCTAGATATTCGTAGAGCAAAATCACCTAGTATATTTAAAGGTTTGTTGAAATCGCACTATCTTTCATCCATATAACATCTTTCATTATAGTTATAGTATGTATTATATATTATTTTTATATTATATATATATTTATATGTGTATGTCGTGTATGTATATGTAGGTATATGTATGTGTGTGTGTATATATGTTTCTGTATATCTATGAACTACTTGTATACCATTCTGGTTGTCTTTAAGCTACACCATTTATCGCACTAAACTTATTTACCATCTGTCCATCCTAAGGTTGCCTGGCAGAGATTGCTTTTAGCGATAAGGCCGACATTTGTACATTCTGTTTGTGTTTATGTATATATACATATTGTTTATTAATAGAATATATATATATATATATATATATATATATATATATATATATATATATATATATATATATATATATAATTCCATTAAAAACATGTACATATATGTATATTATATAAATGCAGAGAGCAGTGGTAAAGTTAAGATAACAGATTAAAGTGACAAATAGTGCTTATTTAATGCATTTTTAAATATATAGAGTGATTTAGCTTGCCTAACTTCAACCGGAAGCGCATTCTACAAACGTACAGCTTGAACAGCAAAGGATTTGTCGTAGAAGTTTGTGGAATGGGTTGGCATCTGCAGTCTCAGATCCACCGACGACTTCAAGGTCCTTGAATGTGTGTCATGGAGGAACTTAAAACGTTCTTTGAGATATGTGGGCGAATTTGGATTAAATAACACATTATACAGTAACATAAGAATATGGATATTCCGGCGAAGACGAATTGGAAGCCACTTGAGCCTAGATCGAAATTCAGATACATGATCATATTTGCGTAAACCAAAAATGAATCAAATACAGAAAGGGGAATGACCATTTTCGGTATCGCTTGATGCTTATGATCTGAGCTGTGTCACGAGTTCGTGATGTGGATTTTTTTTTTAATAATTATAATGCTGTTATAACGTAATATGGAGTCTCACATTTGCCGGAAAACGTAACAAGAACTAACAGTCGTTATATTTGGTAACGTGAATTTCCGTTAGGGAGTATTTTTGTTGTGGTAACATTATTACACTTTTAATCGATTTTCTATATGATCACAATCGTTAAAAAAATGTTAAATGTAATTATTTTTGTAAATATGAATATTTAAAACATATATAATTTTAAAACAACGTATAAACATATGTTTGTATTATAAAAAGTTTCTTATTTTGTCATTAATTCAAAACTCAACTGTTTGAGATCGTACAAAAAAATATTTGGTCGAAAGTCTTTTTTATAATTAATTATTAAATACTTGTACCTTTTTCTGTATTTAAAAATCTTACAACTTATGTTTCTCGGAACACGTAACATCGCATACAAACTATCCAAATTCGTAATCGATTTTTAATATAAATCCTTTTTTTATATGCTGGCAACATTGTACCCCACTTGTCAAGTTTGTTTGTTTTCGTCCGTTCCTTTTTTGGATTAACAGTGTTTGTTGTTAGTATTTGTATGTGTGATTTCGTATATTAACTATTATACTATATTTGAGAAATGGACTCCTACATAATTATATTTTATTTTTTGAGACAGATTCCTTGTTTATACTGATTGTGATATTATCGCCATCGTAGCAAGTTGTCGCCTTGCGTCACTGTACTATTCCCTTCAGCTGTAGCATGGAATTTGGCAGTCATTAAGGAAGTGAATGATAATATCTACACTACTCTATCAGCTTGGAGTTCACCCACTCCGGTAAGTCATATTGACTGACCGCCAGTTTGGCATTTTGACTTTTAAAGTTCACCTATTTCTCTGAAACCCGGCAAATTACGAATATGATGTTTAGTTTTTATAAAACTACATATTAATACGAATCTCAAAACATTGGTTTCATCTTGGCACAGTAATATTTATACCGATACCAATTCCCTTAGTCGCTTGGTCATTCCCCTTTTGGAGACGCTCAAGTTTATTAAGTTGGTCCTCATTAAGATCAAGATAGCTGACAGCGGCATAATCGAGTATTGGGAGAAGCAAGGATTGTGCAAGCGCAATCTTGGTGGTTGTAGGAAGAAAGTTCCGCAGCCTAAGCAACGACCCTGCTGAGGCAAACAGTTTGCGACAAACAGATTAGTGCGCAGCGGAAAAGCGTGGGAAAAATGACAGTTTACGCGCTCATTTGTCTTTCCAAAAAAAGGACAATAGTCACTTTGCGCGGTCAAGCAGATATGTGATTGAAAATATTATTACTGTCTAGTATACGCAAATATTATATATTAAATAGCCACTACGGAAAAAGTGCCATAAAATATATTTTTATAGCTATTAATTGCTTAATAAGATTAGAAAAATAATCAAGGCTGTGCATATATTTTTTTACAAATTTGCTGTATATGTTGATGATAAGTGAAATATATATGTTAATGATCAGGAAATGTATTTATTTAAAACTTTTTAATCTAATTATTTCAATTTACAAACTGCATTTTATTTAATTACCCAGTTTTTTTATATGTGATGCATAGCTTATACAGACGTTAGCAACAATTCAAGTAAGAAATACTTGTTTTTAGCTTAGTAAGCAAGCATATATTTTTCATGCCTTTTTTATTTTTCGCTAAAACTTAGCTTAAAAGAGTCATAGGTGCTTTAGCCTCTTCTTACGTAAGGTACTAATGTATAAATATTAAGAAAGGTCTTAGCTACAAAACGGTTAATGGACTTAGCGCGTTTATACACTGGCGAGCAAAAAAATCGACTCACTTCATACTTTCGCACTCAAAGTGCTCTAGTTTTAAAATGAAGACCTACATCTTAAATTAGGTCTTAAATTCTTTAAGTTCTAGATGTTGGCTTTAAAATGAGTACAAATATTCTTAACTTGTACTCATTTTCTTGAACAATAAATGTTTTTAAACTTTGCGAGTACTAAAACTTGAAAAGTTAAGGGTAAAAATTTAAAATAAAAGAAATCATAACATCTTAAATAAACTTTATTACATAATGATTACCTCCTTAATAACGAATGTTACCCCCTCTTGCTCTGATGATAGCTTCTAAACGGTTCCTCATTCACGATCCAATGAGGTGCTACACTCTGTCTCGTGGTATACCCTCCCATTCCTCGGTCAGAGCCGCTTGCAGGTCAGCTCTTGTACCTGGTGCAGGATCTCTAGCCCAAATTCTTCTCTTTAGGTCATCCCATAAATGTTCAATAGGATTCAAGTCCGGACTACGAGCTGGCCAGTCCATAACAGCGATACCCACTTCTCGTAGGTACTGCCGCACGACATTTGCGCTGTGTGGACGAGCATTATCCTGCATCAGGATGAAGTTTTCTCCAATAAAACCAGCGTATGGGATGACGTGGTCTTCCAAGATATCTTCAATATACCCATATGCGGTCAACCCACATGGCGGCCAGTTTCAATGAAAACCAGTTCAGTTTTTGCTTCCATTGATATGCCAGCCCACACCATGCAGAAACCTCCTCCGTACGCAACAGTTTCTGCTATGCAGCATTGTGCGTATCGCTCCATCGGCCTTCTGTACACCCTTTTCCTTCTGTCGCTACCATGTAGGCATACTCTGCTTTCATCCGAGAAGAGAACAGAGCGCCATTGATCCTCAGTCCAATCGACGTGTTCTCTTGCAAAATGTAGCCGGCTTGCTCGTAAAAGCCACCAGTCTCCCGGTGCCTTCAGTATATTCTTGATACCGCTGACTGGCTCATCTGCAAAGTACGAGCCACTTGACGTTGACTCAGGCCCTGTTGCAATAGGATAACTGCTTGAGCCGCTGCTTCCGCTGTTGTATCCATTTCCGGGAAATTTTCTTGCTTGGAGATTGACGAGATGTGTACCTGTTGACGTTTCACGGTCAACTGATAGGGGTTCCATCTAGTCGTCACGCAACCCCTTAGAGGGTTGGCGGAGGCTGGTTCAGGGCGTTTTGCCCCTCTCCGGCGGGTTCGTCGCCGTCCCCTAAACAAGGGACGGGTGGTTGGGGCGGGCTGAGTGCCCTACGGCTGTGGTAATGGGTCGTGCGAGGCCGCGTCAGTCTTCACGTCGCCCGGGCGGTCAGCACGAGCCGGGTGAGACCCCCGGCGAACTGGGAGAGGCCCAGCTCCGTGTAGCCAGCGACACGGGCGACGACTTACATGCGGCCTCGGCGTTGTTAACGACGTGTGGTGTGTGTGGTGTCAGTGTGGTGATGCGGAGAATGTTGTTGGCGTCCTCTGTTGCGGTGGTCGCCCGCGCGCGCACATGATGTGCGTATCCTGGGTTGATACGCGCAGATGTCGCGCGTATGGGGGCGGTCACCTGCAACAGGGGGAATGGAGTGTAGTGTGCGAGGGCGGTGGTTACCCGGGGGCAACCGTTGTGTCGGCAGAGTCGTCGGGGGTAGCGAGGAGGTCTCGCGGCAGCTTCTTCTTGTCCGGGGGGCGAGCGTGCCAGGGGGCCAGGTCTCGGACGTGGTCCCAGGCCGAGGCGTCGGCCCGCTCAAACATCCCCACGGACAGATGGCGGATGAAGGCGTCCAGGCTCTCTAAACGGGTGTCCCGCTGTATGATGGCATTACTTACCGTCCTGGGTGCACCCACGATAGCGCGCAACGCAAGCGATTGCTGCGCGCGGAGGCGGGCCCGGTTGGTCTCGCTTGTGAGCGTGAACCAGGCGGGGGCAGCGTAGGTGAGCCGAGTGCGTACATAGAGCTTGTACACACTCAGCTTGACACGCAGCGGGAGGCGGGATGAGAGCACTGGGCGTAGTAGCGCTCTCGTAGCGCGGACCTGTGCGACGACTTTGCCGACGTGTGATTTCATGGTGAGGAGGCGGTCTAGGGTTACCCCCAGGTACTTCGCCGTCCTCGTCCAAGGGATGTCTTCGTCCTGGAGTTTGAGTGGTGGTGGATGGGCTATCTGAGAGCTGAATAAAATCGCCTGTGACTTACCCACGTTCACCGATAGTCGCCATTGCGACAGCCAGCGGGGGAGAAGTTGTAGGGTGCGCTGCATCTTTGACGCGGCGTAATTAGCGTTCATGCCTGTTGTTATGTACGCCGCGTCGTCGGCGTACAAGGCTAGCTCGGTGCCTTCGGCGACGGGGATGTCGTCGGTGAAGCGTGAGTAGAGTACAGGCGAGAGACAGGAGCCCTGCGGGACTCCGGCGGTGATGGTGTGAACGTCAGACACTTCCTGTTCCACCACCACTCTGTATGTCCTGTTGTGCAGAAACGATGAGACCGTTTTTACGATACGACGGGGCGCTGTGGAGGTTGAGAGCTTGTACAGCAGACCGGAATGCCATACTCGGTCAAAAGCCTTCTCCATGTCGAGGAATACTGCCACGGCGTGCTCGCGTTTGTTACGCGCCGCCGCTATCCGGTGCAGTACCCTCGACAGTTGCATTGTTGTTGAGTGTTCGGCGCGGAACCCGAACTGCTCTGGTCTGGGCGTGATATGCGGTGTGAGGTGCCGCAGCAGGAGTTTTTCGAACACCTTCGAGATGGTGGGCAGCAAAGTGATCGGCCGATAGCTCTCGGGCTTCAAGATGTTCTTGCCCGGCTTGGGCAACATGATTATTCGGCCCTCCTTCCAGCACGAGGGGAAGACGCCTGTGCGGACGATCCCCGTAAACAGGCGCGCCAGCGCTGCCACGGTACGGTGCGGCAGGCGGCGCAGCGCTGTGTTCGGTATCCCATCCGCCCCAGGAGCCTTCCGGGGCTGGGTCTGCCGAATGGCACGTTGCACCATGCCAGGGGAGAAGTGAATGGGGTCCTCTTCGGGAGCTATCGGCGTAGCGAAGTAGTCTCGAAGGTGTTTCTCGACTGCTGCGGTGTGTTCCGTGTCTGCAGTCGGGTTCGGCGCGAACACGCCCTCTAAGTGTCCAGCGAGTATGGCCGCGCGGTCTGCTGCCTTGTACCTCGGCGTCCCGTCGGCGTGTAGCAGCGGGCGCACCGGAGCTGGGGTGTTAGTGAGGCGACGACATAGCCGATGTATAGACGGCCAGTCGTCGCTGGAGTCCTCGATGAAGCGCTCCCAACTCTCGGCGGTGTAGGTCCTCAACTCGTCCTTCACTCTCTCCGCGAGCCGGTTTAGTCTGGCTTTCTCTGTGGGGCAACGGGAGCTCTGCCACTGCCTTCGAAGGCGCCTCTTGTCTGCGATCATTTTTGCTATATGTGCCGGCAGAGGGGGTAGCCTCCTCTGGGTGTCTGTAGGTGTGCTAGCAGTCTCAAGGGCGTAAAGGCGCCCTTCGCGTCGCCGAGCTCTACCGCGAGCGTTTCGACGTCGGCCGCGGAGTTGATCGGGCGAGTCGGTGTGGTGGTCTCCATCGTTTCTGCGAATAGTGTCCAGTCCAGTTTACGAGGTGGCGCTTGAGGGACTATCCGTGTGGGCTGATGTTGTATGACGACGAGCACGGGCTGGTGGTCCGACAGCAGCTCGTCGTCGAGAACCTCTTGTTGCGTCTGGCAGTGCATCTCGCTGTTGTGCACGAGTATGTCTAGCACGTCCGGGTTTCGTACGGGGTCGCTCGGGTAGTGGGTAGGAACTTCGGGTCCCGCGACCACGTAACCGTGCTTTTCGGCGTCGTTGAGTAGTCGTACACCAGCGGGGTTTGCGGTTGACGAATTCCACGCTGGGTGCTTGCTGTTGAGGTCGCCCGCTATGATGGGGTGAGGGACGTCCAACAGTGAGCGCAGTTCTGCGACGTTCAGTTTGGAAGCGGGCGCCTTGTAGGCGGCGTATAGGTGTAAATTAGCACCGCCTAGGTGCAATTCTACACCCAGCGTGTAGATGGAGTTGAGGTCCGGCGTAGGTAGTGGCTGGTGTACGACTCGTCGTCTTATCAGCACTGCCAGTCCGCGGTAGTGTCTTCCCTCGGGCGAGGTTTCGTCCCTCCGATAAACGAGGAAACCTGGGAATCGTGGTTGGTCTGCAGGTCCCAGGTGCGTCTCGCTTATCAGCGCCACGTCTATGTTCTGTTCCTGCAGGAGAGGGCGGAGTAGGGCGACCTTAGTCATCAGGCCGCGGGCGTTCCAATGTATGATTCTCAAGGGCCTACTATTCATCGTGTAGAACTAGGTCCGCCAGGCCCTTGAGAATGATGGTGACTACTTGCTGCTTGTCGCGTCCCTCACTGAGCGCAGTGAGTACGCTCTGTAGGACGGCGATCGCGGCCTGGACTGTGCCGGAGCTCCTTGTACCCTCGCTCTTGTGCGGGGCCTTCGTCTTTCTACCCCGGGGCGCGGTTGTGCCCTCCGGGGCGACGACTGGGTGAGCTGTCGGCTGGGATGTCGTTGCGGGAGTCTTCGGAGCCTTCCCGGGGTCGCCCTTAGCCTTCTTAGGCTTAGGCTTCTCTGCGGCCGGTGCGGGTGCAGGTGTCGGTGCGGGTGTCTCCGTGGCGGGCGCGCCTCTGTTGCCTCGCCTACGGTTCCTCCGCCCTCTCTTTTTCTTCGACGTCGTAGTCGCTCCGCGGGCCGTGGGGTCGTTCGCTTGCGCCATAAGCGATGACCCCTGCGCTGCCTCTCCTTGGGGCTGAGCGTTGACCGGTGCCGGCCCCTGGCGCGGCTCCCCGGTGACGGCGACCGTCCCCGCCTTCGTGTTGCGCGCCTCTCTCTTGAAGACGGGGCAGTTAATGTGGTTCGCGGGGTGCTCCCCCCCGCAGTTCGCACAAGTGGCTGGCTCCTCTCTAGGGCGTGGGCACTCTCTGGCCGTGTGTTCTTCTCAACACCTCACACATGCCAGGTCGGTGGCAGTGGTGGCTCGAGTGGCGGAATTTTTGGCAGCGGTGGCATTGTGCCGGTCGCCGCTTGCCGCGCCACTGCTCTATCTTAACGCCGGGGATACCGAGCATCTCGGTAATCTCGTAGATCCCCGGCGTAGTATCCTTAGTGCGTCGGATAATGGCGAGAAGGATGCACCCCGGTCGGTCGCGTCGGGCCCGGATGTTGCGGACGTATTCCGGGTCGTGGCCCAGCGCGCGGAGCTCCTCTTCAACCTCCTCCGGTGTCGCGTTACTCGGCAGTCCTCTTATCGCCACTTTCAGGTTTCGTTCCGCCGGGAGGGAGTAATAGAACCAGGAGATACGTTCTGTTTTCTCCAGTTCAGTGATAGGGGTAAAGGGTTACGTCACCTTTTATACGCCCTAAGGTCGCGCAATGCTGAGTTAACAAGTACGAATTCATACAGTTACTGTTCCTCGACTGTTGTGACAATGTCTAAAAGTTAACACTGTAGTAATTGTTATTTTTTTTAAAGCTAACATCTAGAACTTAAAGAATTTAAGACCTTAATTAAGATTTAGGTCTTAATTTTAAAATTAGAAAACTTTGAGTGCGAAAGTATGAAGTGAGTCGATTTTATTGCTCGCCAGTGTAGTTAAGCTTTTTAGGGTAAATTTATTGAAAATTAGAAACCTCATAAGTTTTAAGAAAATGCTTAAGTAAAAGATTTCTAAGTGTAGGTTAAAGAGGTTTTAGTGCGGCAATTAATGTCAAAAAAAATGTGTGTTGTTTAACTAAACAAAAAAGTCCTGCTTTTTATACAATTTTAAGTATATTTCTGAGCAGGAAATATCCTAAATGACGCTGGCAAATATTTGTTTAAATAATATTTAACAATCAGTGATTGATTTATGTATAATAGTTTTCTAGAAACAACGATTCCCGCGTTTTTACGTTTTTCTCCAAAATCACTTTTTGGGGTTAACGTGGTTTTAGTTAACGGACGGCAGAAAAAAATTAAAAAGCACTATATAATACCTAATAAATATTCGTTGTATCATAATTATAATTATATAGCGCATGGTATACTTTGAGAAGAAAATTATATGAAATTATAACTACTATCACATATACTATGAAAATGTTTAAGCATACTGTTGCATTCAGGCCAATGCAGTGTGTAACGTAGCAAAATTTAAATAAAGTTCATTTTACTTTGACATGGTGAACAATAAAAATATAATATAATTGACCAAAATATAAAACGTATAATGATTATGTTAATAATCGACTTTAAACTTTCGCGATTTGTATACATCATACAAAATAATTTAGCGGGTCTTAATCGCGTTAATTTATTTAAGGTATAAATACCTATTTGTTTCCGACGTTTCGCTCGTCTTGCACCGAGCTTGGTCGCGGAGAGACTGATGAGAGCTCAGTGCCGTCTTGTGGAAGTGTGGGTTTCGGCACCTACCCTCACTTGGTCTTTATTTAGGTTCGCAATGTCGGTACTCCGACAGACTACCCTAATGACGTCTACACACTGTTGAGATTTATCACTGCGGCGGTGTTTACATTTGCTGATGACTGGATTCTAAGTAGCCGATAATCTATATCCATCCTCCCGGTTGAAATTGTTATGTTTCTTGATTAACTAATTGGAGTAAATTTTTTATATTAATCCTGGAGTAACTAATTGGTGACGTAAATATTATGATCCATACTTAAAAAATAAATATTATCTTTCTCAAAACGCATACAAATTTTGACAGAAAATAAACCTACTGAGTTCATATTTAATTTAAATTCCAAAGTTTAATATCAAAAGTTAAAAATACTAGGTTCGACATTTTACTCGGCAGTGGAATAATAGTCCGTATAAGTTCAAAATTTATAAACTTTGTCCGTTGCTTCGAAATGTACATGCTTTTTGCCGTTAGTTGGCAGCACGACCAACAACCGTCATGCTGGGTTGCCCTTTTTCACATTTTTCATTTTCACTACATCGGCACTTCTTATTTCACTTCTTTTTGTACTTGTAACACTTAAAGGTTTAAGAACAACTTTATTTCTCATAAAGAATTGCATACATAATTCACTTACTGAGAAACAATATTTAAACTAAGATTAATATTTCGAGCGCACAAAGTATGTAGGTAAGTTAGAAACAAAACAACGTAACAAAAAAGTGGGTAAACAAATAACATTTAACCGTTAAGAAACTCGATCGTAAGTTAATCGAGCAGAACATGGATGCATGAATTGATTTTTACTAGATGTGGCATTGATGGCATCATAGCCTGTTATCGACAACTTTTTTTTGTAATATGATTTTATTATTAAAAGACTACATTAATTTTTGTTTATTATTCGAATTATATTTTTAGGTATTTACGTAGTATTGGATTTATTTGTTGTCGTTTAATTTAAGTAATTACTAATGTTTATTTTTGATTGATTAATTGAATTATGAATTAATTTAGGTATTCAGTTAATCTATATATTGTATGTATTTTATTTATATGTTATTGTATAAATATATATTTTTTTCTTTTTATTTATTCACTTATTTGTATGTATTACTTGTGTAAATTTTGAGTAGCTTTTTGAACCGGACATAACTTTTTTCTTCTTTTATTGCTGATGGTAATTTATTATAAATTGTAACACCCTCATACTCCAATTTTTTTTTCCATAGTTAGTTCTAGGAGGCCGGCTCACTAAGTAACTAGCACGTCTTAGATTGATCCTTCGTGTTTGCATTTTTGTTACAAACTTTAAATTTGAGTGGATTTCCTTATTTAATATTTTACGTATGAGAATACATGTGTAGTAAGTGTACGTTTGTCTTATGTTCATTATTTTTGTTTCCTCGTATATCTTTTCAGTAGGTGTCCGAAAATTATAGTTAAATAAAATTTTAATTAATCTATTCTGAACTCGTTGAATTGGATCTATGTTAGTCTTCGCTGCAGTACCCCAGATTTCAATAAGGTAGTCGATATGAGGCTTAACTAGAGAATTGTAAATTAGATGTCGTACTTTTTGAGGGAGACAATTTGTTATATTGCGTAGCACCCCTGTGAGTGGACTTAGTTTAAGTTTAAGTTTTTCTAAGTGTGGCTTCCAGGTTAGGTTACTTTTTAAAATAAGTCCGAGGTATTTTTCTTTTGGTTTTCGTTCAAGTAGTTGGCCGTCTATTTTAAGTTCAAAAGTATCCGTTATTTTTTTATTTTTTGCTGCAAAAATTACATAATTTTTTTGTAATGTTAATAGTTAAAAGATTTGACTGGAACCACTCATTCAACAAATTAAGATCATTCTGAGCGACGGCTATTATATCTTCGACAGAGTGTCCAAAGTAAAACAGACTTGTATCGTCTGCATAAAGGGAGATCTCTCCTTTGAGGCCTAATGCACTGATATTGTTTATATAGATAAGGAACATTAGGGGGCCCAGTATTGATCCCTGGGGGACGCCAAAATCGAGGACACAGGGACTGCTTTCATATTCACCTATTTTTACAATTTGTTTACGGCCATCCATATATGATTTAAAAATTTCAAGTGCTTTGCTTGTAACACCACTGAGTTCTAGCTTTTGTAACAGTATGTCATGGCTGATGGTGTCAAAGGCTTTTTTTAGATCAATAAATATACCTAGAGCAACTTGCTTTTTATCAATTTTATTTTTAATTTTAGTTACGAGATCAATTGTAGCAGCTAGAGTATTTGATTGAGCTCTAAATCCATACTGTTTCCGGTAAAAGAAACCTTTTGAATTAAGGAATGATTCTAATCGGTTGTAAAGAATCTTTTCAAAAACCTTAGAAATCACCGGGAGAACTGAAATTGGGCGGTTATTGCACGGGTCAAATCTACTTCCGGATTTATGAATAGGTACAACTTTTGCAACTTTTAAATCGTTTGGAAAAATACCTCGTGCCATGCAGTGGTTAATGCAAGCTGTTAGTTCCGTAGCAATAACATCTGTTACGCATTTAATCATTTTTGTACTAATACCATCAATGCCAGATGCAGTATTATAGTCCAAGTGTTTAATTATGGTAATAACTTCTTTCGTAGTTGCTGGGTTTAGAAACTTTAATTCGGTTGTATCAGTTAGTCTACACTCTTCTAAAATTCGACTTCCTTTTGATTTTTCGAAGATCTTATTTGCTAGGGTTGAGCCAATAGTCGAGAAGTATGAGTTGAAACTTTCACATATTTCCTTTTGGTCTGTAATAGTACCAGCTGCCGTTTCAAGTTTGTCCGGTCCAGTTCTATCATGCAGTTTGTTTTTTGACAAATCGTTTATGAGTTGCCACATTTTTCGTGGTTTACTTGAATTTTCCTCAAACCTCTTTAAGTAATAGTCTCTTTTCGCTTTGTTTATGTTGTGTGATACTCTAGCTTTTGTATGCTCATACTCTGCCTTTAATTCCGTGTCTGCCGTGTTTGTTTTATATTTTTGCCATAGTAGGTTCTTGTTGTTTATATCTTCGAATAGTTGTTTTTTTATCCAATCTTGCCGCGGAGGATTTAGGAGTTTAACTTTTGAAATTCTGCATTTATTCAAACAAGATTGTAATTTATCTGCCAATTTCTCATACTCTGGTTCTTCATGATTTTTAGGACATTCATCTAGGCATCGATAAAGTTTATTGTAATCTACTGCGTAGTATGTACTTCTGTTTCATGATAGGTGGCGGTTGGTATTGCTTTATCTCCAAAGGTATTTGTTTGTGGTCAGACATTGAGGATTCCATAGTGACAAAATGAAAATTATTTTCACTTAAATTACAAGAAACATGATCTAACATTGTCTTGGTTGAGGTTGTTTCACGGGTGCAGTGTTTTGGACTTATTTTGTTAAGAATTTTGTAGTTGTTCTCTTTTAAGGTGTGCTTATAATTTCGTGTCGCTAAATCCGGGTTGAGTAAGTCAAGGTTGTAATCGCCAAAGACTATTGTTCGTTTTAATTTATGTAATTGTTGCGAATATATTTCGAGAAAGTTGTCCATGTTCATTTTATTGGGTTTATAGATAGCACCAATATTTAGCGAGAATTTTTTTACGTATACCCAGAGGTAGTGAGTATCATCCACGCATTGTTCTTCAACAAGGTGATGTTTGAGATTGTTGTGCACAAATATTGACACTCCACCTCCCCTTTTATTTTGTCTATAATTGTAGTAATGGGTATAAGAGGGTATCTGGAGCATTTTTGCTTTGTCTTCACTCTTAATCCAGGTTTCCGAAAGTATAATTATATGCATGGTTACTCGTGGGGAAGCTATAATACATCTAAGCTCATGGAATTTCCCTGGTTTAACAATACTACGAGCATTCGCATAAAAACATTTTAGAGATTTTTTTGTAAAAATAATATCTAAGTAATTGTTGGTTATTTGGTATGTTATTTTTTCCTTGGATGTCGTTAGTTTTTTGGAATTTCTTTCGTTGTAGATGCAGCTTGCGTTTCTTTATATATGACTATTTTTGGTATGCCCTTGATATACTTGATGTTAAGACTACTTTCTCCGTTTGAGGTACGTTGCTTGTTTGTGTATATACTTACCACTTTTAGGGTTGTCAAAACTTTAACTTGAGGGACTCATTAATTCATCATAGTCACTTGGTTCATTAATTTCTGGGATAAGATTTTTGGACTTTTGGCCGACAGTGTCTTTGTCTGCCTGGGTGAGCACTTCTTGCACATGTATGGTGAGCTCAGGGCGAACGATCTGAGTGAAGGGCAGTAAGGCGCCGGCTACGTCCATGGTATTGTTAATGTTCCTGTGCCACAGCTCTAGCACGACGCTGCGCCGTTGCTACTTGTAGCCACACCCGAACACCTGAGATGTAAACATTATATTAAAAAAACTTCAAAATAATTATGTCGGTTTTGTTGATATACCTAACCCTCGACGGGACAAGCTAAGACTTTACCAATTACCAATAATTTGAATTACAAAATTTCAAGCATTTGTGTTTGACATATTACCGCCGCAATATATTGGGTGATGATCTAACCTTTGACCTTTGGATGCCCAGTATCGATTTCAGCTTTAATTAATCACGAGATTAATTTATTAACACGCTTTTATTAGGTCGTCGTGTATGTAACTACGTAATGGAATCTAAGGTAACTAATTTAACCATCTTCCAAGGCTCGTAGCGTAATGAAAATTGGCAGCTGTATGTAGTTCTGATGATAATTTAATAATATGGTACTGTCGAACTGATCTGATGATGGAGCCGGAAGATATGACCTGGAACTTCATGATGAAAAAACGTATCATAGCTGTTTTTGATTTCTCTTCTGGAGTCTTGTAATGAACTTTGACTACAATTAGGTTTCAAGGTCTGATGATGAAGCCGGAATATAGGCACTAGCATTCCATGATGGAATATCGTATCATAGTCGTGTTTACACTTGTGAAAAACGCCACGTTATGAACTTTGGCTACAATAAGGTTTCAAGGTCTGATGATGGAGCCGGATGATAGGCACTGGCATTCCATGATGGAATATCGGATCATAGGCGTATTTGCACTTGTGAGAAAGGCCACGTAATGAACTTTGACTACTATTGTAGTGACCTTGAAAACTTATTAGTTTTCAAGGTCTGATGATGAAGCCGGAAGATAGGCACCATCTTCCAAGGGTCGTAGCGTAATGAAAATTGGCAGCTGTGTGTAGTTCTGATGACAATACAATAATATGGTACTGTCAAACTGATCTGAAGATGGAGCCGAAAGATATGAACTGGAACTCAACATGTAAGTAACTATCTAATGGAATCGAAGGTAACTAATTTAATCATCTTCCAAGGGTCGTAGCGTAATGAAAATTGGCAGCTGTATGTAGTTCTGATGACAATACAATAATATGGTACTTTGAAACTGATCTGATGATGGAGCTGGAAGACATGAACCTAAACTTCATGATGGAAAATCATATCATAGCTGTTTTGGATTTTTTAGATTAGTCTTGTAATGAACTTTGGCCACGACTAGCTTTCAAGGTCTGATGATGAAGCCGAAAGATAGGCACTGGCATTCCATGATGGAATATCGTTTCATAGTCGTGTTTGCACTTGTGAGAAAGGTCATGTAATGGACTTTGGAGACGATCAGGTTTCAAGGTTATAACAAACCAATTATATATTGTAGACCACGCTGTGGTGTAGTTAGGGTTCGTACTTTTGCGGCTGGACAGGCGTTTGTGGCCCTGAGTGGAGTAAAATCACTTAGTGGTCTCCTGATTGAAGAGCTAGATTGTTATAAGCTGACAGATAAAACATCATGTAATACAGACGTACAGGCGGAGATGGAGAGGATCCGGGCTCATTCGCCTGCTTAAAATAAATGTATAAATGTTTAAAATATTTCGTTATCAAAGACCAAAAAGTATAAAATAAATTAATAGTTTAAAAAACACTAGAAAAACACGCTTTTATAAATGCACGTAAAAACAAAAAATAAATTATGTGTCGTTGAAGTTGTCTCTATTTCTTGGCTGAAGTGTAAACTAAATTATAATATTTGCTTGTGAAAGCGTGGGGCGCTGGAACAGGAAAGACTTTATTATTAACAAATACTAATACTACCTTCCTGGCGGAAGCTGCATGAGGTCTCACAAGAGCATAGCATTTATGCCGCCAAAGGGTTACCAAAGGGAACCAAAGATATCTCGTCCACGAATAGGTACTGTATATTTTACCACTGTTTCCGCATTACCCTTATATACTTAATTTCCTGAAAGAAGAGACGTTAAAAATGTCGGTGAATGTCGTCTTCCTCGCTGATGGAGCATGTTTTGTCTGAGTTCGACAAACTGGTACTTTGAACAGACTGTTTAATGTAGAGCCACTTACTATTCGTGCTGCAACTCCAGTAAGAGCGCCAATCTGGGGAACCTACTTCCCGTAACATCTATTCACTTGATTTCTGAACAAGTTAAACAAGAACGATTTTCCTGTTCCAGCGCCTCACGCGTTTACAAACAAATATTATAATTAAAAGCACATAGTTTACACTTCAGCCAAGAAAGAGAGACAACTTGAACGACCCTTAATTTATTTCTTGTTTTTACGTGCATTTATAAAAGCGTTTTTTTTCTAGTGTTTTTTAAACTATTAATTTATTTAAATATAAAATTATATTTGTAGTCATAATTCTATTTACGTAATATTAACACTCAAAATTCTGTACCGGTGTTTGTTCATTATTGTGTCTCACGTTCAGGAGCATAGCACAGCGTTATAGTGGCTTCGTCTAGTCATGTGCTCCTTTTATGAGATCTTACTAAATGTAAAATGTATGAAGATCTTGAAGTCCCGTTCCATTTTCCAACAGAGCAAAAGCAGATTCCCCGCATGACCTCAGTATTTTATACCCAAGTTTGGGCGAACATTCTTTCCGTGCGGAATTGAATATTATGCTATTACTCCGGATTCTTACGGATGGTCCCGACCCCGGAAATTATATGAAACCTACTTTTTTCGATATCATGTTTTAGTGCGGTGTTATACCAAGATTGAAATCGCATTCGGATTCAATCTTTTTTTAAGGTCTGAAGGATGTCAACGGAAAACCTATTACCAAGCCTCCGTCGCATATGTGTTAATAGACTGGTGTGTCATTCACCGTGACAGATGAAATATTTATGTAAATTTCATAAAGAGGAATTTTTTAGGCAGCAGCAAAGTAGTAAAATCGCGAAGATGATAAGTTAAAAGGGAAATACTGAAAAGATTTTGTTCTGGCATCTGCGACATAGTCATATATTTTATATTGCATAAAATAAAAGCTGGTGTAAGCAAAATAGAATAGTATCAAAACTTAAAAAAAACTATTTAACAATGCATACAAAAACAAAATTTCGCCTTTTATCTCACTAACGTGTTTTAGCTCTAAAAAATAAAGTAATATCAATCGCTACACAACACATTGCCTAACCACCGAGATAAAAATATTGCGGATTTAAAACGAGTGGCACTTTGTGATAAATATTTATCAGAACAGTGGACAGTAAATAGAACAAAAATGGCATTGAAATTGTTTAGAATTTATTATGTTAATTGTTAATCTATTAGCAATACAGTTTCTGAATACACTTGGTCGGTATTAGTAAAACTGCTATTTTTTTCTCGTAAGACACGGCTTCAATAGACAGGATTTTGTTTAATAAAGGTGGAATATCGGGCACAAAGTACACTCTTTTTCTTAGCAGATATTTATGCATCACACTTGTTGCTTGCAGGTATGAAACCGTTGTGTACCACTGCACTATTCGTACTTATAGTCAAACCATAGAATGTCCTCTGTTATCTGATGGAAGATACTAGATTGACGCACATTTGCAACATTTCACTCTAACATCAGAAATAATATAAGGTTTGACGATTCGCCAGTGTGTCCCTGTCTCTCATTCATCCATAACCTATGATGCTTCTAAATTACCTATTTTCTGGCTGATATTAACCAAAAAGTTTTGACATGTAACGCCAGCATGATAACCCTTAGACAGATCTGACTTAAGAAAGAAAGACATACTTAAGAATTGCTTAAGAAGAAAATAAACTGAACAACGAAATTTACTTTACCTGGATGAAATGAAAACTTGAATGTTACTATACCTGGCACACGACGAGAGATAATAATAATAGCAGTAGTAGTCCGATCAGGCCCCACGCTACACCAAGTTGCGTAAGCGCAAACACATATAGCGTCCTGTGACACTACTGGTTCGGCTCGAACAATGTTGGAGCGAAGTCTAGCCACATGATACCAAGCGTCTAGTAGTTGCCGAATGCAAACCTGTTGATGGAGAAGTAGTAATAGATATAGAATGCTTTATAGCTTTTTTAGAGCAAGACATAGCTTAGAAGGTTTGAGGTTTTTGCCACCAGAGGCTGACTGGGTTTCCTAACAGATTGCCACAGTGATCGCCAGTTGTGGATTACTGTAAGCCTAGGGTTGCTGTTTGGAAGACCAAATATACACAAAATTAAATACAGCTGCAAAAGTTCCAATAAGGCCAAACTAAACTGAATACCGTGAAAAGGGCCATACTGCAGTAAAATCTTGACAAAGTAATAAGTTTGTAATTATTATTTCAGAATAGCTATTTGAAACATAAGCCGTTGGTTGGCTTGATATCTAAATTGTATTTAAATACCAAAATGCTTTCTAGGTTTCGATAGCAGGTAATTTACATGTTTTGACTGAAAAAATATTGTATCAAAAATCCTGTCATCTTTTATGAACATGGATAATTCATGAATATTAATTGGATGAAATCTTTTTGATCAGTAACATGGTAGCAGTAAAAATCAGTACTCGTTATTTACGTACTGCCAGATTATTTAGATAAGATATGTTGCGTACTGAATCAAAATAATCTAATTACGTAGATTATATATGAAAATATCACATACACGAATATGCTTCAAAAAATTACTTTTACCAGTGGTATTGACTAAAAAGGTGAAGCCATGTTGTATGTTATAATAAAAATGGCTTTGATCTTTATACATTTATATGTGATACTAAAAATAATAATAACTGTAATAATAAATAAAATTTCTGCGCTACCGCATCAAATTCACTCGAAACTCTCACTCAACGCTTTTGGGAAATAGAAAACGTCCCTGATAAGATTCACATGAGCCCTGATGATCAGGCTTGTGAACTTATATTTACCGTTACTCACTCACGTGATGATTCTGGCAGATACTCGTATACTGTACAGTTACCGTTTAAAACTCCATAATCTGAATTAGGAAACTTTTACGCAATTGCTCACCAAAGTTGATAATCTCTCTCTTGAAATTCCGCATTATTATATTCCATACCACGCTGTTTATCGCCGCGATAAACAATTTTCTAAAATACGCATTGTTCTTGATTCTAGTTGCAAAACTTCATCAGGTAAATCATTTAATGATATTCTATAGAATGCTCCTAATTTACAAAGTAACATTTTTGATTTACTCATAAACTTACGCATGTTCTCCATCGCCGTGGTATCTGATGTCGAAAAGATGTACTTTCAATAAAGCTCGTTTCTAAGCATCACGCTTTTCAGCGCATCTTATATAGGTTCGATAAAAATAGTAAAATACATACTTATGAGTTCAATCGAGTTTCCTTTGGTGTTTATAGCTCGCCATACTTGGCTATGAGGGTGATTCGCCTACTCGCGGCTGAAAGTAAAGCTCAATACCTACTAGCCGCTTACGAGGCTGAAAACCATATGCATATGGACGACTACATATGCTCAATAGATGGCGTTGATAAGGCTGAAAAAGCTCACCGCGAAATGGTCGCTATGTTTAAGTCCGGAGGTTTCAATCTTATAAAATGGGTCTCAAATAGCTCTGAACTAATGGATAAAATCGCCGCTTCGCATAAAAATCCGCAAAATATGAATTTTGACGCTGACGCTAACATAAACATAAAAATATTAGGTATGCAGTGGAACCTTGTAAAAGACATCTTTAAATTTAAAATTAACGCAATTTCTCTCAAGTGCACAAAACGCACAATTCTATCCGCAACCGCTCGCTTGTTCGACCCTTTAGGTCTTATTGCTCCAGCATTCATGAAGTTACTCGTTCAAGAATGTTGGAAACATGAACTAGACTGGGATAGTCCAGTATCTTCACAAATTGAAAATAAGTGGAATCAATTCCACAACGAACTCTCTTATCTAGAACAAATTAAAATCCCGCGTCATGTAGGTATAACTTCGGATACTCACATGACACTACTCGGTTTCGCAGACGCTAGTGAGCGCTGTGATGGTGCAGCCGTACATTTAAGGGTTAGCGCCAACGATAAATCTCCTGGATCTGTTTCTTTACTCACCTCTAAATCACGCGTCGCTTCACTCAATAAAATGCTGCTGGCTCGCCATGAGCTCTGCGGTGCACTCTTGTTAGCTAATCTTCTCACCGCTGTAAAAATGCACTAAACAAACGCTGTCAAAATTAACAATATTTACGCATTCTCTGACTCTTCTGTAACACTCACGTGGATACACTCACCCGCTTATAAATTTCACACATTTGTCGCAAATAGGATCACCGAAATAAACTCTAAATTACCCGCTAAACATTGGTTTCATATCAACGGTCAAGAAAACCCCACTGATATTGTTTCTCGCCCTATAACGCCTAAATTACTCTTAAATCGCGGAAATATATCGTATAAAATATATTCAAAATTTACACTTTTCGGAAGATATAAAAAATAAAAAACTCTTAAAGCTTAATCCTTTTATCGATGCATATAATATCTTACGAGTACGAGGAAGGTTAACTCACTCTCAACTTGATTACGGACAAAAGCATCCATCCAAGATCGCGTAACTAATCTTATAATTAATTATTATCATATCGTTAATCTTCACACGGGTCCCGCTCTCTTATTATCTATGATAAGACAGAAATTTTGGATAATTTCCGCTAGAAACTTAGTTCGCCAAATAGTACACAAATGTAATAAATGTTTTAGACTCAATCCTAAAAATACTTTGCCTCCGATGGGCGATCTTCCCGCCTTGAGAGTTTCCGAACTGAATCCATTTGTTCAAACTGCTGTTGAATACGCACGTCCGTTTTTCATAACGCATATTCCCAAACGCGAAATCAAAAGCCAAAAGGCTTATATTTGCCTCTTTGTATGTTTAACAGCAAAAGCATTACACTTGAAGCTTGTTTCCGATCTTAGTTCTGACTTATTTCTCTCAGCTTTTAAACGTTTTATATCTCGCAGAGGTCCTGTTTCGCTCATATACAGTGACAGAGGTACCAATTTCATGGGCGCAAATCGTAAACTTAACGAAATCTATTCTCTTATACAGTTCAAATCGCATATTAATTATACAGGTCAACAGTTACTGTCTGAGCATCGCGTACAATTTAAACATAGTCCGCCTTATGGCCCGCATTTTAACGGACTCAGCGAAATAAGTGTTCGCTGTGTCAAAACTCATATTTTTAAAGTTATAGGTTCTCAAATAATCACTTACGAAAAATTTTGTACAGTGCTTGTTCAAATTGAAAATCTCTTAAATAGTCGACCTCTATGCGTTTTAAGCTCAGACCCTTCCGACATTACCACATTAACGCCTAATCACTTTTTAAATATAACTCCGCTCAAATTCTTACCCGCTGAAGCTGTTACTGACGTCGCTGATAGTCGTTTATCACGCTATCAATTAATCAATAAAATCACGCACTCATTTTTGCAACGTTAGAACAAAGAATATCTCACTTCTTTACAAGAAAGAGAAAAATGGAACTCGCCTCAAGACCTATCGAATTAGGTACTATTGTCGTAATTAAAGATAATAACTCTCATCCTCTCTGTTGGCCTCTAGGTATAGTAAATGCGCTTTATACTGGAAAAGCCAAAATTATTCGAACAGTTAAAGTAAAGACCGCGACTGGTACTTATATAAGGCCAGTAGTTCGGGTTTGTCCGTTACCTTCTCAATAAAATTCTCTAACTCTCATTTCTAATTATTTACTCTCTAACTTTATATTGCTCACTTAATATCTTAATTTTTAAATTAATTTATTAGTTTAGAGGAAACCTCTAGGCCGCGGGAGTTGTCTGCGCCACAATCAAATTAGACAAACATCTAATTAAATTTAATATATTTATAAACAGAATGCCATTCAATCAAACACGCACAAAATAAAAATAAATATTATTAATCCAGCAACATTCATAATCACCTCACTCAACAATTCACTCAAATTCATTCTTTTCTAACACGCGAGGACCAATCAAAATCCTTTATTATCCTACTCTCCTACGCAACCGCCTTCCCTACTCCAATCAGTGTCGTACGCAAGCAAAGTTAATAAACAAAGTCAAGTTTTGACTAAGTTAAGTTTGTGTGTATGATAAAGTGGTAAGCGACACAAGTAACAAAGACAATATCTGATCTTACGAACGGCCTGGCGGTTTATTGTTATTGTTGTCAAAACTTCACGCAACTTTCTGCTAGTTTACGTTTTAAAACTTTTGTGGAACTCTATAAACGACTCGAGTATAAAAAGTAATTCAATGCGATTGCTTTATAAGTTCCCGAAAGCTATTATACGGTTAGGGTGCCATGGTTAATAATAGGGGTTAAAGTATGAAGTTGCCGTTTTATTGTAATAGGTACTTTGAATTGACATAGAATTTAATGGTTTGAGATTTTTGAATGAAACTTTTTTCACATGGTTTCTATGATGTTCTTCTTTTAAAAATGTGAAACAATTGAAAGTTCAACATTCAATTGTTTTTGTTATTCAACTGAGACAAGAAAGATGGATACTGTGAAAAATCGAGTGACTTTTGAATACAAGATCCAACGCGGAAGTAGCGCGGCAGAAACAGCCCGCAATATCAATGTTGCGTTTGGAGAGGCGTCTGCTAATGAACGCACGCGATTTAGATTTTAACGCTTTCGCGATGGAGACTTCAACTTGAAGAACGAGCCACGAGGAAGACCGCCTACACAGGTGAATAACGATGAATTAAGAGAGATGGTGGAAGCTGATCCTGGTCAAAAGTACCAAGGAATTAGCGGCATGGTTTGACGTTACCGTACCCACAATATTGACTCATTTGCGTCAAATCAATAAAATAAAAAATACGAAAAATGAGTGCATCATGATTTGACTGATCTGCAGAAAGAAACGCGTCTAGAAACTTGTGTTGCCTTGTTGAATCGGTACAGAAATGAAGGAATATTGGATTGAATTGTGACATGTGATGAAAAGTCGATTCTTTATAATAAAATAAAAACCGTAAAAGATAAATGCAATGGCTGACCCCAGGTCAAATGCCACAACAGTGTCCTAAAGCAAAGCTTACCAATAAATATCATAAAAAGATAATGGTAACTGATTGGCGGCCTCAGCATGGTGTTATTCACTATAGTTTTCTCCGATCTGGTCAAGCAATAACGACAGATGTCTATTGTACCGAACTCCGAACAATGTTGGCAAAACCAGCAGTAAAACAGCCCCGACTCATTAATAGATTTTCACCATTATTGCTCCATAACAACGCGAGACCTCATACAGCAAGAAACCGTTTTGACTCTTCAGGAACTGCAAATGGAAACCATTCGTCATCCTCCGTATTTGCCAGACCTTGCTCCAACGGACTACAATTTTTTTCGTGATTTTGACAGTTATTGATTGATTGATTGATGTATTCTTTATTGCACACCAAAGTAAATTACATTTATACAGTGACTTAAAGCTAAGTTTCATGTACAAACGGCGGCCTTATCACCAGGAGTGATCTCTGCCAGGCATCCTTGGGATGGACAGGAATGATTAAAGCATTTTTGTGGGCATGGTGTAGCTTTAAACAGAAATTATCAATAAGATTATCCTAAATAAAAAACATATATACACTTACATTAACATAAATAAGTAAATAAATATACCTTTTACTTACATACATAAAATACATACATAATTTATACAAATACAATTAAATATATATCAATATACTAAATAATATACATACATACATACATAGACTCACGCCTGTTTCCCCGAAGGGGTAGGCAGAGGCACATTAAACGCCCACTTTTCGGCAGTGTTTTGATCCCACGTAATAGGTGGCGAGCCTATTGCCGCTTATTGGGACATTTTGTTTGCCAGAGTCTCGTCCGTTGATCGGCAGGTGCACCACTTGCAGGTGGGGTTGGCTTGGGACCCTAAGTTCTTGGTGGGAACCCTATGCACACACCCTAAATAATATAGATACAGTTTATACAAGGGATGAACTCAGACGATAAGTAAGTTGATATATTTTGTCAATCCTTGAAATAGTGCTTCTTTACCAAGTCTTTGAAAGTATTTATTGTGTTTGCTCTTCGAATCTCCAGTGGTAAAGCATTCCACAGTCACACAGCCTGAACAGTAAAAGATTTGTCGAAATAGTTAGTAGAATGCTTCGGCATCTCCAGCGTAAGATCTTGAGACGACCTCAAGGACCTTAGATGTGTGTCATGAAGGAACTTAAATCGTTCTTTGAGATAAGAGGGAGTACTAGTATTAAATAGAACATTATATAACAATGTAAGAGTGTGAGTATTCCTGCGAAGACGAATTGGCAGCCACTTGAGTTTATTGCGAAAATCATAGACATGATCATATTTGCGCAATCCAAATGTAAATCGAATGCAAAAGTTTTGGAATAATCGATTTTAAACTTTCGCGATTTGTATACATCATACAATATTATTTAGCGGGTCTTAGTCACAATAATGTATTTATTTCAAGGCATAAATACCGGGACTGAGTCTCTGACAGTCCTTCCGCGACCACAACCGTTGCAAGCCGGTAGAAACGTAGGAGAATAACAGAGGTATTTATGCCTTGAAATAAATACATTATCGCGACTAACGGCCGGTTTCTGAATTGAGAATTTCAGCTTTCATCAGTTGAACATTTCTGAACTAGTTGAAGTCAACTTAAGTTTTTTCTGTTTCACAGGTCAGAGTGATATTTTTTCAAAGCACTTTCAACTGAGTTTTCTTCAAATCGTGAATAACTTAAACCGAACAACACTAGTACGTTCCGATACAAGTAAAAAAACCGGTACTAACCATAAATTCGTATTAATTAACATTTTACAAAGAAGCACACTTGTCGGTTAATTATTTTTATATGGAAACAAATAAAAAGTCGAAATAAAGTTGTATTTAAAATTATTTCAACGATTATTTTATTTTAATGAACATTTTGTTGAATTTGTTCAATTCGGTATCTTAGTGAAAACGGAACGTGTATGTTATGTCAAAGTCAGTTTGTTTTATTTTTAATACAAAATATTTGTGGCCAGGTATATTTGAGGTATAATTCTATATACCTCCATGGTGGCCACCATGGAGGTATATAGAATTATACCTCCATGGAGGCCACAGCGTAATTGTTTGGATTGATTTAACACGGAAATCTCTTATTTATATTTTCTATCCCTTCGATTTGTTCCTAATAATGTTGTAATCTATTTGTTTCAAATATTGAATAGTCTTTGAACCTTTTTTCTATAAATTCTGTTTAACGACCTTCTTGTTGTGTAGACGTCAGTATGACGTAACCGCTGCTTGGCAACGGTAGTGTGGACAGTTTGACATACTGGCTGTCATATTACTCGTGATCACGGGTTAAAAGACCAAAGTTGTACAATTATTTTTTTCTCAATATATCAGTGCTAAGTGAGGTTTGACAAATGTCAAATGTTTTCAGAAACGCGAATATAGGGTTGATATGGAGTTGATCATGAGTTGATCATATGTTGTGTCAAATTTTAGATTTTACAAGCACAAATACTCAAAATGTGTCAAAACGATTTTTTGTGAAACAGAAAATTGAATAAGTAGTATATAATTAGTGTTTAAATTGTTCTCAACGCGAAATTCTCAATTCAGAAACCGGCCGTAAGCCCCGCTAAATAATATTGTAAAAGGTTTTGGAAACGCTCAAGTTTATCTAGCTGCTCTTCAGTGGGGTCGAGATAGCTGACATCGGCATAGTCAATGACAGGCAGTAGCATAGTTTGAACAAGCGCAATCTTAGTGGTGATCGGAAGAAAGTTGCGTAATCTCTGCAACGAACCTGCTGATGCAAACAGTTTGCGACTGGTTTCTTTTATTTGCGATCTCTATGACAAAGTTTCGTCGAAGTTTATACCCAGGTTTTTAATAGTTTTAGCGAAAGTTAGATCCTTTCCATCAAAACTGATTATTGGTAGATGGGGCCAACTGATTTTCAAAACTAGTTTGGGGCTGCCGATAATGATTAGTTGGTTTTTTTCTGCATTCACTATCAGTCCATAATTCTTAGTCCACTCACAAATCTGCGCTAAGTCCGTATTTATGGTAGTACAGGCTTCTGCTTACTTATTTAAGTAAGCTTGCGTATAAATCTGCAAATCATCTGCATAAAGGTGGTAGGAAGAAAGTAAGTGGTTTGAGATGAAGTTAATAAATATCGCGAAGAGTAAAGGAGATAGCACGCCACCCTGTGGCACACCGGCATTTGTATTTGACCAAGTGAATGTTTGTCTTCGATGCGTATACGTTGCCGGCGACCAAACAGGTAACTATGAAACCAGTCAATTGCCGTTGGAGATACGTTAAGAGAGCGTAATATGCCAAGTATAATGTGAAAATCTACGGTGTTAAAAGCAATTAAATTATCTACTTGACAAGAAGTTTTTTTCCCAGGTGGCAGTACAAAATGCTTTCACACAGTTTGTGCAGTCTAGATCCTCAGAGTTCTATCTCAAAGGCCTTCCTATTAGATGGCAACAATGTATAGATAATAATGGTAACTATTTTGATTAAATAAATATGTTGAAAATTAAAAAAAATAATTTTGATTTTCAGTACAAAACGGCAATTTCATATTTTAACCCCTAATATAATCAAGACAGATTACGGTTTGTTAAATACTATAAACGAGCCCTGCTGTCAAACACGAGTAGTGTTCCTACCTCTGAGGATATTGTTTGGCATTTTATTTAGAAGAACTACAGCTATTTATTATTCACATATTTCAACCTCCTAATTCCAGAAGGGTTCTGAGTAAGCATATTAAATAAACTAGGCCAAAAGATCAGGTTTGGTAAATGTAAAAGTACGTTATTAGGGTTTCGTGATTTCTAGTGAACACGCTCTATAGGTATTCTTTGTTTCGCATGGTCTAAAGTAAAAGTCAAAATAACTGATAAAACTTACTCTAAAACAATTCCAAACACTGAGAAAGCCTATAAAGTATTTATATAAGACCTGATTGAGGTTGCCAGCCAGCATTCAAACTAAACATTAAACGTTAACGTAATAGCAATTTCGTGCCAATAAACAAATAGTTCTACGTTTTACCAACAAACACCTGTATCCCCGAACGGGTAGGTAGAGGAGTAATATTACACCCACATTTCGGCATGAATTTTTAGGTCCCTCGTAATAGGGGCGAGCCTATTGCTGTTACCGGGCACATCACCAGACTCCGTGCTGCTACTGAGAATTCGGAAAACTCAGTAGCACTTTTGCCCGACCCGGGAATTGAACCCGGGATCTCCAATCAGCAGTCGCATACGCTGTCCACGGGTACACCGAGGCAGTCACGTAATTTAAAAAATTAATAAATGTGAAGGGTGTTATTTGTTTCGATGTTTTCGCGTGGTTTATACCAACCAACGTCGCGAGAAAACACTATTAAAGAAGATATTAAAGAAGATTTGCAAAAAATATTGAAAAGTTTTGTTTATCACATAGAAGGTTATAATACATTTTACTTGTGAATTTTTACAAATATCCCGGTTTTGGTTAATTTCTTTTGGTTCTCCTTACTATGCAGACAGAGGTACAAGTCCTTAGAAAACTGCACTTACCAGCCTAACAGAAACCCAGTGAGCAAATACGCGAGGATTCTCTCAGGCGTGTGCCTGAGTTGTTGGAGTTGCAACTGGTGAGCTGAGCCCACAGCAGCCAGCAGTTACCGCGCCGCCCGGCCGCGCCGCCAACCTCCATGTAGACTGGGATGCGGGGCTCAGCTGGACAGTCTCTGATGTAGTGGACACCTATACGAAAAATAAGTCAGTTAAGTTGATTATGTTGCAAGTCACATGATGTAGAATGAAAGGCTGTAGACTTTTATTCTACATCAGTTTAAAGCATAACTAGCAGATCTGGGAATGTGTGTGACTCCTATACACACAAACATGTTCATAATCTCAATAAAAAGAATAATTGTGGCTAATGCATTATTACTAGAAAACTGCAATACCAATTTTACCTTGGTAGGTATACCTTATGGTTACAGCCAGTATCAATATTTTTATGTTACAATAGTAACTGTTGTACGCAACCCAGGCAGCGATAGCCTAGTGGAGATACCAACGGACTGCCATGTAGGTATCGGGTTCGTAGCCACGGCGCGCACCAATGACTTTTCGAAGTTAAGTGTGTATTAAACATAATCATCCCTTGCCCCGTGCCTCGGAGTGCACGTTAAACTGTCGATCCCGGCAGTCATGAAGATATTGGACAGTCGTTACGGAGAGTCAGTACCCTCAAATAAACTGATACTGGTCTAAACCATGGAAATAGCCCTTTGGGTTGCGGAGGTCAGACGGCAGTCGCTCTGTGGAAAAGTTGATATCCTGTCATATCTGGTTAGACTTGTCAGCAGACCTCGGGCTCCAAGGCGTGAAAGTCTTGGATGCAACCGGGATAACGCTAAGGAGATGATGATGATGATGATGATGATGAGTAACTGTTGTACTCATATTCATTTTACTAACTTCAAGCTTTCAATCCCTACTAAGTGGGTGCTTACGCCATAAAAGGAACACACTACAAATTTCATCTTCAGTTAGGCTCTGCGATGATAATATTTCAGCAAAGAAAATTGATTTTGTATACTGAGAAGGAGAAATAAAATATAACCAAAAATTATTAAAGGTCTAAACAACTGCCATCCATATCCTGTTTTGACATTTGATTATTGATATTTCTCTATACACTTATGGATTTCGTCTTTAAACGTAGTAAAATTTGGAATTAATATACATAATTATATATGGAACCTTCATAAATGTTAATAAATAATTTATCGAATAACTTAATCAATCCGCTCTGGCACCGTTCGACATAACCACAAAGGTAACCACGAAGCAGAGAGATCTCCAGTGATACGAGCAGGAGATAATTCTTATTCCGCGGCCCGATAGCACCAAACTGGATTATACCAGTACGCACCGGATTACCGACCAATAAGTTGATTAAACTTGTTCCCTCGGTACAAATGTTTACCATCATCGATCGCAGGTCTGCTTTTAAGATTCTTACAAAGAAAAACAACCCTTCTGAGGTTACTTTGTTGTCTTTTAGCCAGTCAATTTATTGATAAAAACCCTTTTCAGGGATACTGTTATAACTTCATACAATATCAAATACCTTCAAGTTTATACTTTGATAGAAAATTTTAAATTCGAGATAGAAATGTACACTCAACTACATAAGTAGCTATCTCAAAAATTGTATTAAGGCTTAACTTTTAATGAATTAAAACTTTACAAAACTCTGCCAGTGTATTAATTATGATTTAGGTAACTTGTCTAAAAACGTACAGGCTATAGAGAATAATAATTACTTCAAACGATATAACCATTCAAAATTACGTAAATGTATACAGATCTATATAGCTGTTTGTACATGCTGTATATAATATATTTTGCTACCCAAGATCGTCAAATTCATCGCCAATCGGCACATTATCTGCATAATACCTCTAAGACTAAAGAACTATTTCTAATATACATGTGTCAAACAGAGCCTATACCTTCTAACTCATGATTATCTTGAAGCTTCTAAGTGGACAATTTGTAATCTTAATTCTCGCGGCATTGTGTATTCAATGGTAGCTTGATTTATGCCTAAGCTTAAACCTTTCAAAATATTTTAATTATAAGTTTCCTTTAAGTAACACTTACAAATGTATTGTTTCTTGTACGTATAATGTATTTTTTTCACACCTTTAATGGCTGTCCTTCCAGCCTTGGCTGCGTAGATAAGTATACGTATACTGATTTATAGATTTATTATAACACTATTATGTATTACGAATTTTACTTCTTACTTGACTCTTATTCCCGTATATCAAGTGCTATTCGCAACTGCACACATTTTTATCCGGCTTTATAGCAGTGTACGAAAATTGGGTAAAGTTCTATAGATACAAATATAGGTTCAGAGGCATAATTTAAAGAGGTTCGCTATAAAAAGTGTTATTTATCATTGCAGGTGGTTGTTAGTTGCGTTTTTAATGTTCCTTGTGCTGCAAAAAAAAAGGGCTTGCGTGTGTATAGAAATTGTTTTTCACTGATTAAATGAATGTGTTCCGTGTAAATGTTTTTGTTGAAAACGTTTGGAATACGAAACAAAGTTCCGTTGTTCTGGAGTTACGTATGTATTGTTTACTTTTTGGTATCTCTATTCACGTATTTAATAGTCCCATCCGTGATTTATCAGACTGGACAATTCACTTTTGTTTCACGGAGAATGTTTTTTAAATGACATATTTTAACTTTTGAGCGGATTTTACGTTGTTAAGTATCTGCGACATAGCAGGTTTTTAAACAAAGATATTAGCTACTGTCATTTTTTTATCCTTAGCTTACACTTTAGGTGCAAGAACTGGTTTGTGAATTCTGTACAAATTCCAATTTGCGATTTATAAATAATTGACCTAAATAAAAAATCCAGCATTCGGGCTCTAAATCCACAAACACACTGATCAGAATCTGCCTAGAAGGACTGGGAAATGTTTGCTGAGGGCAATGGAGCGTGATTGTATTCATCCAGTCGTTGTAGGCAAGACAAATTTCTGATATATTATGTTACTGTGTTTCACAATGATGACAATTTACAAAGTACAATTACCTGAGATCTTCAGTGATGTTCTGGAGTAGATCTATAAGATTACACTCACTAATTTTGCCAAAATAATGATGAAATCTTTATAGCTACCAGACTTCAAGGCATCGGCGTCTTCAGGACAAGCTGCACGAGGTGCGGATTTACACAATTTTTGTAAATATTCAATATGTCACAATTTCATTACTTACAACCCTTGCCGGTGGTGATCAAAGGCGGCAATTTATAAGATTTTACAATACAATTCGCGAAGCTTCAACCATGTGCTTTTCAAAAGGCGATATTTTACGAGACGACAAAACGTGTTAACTTTTCAAGGCACGAACAAAAGGGTGATGTTCAATATATATCACTAACTTATCAATCGCTCACGACCTTGCCAGGCAAATACAATAGCGACAATTGCAAGATTATTACACAATTTAATTCAATTCTCCAAATCACACAACAAGACAAAAGGTGTGGTCAAAAAGGAATTTTCCGGAAGCAAGAATGAGAAAGGTTTGACAGTTCATAGTGTGACCAGAGTCATAATTTGCAATAGACAAAATAAAATGTTACTGAACTGATATAATCGATTTAACTTATCATAGACAATATTTCTCTTTCAAACATCCACCTGCCCCGGACCGGCCTACCGGTACGCTAATCGGTTGGTAGATGTGACAACGTTGCAACCGCTCTCCTCAGAATCGAACCGTCCACCAAGACCTCAACAAATTGGGGAACTGCATCAGCCCCAGTTACTAAACGAAGAATGCGCCCCCCGCGCCATCTGAGTGATTAGCCTCCTTAATCAAAACGAGGTCTCCAATCTTGGGTGGATCGGTCTTGTCGGTCCACTTAACGCGTTGCTGGAGTATGTGCAAATATTCCAAATTCCAGCGTTTCCAAAAGCTCTGAGTAATCTGGCTTACCAATTCAAAACGCGAGAGACGATTAGGTCTCGTATCAATATAGGGGTACTCAGGCAAGGCGGCAAGTGGGCGACCAATCAAAAAATGGTCACGCCGGGCCATTTTTTTGGCTTGGGCTTCCAAATCATTCGGATCTGAGGAGATCGGGCACATTCGCCTAGAGGTCAAAACGGCCTCAATCTTACAAAACACAGTTGCGAGTTCCTCAAATGTAAGGACTGATTCACCAATTGTCCTGCGCAAGTGTGTCTTGGCCGATTTTACAGCAGCCTCAAATATACCACCCCAGTGTGAACAATTTGGTGGGGAAAACAACCAATTTATCCCACGTTGGGCAAGCCTATTGCCTATATCAGACTTGTTGGTTTCAAGGAAATTAATTACGTCATTCAAATATTTATGGCCTTGAAGGTAGTGCCGTAATCAGAACGGATCAAGGAAGGTAGCCCTCTGCGGGATGATAAAATTGTTAATTATCGCTTGTCCCGTGCCTCGGAGAGCACGTTAAGCCGTCGGTCCCGGTTGTCATGAAGATCTTTGACAGTCGTTACAGGGCGTCAGTACCTTCTAAATAAACTGACACTAGTCTAAACCATGGAATATCGCTATCCCTTCGGGTTGCGGAGGTCAGACAGGCAGTCGCTCCGTGGAAAAGCTAATATTCAGCCAAATCCGGTTAGACTAGAAAGCGGACCCCAGACTGAAACTGGGATAACGCTCAGAGAAAGAAGATATAGCAGGACAAATCCAACCGTTTGGATCAAAGGTTCTGGCGACAGTAGACAACACGAGACGTTTAGTCCAAGAACAAGGCAATTTCAAGTCTACGTTATACGTAAAGATGTCTTGGACTGGTCTGTACTGAACGCCGAGAACAGCCATCATGGCGAGGTAGTCAACAATCTCAAATAAATATGGATCTTGCTGATGATCCTCCGGTAAGCCTTCCAAAAGCACTGGTGAGTTAGAGATCCATTTGCGCAACTCATAACCAGCGAAAGCCAAGATACCTATCAATTCGTCCCGCAAGAGGATTGCCTCGTGCGCTGTGGAGGCGCCCGAACAATTGTCATCCACGTAAATCTTGCCCTTCAGGATGGCAGAGGCTAGTGGCAAACGTAAGCCTTCGCGGTCTGCGAGCTCCCAAAGAGAACGTATTGCCAAGTAGGGGCTCGACCTTAGCCCGTACGTATTGGTATTGAGCTCGTAGACGACCATGGGATCCCGAGGATTCTCTCTCCAAAGGATCAGCTGGAAACTACGGTCATCAGGGTGGATAATCGTCTGCCTAAACGTGATGACGTCACAAAGGTCCTTGACCAACTTGGGACCAGAATGCAAGCACTGGACCAAGGATACGCCTTTAGAAGTCCTCGCAGAACCATCAAACACCGTGCGCAGCTTGCCAGTTGATGGCTTCAATACCGCATGATGCGGGAGAAAGTAATGCTCCACCGAACGCCAATCCAAATTTGATACGGACATGTGTCCCAATTGTTCATATTCTCTCATGAACTCAATATACTTCTGTTTGAGCTCCGGATCACGACCCATGCGACGCTCCATAGCCAACAATCTCTTTTCGGCAAAAGGTCGTGACTCACCAAGCGGAGGCCGAACAGACAGGAAGGGTAGCTTCGTAATAATCTGACCAGAACGGAGTATTGTTCTGGAAGAACAACTCGCACTCCTCATGTTCTGGATTCAAACGAGCAGCTTGAGGGGGCTCCTCTACCTCCCAAAACCTCTGAACCGCATCAAAAAGAGCGGAGCCTACCGCCAACAGATTATCAAGTTCGGGTGGAGAGGGGTCCCTAGGTACAGGTCCCATCAAAGCAAATCCAAATATGGTCGGGATGGCAGTGAAACCATTTGGTACCAAGACCAATTTCCCACCAATCAAAATACCACCGAGGACATCAGAGCCAATCAACAAATCGATTTGTCCCGGTGTGTCAAATTTGGGGTCTGCCAGTTCCAATCCCGATGTCAAATTCACCACAGCAGCGGGTAGCTGTTTCTGTGGATGCATACCCAAAATATTTTTCAGCACAATAGCCGAGGTTTTAATCCTCGGGTGTGAAGATTCAACAGGGGCAAACAAAACCCTAACTTGCCCTTCAACAGTAGAGGCTACCTCACCTATTCCCCGTATACAATTTGGTAAGGAGCCCTTATTTAATTAAACCTGCCCTACCAAATAAGTGGAAACAATGCAACCCTGTGAACCTGTGTCCAACATAGCGAGGACAACAACAGAGGCCCCCGTGGGTTTCCAGACCCTAACAGCAACCGTTGGTAGGATAACGGTCTCAATGGGGGAGGTTGGCGTTATAGGGCAGGAGTCAATTACCTATTGTTGCCTGGGCGGCGACCGTTGGCCAGGACCAGGCAAATCAAAATGAGGGTGCGACTTGAAGTCCTCAAAGGCGCGGTGATTCGATCCGCGCGCCATCTGTGGGGGGCATAATGACGCACCCGCCAAAAACGAGGTGGGTGCGAGTCAAGGCAGCGACTTTCCGCCAAAGGAGGGAAATACATGGGGCAGCAGTCATGGTGCTGGTGACGCTGAACAGTCGCACATTCTGGTGCGCGAGAGAGAGGAGGCGTGCGTATGCTACGGTTCTCCAATCGGGGTGAGTGGCAATCAAGTGAGCGAGGCGAATCTCGGCTAAGCGCCGGTGAGCCTCAGCTGCCACCTTCTAAACACCCACCCGTGCGCGGCGTCGGCTGGTTGGACAAGCGGCCTACCTCTCTGGCATTCATGCAGAGAATGTCCAAATGCTGTCCTCCACAATGAAGACAGGGACGAGAGTTTGGGCAATCTCGCTGGTAGTGGGATCCCAAACATGAGAAACAAAGGCGGCGGGCATTCGCTATGCGCCTACGAGAGGCGACATGAAAGGCCAAGAATGTCCTACTTGCAGTAAGAGCACTCTGCTGGGCTCTGCGTGACTGCAAATCGAGGAGGGCGCCGATCAACATTTCCTCGGGTGTGAACGCGAGCCTGCTCCTTGACCTTGGGCGGCTGTGACTTAGCCGGCGTGTCACCACCGGAGTTGTCCAAGACCCGACACTCGTCCTCCAAAAACTTTTCTAAGTCTGCAAAAGGGGGCAGATGTGTCGCACTATCCCCACGAAAGCGCTGCTCAAACTGCGACCTTAGGTCAGCATGCAGCTTATTGAGCACTATATGTACCAGCAGGTAGAACCATTGGTCCACGGGTAGATCCAAGCACTTGAGGGCGTTTATTGCCATCAACAGCGGGTTCAAAAGTTGGGTGCGCAACCCAAAGACCCGGGTGAGCGTGGGCAAACTCAAAATCTGCTCGATTTGGGTGTCTGCGAGGCCACGCTTGTTGTGGTACCTACGGGTAATTAAGTCCCGAGCCTGTCTGGTAGGCCTCGTCAGACACGGGCAGATGCTGGATGAGGCCTTTGGCCTCTCCATCCAAAACCGATATCAAGTAGGCCAATTTCTGTGCCGGCCGAAGGTCAGCCCTGGCATCGACCAGGCTATCAAACATGTTTATAAACCCTAGGTAGCTTCCTAGGCAGCCATCAAAATGTGGGAGGTCTAGCGTGGGAAGCCGACTCAATAGTCCCGGTGCTGTCCTAGGAAGCTCCTGCTTCTTAACGGGTTGCCAGTCCCTCTCGGCCAATAACTGCCTTGCACAGTCGGACACAGCATCATATAGATCCAATATCTGGGCATAGTCCTCACTGACTTTATTTCGCTGGTCTACCGTGAAGTCAACAACTGACACTTTGAGACAGCAAGCGCTGATAGTACAAAATTGCTGTTCCACGCTTGCCAGCCGATCATTGATCTGCTCAAATCTTTGTAATAAGGCCTGCTGGCGATCAGGCCGTTTACCAGAGCACTGGCTGAGGCGAACCAGCGCAAATGTGATGAAATGGCATCCGCAGCCGCACGCAAGTCCTTGATAGCTGACATAATAAATTCTCAAAACAGCTCGGACAAGCGTTAAATTAAAACTTAACAAAACTTAAAATTTGTTAATTCTTTAAAACCAACAAGGTGTTAGCCTGTTTACTGCAACTGCAGGCAAATAACAGGTATTTACTGCCCAACAAAATTAAAAGTTTCAATATATTGAAACAAACACAAAAGTTATCAAATGTTATAACTTATAACAATTAAAGTTGAAACTTAAAATTAATTATTTGCAAAAGACAGATCAACTGTGTTCAGTGTGATAATATACAACCGTAAGTAAACACAGATATGAGTTATCTAACAATATTATCAATATTATTAGCCGTATAAGCCAAATACTCTGTGGGTAGTATTGATTCCCACCACTAATCTTAATATATAAAATCCTTGCGTTACTGACTGACTGACAGACACGCTACAGCCGAAACTATTGGGCGCAGGAAGCTGAAATTTGGCAAGTATGTTCCTTGGAGACCGTAGGGGTGCACTAAGAAGGGATTTCCCGAAATTCCCACGGGATTGGCCAAAACGGGTAAATTTAAAAAAAATGCAGGCGTAGCTGCTGGCGTCCTCTAATTTCCTATAAAAGCAAGCGCTCAGTCGCACGCGGGCTCTCTTGCCGGTCAGTCGTCGGTTGGAAAGGTGGTTGGTGTCGATACTGTAAGTCCGTTCCAATATTTTGTGTACCTTTTTATATGATTCAGTGTTTGAAAATTAACGGTGGTTTGCAATAATTTATTTAAGTGAATTTTTGTTACAATTTGTAATAAATTATTTTCTGTTGGTGGTAATTCGTCTTCTTTTTTAATTATAACACTTCTGGTTGCTAAAATCAGAAGTGGGATTGGATTTTGCCCACAAATTAGCCTTCCAAAAGTAAACAACCGTTAATTTCGGTGAAATGCCACGTGCATCTCGTAAAAGGTTAGTTGAGACGCCGCCTCGTTCTGGCGTCGAACGTGATCGTCATAGTGAATCCCAACGGCACAGTAGGCGCCGTTCGCGGTCGAATCGTAATAAATCACGTGTGCGGTCGGGTCGTAGCGAGACGCGTTCGCGGTCACGTCATGTTAGAACTCGGTCACGTTCGCGCCGTAGTTGGTCGCGCTCGCGTTCACGTCATGACAATTCGCGCTCGCGTCGCGACAGAGCTCGTTCGCGCCGAGGTCGCTCGCGTACTCGTGACAATCTTTATTCACGCGAAAGGTCGCGTTCGGGTTACGCGCGTCACGATAGTACCATGAAAGACGCGTTAGGTACGATTATGTCGCGATTATCCGCTATAGAAGAAAATACGGCTAGTGGCTCGCATGTTCCTTCGTCCGTCCGTGGTAACACACCCCCGTTAGATAAAAACAATAGTTCTACAACGCAAACGCTCGTCGATGCTTTAGGCTTACTAGTAAACAATAAGCCCCATCATTATTACGTGTCAAAGTTTGATCCAGCCGTAAATAACTTTGAGTTGTGGTGCGACGAGGTGGAAAGGGCTGGGCATGCGAATCATTGGGACGATCACGAATGTTTTTCCCGGGTAGCTCATTGTTTGAGAGGTGTCGCGAAAACCTGGTTAAATGAGTGGAGCACAAATGATCGTTCTTGGTCTAATTTCGTGAAAGAATTTAAATCCTTGTGTCCTCAAAAAATCAACTACGCGCAGATCCTCCATGAGGTTGTAAATACCTCGTCTGATAAGTTTTTGTCGTATGCAGAATAAGCGCGCCGTTCGTTGTTGCGTTTACGCATTATCAAAGGTTTAAGCGAAGAACTTATGGTCTAAATAGTGGTCCACGGTATTAGCGATGTCCAGGTGCGCGCAGTAGCCACTAATGCTGACCTAACAACCGAGAATCTTGTCTCGTTCTTAGCCACGTATGTTAAACCTACCCGCAGATTTGATAATCGTCATACTGATAAACTAACCTCTTCTAGTACTAGTACAACCAAAAAACATAATTTTAACGGTTCGTGTAGACCAGAGAATAAGTGTTTCATTTGCGGCCAAACTGGTCATTTCAAAGATAAATGCCCCAAGAAACGTAACGTTACGGAGAAGACCGATAACAATTCCAAACCCGTTTGTTCTTCATAAAGAAAGCGACTGTTTCGCTAAATCACGATCGGAGGCACAAAATAATAACATTCAACGAAAAGTTAACTTGTGAAGCGAATCTTCAAACGCGAAAGATAGCAACGATATAAGCACAGCAGTGATTCAGGGTATACCGGTTGACATTCTCATAGATAGCGGTGCCCTTAATGTGTCGTTGATATCGTCCGCGGTGGTTAATCATTTTTCCGGTTCGCGAAGGCAGACTAACCGTTTTTTGAAGGGAATAGGCGATAGAGGATTCATTGCTCATGAATACATTACTCTAAGGATTGAGTTCAGTAACATTTCACTCGAAGTAGATTTTTTAGTCCGTGTGATGACGGATTAAGAATACGCAATGTCGCCACCCCATATCATCCCATGGGTGTCGTAAGAGCCGACAGAGGGACCATACTATGCAGAGAACAGCACTGCAAGAGAAGGAAAACTTGATACAAACCCTATGCCAACCCGTTTGGCCAGCGTGGTATAGTAGGCCAATTCCTCCTTTCAAAGGAGAGGCCTAGTCCAGCAGTGGACTGTAAGGGGCTGATGATGAGATGAGATTTTTTAATAGTGCCTGCGTCAGACATGAATACGCCCATCATCATAGGGACGGATGTACTCAATCGCGACGCCGTTACGTTTATTCGTACAAAACACGGTCAATATTTGACTCGCACACCCAATGATGTACCAAAATAAAATTCGGTAACGGCCTGTGAGTCTGATAAAATAAGCACGCCTCTCGATGGTGCGAAACTTGCCAAGCTGATGGTGGTCGTAGGAGAATTCTCTTCGTTTTTAATAACGGGGACGGCCACCACTACCGTGAGTACTGACAAGATGCACATCAGTTTGACAAGCGAAGTACCTGTAGCATACCATCCGTATCGTTTGTCCTATCAGGAGAAACTAAAGGTTCGCGAGATTTGTCAGGACTTGTTAGACTAAGGGATCATTAGAGAGTCGAATTCTGAGTACGCAAGCCCGATTATTTTGGTCAAGAAAAAGGACGGTTCAGATAGAATGTGTGTCGACTTCCGTGCACTCAACCGCATCACTGTTAAAGATAGGTACCCCCTACACTTGATAGACGACCACATTGATCGGCTTGGGGGCTCTAAATTCTTCACATCCTTAGATATGGTCTCAGGTTTTCACCAGATACCCATTCATGAGGCCTCAATCCAAAAAACAGGCTTTGTAACCCCGGAAGCCCATAATGAATATGCCATATGATCTTTGCAATTCTCCTACTGTTTATCAGAGGATCATCAATAATACTGTGACGGCCGGTGTCATGTCAAAATTGTCATCACAGTGGTTGTCAAGAACTACTGACGTCTACACAGCAAACTAGCCGGCCGTCAAACACAATAATTAGCAAAGAGGTTTGAAGACTATTTTATTATTTGGAAATGAGTTTTTAGTTCGATGACGTATACACTCTGTCAAGTGTTCGCCAAATTCACCAGTCATTGACAACACGGCGATGGCCGTGCGGATAACATATTCCGTTCACGTACTGAGCGCGTGGGTTCAAATCCCAGTCATAACAGTTATGTGGATTATGGTTTTTATGAAATTTGGAAAATGTTTATGAATATTTGGCAAATATTTGAAAAAAAAAGATTATTTAAATATTTCGAATAAAAATTAGAAAATTCTAGAAACTTCAGGAAGGAATGGAAAGGTTAAAAGTTACAATTGAATTATGAAATGACAATCGAAATTAGTGGATCTAGAACATTCCTAGGGGTATATAAGGCGGTGTAGACGCGCTGAGCGCCAGTTTAAGTTGAGAAGTGGTAAAGTGAAGAAGAAAAGGAAAAAGTAAAAGGAAGAAAGAAGTAGTAGTGAATAAAGTTAAGTGAAAGTATAGTGCAGTGAAGTGCAGTAAAGTGCAGTGTAGTGCAGTGAAGTGCAGTGCAAAAGACGCTAGTTTTGGTGCTGTCTGCGTCAAAATTGAACGACGCGTCGTGTGTGTGAAGTCGAATAAAGTGTCATCAGTGCTCCTCGGTGTTTCCTTCCAATCCCGTTACCCCGTCCGTAACAATACCTTGCGCAAATTTATAAAAGCAGGTAGCGTCCTCGTATATATAGATGACGTTCTCTTTCTAAGCATGACTATTGATGAGGGCATCTCTTTGTTACGTGACGTGTTGAAGACTTTGACTCAGGCTGGGTTTTCTATCAATGTGCGAAAGTGTTCGTTTCTGACCACCAAAGTAGAATACTTGGGTCGCATTATTAGTCATAGTCAGGTCAGGCCGAGCCCGCACAAGATCGAGACGTTAGTCAATGCACCTACTCCCACCAACGTCAAGCAAGTGCGCCAATTTTTGGGCCTTGCAGGCTATTTCCGACGTTATATCGAAGGCTATGCGATGAAAACCGCATGTATCTCACGTCTCACAAAGAAAGACGTAAAATTTGAATGGGGACCAGATCAAGATCAAGTCCGTAAAGATCTCATAAAGCGGTTAACCAGCGAGCCCATACTTGCGATTTTCGATCCGAGCCTTCCTACTGAGCTGCACACCGACGCCGACACGAACATATCGGGGCCGATAAAGCTCATGACCTCATTTTAAAACATTTTTGGTTCCCCGGTCTAAAACAATTTGTGAAAAAGTATACCTCCCACTGTTTGATCTGCATATCCAAGAAACGTGTCCCAAGAGCTCCACGTCAGCCCATTACGTCATGGGATAAATCTGATGAGGCTTTCAGTACAGTCCACGTTGACGTACTAGGCCCCTTACCAGAATCCAACGGATATAAATTTGTTCTTATTTTCGTCGATTCTTTTACAAAATTTTGCTTACTGTACCCTATGTACAGACAAGATACCAATGAACTAAAACGTGTTTTCAATAAAGCGATATCTTTATTTGGAAAGCCCAAGTTGTTAGTCTGCGACCGAGGTCGTATGTTTGAAGCGTCAGCTTTTACTAGTTGGGTATCTGAAATGGGTTGTGATATTCATTACACAATGCCCGAAATGCATCACTCCAACGGACAGGCTGAGCGTTATGTGAGGACAGTTCTAAATTTAATTCGAGTAGAGAGTCGTTAACAACAAAAAGTCTACCTGGTCTGATGCTTTATGTAAAATCCAATTAGTTTTGAATGTAACGAAACAAAAGACCACACAGTATTCGGCTTTGTATCTTTTAATCGGTACCAACGCAACCAGTCTTGTGATTCGTGCACTAATCCGCGACGTTGCTATCGAGAACTCCAGGCCTAATCGTGAAGCCATAAGGGAACTCAGCAGGAGCTCCGCTAAGGCATCACTTGACAAAAACCGACAGAGTCAAGATGTACGGGTAAATCGCCAAAGACACCCGCCAAGGCAATTCCAGGTTGACGATCAAGTTTTTGTCATAAAGTACTCTCAGTCTGCAGGAAAGCTCGATCCTGGTATGAGGGGTCCATCTCGCGTTATAAGAGCGCTGTCAAGTGACCGCTGCGAGCTGAAGCTACTGAGCGGAGCTAGAGGCAAGACATCTCAAGCCGCAGCTCAATATATGGTACCCTGGAAGGGCGAGTGGTGTCCTGAGAGCTGTGCTGCATTTTTCGAAAGTAAGTTTCGAGTGAACTTTTTAATGAGTCTTTAAATTACAGTAGCTCAGTGGATGTGTATGCACGCGTGAGAGTGTGAGGCGGTTGCTAGCTTTGCTGATTGGGACATGCTGCCGAGGTGGTTCAGCTGGCGTGCTCCTGAGGCTAGCGCGCTGGAGTGCCTGGTCCCGGCAGACGCGTACCGGAAGTCGTTGTCTCTGAACACGTATCAGGCTCTGGCCTGGCAGGCGCTGTCCTGGAAGACGTGTACTTTGTACACGTGGCGGGCGCTGTCCCGGCGGGCGCTGTCCCGGTAGACGTATTCTTTGAATACGTTCAGGCGCTGTCCTGGAAGACGTGTACTTTGTACACGTGGCGGGCGCTGTCCCGGTAGACGTATTCTTTGAATACGTTCAGGCGATATCCTGGTTCACGTTTTTAACGTGGGAACTTGCAAGTTCAAGTATGAGTTTTGATTGAGACGTATGTATGAAGATGTGTGATTATTGCTGCAAGTGAAGTGTTTTTACGTCTGTTATGAATGATTATTTTTGTATGAGGGCCTTGTTTGTGGAATGACAGAATAGGCAACATTACATGTTGTCATGGTTAATTAACAGCTTGTTTCTTATGCAGATTGCGATGATGACAACCCTGACTATGCCAGCGAATCCTCGATTATTCCTACTGGTCCCAACAGTGGTCCGAGTTCTATGGGCGAAGACGGCGAGTAAATCTTTGCCGTATCCACTAGCTGCCTAGAAGATAACTCCAGTGCAGCCGAAGACGGTGCAAGACCAGGAGAGGCCGTATTAGCCGTATAAGCCAAATACTCTGTGGGTAGTATCGATTCCCACCACTAATTTCCTATAAAAGCAAGCGCTCAGTCGCACGCGGGCTCTCTTGCCGGTCAGTTGTCGGTTGGAAAGGTGGTTGGTGTCGATACTGTAAGTCCGTTCCAATATTTTGTGTACCTTTTTATATGATTCAGTGTTTGAAAATTAACGGTTGTATGCAATAATTTATTTAAGTGAATTTTTGTTACGATTTGTAATAAATTATTTTCAGTTTGTTGTAATTCGTCTTTTTTTTTTAATTATAACACTTCTGGTTGCTATAAATACATTAAACAAAAAACAAGGTTTATTAAGTTGATTTATCAATGTGACCCGTCCATCTATGCAAGGTCAAATGTGGTTATTATAATGTTTCAAACTCAATGTTTACAATTAACTAAGTCAATTAATACATACTAGAGGACCCGTGCTGCTCCACAGCATATTTTAATATTGGTTATGAAAAAGCTCTTACATATAGGTATGATGAGTACATTGTAGCCTTATCTATTTTTTTTATAGACTCACGCCTGTATCCCCGACGGGGTAGGCAGAGGCGTAAATATTACACCCACATTTCGCCAAGAATTTTTAGGTCCCGCGTAATAGGGAGCGAGCCTATTGCCGTTACCGGGCACGTCACTAGACTCCGTGCTGCTACTGAGAATTCGGAAAAACCCAGTAACACTTTTTGCCCGACCCGGGAATCGAACTCGGGACCTCCGATCAGCAGTTGCATACGCTATCCAAAAATATATATATCACAAAACTTATTTTCTCACAACATTGGCTTTGCGTTGCACCTTAGGCATTGTTAAATTTCCAAATTGGCATTACTGAATGGTTTACCGCGCAATAGGGATATATATAATATGTATAAGTAACTGAACATTGACGAAAGAAAGTTATTCAATATGACTGTGCTGCCCTACCATTCTTTCCATTAGGACACTGTAATGTCCTTCGTCCAGGTGCCCAGAAAATAGCAAGTTATGAACAATTTCGCCAGTACCATAGTCAGTAATCGTATTACTGTTTTCCAGGTGAACTTTGAATTGACACTCGGGATATATTTAACTCACTTACACTCTGAAGTTGAGTAGCCCTGCGTATTGTACATTGGCACCCATCACACGTTTGTAATCTGTTGCATTTGTAATGGTCTGGCCATATGCTTTGTCCCCAACAATGAAGTTACTATATACATCCCACTTATTGACAATGTTATAAACAGTGGCCAATTGAATTTCATAATGTTTATTCTCACTTCCATATAAACAATAAGAAATTGCGCGGAATAAGCAATTACCGTCACCAAGAATGGAAATCACTTGAAAATTGTTGATGGTAGAATTAATCAAATCTGAACCCGTTTCCACCCGTATTTTTTTAGAAGTAGGAGGACCATCCGGTACCTAATCTAAAACAGGGCTGTAATTGGCCAAGATTCTTTGTTCAAACTTTCTCTGAGCATTTTTCAATTTCCTTCCAAGAACCATCATTATAATAGAAAACACAACTACTCACAAAAAATACGTTATTAAATCAGAAACTTAAGTTACTAACTTACGCTAACTTCACTTTTTTATCTTATCTGTCAATATTTTACTACCAAAATTAAAAATATAGATAATTTTTTATAAGTAAGAAAATAGGTTTTATTTCTGTTATCCAGCTAAATATTTCTGTGAAAAGCACGATTTATTTTGTTTTGTGTATGGGTGTGATTAATCCATCATAATTTAAAAATTTAATAATTACGTTTTCCTATAGCTTTGGTAGAAATTGTAGTTTTGGTAGGAATTGTACCTTTGGTAACAATCGTAAGTAACATTACTACCAAAACTACCATATATGCCAAAAAATTCAATTTCTACCAAAACTTCTATTCCTACAGAAAATACTACTATTTGTACCAAAACTACTATTCGTACTAACATTATCATATCTACCATTTTTTCTAAACTACCATCTCTACTAAAACCGCCGGTGCTGTCAAAAGTATTTTTCTCTCAAAACTACTATTCTTACCAAAGCTACAATTTCTACCATAACTACCACTTGTAATAATATAATTATATGACAATAGTACTATGAACCGCCGTAATATGTTCAACATAAAAAAAAATTAAGATGCCCGAAGAAAGTCCGTAATTAAAAAACACAAAAAAATTCCTAACATAAAACGTAAGGAAAATTCATCAACATCAGAGATCAGTTCATCCAACATTAAGAGTTAACTGGTAACATTCGGGGAGTATTACCTGCCATCAGCGATAATTCACTATAGTGATAATTTTACCAACATCGGGTATCCGTATAATTTTACACACCACCACACTCACACCCGTATGAAAGTAAGGCAAGGTCACCTTAAGGAGGCATAACGTTTTTTCCTGGCAGTTACTGCAAGGAACTTAATAGATGCCATAAAAATATTTTTGAATTTAGAACCGTCCATGTAGAGAGAAAGCAATGAAATCTTAAGAAATTTATAGGAAAATATTGAAAAATAAGTTCAATGTCCACACCTATCTTCCTTCAAACTTACCCAATTTAAATGAGCATACCATCAAATGAAAGAGCTCTTTTCAGCGCGTGTTTTAGGCCTATAACAAAACGCCTACCTCAATGAGAACCAGATATATAGAAGCAGAAAGTCATTGACTACGGCTACGAAAACGTAAAAAATGTATGGGAGAAAACTATTTTTGCATATAACTTTATGAATGTGCAAGATAGGTAATTTCTAATGCTCGATGACAAATCTATGCAGCGAGAGCTTTCATTTAAAATAAAAATCATGCGAATCGGTTGGGTAGAACGGGCTGGCCGACTCGTATTATAAAACACAAATTCTTTTAATATATAGATTCTTTTAATATATAGATAACCGTAGTCGGTAATGATTGTATCAGTCGGAAAATGATCCTTCCCATATTAGATGAAATCCTTCCCATCCTTTGTCATATTTTTAATTATTCCTTATCCGGGGGCGTTTTTCCCACCGTATGGAAAGACGCCCAAATTATTCCTTTACGTAAGAAACCTAATCCGTCTTCCTTTTCTGAGTACCGGCCAATCTCCATCCTAACATTCTTTTCTAAAGTGCTTGAGCGCCTTGACCATGTCCAACTTAGCACATTCCTCAATAAGAACCTTCTTTCCAGGTCACAGCACGGTTACGGCACTGATCAACATTACCGACGACGTCAGGCTCGGTATGGAAAATGGCAACGTGACTGTCCTTTGCCTACTTGATTTTAGTAATGCCTTCAATACTATTGATTTCCATATTCTGCTTGGCATATTGCGCTCTATTAACATATCTCCACCAGTGATTGATTGGTTTCACAGTTACCTATTTGGTCGCCGACAGCGTATACGGATTGAAGACTCTTTGTCTTCTTGGTGTACGTCTACAGTCGGTGTTCCACAGGGTGGCGTTCTATCTCCCTTACTTTTCTCAATTTTTATAAATTCTATTTCCTATCAACTTCAGTCATCCTACCATCTTTATGCAGATGATCTCCAAATTTACACCCTGTCTATGAGTTGTCTGAAGCAATTCGTATAATAAATTCGGATTTGGATCGTATAGCTGAATGGAGCGTCAGATTTGGTGTCCAAATCAACCCTACAAAAACGCAAATTATTGTTGTTGGTAGTCCCAGGTCGATTGCGCGTGTTGACCGGACTTGTTTACCCCAAGTTAACATTAATGGTATTCCTTTACCTATAAGTGATTGCGTGAAGGATTTGGGAGTCTATGTTGATAAAACTTTATCCTGGGGCCCTCAAATCAGGGAAGTAAGTAGAAAATTGTTTTCTGCGGCTGGGACGTTGCGAAGATTGCGAAAGTTTCTGCCAATTGCCACTAAGATTGCGCTTGCAAATTCTCTTCTTCTACCTATCCTTGACTATGCCGATGTCAGCTATCTAGATCTCACGGAGGAGCAACTTGATAAGCTTGAGCGACTTCAAAATTTATGTATTAGATTCATATTTGGATTGCGCAAATATGATCACGTTTCTCAATTCCGCAACTGGCTCAAGTGGCTCCCAATTCGCCTTCAACGGAATACTCACATACTTTCTTTACTTTATAATATTATCTTTAACCCTTCTACTCCCCATTACTTAAAGGATCGCTTCGAGTTCCTTTCTGATACGCATTCTAGATCACTGAGGTCATCGGTGAATTTGAGACTGGCAATACCAATGCATTCCAGTAGTTTCTACGATAAATCATTTACTGTCCAAGCTGCACGCTTGTGGAATGCATTGCCGATGTCTAACAAGCGCAAACGCTAACTTCATTCAAAAAATTACTCAAAAATTACTACTTGACTCTTTAATCTTATTACTCTTGTAATTATCATTTTTCTATTTCCTTTTATTTATTTAGTTCTAATAATTTATGTATCATTAATATTTATATCTATGTATTTAATAATTATTTATTTCTTATTTATGTATGTACATAGTTATTTATTTAAGTATATCGTTATTTATGTATATATATAGTTATCTATCTATGTAAATATTTGTATTACTAATCTTTATCAATAATGATCGCTAAACTACCCTTTTTCTGAATCCGTGTTTATCTTATCCATCCAAGTTAGGTTGCCTCTAAGAGATTACTTAATAGTGATAAGGCCGCCAATTGTACTATCTGACATTTTGTTAAGGTTCATTATTGTAAATTTCTTTGGTGCAATAAAGATGATTATTATTATTATAACCGGTATGAATCCAACCAAAACTAACTGATTAACGCTACAACAACAAATTTAAGTTAGATTTCAACTATTTAAGTTAAACAATTACTGATTTGACGTTATGCATACATGGGGTATCAAAAAATATATTTCAAATTACGTACCAATACATCTAAATATTATGTATTTAAGCAAAACTGACCTAACAAACACTACAACACTATTAACCAATGTGATGTAGCAATGCCTAGCTCAGATACAAGTTTACAATATAGGCACACTCAACCGCGCTTCTGCTTACCAACAAATATGATCAGAATCTGCCTAGAAGAACTGGGAAAACTTTGCAGAGGGCAATGGAAGCGTGATTGTATTCATCCAGTCGTTTTAAGCAAGACAAATCTCTGACATATTATGTTACTGTGTTTCACAGTGATGACAATTTACAAAATATAATTACCTGAGATCTTCAGTGATGTTCCGGAGTAGACCTATAAGATTACACTCACTAATTTGGCCAAAATAATGATGAAATCTTTATAGCTTCCAGACTCCAAGGCATCGGCGTCTTCAGGACACGCTGTACGAGGTGCAGATTTACACATTTTTTGTAAATATTCAATATGTCACAATTTTATTACTTACAACCCTTGCTGGTGGTGATCAAAGGCGGCGATTTATAAGATTCAGATTACAATACAATTCGCGAAGCTTCAATCATGTGCTTTTCAAAAGGCGATATTTTACGAGACGACAAAACGTGTTAACTTTTCAAGACACGAACAAAAGGGTGATGTTCAATATAATATCACTAACTTATCAATCGCTCACAGCCTTGCCGGGCAAAACCAATAGCGACAATTGCAAGATGATTACACAATTTAATTCAATTCTACAAATCACACGACAAGACAAAAGGTTTGGTTAAGAAGAAATTTTCCGGAAGCAACAATGAGAAAGATTAGACAGTTCATAGTGTGACCAGAGTCATTATTTGCAATAGACAAAATAAAATGTTATTAAACTGATATAATCGATTTAACTTATCATAGACAATATTTTTACTTCAAACACACACTATTTTACTGCTCGTTCAGATGTTTACCATTCTAATAACGTCCAATAAATATCGAATGAACCCAATTTCATTCGGGCAAATACAAGCGAATTACTATGTTATAATGGGAACACTTACTTGTTTATGCACGTGCCACATTAGTAGGCTATTGAATGACCACTAAATGTCACACTAAGTGTAAATCGATCCGCTGTAATGAGCTAATTGTCCCTGATTGTACACCGTTTAATAGCTATTAATGCTACAAAGTTAAATTTAAAACTATCGAAGCTCACTGGTTGTATGCTTGGTTTATGTACTCTTATTTGCATAAATATGTCGAACATTGAGGTAGCCATAGCATAGAGGAAATGATAACCCCCCCGTGGGATCTCCACCTTGTCGTGGAGGAGGGGCTCAGTAACCGTGGCTTGGACACCCGCGGTGAAGCTAAGAGAGATCCCGGGAGTGGACGCTCCACGTGGGCTTGAAGGGGCCTGTGCAGGATGCATCCAAAGGTGCGGTTGCGGGGGACAGTTCTGTCTGTCTCACGCAGTCGGGCGCGGTCGCGGGAGGAGAGGCGTGTCGGTGTTGCGTTGCCGCGCGCCCTATCTCCCGCGACCAAATGGGGCCGCACTATTGTTGCATCGCAGTGAGGTCGCAGAGGAAGAGGAGATGCGGTGTTTTGCCAGGTTGCCTTCCTCCCTATACTCTGCGACCGCTGGGTGTTATGGCGGCGGAGCCCAACACCTTCATCCGCCGCCAAGGGGGTTTTGTTCGGGGCCCGCCTGACCATCTGGCGGGCCAATACCCGTCAGGGGATAGCGACGAATGCTTCGGCGATGCCCGACCCTCCGACACACGGGCACATGAGGAAGACGAGTTGGTTTTTAGACAGTAAGAGTCTGACAGTCCCCTTCGCCCTTCCCCGGGGCGGAGGGACTTCATGAAGATTTTTCAACCCGGCACCAAAAAAATAAAATAAAAATAAATAAAGAGAAAATTACAACAGACTACCATGCAGAGGGTTAGGTTAAAAGTCTCGACGTGTACTAAGCACATAATTTTCGAAGCTATGTGCGTTTTCAATTTTTGATTATGTCTAGTCCCGTGCCTCAGAGAGCACGTTAACCTTAAAGTATGGACGTCACATTTTTATAACATTTTTTTTTCATATCATAATCATGATCATTTATTAGCAAAAAATGTGGTACAGAACAGGTGGTAAAAATATTAAAAGGACAAGACACATTTTGCTATATTTAAATAGCATGCAAATGTTAACATATCTACGATAATAACATTGAATTTATGACAAATTTACAGATCAAGAAAAATTAAAATACGAATGAAGGAAGAAATCAAAGAAAAATAAATAAAATCTTAGGTACTTATTACTTAATAAACATTCACTACACCAAAGCATTTCTGATGTGATATGACTGCAAGGAGTAGTACTCTTTTAAAAAATCATTTACAGAGTAAAAGCATTCTGCTACAAGCCATTTCTTTATTGCAGTACAAAATTTAGTATAAGGAAGAGATGTAATATTCTCCGGTAAAGCGTTATAAATAAGTGGCGCCATATATACACAACTAACCCGGCAAATCTCTAGGCGAGGTACTGGCATTTAAAACCGAGTGATTGATTTTACGTTTGTTAGTATTGTCCTTAAGTTCAAAGAGCTGTTTATTGCACTTCACAAATTTTGCCACTTCATAGATAAATATGCTAGGTAGTTTTGAGATGTAAAAATGGGCTTGCATGAATCCATCCATTTTAGGCAAAATATTGCACGAATACACTTTTTGGGCTATAAATAATTATTTCCGATGAGTTGCCCCAAACTACGATACCGTAACGTATAATGGAGCAAACATACGCATAGTGAACCATTAAAGCAGTTTGCCTTGAAGCAACCTCTTTAACTTTTTTAATGAAAAAACAAACTTATTGATTTTTTTGCAAATATTTTCTACGTGATACCTCCACGTCAGGTGTTCATCAACAGTAACACCTAGTAATTTTGTGCTGTGTATTTGCTCTATATGTTGACCATCATAAATAACTGAAACATGAAGTTGTTTTGTTTTTACTGTTTTAAAATGAATAAGTTTGGTTTTTCTATGTTTATTTTTAAGCGTTGCTTGGTATGAAGCCATTTTATAATGTTCTGGAGTGTCTCATTTATTTAATTTTCATACGATTTTAAGTTATTACTACCTATTATTACTGTGGTATTGTCTGCAAATAACACACATTGGTGATGTGTTAATGCTTGATGAGATCATTGATGTAGACGAGGAATAGCAATGGCCCCAAGATGCTTCCTTGCGGTACTCCGTAATAATTAAACCTAGGTTCAGAATCAAAAGATTGTAGAAAATTAGTGCTACTATTGAATTTAGTTATTCTTGTTATTTGTCTTCGGTTGCCTAAATATGTAATTATCCATTGTAAGGATATGCCTCTTATGCCAGTTTTATCTAACTTTTGAATAAGTATGTCGTGACTTACAAAATTAAACGCTTTGCTAAAATCTAACAATAGAACACCGGATGATATTTTTTTGTTCATATTCTTTACATACATACATACATAGTCTCACGCCTATAACCCCGAAGGGGTAGGCAGAGGTGTGTTTCTACACCCACTTTTCGCCAGATATACTTTAGTCCCACGTAATAGAGGCGAGCCTATTGCCGTTCCGGGCACATTTCCAGACTCCGTGCTGCTACTGAGAATTTTGTGACAGAAAAACCCAATAACACTGCCCGACCCAGGAATCGAACCCGGGACCTCCCGATCCCACGCGCACATTTATGCCGAGAGACCAACGAGGCAGTCGTATAGGGTTTGATGTCGAGTTTTCCGTCTCTACCCAAAGATGGTATTTGCATCGTGTTATCCCTTAGTCGCCTCTTACGACACCCACAAAACTAATCAACCTTTTATACACCACTTTTTTAAATATTTTAGAAATGATAGACTTTAAGGCTATTGGTCTATAGTTTTTTTTGTCAGTTCTTGAACCTTTTTTGTGTAAGGGTTTTATAATGGACAACTTTAACTTCTCTGGAAAACATCCTTGTTTAAGAGACAAATTTGTTATATACGCTAATGGTTCTGATATAAATTGAGATACGAGTTTAATTAGGTCTGTACTGAAATCGTCGGGGCCAGACGATTTTGTGTTTTTCCATTGACATTATTGTATTGCAGATTTCTATTCAATTAGTGGGTTCTAAAAATATACTATTGTCAATATTATTAAAATGGCTATCATTAAAATAAGTGGTGTTATTATTGTTTGTTATCATATTCTTTTCTACAATATCAATAAAAAAAATATAAAATATATATTTAGCTATCTGAGATCCAATGTTTACTGCAGTTTTGTTGTTAACAATCTTATCGACATATATCTGCGATGGTTGATTACCTATGTTGCGTTTAACAACATTTCAAGTAGCACTACACTTATAACAAGAGTAAGCAATATACTTTTGGTGACAGGTGGATTATCGGTGATTTATACATTTTCTTAATTTGTTTGAATACGAATCTATAGTTCTATTTTTGTAGTTATCTAATCTCAATTTTCTTTTATTTTTGCTGCAAATTTTAAGACCTTTAGTTAACCATTTTACTATAGTACCTATATGGATTTGTGTAACTTTTACGTTAGGGAAACATAGTTTATAAAACAGAACCAACATATCATGAAATCTATCAAATGCAATATTGAGTTCAGAAACTTCATATATCTCTGAAAAAGACAATTTGCTTATGCATTTGAAGAATTTATTGTTGTTTTCTTTACTGAGATCATTTTATTACAAAATAATGACCTGTGGCATTATAGCTTTGACACTTGAATTCAAAAACTTGAGCAGTATTATGGTCTGACAGGCAAAGGTTATGTGTTTCTCCAGAAGCTGTTGGAATATTGCTAATAATGTTGTCAATACATGAATTTGCTCTTGTCGGCTCGTTTATATGACATTGCATACCATTGTTAAAGATAATTTCATTAATTTTTTTACTATTGCTATCACTATGTAAGAAATTTATATTAAAATCTCCGGCAATGACAATTTTACATCTTTTGTGTTGTATTTTTAGTAACAATTTTTCGAAGTTCTCAAAGAATACGTTAATGTTTGAGTTTGGAGTTCTGTATATGCATATTACAATAATGTTACTATTTTCAATTTTATACCACATATTTCGAAATGTTTCTAAATATTCATATCTTTGATGTCAGCTAATTCTATGCATAGATACCAAGTCTTTCAAAGAATGCAAGTGCCACCTCGCCGTTGGCTTTGACAATAGAATGCAACAAGTTAGTATCCAAATTCAAATTCAATTCAAATTCAAAATCCTTTATTCATTTGGGTCACTATGTGACACTTATTAACGTCAAAATAATACATTTATAAAATAATTACTTATAGACTCTACATTAACATTTACTGCTACGTTCGCAAAGCAATAGGTAGAACCATGAGAAAGAACGGGCAATAAAACTCACGGTCACTCTTTTTCATCGCCAGATTTAGCATAATACACATAATTTACATTTTTTAAGGTGCTGCAATTGTAACACCTTCTATATCACTTGTATATATTTACTGTACATAATAATACTCAAGCATAATACTTTTGATGTTCATTTGGTTAGCCTCCTCAGAATAGACATGGTGAAACAGGAGCATCCACTTACATTATATATACCTAATAATGCAGGCAATCCGCGAAAGTGATCAGAACCATGATGGAAATGATGCAGTTAAATATTAAAATCTAATACCAGCCTGCAAGACCGTCATCGACCAGTCATCGCAAGTAGCACCCGTTCACGAGTATGACGCATGTGCCAGCCATCATCCCTCTCGCCATATTAGAGGGACACGGATGACCCGACACACGACGCCACCACAAAAAATGACATTTTAGTGAGCATGACGACAACGGTATACGAACCAGCAGTAAGAAACCATCTATTGGTATACTGAGCATGACCACCAATTACCTCCATTTCCCAGATCGTTATTATTAACATAAATTAGTGGAACGCGTAAAGGAATACAAATGTAGAAAGAATTTTGTGAAGGTGACAAGTGAACAATGATATGATCAGGGATAAATAATGTTAAACTACATTCAACATTAAGTTTGTTAAGCAAAATGGTGACTTATTCAAAGCAGCTAAGGACGTGTTTCCCAGAAATACTAGAAATCCAAATAGAATAGTCCTATCAAATGTACCTAGAACAACAATGATTCTAAAAAGCTGGTCTGTTATGTGTGGGCGTATTTACAATGCTATCCCTGACACCATAAAAAATGTACCCCCAAACATGTTTAACAGAAAACTGAAAATGTGGCTTATTGATAAATGTTTTACTCAGTATCAGAATTATTAAAAGTATAAAACTATAATTTGACATTTAACGCAACTGACATTTTTGACATTTAACTATTTGTATAATTATACTTATTTGACATTTGACCATCGTTTTTTTTTACACAACATTGACATTTTATCTGAATTACATTTTTTGAATTGATACTGTTTTTATATTTGTTTATTTAGTATTGACATTTAATTGTACTCTTTGACATTTGTATTAACCATAATATTATACAAATATTGTGTTGTAAAGTTAAATAGCAGCTCACAATTGGTCTTACTAAAACAATATATATTGAGCACATACTTAATTATTGTTTTACCTAAGTCTGATACTAATATAAAAATAATCATCTTAACTTTTATGTATAAATTTAATACCACCTATATTTGCATGTCTTGATACGACAGAATGTACCTGGCACTGCTTGTTACCAAATCTACCTTTTGTAATGTACCTACCTACATTTTGTGCAAATAAAGAATTATGAATTATGAACAAATCATAAAAATATCCAAATCCTGCAAAAATCACGTGTTCACGAGGCACCTTCACTTAACATGTAAATAAAATAATCGTGAGTTAAACAAGCCTAAGCCTATCCCCACGGTGTCTTATCATTTAAAAATTCCTTAATAGTGTAATAACCCCTTTGTAAAAGAAAGTTCCTAATTGTCCGTTTGTATTTGTGCATGGGTAAATTCATTATTTCAAGAGGCAATTTGTTGAAAAATCGTATACCAATCCCCGCAAATGAGTTCTGAACTTTATGTAGATGGTAGTTAGTTCCCACCAGTTTATGCTTACTCCTTGTGTTCACTTTGTGCAAATCACTATTTTTGCGGTATAGAATTAAGTTTTTCTAAATGTACATTAAGTTATCATATATATATTGCGATGCAACTGTCAATATATCTACTTCTTTAAATATATCACGTAAAGAATCTCTAGCACCTAACTTATAAATTGCACGTATGGCCCTTTTTTGAATGACAAAAATAGTCTGTATATCAGCAGCTGTACCCCATAACATTATTCCGTAAGACATTACGCTGTGAAAATAACTTAAGTAAACTAGTCTAGCAGTATCTATATCTGTGAATTCCCTAACTTTTCTAACTGCAAACGCTGCAGAACTAAGTTTTACTGCGAGACAGGATATTTGGGCGCCCCACTAAAGCTTACAATCTAAAGTTACACCTAAGAATACGGTTGATTCGACTAGTTGAATTGTTTCCTTATTTAAAATTATATTAGTAGGAACACTTTTGACATTAGGCAAAGAGAATTTAACACATTTGGTTTTGCTAGAGTTGAGTACCAAATTATTTGTCAAAAACCAATCTAATACTTGTGCAAGAGTGTTATTGACGGTATCAAACTTACTTAAATTACGATCAACTTTAAAAATTAGTGACGTATCATCGGCAAACGAAACAATATCACATAAATTTTGTACACAGAACGTCAAATCATAAATATATATTAAAAAAAGAAATGGACCGAGAATAGAGCCCTGTGGAACGCCCATTACTACTGGCAAACCTAGAGACCTACTCACATTAACATTTACATACTGAATTCTATCACTAAGGTAGCTGGCAACAAGATTGAGTGCGGTATGTCTAATACTATTAAGTTTCAATTTAAGTAAAAGTGTATTATGTTCCACACAGTCAAAGGCCTTTGATGGGTCACAAAAAACACCAATGGCATCCTTCAAGTTTTCTCAAGCATTAAAAATATGCTTTAACAAAGTTACACCGGATCAACGGTGGAGGGACCCTTAGTAAAGCCAAACTGTTCACTGTGAAATAAATTATTTGTGTGAAAGTGGCTCTCTAGTTGATGCAAAATAATATTTTCAAAAATTTTACTAATAGCAAGCAAGATAGAAATTGGCCGAAAATTACTAGGGTCGTTCTTTGATCCCTTTTTGAATAATGGTATTAATTTACTGTGTTTCATTAGATCAGGAAATACTCCTGTAGCTACGCATCTGTTAAATATTGCAGCTAAATATGGAGCTAAGCTAGAAATAATTTGTCGCACAAGTTTAACAGAAATGCCCCATAAGTCAACAGATTTTTTATTATTGAGCGTCTTGAATACCTCCAGTATGCCATTGGTGTCAATATATTTAACCCTAGATTACTAACCTTCGTCAATTCGACTACGCGGGTTTGTTTAAATCGTGCTAACTTTTGCGCGCGCGATCGCACTGCTTCCACACTTTAGACAATCTCAGTCGACCCGTTGCCCCCCCGAATGACGGTAGTGTTTTGAGTGAGGGGGCACCGTGAGCGCCGTTACAGCAACCATGGGTCGTCGGATCGACGAAAGTTAGAATTAACGTAACATTTTGTCTTATTTAGTTGGTGAACTCTTGCGTTTTTTTTTGTTTTGTTTATTTATTTTCTTTGCGAAAATAATGCGACTGATGTACCTCCTACCTAAAAAAGGAAAATATAAGCCTTGTGTTCCTCCGCAAAGCGAAGGATGACTAAAAGTAGTTGCACCCAGAGCAAGAAATCGTTGTGCGGGGAGCACAAACTTGACGTTTGTCACAAATGTATAACTTGATAGATTCTTACCAAAATTTTTGTTTCATTACTTTATTTCATTCGTTATTTCTAATATTTGAAAATTATTTTTCACATTTACTTTAAAATAATACTTTAATTGTTACCATTGTTAATTTACCATAAAACCTACGATCTCATTTATAAGGCTTATTTTTTAATAAATATGCCGTTTTGGTTTATGTAACTTTATTAATTAATAAGAAGAATATAATAAATTTATAATAAAAAAAATGCATGTTCAATTCAAATAAAACCCATTCTCCCCTTTATTAAATACCGTAGTCGAAAGTACGGAGGTTAGTAATAAGGGTTGAAAAATAAGGTTAGTGATCTAGGGTTAAAATTAAAAAGCACATCACACTCATTCACATTGCCCCTAACCAACATTTCTGCTTTGCTTGGACATGAATCTAGACAGCTCGTTGTGTTCACTGGTATGTTTGTGAAGAAATTGTTAAATGTCTGAGCAACATCAGTTTTCCTAGTAATAATTTCACCATTATTTTAATTCATAATTGTTATCTACCAATTTAGCTCGACCAGTCTCATTGTTAATAATGCTCCAAGTAGTTTTAATTTTGTTCTTGGATTCTTTGATTTTATTGCTTAAATATAAGGATTTGGCTAAAGCACATGTCCTCTTAAAAACCTTTGAATAATTTCTAACATATTAAATAAATTCAGGATTAAAATTGTATTTTTTTATTAATTCATTACATATAGATCATACAACCTAGCTCTAATTTTAAATAACCATTTATATAATTCATCAGGATCCTCAACGGTTAAGTCTTGGCAGCGACATCATTACTAAAGTGTTGAAGCGAGCAGAGGTCATTGGCCTACATGTAATTTCTTGTACTTTAGGGGTTGTATTAGTTGGAATTACAACCTTTTGCCCGCAGTGTTCCGATGTCAAGTCAGTTAAAACAGCCTTACTTAAATAAAGACAATTGCAAAAAACATTATCTAAGCATGTAAACGAATGTGAGGTTATTCTGGTTGGTTCAGAGAAAAAAACATTTAAATTAAATGACCTAAATAAGCTAACTAACCTAGTACAAATTGGTGATTTTTCTAACAAATTGACTACTAGAAATTATGTGTTTTAAGACATCCTCTATAATGCTTTCAAACTGAGTAAAGTTGCTTTGTGGTGGTCGATACACACACACTATAATATGTTGTTCAAACTCAACACAAGAAATGTCAGTAGTGCGCTCGATATAAAGTTTACCTATATCCTTACGTTCTTTACATTTCAAACTATTACATACATATATTAGAGAGCCACCACGAATAGCCTTCTTTCTTATGAATGTACTTATAACTGAGTAATGTTGATTATTAAATATTAATTGGTCACCTCGCAACCAATGTTCCGTAATACGTAAGATATCAATCTTATAATCTCAAAAAAATAAATCTATTTCTAATTCTTTGCCAGATAGGCCTTGTATGTTTTGGTGAACTAAGTTTAAAACACATGAATGCCTATCTGTTGTCTTATCTAGTACTTTAATCTAATAGATGTGTCAATACTACAGTACTATTGGTATAACTATTAACTACCAAATTCCTAAGTACTCTAGTAGTACACCTATCAGTATATAAATTAAATGCTAATAATTTAGCAAGTTGTCGCCTACGTACATAAGAAAGATACATAGTATCTTTTGTTAAAAAGAAATTACTAATAAAAATATTAGTGTCTAACAACAAAATACTGTCACTGTGACATGTCCTATTGTATAATAATAAATTTAATTTACCTATCTGCCTGTTTTGGTCGTCTGTGAGAGCATATGAATAAGGCAATGCACAAATAATAAAGCTTCATCCTATTTTTGTGCTAAGATCTATCATTAAGTCTGTTATTTCTATGAGATTGTTTTTGGAGACTAATGAGCTGTCACCATACAATATGATGACAGTAGTTTGTGCATTCAAGTCGGCATTCTTAATCTTATCAACTAGGGTACAAGACTGAGCTCCAGGTGAACAAGAGTTTTGTACTGGTCGCTCAGTGTAATGATCAATTAAGCTCCCTAAACCCACTCCCAGTTGGTCTGAAAAAATTATTACATTCTTACTGTCAGTCTTTACTGGATGCAGTTTGTTTTGTGTATAACACTGACATCCATGTGCATTCAATTCTATTGATTCAGCAGGTGTGGTCGCACACTTAGTTGTATAACTGGAACAGTAATTATTAGAGTTGGATAATGAGATAAGTTGTTTTAAATTTTCTCGACCAACTCTTGAAATTTCTTCATATTTTAAGATGTATTCAGGAGTCTCATTCTGGTGTTCCATTATAGTTCTAGTGAGTTGAGCTTGTAGATTTGATATTTGTGCTTGCAACTCACTTGTGTGTTGTTCATATAACAACCTACCAGAAACTAATTCTTAATTTGATTCCTCAAGCTTTAATAAAAGAGACTCACACTCTTTATTTAATTTACTGTTATCTTGATCCAATTAATAACATATAATTTTCCTCATAAAATGTTCACTTAAACAAACAATTTCAATGTTTAAACCTAATTTGTGCAGATCATGTATAGCCATGTCAAGATTATGTATTTTATTTAAAGCACCAATGCAATGTTTTGATGTAGGATAGCAAAAATAGTGCTATGAGTTTTTACGAAAATACTGGTTTTGTTATTAACTGACTTTTTGTCCACAGTAAGTTGGCATAAGTCTGGTTTTTTTATAACCTGAAAGTAGAAGGGAATTGTACCCTTTCGTGGCTGTGACTTAGTACATACTTTTGGTTTTTCTACAGCTTGAAAGTAATATGGGATTGATCCCTTGCGTGGTTGTGATTTAATATTAGTATCACAGCTAGATCGTATAGAATGAGGTGCCCTCATGTAATTAAGTTCGTTTTGATTACTGTGAGATCTTGGTTCCCTCTTGGAGGTTGTGATGTTTTTTAAGGTTTTACAGTTATATGGGAGATAGTTTAGGGTATATTGTGTTAAATTTATTTCATGAATTAACTGTTTTACTATCTCATTACTATAGCGGCCTTCCACGTATGAGCAATTTTCGAAGTTCTGAGTTAACAGTTTTATATTATTATTTAATTTTAACATAACATAACATATCTTCACGCCTTTTATCCCCGAAGGGGTAGGCAGAGGTGTATTAAACACCCACACTTCGCCAGATATGTTTCGGTCCCAATGTAATAGGGGGCGAGCCTATTGCCATCTACCGGGCACATGATTAAGCGAGCGATAATTAACATTTTTAATACATACATAACTTCGAAAAGTCAGAGGTGTGTGCCCGAGGTACCTGGGGATCGAACCCGAGACCATCGTCTCGGCAGTCCGTTACGTACACCACTGGGCTACCGCCGCTTCTTTCATTCAAAAATGCATTGTGAAGTACATTAACTATGTATACATTACAGTTTTTTAACAATTTAAGCGCAACAGATATTTCGCTTTGCAATTTTAGCAGATTGGAGTCATTACTCCCACTCATAATGATAACACTGTCTCTATTGTTTAATTCTTGGGATAAAACATTACAGCTTAGATAAAACATCTTCGGTTCTAGCAAAGGGTTTCCTTATTCACATACATGGCACATATACACGGCTTTCAAGTGGGACTTGCATTGATAATTTTATTTACAATATAAGGGGATGTAAAACGATAATTATTGATTTTGCCCCACCAGATCACACCGCACAGTTCTTAACTTGTCTTGTGAAACAGAATTGTTTGTATATGTTTTGGTATATTGAAAAGCGTGATTACAGCATGGAGAATATAATTAAATATATATACTACATCAATTCTTTAAGATTTTCTGATGCTTTAGACGTTGAAGATCCTAACACGCATTTCAATATATTGTATGACTTATTTTGCCTATTTTATAACCTGTGCTTTCCAAGAATACTAATAAGTATATCTGCCAAACACCGGCCAAATTGCATTACTAAAGGCATAAAACTGTGTTGCAAGCGAAAACGAAATCTTTTATGGGAATATCGAAAAAGACCTAGTCAACGTAATAAAACGCGTTACATGACATTATCATCTCGACTCAACAAAATTATTAAATTAACGCAAAAATCCCGAAACATTGACTACATTAATAACGCCCAAAACAAAAGCCACTTGGGACGTTATAAATAGTAAAAAAAATAAATTACCTAAAGACCTCATACAAATATAAATAATGATAAAAATGTTATTAGTCCTATACAAATTGCTAACTCTTTCAATTACTTTTTCGTAAATCAAGTTATACAGCTAGTTTCTGACCAACCCCAAATTACTATTTCCAATTATCATAAATCAATATTAATGCACCCGACATCTCCAAATAACATCTATAAAATCAATCATCATCATATCAGCCAAACGACGTCCACTGCTGGACATAGGCCTCCCCCAAGGTTCTCCACACAGACCGGTCTTGAGCCGCCCGCATTCAACCGCCTCCCGCGATCTTGACGAGATCGTCAGTCCACCTTGCGGAGGGCCTACCTCTGCTGCGTCGTCCGGTACGTGGCCGCCACTCCAGAACCTTTCTGCTCCAATGGCCATCGGTTCTTCGAGCTATGTGCCCTGCCCACTTCAGCTTGGCTATCCGGAGAGCTATGTCGGCGACTTTGGTTCTACTGCGGATCTCCTAATTTCTGATTCGATCTCGAAGGGAAATTCAAAGCATAACTCTCTCCATCACCCTCTGAGTAACCCTGAGCCTTCTGATAAGGCCCATAGTGAGCGACCACGTCTCTGATCCGTAAGTCATCACTGGCAACACACACTGGTCAAAGACTTTCGTCTTGAGACACTGCGGGATATCGGACGAGAAGATATGTCGTAGCTTCCCGAACGCTGCCCAACCGAGTTGGATTCGACGATTAACCTCCTTCTCGAAGTTGGACCTACCTAATATTAATTTAATTTTCCCAGGTAGATATACTTGTCGACAATTTCGAGCTTAGAGTTCCCAACCTGAATAGGAGCAGGTACAACATGGACGTTCGACATGATTTTCGTCTTGTCCATGTTCATCTTAAGACTTACTTGTTGGGAGACTCTACAGAGGCCATCGAGCATTGTGCCTAGGTCTTCCAAGGTCTCAGCCATGACTACGATATTGTCTGCGAATCGAAGGTGAGTGATGTACTCGCCGTTGATGTCCATTCCAGTCCAAAAGCTCGAAAACATCCTCCAGCGCAGTGGTAAACAGTTTCGGGGATATGACATCCCCCTGTCTCACCCCTCGGTGGAGTTGAATAGGTTTCGAATTCTGGTCCTGGAGGCGGACTGACAAAGTGGCGTTTTCATACAAACACTTCAGCACTTCGATATATCGGTAGTCAATCCGGCACCGTTGGAGAGACTGTAGCACCGCCCAGGTTTCGATCGAATCGAAGGCTTTCTCATAGTCCACAAACGCCAAGCATAGGGACTGGTTATACTCCTCGGACTTCTGTATAACCTGCCACAGCGTATGTATGTGGTCTATGGTACTATAGCCTTTACGGAAACCGGCTTGTTCGGGAGGCTGGAAGTCGTCTAGCTTGCTCTCGAGACGATTCGTGATGACCCTCGAAAACAGCTTGTAGACGTGGCTCAGAAGTGTGATTGGTCTGTAGTTCTTTAAGAGGGTTTTATTCCCTTTCTTAAAGAAAAGCACCACCACACCTCTGTGCCACGCCTGTGGCGTTTTACCCTCGAGAATGACGGAATTAAATAGCTTCCGAAGGGCTTCTCTAGCGGGTGTACCGCCGGCCTTCAGAAGCTCGCTCGTAATTCCATCATCACCTGGCGCCTTGTGGTTTTTAAGCTGTTTGAGAGCCACACTAGTCTCGTGCATGCTGACATTCTGGGATATCTTCGGTATAGTGTCGGGTCAATCCAGCTCTAGGGTCTGACGCTGGAGTACTTGCGGGTTGTTGCGTTGTCGTGTATAGCTGTCCATAGAACCTTTCGATCTCCTCCAAGAGCTCAGGCTTGGACGATACAATTCTGCCATCTTCCGTCTTCAGCTTTGTCAGCTGACTCTGCCCAACAGACAGATCCCTCTGGAACACTTTGGATCCCTTATTCTGCTCGATCGCCTCACGAACACATTTTGTGTTGTATTGGCGGAGATAGCGAGTCAGAGACTTAGAGATCTGTCTGTTGAGGTGCCGATATTTCGGCATGTCGTCGGAGGATAGCAGAACCATCTTGCGCCTTTCCTCTAACAGCTCGAGTGTCGGACCCGAGATCTTGCTGGTTCTCTTGCTTTTCTGGCACTTAAAAAAATTTAGCCCCTGTTGTATGGACAGCATCCACGAACCCGTTACTGTACTCGTCCACATCTACGCATTCGCCCAGGCATTCGAAACGGTTCTTGAGTTCGAGCTGATAGCTCTCGGGGTTTTGGATATGAACCGATGCCGGTCGGAGCGTGGAATTTATCAACCTTGACCGTTCGAGGCTTGTACAGATATTCAATGTGCCTCTTACCATTCGGTGATCGCTCCCCACTTTAAGTGAATTGATCACGGAGACATCATTGAATATCTGCCTCTTCGTCGACATGATAAAGTCGATCTCATTTTTGGTGGCATCGTCTGGACTTACCCAGGTCCACTTGCGGCATTCTCGCTTCTTGAAGAAGGAATTCATCATGTAGAGTCCTTCCTTCTCCATAAAGTTTGCCAGCAAGTGACCCCGGGAATTCCGATGTCCATAACCAAATTGCCCCACTATCAGCTCAACACCGTCGCGTTTGCCCAGTTTTGCGTTAAAATCTCCCATGACCACAGTGTAATGGGTTTTGAAGCCATGTATAGCCCGAGATATGTCCTCGTACATGGCCTCCACCTCCTCATTGGGGTGCGTCGAGGTCGGAGCGTATACCTGTATGACCTTCAGCGAATACCGCTTGGATATTCTGAGTATAAGGCACGCTACCCTGCTCGACACACTCCCGATATTTACCACGTTGGTCACGAGAGATTTGTGGACAAGGAACCCGACACCACCTTGGGACTGTTGGTCGCCCTCCCGGTAGAAGAGCAAGTTACCGGAATTGAGAACTATCGAGTCCTCCCCCTGTCTTCGGACTTCAGATAGGCCTATGATATCCCATCACAACTTGCTCAATTCTTCTTCCAGCTCGACGATCTTCTCGTCGGTCCGCAGTGTGCGCGTGTTTAGTGTTGCCAGGGCCAATTGTCGTTGGTGGTGGTAGCCCGATCTCTTCCGGAGTTTCTTCGCACCCCTTGCCCCGCCGTTACCATGGCCGCTACCATAACCAGGACTAGCGGGGCCGCCGGGGACTAGAGGCCGGTTTTTGTTGATGTGGTTCATGATGGGGGGATTTGCCATAATCGCCACGCTTGGCAGGCGTATTGGCGATCGCAGTGGCGGAAGTTTTTAGTGCTGGACGCTGCTGCCCATCTAGCATCTTGGGATTTACTACCGCCAGGTTCGAATGGTTTGACCGCCATCTTTCGGTTGACTGCTTGTGCTGGGGGAGATACTATGACGAGTATCTACTCGTCAGAGTAACTCCCCCAGTGGGCGGTGGGGTCGTCACGTCCCGACGCCAGCACTTGTATATATAAAATCAATACTAATTTAAAAACACCAACAGTACTGGTTTTGATGAAATATCTTGTAAAATATTAAAATATATACCACTCAAACTATCGTATATATTAAGCCATTTAATAAATTTATGTGTCTCACATGGTGTCTTTCCTGAGATCTTAAAATTGACTATTATTAAACCTTTGTTTAAGAAAAACAACAAGCACAATATGAGCTGTTACCGCCCTATTGCACTTATTCCGGTTTTCTCGAAGATCATTGAAAAAGTGATACACAATAATATTTATAGTTTTTTAGAGAGTAATTACCTTCTATGTGACGATCAAGTTGGTTTTAGGAAAAAGAAATGCATAAATATGGCTATATATAGTTTTCTTAATACAATTACAAAAATTTAGACAAAGGTAAACAGTCATGCGCACTATATATGGATCTTACTAAAGCGTTTGATCATGTAGACCACAACATATTATTAGGTAAACTGTATGCATATGAAATTCGGGGAAATGCACATGATTTAATTAAGTCATATCTTGATAATATAACCCAGGCTACTCAGATTACCAGAATATGCCCAGTGACCAAACAATTAACAAATTATAGATCCGAACCTAGAGAGGTAATATTCGGAGTTCCTCAAGGAACCGTGCTGGGTCTCCTGTTATTTTTACTATATATCAACGACATGCCAAGATTTATAAATCATAAAACAGTTCTTTTCGCGGATGATAGTACCACCATATTTACTGGCAATGACAGCCTACAAATCGAAATTGATATAAATTTTACGCTAAAAGAGGTCATTTAGTGGTTGACATCTAACAATTTAAATATAAATTTAGCTTAAACCAAATATATCACATTTAGAAATAAAATTAATAAGTTGAATAATATGGACATACATTATTTAGGACATTATATTGACAAAGTTGAGGAGACAAAATTTTTAGGTTTAGTCAATGGCACACGTTTGGATTGGATCTGCTCAAAACTGAATCAGTTTTCATATGCGCTTTATATTTTATCTAAAACAGTTAATAAAGCAACTGTGGTTACAGCGTATCAGGGACATGTTACACCTCTTTTAAGGTATGGAGTCATGTTTTGGGTTAACTCAGTAGATAAAGAAGTTGCATTCAAAGCACAAAAGAGGTGTGTCAGATCTATCTGTAAACTGAAGCCAACAGATAGCTGTAGACCCCATTTTAAGGAACTGAATCTGCTTACTCTACCTTGTATCTCTATATATATTAGAAGTTGTGTTATTTGTTAGGAAAATTACCATCTCTTTGAGACATTGAATAGCCGTAGACACAAACTACTTATTCGATTCCCTGCAAACAAGACAACACTAATGAATAATAGTGTATATTGTATGATTCCAAGAATATAAAATAATATATCGAAGTCATTCCTTGAACAATCAAATATTTATTCATTCAAGCAGAGCGTTAAAAAATTATTAATCAATAAAGCCTATTATAGCAATAAAGAATATCTGGATGACTTTAATTTTGTAACTTGAAATATAATATCTAATATTGTATGTAAATTAATTTTATTTGCTATGACATATGATTTTAATAATTATTGGTAATGTAATTTAATTATTTTGTGACATATTATTATTATTTATTAAGATAATTTTGACATTATATCAAGACATTTTATATCTGTTTAATGTTTATATTGAGTTAAAACTGACATTTAATCTGTCAATTTTTGTTTTTGTAATATCAAATTAGAACATGTAACGACCATGCTATGTAATGACGTTTTACTTTCAAAATTTGCACGCTGATATAGCTGATTATGGTGAGACTTGTTAATTTATAATTTATAAGACCAATGTACAACCCATTTTCGCAAATAAATGAATGAAATGAAATGAAATTATTGACAAAAATCTGTATTTATTCAGGATTAGTTCATTTTGATTATGTATTAGTTTCTGTACTATGCCTTCTCCTTGGATATCAGATAGCACGATAATTTGACCTTGTTTGACGGATTGGCTGACGGATCATTCTGCATTGGTGCTTAGACAAAGATGGACGTAGAAGCACTTGCAGCCACGGCTATTTATTTATACAGTGCGTTTAATTATTATGTGCGCGTACAAGAGTACTAAAGTAGCATGTGATGCATTCTAAATGTTATCATTCATGATTTGTTATCTTCTAAGTCTAGAAGATAACAATGTGGTACCTAATAAAAATATCGATGCCTTCCGGCCAAAAGGGGGTAAGCGACATTTTTTGCGAAATCGACTTATATATATCGATGCCTTACGGCCAAAAGAGGCTAACCGCCACTTAACAAACTTTACAGGAGAGTAGTTTAAAGTTCAAAATAAGTGAAAAAAAATCATAGAAAATTTTCTGTACGTTCCAAAAGCTTCAAAATTTAACCATATAGTTTTTGATTAGGTCTCTACGAAATGACATTGTTAATTAAAACAAATCACACTCCTAACACTATTTACTGTCGCTTACCCTCAAATGGTCCTAATTATACTAACAGGCAAAAACGTCGTAAATGAAAACAACCCAATTAATGAGTTCCAACCCAAATGATTTAACTGCACCATTTATTTTATTTCTGTTGAAGAAAAAGAGCATACCTGTGCTTTTTCTGTTCATCAAGTGGAGCCAATATGACATAACCGGCTATTGGTTAATGGCAGAAGAACAAGGAAATTGTTATAAGTTAATTATCTATAAAAAATACTATAAGCTCTTTTATACAACGCGAAAGCGCATTTTGATTAATTCTTATAAAATTATACATACATACTTACAAACATACATTATACTTTTATAAGTTTTTAAACTGGCTAACCGACTAAGGTATGAATTAAAAAAAGAGAAATTGTGCTCAATCAGTCTTTAGTTTAGAAAATTAAACAAAACAATTGTTACTCATTGTAAGTTAGTCTTGCATTATACATTCATGCTGACATTCTAGGTATGAAAAAAAATATAAACTTAAAATTTCGTACCTAAGGACCTCTTTTAGATATGACGGTAGGCGTTTGGTCCTCGTCGTCCGCATGTCCGCGTCTACAGTTGTCGTAAATCACCTCGCGACGTTCCACGGTGGTCAATGAGCGGAAAAAATTCAATTTTGCAAAGTATGACTATTCAAATATGTCATACCAGTATTGGATACTACAAGCCTAAATAAACACAAACACAAAATAATTTTATTTTTATTGCGTTACCTTATTAGTTTAATAAAATTACAAAGTTGAAGTTAAAAGGATATTGAATTTTCACTTGTAAAAAGCCCTAAGTTAGTGGGTTGTATGTTCCAGTTTGTGGTGTTTTTTTAAGGCAGCGATAGCCTAGTGGAGATACCAACAGACTGCCATGCCGAGGGTATCGGGTTCGAATCCACGGCGCGAACCAATGACTTTTCAGAGTTATGTGCGTATTAAATAGTCAATTATCGCTTGTCCCGTGCCTCGGAGAGCACGTTAAGCCGTCGGTCCCGGTTGTCATGAAGATCTTTGACAGTCGTTATAGGGCGTCAGTACCTTCTAAATAAACTGACACTAGTCTAAACCATGGGATATTGCTATCCCTTCGGGTTGCGGAGGTCAGACAGGCAGTCGCTCCGTGGAAAAGCTAATATTCAGCCAAATCCGGTTAGACTAGTAAGCGGACCCCAGATTGAAACTGGGATAACGCTAGGAGGATGTGGTGTTTTTTTAAAAATACTTAAATTTTCTGTAATACAACACGTCTTAGAGAATCTACTAGATAATTAGTATTGTCGATAAAGTGATTAATATGAGTGCAGGATAATTAGAGAAGAAAGCTTGTTTTTAAGTAAAATTCTTAGTTTAAACGGCCTTATCTAGGTTCAAATAATAGGCACATTTGTGTAGATAATTAATAAATCACTTCCAGCTGTAAATACCTGCGAATCTCCATTTTTTTGCCATATTAGTTAATTAACTCATTATTACGCACATTAAGATGGTGCCTCAGACACTAACTTGTTTCTAACAACATTAGTTCCTCTCCGTCTCAATGACCAATGAAAACAATCTTCGGTGTATTGGAAGAATGAATCTCCTTCTTCAACCAGGTACTGTAGACCAGTACAGTTTCAGTTCATGAAAGAAACTACAGACGTCAGTAACAACGAAATTGCGAGAATGGAAAGTGAAATAGCAAATCTTAACGAAACATATATATTATTATTACATAACCAAATATCGATGAAAAATATTTTGTTTTACTACTTTCTAAAGGAATGGACAACCTTCACAATTATTTCCGCTGCCCCATACAACATGTACTCCGTAGCCAGGGGTGTCCTTCACAGCAAAGAAACTACCCAAAATAACCGTGTCCGGTGAAAACATGCGTCAGGCGGAAGGTGAGGACACCGTGGCGGCCTTCAGCCACTCCAAAAAGAGGGTTCTTACTATCGCTTTTGCCGTGTATCCATTAATTCGCACTCACCCATCCATTCACTCAATCGATAAAACAATGATGATGACACATGTTAAATTAGTCACGGTGACAAATCTTGAGGCAGAATAACAATTTGCAAAAGAGGGACCTACTAACGCTAATATATGTGCAAAACAAACGTGCAGTTTTTATTCTCTCACTCTCATTGTCCCATAGGCAATTCAACACAACAGAGTCATATCAGTCGCAGGATTAACTCTTGACTGTTACTGAGAATTCATCAAAAAATCCAATAATTCATTGCAGGCCCAACCTGGGATTCGAACCCTTGATTATGCTCCTAAGCCAGGCCAGCCAACAAAAACTCTGTAGGTACTTATTTAACCATTAAGTATTGTCTGAACAAGATAGCAAAAGAATGATTTCTTACCTATAAAACTTAAAATAACTAATTAGAATACACAATTATAGATGAATATAAAAGTCTTTTAAAATAATCTTACCGTTTTATTTCCTTCGAAAAACTTCGCGCCAAACGGACTCGCAAGCACGGAGGTGCTTATGCCCGCGGTGAATGTTTGCTGTGCAACGCTAACGACATTTTGTTCGAACGAAGGAGTGAGATAACCGACGCTGTTTGTCATTCTTCTGTAAGCTAACCGCCAAACCTTTGATTTACCTTGTTATCTAACCACCATACCAGATATTTTTTTGGGGAGGGGAAAAAAAGGGTAAGCTACAATGTAAGGCGACATTCGTTTGGATAAATTATTCTAAGCGCCTTCGATGATTGATTTGGTGACTAGGGAAAATAAAAATAAACGCCAAATAAAGTCACGGAAATGAGACCTAAATGGAATAAATGACATATAGTTATCCAAAGGAACTGCCCTAATATCCTGCCCTAATATTCTAACCATATATATAAGTCGATTTCGCAAAAAATGTCGCTTACCCCCTTTTGGCTGGAAGGCATCGATATGGTTAGAATCGGCTTTTTTTTCTGCGTCTAATGGTCTAAGTTTGGTGGCTCTAGGACAAACTTTTTGTCGCTTAGGCGGTAAAGGAATTGAGGTTCTAACACTAAGTTTTTCGTCATAAACGACAGTTATTTTTGGTGTATTTGGTATTATAGTGGTTGGATAAAAATTATATTTCAAAACTTTGAGATAAGCAATTTTGGCTTTGAATATTTTTTTCTTTACTTGAACGTTAAGTAGTTTGGGCTGTAAATATTTATTTGTAAAAAATACATTAATCAAATTTTACTTGAATTTTTGTGTACCAAACTTTCGGTTAGGATATTAGGGCAGTTTCTTTGGATAAAATATATGTCATTTATTACATTTAGGTCTCATTTCCGTGACTTTATTTGGCGTTTAGTTTTATTTTCCCTAGTCACCAAATCAATAATCGAATGCGCTTAGGATAAATCATCCAAACTAATGTCGCCTTACATTGTCGCTTACCCTTTTTTTTCCTCCCAAAAAAAATATCTGGTATGGTGGTTAGATAACAAGGTAAATCAAAGGTTCGGCGGTTAGCTTACAGAAGAATGACAAACAGCATCGGTTATCCCACTCTTTCATTCGAACAAAATGTCGTTAGCGTTGCACAGTGAACATTCACCGCGGCGTAAGCACCTCCGTGCTTGGGAGTCAGTTTGGCGCAAAGTTTTTCGAAGGAAATAAAATGGTAAGATTATTTTAATAGACTTTTATATTCATCTACAATTGTGTATTCTAATTACTTATTTTAAGTTTAAAACGTAAGAAGTCATTATTTTGCTATCTTGTTCAGACAATACTGAATGGTTAAATAAGTACCTACAGAGTTTTTGTTGGCTAAGCTTGGGCTCACCCACAAACAGAGATGAGACCACTTTGAATATACTTGTAAAGCACTAAATATAAAGATATAAACTCATTTTTGTGAAGAATCCATGGGGTTATTTTGCTATAAATATTTTTCTCCTACCATAAATAATCTATAATCCTGCAAAGTAATGCTGTTATGGCATTGTAGTTTTTGTTGTTTCACATCTTTAACTAGTTTTAATTCCATGTGCAAAGAATACATAAAAAATAAAACAGCTGCTAACGGTTAATAATATTTTTATTAACATTTCAATCAATATCAATAATAATATCGTTTAGGTGACCTGCCGGTGGATTAAATTTTATGTGCCGAGAGGATACACGAAAACACACAGATAACATACATACACACATACATAGACTCACGCCTGTTTCCCGGAGGGGTAGGCAGAGACTACGGAACGCCATTTGCAACGATCCTGACATATCTCTCTTGCTTCATTCACTCCCATCAGTCAGTCAATCTGATGGGAGTGAATGAAGCAAGAGAGATATGCTCTTCGGTTCAGGGTACTTCTAACCTGTCCTGTTTTTAGGACACACAGATAACACCGTGAGTATCATGAGTCGACTGACTGAGAGCAGACGGGCGCGGGGCAGGCGTCCGAGAGGTATGAGAAGGTAGGAGAGTGTTGTAAATCACTCGGGCGCAAGCGCATCTTTTGTTTACCATTATTTTAAACAGTGGCGTAGGAAGGGAGAGGGGGCGGCGGGGGCAGTCCGCCCCGGAGGTCACCCTTTTTGGGGTGCCACCCCGAATTCGACTTTAAGAACAATGTACAAACATATAAAACACATAGGCACTAGCTCAGCACTACGATTCGGGAGCAGTTAGCCCGTAATTGTTAGGTATCGACTACAAAAAAAAGAAAACGGTCGACCGCCAACTTTGGCCCAAAGCTAGCTACGCCACTGATTTTAAAATATGAAAATATTGTTACTATAACAGTTTTATGACTAACAATTGTATTTTTCCACAAAATCTATTTAAGTGCATATCTTTTTTCTGCAATGGAATTGAGGGTGGTGCTGGTAGTAACAATTTTAGTACGAACAAAATCCTTTCCAATGGCCAATGCCATAACTCTGTTGGACACTGAGCCCAATTTGACGCATGGTCCTTTTAAGTTTATATTTTTTGTCATACCTAGAATGTCAGCATGAATGTATAATGCAAGGCTAACTTACAATGAGTAACAATTGTTTTGTTCAATTTTCTAAGATAAAGACTGATTAAGCGCAATTTCCTTTTTTTTAAAATAATACCTTAGTCGGTTAGCCAGTTAAAAAAATTATAAAAGTCTAATGTATGTATGTAAATTATGTATGTATAATTTTATAAGAATTAATCACAATGTGATTTCGCGTTGTATAAAAGAGCTTATTGTATTTTTTATAGATAATTAACTTATTACAATTTCCTTGTTCTTCTGCCATTAACCAATAGCCGGTTATATCATATTGGCTTCACTTGATGAACAGAAAAAGCACAGGTATGCTCTTTTTCTTCAACAGAAATAAAATAAATGGTACAGTTAAATCATTTGGGTTGGAACTCATTAATTGAGTTGTTTTCATTTACGACGTTTTTTCCTGTTAGTATAATTAGGACCATTTGAGGGTAAGCGACAGTAAATAGTGTTAGGCGTGTGATTTGTTTTAATTAACAAATTTCGTAGATACCTAAACAAAAACTATATGGTTAAATTTTGAAACTTTTGGAACGTACAGAAAATTTTCTAGGATTTTTTTTCACTTATTTTGAACTTTAAACCACTCTCCTGTAAAGTTTGTAAAGTGGCGGTTAGCCTCTTTTGGCCGTAAGGCATCGATATATTTTTCAACTTACTTCGTTTTTAATTTTATAAAAATAAAAAATAGTAAAAAAACATAATCGACGGTTGAAAGGCTAATTGGTATAAGCGACATTTTTGCGATATTGAGTTATAAACATTTTCGGAATCAACAAATTTTTCTCCATCGTTTGAGTCAGGATTCAATTTTTTTACACTACCTTCATGGCGCTTAGCACTTACAGCAAAACAGACCTCATTTCTAAGCTCATTGATCTATACGACACAAAATTAGATAAATTTGAGGACTAGATGACTTAGGCTATTTTGATTTTTCGAACTTTTATAACGAGTGTCAATTAAGGGGTTTGCCTTTTTCGCCGTAGTTGTGGTTTTATCGTTAGGCCTATTTTGCATTAAACCAAAACAATTAGCTGTGTCGTTTGGCCCATTTTGCATTCAACTACATTAAAATCTTATGGATGTAGCTGAATGATGGCCTAAGCTTCTATATCTACGAATAATCTAGTAAGGGGTCTCGGGGAGGGGGTTTGTTTCATCTTGCAGTTCCTCTAATGGGTATCTGCATCAAACTACTTCACTCTGGCGTAACACCATGATGTTGCTTACAATCGTTGTGCTTACTCAACTGTCAGTTGACATGGCGCTAAATTCATTTTCTCTCGTATTGTTTTATTCTAAGTCGATGCTTGAGCCAGTTTACTGTCAGCTATTTTTTACGGCAGGCATTTAAACCATTTTGCCTTTCTCAAAAGAATACTAAACTTGATGCATTTTGGGCTAACCAACATAAAATTTCCAAAATAATACACATCAACATTAATAGCTTTAAAAGAATCCTTACTTAATTAAGGATATACTGTACAAAATAAACTAAGTCTATGAAATAGTTTTTTTTTTATGAATAAAAAAAAGTTGAATCCATCCAAGTTGCAAGTTTCACTAAATGTCGCTTAGATCAATTAGCCTTTCAACCATCTACATAAAAATTAGTAAAAAATATACATTATTGTTCAATTTCGGTACATTTTCTATTAATTGTAAAACCTCATTGCTGCCCTACGCCGCCGCCATCGTTATAGGAACTTGGGAACGTAAATATCATTCACGCGCAACAGTACTGTCACCGCTGAAGAGCGACAACGAAATGAAAAAGGCGCCAACGTGTGAACGCTGTTGGCGGAGCGCGCCATGATCCTATGATGTGTGTACAAAAAACCGAAAATATTCGGTTGGCCGGCCAACGTCGGCGCCAACTACACCAATTAAGCCAACATAGCGCCAAGTAGCTCTCTACACATCGGGCCAATACGTTGGGCCAGCATATTTGATACTTGATGGCGTGGGCTGTTTTCGCAACTCCTCGTCTTGGCGTGTATTTTGCGTGCGGGTGGGAATGGTGTCGTCATTCGAGCCACCCTAGCTCTTCGAGGAAGACCAGCAGACTCTTGGTTTGTCCAGCATGTTGGGCCAATGTGTACAGCGGGCACTTAAACTAGTATAGTTTGACCGCAACCGCTGTACCGCGCCTTAGGTATGTGCGGGGAGGTGTGGTGTGGGCAGGAAAGAGCATGAACGCACATGAGATTCGTAGTGTCAGACAGATCTTACGATATCGATCCACAATTTTTTTAACTATATTTACGAGTATAATTATCTTATCCAATCCCTGTTTTGTCCAACGTAGCGAAATACAATAAAAGAACCAATATAAATGAAATGAATCATTAATTCTTGGAAAAAACATTGTACATGAAAAAGAAAAAGTGGCTGACAATTCAAATTAAAAATTATAACCTATTTATTAGGTTAATAAATTACACTGACTATTCTGACATAGATTCTGTTTCAATTTCACATTCCATTTCGCTATCGGAGCTTAAATCAGAGTCATCCTGCAGATTTATTATTATTTGCTCAATACTATCGAACCTATTGTCCCGATCCCAGTAAACGTTTTAATTTTTTTGGACATGGTCATCACTTCTCTGCCATTTTTCTGCCGTGTACTCCGAAAACAATAAATTCAGTGCGTTTATCTTTTCGTCTAGAGAAGAATTAATATGGTTTTGCGTTATATTATTTTTGACATCAGCCCAGACCAACTCGATGGGGTTCAGGTCTGGATGGTATGGCGGTAAACGCAGTACTGTGTAGCCATGGGTTTTTAAGAGCTCATCAATTTTGTAAACGGGCTCTTTTTGTGAGTTATTGATAAGAATTTGCAGTTGGGCTTTTTTCATAGTTTCGGAAAATTCAACGTTGTGGCGCCGGAACCAGTGCTGCATTTCACTTTTGAGGCTTGTAATAGTCGGTTTCTTCTCAACTTGAACGCTGTGGTAAGATGCGTTGTTCATGACAACTACAGAGTTCGGCAGCAACTTATCTTTTAGATTTCCTTCCACCCACTTATAAAAAGTAGGCCCGTTCATGTTTCCATGGTAGTCACCGGTCTTAGCGTCTGATTTAAATATAGTTAATGCACCTTGAACCAAGCCATTTCGATACCCAGCGTGAAGAATTACCACACGTCGTTCTTTCCCGATGTCAGTGTGAATTCCAGGTTCTGACACTGATTGCCAACATTTGCTCACATTGTGACTGGCATTAATATATGTCTCATCTAGGAAATATAAATTGCGGTTTTCGTTTCTGTATTTCCTGATTTTAATTATTTTGTAATATTAGCTTGTTCTATGAGAAGATGTCTCTTCGATCTACATTTTTTGAAACGGTAACCCATTGTGTGTAAAAGATTTTTCAGAAATTCTCGGCCACAATTCAATATACCATCCTGTCTCAATCTTGACAGTAATTTACGAATACTTGGCACTCTTTTCTCGATCTCATAAAACTGATGAATTTTTCTTCTGGTGACTCCCAAATCAAAATCGTCAATAACATATTTTTCTTTATAACTTTTGTTTTTTTTTGGTAAACTAAATTTCAGTCGGCCTAAATTAGTTGATGAATTTCCTGCAGTTACTACATTTCTTACAGTTTTTTCGCAGTATCCCGTAACCTCCGCAACAATTTTGGCGATATATGCGTCACTTTTATGTTCAAAACTTTCTTTGATATCTCGAGATAACGCACGACCCATCTTTAGATATTTTACCTCATGTGCGTCTGACACAGAGAGTCCACAACAAATAAGACTAGTTGCCGCCGTGAGCGATGATGGCAGAATGACCAGATGGACCAACTGTTTGCCCAGCCCCCCCCCCCCCCCGTCACGCCGCACGCATACCTAAGGCGCGGTACAGCGGTTGCGGTCAAACTATAACATACATATTTTTGTACTGTAGCGCTTTTTGTTTTTCTTCTTCTAACTTTTGTTGAAGAGAATGATTTTCTAGAGTCAATGTATCTATTTCTGTATGTGCACTCATCAACTCTTCCTTAAATTTATTTATCGTGTCTGTTAAGACACAAATTTATTCATTCTTAAAATGTGAAGATAGATCTAACATGCTTTTAGCACTTCTTGGCGATGCCAGAATATCCATAGATCCTCGATAGATTCTTGTAAAACAGAAAGCAGTACACGTTTATTTCTCAATGTAATATTAGCGTTTAACGTCATATTTTATCAATTTTAATGTAGGAAATATTAGAAAAATAATTTAAAGAATCTCAAAAAGTGCACTTTATACCAGGTGAGACCCGAATTCGAAGTTGTAGCGTTGGCATCCAGCAGACATGAATGCTTCGCACCGGGCCACGGAGACAGTTACGTGGATTATCAAAATACTTGAGTATATTATACGTGTAATATTTGAGATGCGTTCACTGCGTAGTATGTGTGGGGTAAGACTGATTGATAGAATTCCAAATGCAGTAATACGAGAGCGATGTGGCCTGAAAGAAGCACCCGGAACTGGCGAGCATGTATGAACAGAGTAATGAATGTAGAGGAAACGCGTGAGGTTTGTAAGGATAGATGCAAGTGGCGTTCCGTTGTCTCAGCCTACCCCGAAGGGAAAAAGGCGTGAGTATATGTATGTATGTATGTAATATTTCTATCAAACTGTTAGAGAATATATCAAGTGAGAGTTCATTCACCCACATTTGTGATTTTAAATCATAAATTAATAGTTTAAAAAACACTATAGAAACACGCTTTTATAAATGTACGTAAAACCAAAAAAATAATTATGGATCGTTTAAGTTGTTTCTGGGGTCAAGTGTAAACTACATATGTGCTTTTAATTATAATATTTGATTGTAAAAGCGTGGGGCGCTGGAACAGGAAAAACGTTCTTGTTCAAAAATCAAGGGAACAGATGTTACAGGAAGCAGATTGCAAAGATTGGCACTCTAACTGGAGTTGCAGCACGACTAGTAGGCTCTACATTAAACAGTCTGTTCAAAGTACCAGTTTGTCGAACTCAGACAAAATATGCGCCATCAGCGAGGAGAGACGACATTCATCGGCATTGTTAAAGCCTCTTCTTTCAGGAAATTAATTACATAAGGGTAATGCGTCAAACAGTGGCAAAATATAGAGTTCTTGTTCGAGGACAAGATATCTTTGGTTCCCTTTCGTAACCCTTTGGCGGCATAAACGTTATGCTCTTGTGCGATCTCATGCAGCTTCCGCCAGGAAGTTAGTGTTAGTATTTGTTAACAATCAAGTTTTTTTTGTTTTAGCGCTTCACGCTTTTACAATCAAATATTAATTAAAAGCACATAGTTTACACTTGAGCCCAGAAATAGAAACAACTTGAACGATCCATAATTTATTTTTTGTTTTTACGTACATTTATAAAAACGTGTTTTTCTTGTGATTTTTAAACTATTAATTTATTTTATACTTTTTGGTCTTTGATAAAGAAATATTTTTAACATTTATACATTTATTTTAAGTAGGCGAACGAGCCCGCATCCTCTCCACCTCTGCCAATGTGTCTGTATTGCATGTTGTTTTATCTGTCAGCTAAGAACAATCTAGCTCTTCAATCAGGAGACCATTAAGTGATTTTACTCTACTTTGGGCCACATAAGCCTGTCCTGACGCAAAATTACGGGACCATAAGTACGCCACTGCGTGGTCTACAATATATGTATAATTGGTTTGTTATAATCTTAAAACCTAATCATGTTCAAAGTCCATTACGTGGCCTTTCTCACAAGTGAAAACACGACTATGATACGATATTCCATCATGGAATGCCAGTGCCTATCTTCCGGCTTCATCATCAGGTCTTGAAACCTAATCGTAGTCAAAGTTCATGACAAGACTTTTCTAAGAAATCCAAAACAGCTATGATACGATTTGTCTTCATGAAGTTCCAGTCCATATCTTCCGGCTCCATCATCAGATCAGTTCGACAGTACCATATTATAGTATTCTCATCAGAACTACATACAGCTGTCAATTTTTATTACGCTACGACTCTTGGAAGATGGTTGAATTAGTTGCCTTAGATTCCATTACATATGTAGTTACATACATTTCGAGTTCCAGTTTATATATCCGGCTCCGTCATCAGACCAGTTCAACAGTACCATAATATTATTGTATTGTCATCAAAACTACATACAGCTGGCAATTTTCATTACGCTATGATCCTTGGAAGATGGTTAAATTAGTTAGCTTAGATTCCATTACATAGTTAGTTACATACATGTCGACCTAATAAAAGAGTGTTAAAATAACGAACACTTTTTTCACTGTTTTTAGTTCAATACAGTATATTGGGGTTTTAAGTTGTTTTATGGCACAAACTATTGTCACTAGGTATGATGTTATAGAGTTGTATATGTTTTTAATAATTGCTTGCACTAGTTAAAGGAATATTGTTTGTAAACAATGTTTAATTGATCGGAATTGTTGTGCACTTTTTTGGAATATCGGACTGTTGTAACGTTTCACCAACGATAGACGTACCATTACCGTGGACGTGTAGTCTCACAGGCTCCTACACTTCCTAGTGTTATTTTTTTAACAAGATTATGCAAACGATCTTCAAAGTTATATTTAACTTGAAGTATGGGTTAGTTATGGTGCAAATACGTGAAAATATAATCTACGTTTTTTATTAAATATTTAGGAACATACCAAATCAAAACAGAATGTAAATCAAAAAAATATGGGTTATCATTCTATGCTTCTTTACAGGACAAATTCTACATGTATTTCCTGTCCTTTTTATGAGTGTTATTAACTGGTCATCCACTGTTACCATATCACCTATTGTACATATTTTATACCGTAGTTATGGACGTGTAGCCTGACAGGCTACACGTCCATAACTACTATTTAAAAAAAAAGATTACTCACGTGTTTTTAATCGCATGACGCAAACTCGTCCTTTACTGATCACTTCGTTAAAACTGAAGCTACTGAGCAGCTCAGGTATGGGGAGTTAGGAGAAGTTCACAAAACTTAGAAACCAACTTTCGTCCGGAGCCTATGAGGCTACACGTCCATACTTAAATGTTAAGTCGTTGGCCCCAATTGTCATGAAGATCTTTGACAGTCGTTATGGGTAGTCAGTACCCATGAATATACTGACAACAGTCTGCGCCATAAAATATCATTATGCCCTAGAGTTATGGAGGTCACACGGTAACACATAGCAACTCTGTGGCAAAGTCATTTTCTTATCACATCTGCTTAGATTAGAAAGCGGACTCCTGATCCAAGGCGAATATTTTGGGGTCATTCGAGTAAAGCTTTTACGACGATGATGTCAATCATTTGGCTGGAAGACAAGCATTAACTCATCTAAAAATAACTAAATTACAAACTAGGTGAAGAAAAGAGTAAATGGGTTCTTTAGCTATCTTCTTACCTAATTACTTTCAGGTGTGAATGGATTAAGAGGAACTCTTTACATAAAAAACAATTTTAGTAAAGACAAACAGTCTTAATACCCAAAGTCTTAGTAAAAACACTCTCAAGGTCAAGCAAAAATATGGGCTTGAAGCTTCTTCGTAATATTTTAATCATAGTACGTCAATAAAGAGAAAATGTTTTGAAGTAGTTGAATAATTACAATTCAGGACTTTGCTATCTTTAGTAGTACCATAAATGAAGGCAAATTAATACTTATAAAAATGGTAATTTATCTTTACTTTGATGTTGCTTTACGGTGTGCCTAAGCTGAAATTATAAAATATTTTCAAAAAAGACAATATCTTTATATTAAACAGAAATACGTAGTAAAATTACTCTTACTATGGTCTCGTCCATTATAATAACAAAAACAATAGAAATAGATCTTTGGCGAGTTTTGGTAAAAAAAATTACAGCAATATAAGAATCATCCGTCCCATAAAATTCGCGTGTATTATTAGACCATCATGATTTGATTTATCATGTTTACACTTGCAATAGCAATGACATTTAGGTCTCTATTTTAACTAAAAGTTGTACCTATAACTATATACCCAGCTAGTGCCAGAAACTAATACTTCTGTAACTTACAGCATTTTTCACTACACCACAATAAAACTTAAAACAAAACCCGAACAGACTCGAGCTTGTCAGATTGAATTCCACTGCGCTAAACCTCTGACAGTCTGAAATATTTTATACTGAAATACTGAGTGAAAAATATAGAACTTTCTCTAAACATTTCATTAAAAAATGATGTGTAGGTTAACTGTCTATCCTTAAACTTTATGTTCAGAAATATAATGAACCCTAGCGATCCATTACCCAATTCAAAATATTACACGTTAAAAGCAAAATTAAATAATTTAAATCCGTATACGACCGCCACATCGGAAAGCGCAGGTTCGATTCCCGGTCAAGTCACACATTTAAATGTTAGAACATTAAGGTTTGACTAAGTCCAGGTGTCCCTATTCTTAAAACAAGCACTTTCGGTTAACGACTGACTTTATTCATAATAAAACAGATACATAATACCATACTTTATGGCACTACTACTAGTATACATTTTGTTACAAAAAAGGTTTTAATTATAACACCCTCACTTAACAAAATGTTTTAAAACAATAAACATGACCAAAATTAAACTAAAGTTTTAATTAGAAACAAGACCTATCAATTCCAAAAATTTATAATGTTTATTGGACAATAATCCCTTAGTGAGTAAGTCCGCAGGCATATCCTGAGTTGACACATATTTAACTTCAATTAAATTATTTTTTATAGCATCTTTGACATAATGATGACGAACATCAATATGCTTAGTTCTATTGAGTGACTGGTTATTTGATGCCAATTTCAATGCACTTTGATTATCACAATGCAATGTTATAGCACATAATTTACCTGTAATCTCATACATCAAGTTTCTCAAATATATAGCTTCTCTAGTTGCCTCTGACAATGCTACATATTCAGCTTCTGTACTTGATAACGAAACCGTCTTCTGCTTCCTGCTCTGCCATGATATCACAGAGCCACACATGGTAAAGCAGAAACCAGTATAAGACTTTCTGTCTAGTGTGTCGCTCGCCCAATCAGCATCAACAAAACCCTTCAGCTCTAAATTATCTTTACTATATTTTAAACAATAATGCTTAGTTTTTTGTAAATACTTCAACACTCTTTTAGCGTGATTATAATGAGTTGCATTATAACAAGTATTAAATTGACTTAGGTAACTAATAGAATAAGCAATATCAGGCCGGGACATGACTGCCAAGTACATTAAACTCCCTATAAGCCTCTGATAAGGAACATCTGTTACACATTTTTCAGTCTTTTCAAGATTCAATTTACATTCTATTGGAGTATCAATAGGTTTACAATTAAACATTTTAAATCTAAATAACAATTGTTCTATGTACTGTTGTTGATCTATTGTTATAGTATTAGATTTTTTATCTATAGTAACTCTCATACCTAAATAGCGTTTTACACAACCTAGATCCTTTATCTTAAATTGAGAACTTAATGCAGTTATCAAATTTTCTGTCTCAATTTTACATGTTGAAAATATTAAAAAATCATCCACATACACAGCTACTATTACTTTAACATTATCATTAATTTTCGTAAATAAACACTGTTCATGTCTGCTAATTTTAAAACCTAAATTACATAAACAATCTTTAACTCTTTTATACCACATTAAAGATGACTGTTTAAGTCCGTAAATAGCTTTTTTAAGTTTTAAAACTTTCCCTTTATCACTACATTTAAAACCTATAGGAATTGACATACAAATGTTCTCTTCTAAGTGCCCATTTAAAAAAGCCGTAGTAACATCTAAATGTGTTATATCCATACACCATTGAACACTAAGAGCAAATAACATTCGCAAAGTTGAATGTTTCACTACGGGAGAAAATGTGTCGACGTAATCAATTCCACTTCTTTGTGAAAAGCCTTTGGCTACCAGTCTAGCACGATATCTCACTTTGTTATTAACATCAAACTTTTTATCAAAAACCCACTTACTTTGTACTATTGTTGTATCACCTGGTATATCAATGAGCTCCCAAGCATCATTATACTCAAATGATTGTAACTCCTCATCCATGGCCAGCTTCCATTGTTCTGCTTCTGGTCCATTTAATGCTTCTGAGAAGTCAATCGCCTCGGCATCTACAAAATTATTTGAAACACATATATTTGAATAACCAAAACGAGTTGGAGGTCTTCGCACTCTCTTACTCTCAACTACTTCACCAGCTAGAGTTTGGATCTCATTTGATAAAATATCTGTTGATATAATAGAGTCAGCTGAAGTATCAGTACTAGTCTCATCTGGATCCACATAAACTGATGAATCAGAACTTGTGCTAGCCAGAGATTCATTAATAGTAACATCCCCCACTGAATCTCTGCTCTCTACACTTGATTCTTGCACATCATGTGTTGATTGAGTGTCCTCTCTCTGAATTGAGTTATTTTCATCATTCTGTTCATTCTGAATCCAAATAGCATTTTCTTCTCCTGCTATTTCTATTTCTTGTTTTCCTTCCATTACTATTATGTCTCTTTTCACAGTAATAACATTTTTCTTTGGGTCATAAACACGATATCCTTTCACATCTTCTGAATATCCAACAAGTATATATTGTTCAGCTTTTTTATCCCATTTTAATCTCCGTTCTTTTGGAATATGCACCATCACCGGACTTCCAAACAGACGCAAGTGGCTCAAGTCTGGTTTTCTTTGATACCACATTTCATATGGTGTTTTGTTAGCTAAACTTGCTGTAACAGACCTATTTTTTAGATACACAGCAGTATTAGTTGCTTCTGCCCAAAATGTCTTATTAAGTTTTGCATCAAACAACAAGCATCTAGCCTTTTCTATTACAGTTCTGTTGGCTCGCTCACAGACGCCGTTCTGTTCTGGAGTGTATGCTGTTGTCTTTTGATGAATTATACCTTCTTTGGTTAAATAATTTTCCATTACATTGTTACAAAATTCGCCGCCATTATCAGTACGTAGAATCTTTATTTTCTTGTTTTGTTGGTTCTCAACCATAGCTTTAAAATCTTTGAACTTCTGGAAAACTTCATTTTTATGTTTAAGAAAGTAAATGAATGTCATCCGACTATAGTCATCCACAAAAAGCAGAAAGAATCGTGAACCGCCAATGGATTTAGTCTCCATGGCTCCACATACATCGGCATGGACTATTTGTAGTGTCTCCGTGCTGTTATGTTTACTTTGTGTGAATGGCAACCTCATTTGTTTCCCTTCACAACAAGTTACACAATTCTCTTTCTTTGTGTCACTGGGAGTAGAAAATGTCACTCCTTTTACGATGCCATTTCTCATCTTATTCAAATCACTGCTATTAATGTGAGCCAAACGCCTGTGCCATAGCTCTGCACTTACTAATGCTGGTGCTGCTAACATACAATCTGTTGTTTTTATATTCAACTTGTAAACACCATTAGTTAACTGTGCAGTTGCTACCAGTTCATTTTTCACATTTCGAATATAGCAATTATTATTATCAAACACAACTTTATTTCCATTTTTTATAAGTTCACTTACCGATAATAGATTGGTTGATAACTTTGGAATGCACAACACATTCATAACTGTGATGTCATAGTTGCGATCTGTAGTTATTTGCACTTCTCCGGAGCATAATACAGGCATCTTTGTATTGTCAGCAATCGTTATTTCTGGTAAATTCGGCTTATAATTCGCATTTTTTATCCATTCTTCATTTGACGTCATATGCGCGCTTGCACCAGAGTCTATGTACCACTCGCTTTTACTATATTTTCCATTTAGGAATACTACATTAAACGCATTAGATTGTGTATTCTTTTGCAATAACGGGCATTGGTTTCTAAAATGTCCAGTTTCCTTACACTTATAACATGTAATTACTTTTTTATCCGGCATTTTTGATACGAGGGTCAAACTGAAAGTTCTTAGAACTGGCCACTTATAAACAATATAATAAAAAAAATATTCTAAAATTTGAAAATAGAACTCTTTGCCAATATTACTGAGTATATATTTCATTCATTTGTCATTTGTTTTACGATTTGGCGGCAAATTGAAAATTGTCTGTGTCACGTCAACATGAATTTAACACGAGAAAATTTTCGTGCAATGATTTTTTATGACTTTCGATGTCATTTAAGTCAACAAGAAAGTTATGATAGACTACGATTGGCCTTTCACGATGAAGCCCCATCTCGTGCGACTGTTTACAACTGGTTTAATGAGTTTAAACGTGGTCGCACTAATCTCACTGATGATGTACGTGAGGGACGGCCTTCTACGGCGACGACTGAAAATAACATCTGTGTTGTGCGGCGTATGATAGAGACTGACAAAAGAGTGACCTATCAGCAGATTCGGACAAGCTTAGGCATCGGTATGAGTCAAGTGCACAAAATCCTCCACGAACATTTAGCGGTCAGGAAGCTTTGCGCCCGGTGGATACCTCATAATTTGACTAAGGCTCAAAAACTCCATCGTGTGGATTGGTGCCGTAAAATGATTGAAAGATTTAACGGAGGTGACTCAAATGCTGTGTTCGACATACTAACAGGTGACGAAAGCTGGATTTACTGTTATGATCCTGAAACCAAAAGACAATCTGCTCAGTGGGTGTTTCCTTTCGAGGAGTTGCCAACTAAAGTGAAGAGAGATCGAAGTGCGGGAAAAAAAATGGTGGCCTCGTTCTTTGGAAGGATAGGTCATTTCGCAACAATTGTGTTAGAGGATCAAAAAACAGTTTCTGCAGAATGGTACACTACCAATTGTTTGCCACTTGTCTTGGAAAAAGTTCGAGAGAAACGACCTCGCAGTAGGATCCTCCTTCACCACGACATCGCCTCGTCGCACACCGCCAAGCGAACGATCGACTATTTGGCGACATCAAACGTTGAATTACTGGGTCACCCGCCGTATAGCCCCGACCTCGCGCCTTGTGATTTTTATTTATTTCCAAAAGTTAAAGAAAAACTTAAAGGAAAGCGGTTTATGAATGCTGAAGAAGCGGTGGCTGCGTATCGCGATGCCATTGAAGAGACCCCTAAGGACGAGTGGGCAAAGTGCTTTTCCCAGTGGTTCCATCGCATGCAGCGGTGTATTGACGTCAATGGACAATATTTTGAAAAGATATAATAAAACTAATAACTGGCTAATGTAATCAGTTTTTGATTTTCTAAGAACTTTCAGTTTGACCCCCGTACTGTTTGTGAGTGACGCGTATCAGAATAGCCATTTTGTTTCTTAGTGTTATACCGTGTCTTCGGATAAGATCTATTCGCAGCAAATGCAGCGCCACTGGTATCCAAATTTGAATTTGAAGAAACTTCTAAATCAATTAGCTTCGATTTTATAACATCTGTGGTTATCTGTATTCCCGAATGTTCTATGGCCATAATCATAGGTGAATATTTTTCTGGCAAACCGGCTAACAATAATGAACCTATCCACTCATCCGTAATTGCAAATCCCGTTCCTTTCAGTCTTTGTGCTGTCTCGACGACTTGGGTCACATAATTAGTCATTGAATCACAACTTTCTTGCCTTATTGAGATTAAATGTCGCAGCAAAGATATTTTTCTCGAGAAGCCGGAATCATCAAACATGTTTTTTAACTTTGTCCATAATTCCATCGAGCTTGTTGTTTCTTTTATATGAACGTACAATCCGGAATCGATAGTTAAAATTAGCTTTGCCTTAGTTTTAGCATCATCTGCAGGCTTTCTTTCAGTACCGGACACTGGCTTGATGTAATGAATCATGCCTTCTAGTACTAACAAGTTCTCTGCCGCAAAACTCCACGCATCATAATTTTCCCTGCCTCTCAGTTTGGGAACACTTTGTAAATAGTTCACAGCCATTATCTACACGAAAGTTCAGCCCTTTTCTTAAACTGTAACACGTTATTACTTAAGAAAAAAAGGATATTTGCCCATAACCTCTTAAAACAAGCACTTTCGGTTAACGACTGACTTTATTCATAATAAAACAGATACATAATACCATACTTTATGGCACTACTACTAGTATACATTTTGTTACAAAAAAGGTTTTAATTATAACACCTATGTACCTATAATATGAATGTATCTATATATATAAAAGAAAGTCGTGTTAGTAACACTATTTATAACTCAAGAACGGCTGAACCGGTTTGGATGAAAATTGGTCAGAACCAAGAAAAACACATAGGATACAATAAAATGCAAAAAATAATCTGGGAGGGATTTTAGAGAGGGGGCAAAGTTTGTAGAGACAAACCTACTATCTATTGACAGTAAGAACGCATGCGCTGTAATAATTGAGTGCTGCGCATGTGTTATCGTATTTCTGTCAGTACTGTCACATTATACAATGTCATATGGTGCGCTGGCATTACTTCATTCGCTTGCTTATATAAACTAATAATTATTGTAACAGCCTAGGCTAATCCCTACTGATATTAGGTATAAATGCGAAAATGTGTATGTATGTATGTACCGATTTCACGATAAACCGGTTGAACCAATATTCTCTACTCATAAGTGCGTATAGAGATATATCGGACCATGGCTTTGACATTTGACTGTATGCAAAGTGATGTTGTTCAGCACCTTTCGGTAGATAATATCATGAATACTGACTAAGTTACTTCGTACCCTATACAGTTTCTGAATTCCTTAAAATTATCAGGAGTACGTTCATGAAACTTGAGACTGAACGTTGGTGTTCCAGTCGTGTTACTGCGGAATCTTAATGCACCAAAGCTTTGTAATGGCAAAGGATGAAACATTATAAAAGCTATTCGCTATTGCGAGTCAGACTCAAAACAGTCAGGGCCTTGTTACAAAATAGAAAATATAAATAAAATCAAACTGTTTTCACGGCCATATTGAAATATTATTATTGAATATTAATTGTTTCTACAGATCTTGGGCACAGATGTTTCACAATATTCTACCTAATTCTCATTTTCTACCTACTATATATAGACTATTTTTATTTATAGACTATTTTTCACCTAATTTTGGTACATACTTGTTTCCACATTATTTTTACCTGCTCTCAGGTTATGCCAGATTTGTCCCAGTAGGTATGTCTTAAAACTTATTTAAACGTTTTATAACTCAAAACCAAATTATTAAACTTTTAGGTCTTTTTTGATCGTCGCGTAGAAAATTTCCTTATATATATTTTCAGGGTGAATCTTTTATCGCAATTTATTTTTTGTATTTTAGATCCTTTGATAGTTATTTTTACCGCGTAAAACGTTACCGTTCACTTTTATAAGGCACTCTTTCTTTGTGTAGTAATTTATCTATCGTAAGCGTCCACTCAATAACACTAAAATTTATTGTGTACATTTCATTTCGCCAGTCAGTTTTAATCAAACTGGCAACAGTCGACAGTCTTGATTAGAAATAGTAATCTTGCTCTCAAACTAACAAATATTTGTCTTCAGAACATTTTGTCAATTAGCTCTAAGTACTACTTCGATCTTGTTTAGTTCTACTCTAACACTAATTGAGACTCTTGACTTTATAGAGAAACGTGCCAAGAAATATACTGGCGACGTTATATTGGGCAATACTGCAGATACTTAGAAAATGTAACAGACTGTCTGAATTGGATCAATAATATTTTTGTTGACTTATATATATTTTTATATTTAACCAGACATGTTATGCAGCTTCAAATATTAACAAACAGTTGCTTTTTTACACCTACCAGCAATTTGACGCAGTATTCATTTATATTTCTTGGTTAAATGCATAATTATAACATTTAATTAGATACTGTTGTAAGTTTCAAACAGTGAAACACATTTTAAAGAAGCAATGAAGTACCTACTTTATAAGTATCATAGAGAAGCATGATTATTACATTATTTAATATAAGCGATTGCCTGTCTATTAAACAAGCAAGGTCAATGTGGTATATCGCAACACACACAAAAACATTGAATTTCAATTCGAAGTGAGTCTGAATTCATGAAATGGAACGTTTTAGTTTAAAACCAGCGAGAAAATGTGGGTAAAAGCAAACAAAATATGATCTCTGAAGTCTCGAGGCTTAGACAGTGAAATATGTGAAAACTCCACACAGTTTTATGACGCTAAATCCTTGCCCAGTCTGATAAATAAGCCTTTGATATATAGTTCAACATTGTATATTATTGTGATCTTTCTCTGCGCACAATAAGATGTACTCATATGTAACAGAACAAAAGTGGACGATATTTTTACACAACATTTTCGTTTTTTGTTAGGTTTTTATTGCGTTTAAACACAATACAACTATTCCTTGCATCTTTTTTAAGATTGTTTGTTAATAGTATTTAACAAGAAGCTTATAGTTTTCATTCTAACCAATAACTTACTTTATTTACGTCATGAAGGTGTACAACATTGGGACATAATATACAAACAGTTCTTCCCAATTTTGAACACCGGCGTTTTTAATTGCAGCGTGTTTTGTGTGTCCAATCCACATAAAGGGCAACAAAAATAGTAGAAACGTGTGTCCGGCATATTGTTTATTAATTGTCATAAGAAACATAGAAAACGCAAACTCCCCCATTATAAGCATTATAACTGGCAGTGTAGACAAGCAAGCTAGGAACACAGTCATCACAACTGGAACAAAGCAACAATTTGTTAAACATCTTATTCAATAAGAAGAATTCAAACACTTTCGTGGTAATTTAAACTGATTTTAAATTGTATTTCGGGATATATGCTACGGTGGTGTTATATCCCAAGAGACAATTCAAAATCAGTAAATAATTAGATTTAAATAAAAGAACGGACAAATACATAGTATTCACTTGTCCTATTCATAATCTTTGCAGCCCTGCAGACGAAGTCCACAGTGCCAGTGGCCTCCATGTTGGCGTCCTTGAGCTAGTAGGCCACGGAGCCGTAAGTGGTGAGGCCCATGCTAAGGCTCAGGCCACGGTTGTCACTGTACTTGGCCTGCTCGCCGCAGAGACGACGCAGTTCGTCACCGGATACCTGGTAAGAAAACCAATTGGATTTTTTTTACGATTTTAAGAATTTTAAAAGTATTAAGGAAGAGTTGACATCTTAGGTTTTATTTATTTGCTGTCTACGTTAATCCAAAAAGCTAGCAGTATACATCAGGAAGATCTCGAAATAAATTGACTTGAATTTCGAGCATAGTTCGAATATTGACGCAGTCCTAGGATGTACCTTAGTTTTGTCGATATAATAGCTGACGCTTGCCTGTCGGTGTAACTACGAGGCTTCAACTCGCCAGAGATAAACGAACACCGAAAGGGCACGTCCACTATGCCGTGATGACAGATTATCATGTAGCCTAAAGCGTCGTATCGGTATTTAATAGAGGTGTTCATCTCAAGGCGTCGTCATCGACAACATGTTTTGCAATGATGACAGGATCGGTATTATTGCTTCGAACAGTTCTGTTAGAAACGACAGTCGTCCATCGATAGATTATCGGTATGTGCCCTGACGAATCTCGTATTCCTCCGTTTTGCAGTTAGCTGCAATAATCTAGATTACCGACACATCCATAGATAGCAGTATTAGGAATATAATTATATATTTTTATGCATCCTACTCATCTTAAACGACCATCACTCATCCTTCCACTTGAGCGCAATAACTCTTCTCTGCCGTCGCTCTATTCTCTACATACATACATAGACTTACGCCTGTTTCCCCGAAGGGGTAGGCAGAGGCATATGAAACGCCCACTTTTCGCCAGTGCTTTGATCCCACGTAATAGGTGGCGAGCCTATTGCCGCTTATTGGGATATTTTGTTTGCCAGGGCCTCGTCCGTTGATCGGCAGGTGCACCACTTGCAGGTGAGGTTGGCTTGGGACCCTAAGTTCTTGGTGGGAACCCTATGCACCCCAGATTTGCATTCTCCATTCTCTATTCTCCATGCTCTATTCTCTAAGCCTCGCTAAACTACAAAAGTGGACCAATATCGTATCGTTAGACGAAATTCATTGTTATCATGATTGGTTGGCAATGCTACAAATATTTACCTAATTAGAAGCATACTTCAGCACTTAATTAAATAGCTGTCACATGGTAGCGTATAATTAGTGACATACAAACTTTATTAATTGAGTGTAAAGATCAAATATTTGCTTGCGCTTTTCTACAGACTGAGATATTTTACAACGTTTGCATTTGCATATTGGGTGCTAACTATCAAAATATACAAAATGGATATGTACATATGAGTACAGTCAGAAACATATATCGATAACCATTGCGCTATATTAGCAATGGCTTTCTTTATGTATGGACTAAACTAAAATAAATCATAATTTATAAATAAATAATAAAAGTCAGAAAGTACCGACAGTGCGAATAAACATAAAAATAAGTGGGCTGAGCTGACACCAGTCCCCCCGCAACTACGACCGTGTAAGATGGTCGAAACGCCGGTAAAACAGAAAAATAAATAAAATATCGCGACAAAGACCCGTATTAATAAAATTGTATGATCAACACAAATTGCAAAAGCTGAATATTGAATATAATCAGAGAGTCTCAATTCATAAAAGATTTTGAAGTGTGCAGCGACTTTCGTTGCTCTCTGTACAGTAAAGTATTTAAATATTAATAAATTTACTTGTTTTTTAAACACACGAAATACGGATATTTCAAAAATACAACTAGCACTAGCGGAACTAGTTTGCTCGTCTTATAATAGCAGAGTGTGACGACAGATTATTAAAAAAAGCTAGAAACTGAAATTGCAGGCTCCTTTGCCACCCACAGGGTGGAGTGACAGAGGGAGTATGTGTGACTCTCAACTCCCTGTAGTTTGGGGTCTGTCTACTAGACCAATACGATATTTTTCGACATCCCATAGCACCAAGGTTGCGCGAATTGTGGTAACATGAGCATACTTTGCCTCAATTTTGCGGAGAAAGAGGCTTATTTCGTGCAGTTTATGTAGTTCTGTTAATATTGCATAGGTTCAGTAAAAACAACGAGAAGGTACACCTAATTACGTCGTAATTATTTTTTCTTTTTCAAACATTATCGCAGCGGGTCGTATGACCCAATTGGGGTAGTACCATAAAAATGTCATTAAGAGCAGACGTACATAGTATAAGTATTATATATGTAGTAAAAGTACTTTATCTCGAGCTATCATAATTGCGGTAACTTATATTCCCCTCGTTAACTATGATATATTTGCAGACTCTTGTTACTATATGCAAGAATAGTAGCTACTTTAGATTATATTTTTTTTTATCATTATATATTAGGTACTTGAAAGTGTTGGCGGTATTAAGTTGTGATATGATATTCATGTGTTAGAATAACATATGTAGGATGTCATACGTATAGATATATAATGTAATTCCATAATTTTGTTTTTTTTTTCATAATAAGAACATATTTAAACGATATTTAAAATAATATTTTAAACATCGTTTAAATATGTTCTTATTTACACAATGTAATAAATACTATAATTGTTAATTAGTCATAAGCATTTTGTATCATTATAATATATTTTAAAGACTACTCCAATTCTGTAACGTTATTTTGAAATAATAAAATGAGGGAATCAATTGACATCCTGTGATCGCCGAACAGTGGGGGTATTTTCCTATATAAACCAGTGCCGCACTACAACTGACACATTTCGTTGGGTGACCACACGATTGTACACTCCGCACGGCCCAGCTGTAATACTGGAGATAAGTATATTCATCTTATACAGTAATAATAATTGTAATTGAAACCTCAACTCATGTAACGTATATAATTTACTCTTATATTATGTGCCGTAACTATTATTTTCTATGAATAAATCTACTTAAATTATAATTTGACAAGATATGTTTCATTTCAGTCTAATTGATTAATTAAAGTCTTTAAATCCTATAAACTATATTTTATTTAGAACCTCACTTTTACATTAGCATCTTAAGTTCCAAAGTGTAAATCGTAGTATGGTGTATTTACATACATACGTACATAGACTCACGCCTGCTGCCCCGAAGGGGTAGGCAGAGGCATATTAAACGCCCACTTTTCTCCAGTGTTTTGATCCCACGTAATAGTGTATTATATATATATATATATATATATATATATATATATATATATATATGCTTTATATAATTGATTACTATTTAAATATAGTAGTATCTAGTCTTATTACCTAAAAGATCTGTAGCCTGTTACAAATTGATGCAGAATATTTTCATTTATTTATACGTCGTAGAGCCTTGCTTACTTCAGACGGAAGGGGATACTTTACGTCGATATTCTGTGAGAGGATTACTAGTACCTGAGGGCCCATTGCCCGTTTAAGGCATCCCGCTAACCCTCTTCCTATTCCCATTCCATAGGGCAGTAACGCACTTGTGTGATAACGGATAATATTTTCGGTTAGCAGACGTTAGGTCCAATATGGCAAACCACTATTCCATTCCCATACCGGAGATGCCGAGACAACTCGACTATTTGACTACTTAAGTCAGGCAGCAGATAGTGCGCAGGAGCAGTTCTCGACCGCCGAGTTGGTATTTTTGGGAGATTTCAATGCCTACCATGAGACCTGGATGGGCTCTTCCAAAATGGACCACGCGGGACGAGCTGCTCACGCATTTGCTCTCACGCATGACCTGACTCAACTGGTACTCCATCCCACCAGGATACCAGACATATCAGGTCAAGCGCCGTCGTTGTTAGACCTTGTGCTGACGAGTAACCCGGCCCAGTACAGTGTGACAGTACAAGCCCCTTTGGGTTCCTCTGACCACTGTCTGGTTCGCACTACAGTGGCATTCGTTTCACCTCCACAACCAATGAAGGCAAAGCGTGTGTGGCACTACTCTTCAGTGGATTGGGATGGCCTGCGAGACTATTATGCGTCAATCCCGTGGTCTCAACGCTGCTTTGGTGGGAGGGATCTGTCGGAGAGTGCGTCTGCTGTTGCTTAGGAAATCATATTGGGTATGGAATATTATATTTCATCCACTGACGTCTCCAGCAGCAGCGAAGTACGGCCCTGGTTCGATCGCGAATGCGCTGATGCTGTTAAACAAAAACAGTCGGCTTACCGCGCTTGGATCAGGGCTCGGTCCCGTCGCGATCCGAATGTCCATCTCATCAAGGCAGCCTATAATAAAGCCACCAAGTTCTGCAAGAGGGCATGCACAGGAGCGGATGCCCAGCGCATTGCACGGTTTGGTCAAGAACTCTTGTCGCATCCACAGGCAGCCGGGGATACTGGCGATTGGCCATAGCCGTGCAATCTACATAATTTCTGCCAGCATTTACTGCCGCCGTTGCGATACCCTGATGGACCACTGGCCCATTGGCCGCAAGAGAAAGCTGACCTGCTTGTCAATCTGTTTGCGGCTAACTCCCGAATTTTGATTGCCTACTGCGGCCACTCCATACCTGATATTAAAATCAGGCAATGCGATGTTCGCGCGACACTGCGATCTCTCGATGTCCGGAAAGCTAGTGGACCTGACGGTATTCCAGCGGTTGTGCTTAGGAAATGCGCAGCCAAGTTGTCTCCAATGCTTACATGCCTGTATCGCCTATAATATGCCTCTGGCGTACTGTCGCAGGCTTGGAAAGAGGCGAACGTACAACCGATTCCCAAAAAGGGGATCGTTCTGATCCAGGCAACTATCGACCCATTGCTATTACCCCAATCCTCTGCAAGGTGTTTGAACGAATAATTAACAACCAACTCGTTCGCTACCTGGAAGATCACTCACTCATCAGTCATCGTCAGTATGGCTTCAGACTGAAACGATCAACAGGTGATCTTCTAGCGCATGTCACTCACCTTTGGAGTGAGGCGATGGACAGGCATGGGGAGTTGTTGCCTATTAGTCTCGACATCTCCAAAGCCTTCAATAGAGTCTGGCATCGTGCGCTTCTTTCTAAGCTTCCAGCCTACGGCTTGCCGCCTTGATTGTGCAATTGGGTTGCCAGCTTCCTGCATGAGCGCCGTATCCGAGTCCTTTGTGACGGTGAGTCATCGAAGTTTCTCCAGGTGAATGCTGGTGTGCCTCAGGGGTCCTTGTTATCGCCCACGCTTTTTCTTCTGCATATCAATGATATGCTCACTTTTGGGGGCATACCTTGCTATGCAGATGATAGAACTTTACATGGGCAATATCTCGGACACCCTGCGGCTAACCAAGCCGATACTGAGGAGTATAGGCGAACACTTGTCGCTGAGCTTGACTGGGTTCTGAATTGCATCTCACATTGGGGTGATGAGAACCTGGTCGAGTTCAACGCCAAGAAAACACAGGTGTGCGCATTCTCAGCCAAGGTATCTCCATTCCTTCCCTATCCCTCTCTTCTGGACACTCCACTGCTGATTCAAGACAGCCTCAATATCCTTGGTATAGACATACGCAGAAATATCAACCAGAAAAACTATATCGAGGGTGTCATCAAATCCGCATCTCGGAAACTCGGAGTCCTGAACAAGGTGAGGAGGCTTTTCACGCAGGAGCAGTTGTGTCTGTTATACAAGACCCAGGTTCGCTCCTGCGTGGAATACTGGTCTCACCTTTGGAATGGCTCCGCTCAGTACCTATTGGACGCCCTCGATAGGTTGCAGCGGCGTGCTGTCCGTGTCATTGGGGATCCAGAGGCCACTTAGACTCACATTTATCACGGTGTCCGTCATTCACCAAACAGTTCGGCGCCTCTTATCTCTGCCGTACCATTAAGATGTGGACCGCATTACCAGCCCACGTGTTTCCCTCTACTTATGATCCTGGGTCCTTTAAGCGGGGCGTGAAAAAGCTATTCTCAAGGCCGTCAAGGTGAGGGCCATCATGCCATAATGCCATGCTGACTGCTGGGATGATGGCCATCACTATGGGACTTCACTGACTGCTTAACATCAGGCAGCATGGAGTTAATTTGTTCGGCAGAAAAAAAACACAATGTTTACTGTATCAGCTAGTATTCAATTAATGACTACATATTTATTTTGTGTATTAGTCCTACTCCTGCTGCGCCTAATCCGTGACTGTACTAAATTGTGTATTTATGAAGGCGCCTCAGTGCGTGTCCCATCACATTCCATATTAAAACTCTCATAAACGTCTCGTTGGACTTCTGACTGTACGTCTGACAATGGGCCGTGTATTTTCTATGTTAGGGAAATTCGCAATTTATAATAAACAAATCACGATGATGAATATACAGGGTGGCGCTTGCATAGCGCACTTTTTGAACAAACGCATAGCTTACAACATTCTTAAGCCTTGTACCAAAAAATCAATTAAATCAGTGCAGTAGTTTAGCCACAATATCGATTTTAAGTTCCGCAATTTTTGCACACGCTTTGAGTTCCATACAGCTGATACAAAACGGTCAACGACCCTACATTGCGCGCCGCGACCCGCTAGGTACTACTCACGACGCGACGCCTCGACGTCATCCGAAGCAAGGCTCAGCGCAGACAGAACGGAGCGCAGCGGAGAGAATTTTATCAACGCACTTGAAAATAAACTTTAATGTTTTTACAATAAAGTTCATAAATGCTTGAACCTGATAAAAAATATTCGCGCGTCCTCGAAGATACACGGAAATTCCCGCCCAAAGTCGATTCGGCGCCCGCGTCGTACGCGTATTTTCAGGGTTTAACGAACTTTCGCTGCAAAATATTTACTGTAGAGTGGTAACCCAGAACGTTTTACTCACGCAGGCTCGCGAGGTCGCGCGCAATCTTGAGCATACGCAATCCGTAAAGAAAATGCCCGAGACCGCGCGGGGATTATTCCTCTCTGTCTGCGTTGACCCTTCGACGACTTAGGACGATGACGTCTTCGTGCAACGTCGCTTCGCCTCGAAGGTACCTACCTAAGACGTTCGTTGTAGGTTTTTGCGCCCAAGTTAATGCGTAACATTTGTAACAGAACAAAACTTTTGAAACTTCCTAATTACCTTTTCAATAAAGTTACATAATAATAAAATGGATCGGTTCCGCAAGCACGAAAAATCTGATTAGGTATGCACAGTAAGGACAAACATAGTCGAGCCAAATAGAGTTGCCCAATTATGAACAAAATATTGTCCTTAGTATCAATAAAAAATACGCACCGTAAAAGTTTGTAGTTTATTATATCGACATTGATTGTATTTAATGTTAATGTAATCGTCTTATCAATGATAGTATCGATAAAAAATCCTACACACCGTAAAAGTTTGTTGTTTACTGTATCGACATTGTTTGTATTTAACGTTAATGTAATCGTCTTATCAATGACTTTACGTTCGAAAATTTCAAAGTGTGGTACAAATAAAGACGACGTTTTTTAATAGGTAAACAATGATAAACATGTAAAGATATTCAATTATTTAATCATTTGAAATAAGTTAATAATTATTGACTATTTTAGCTCTTTCCGTGTGATATTTTTTAAATGGTCTAATGGGTTCAAAAATCTACTTAAGAATTATAATAACTATGTACTAAAACTACTGAACTAATTGAAGTATGTGCATAGTATTTCATAAACTTGTTTAACTGTGTCGTATTAGCAACACAATTAAGCAATAGCATTATTGTTAATACAAGTAAGAATGCATAGTTCGTAGTATAAAAACATTTTGTGTTATTTTGTTGTTAACGTATTAACGTGTCAAAAATATCGACATTCATAGTACCTATTGCGCATCTCTATTTCCTATTCTAGACATGTCGGCGCCAGCGGCGCATCGGTAATCGGTGACTCATCATAGGTTTGTTTAGTGCTGCAAAAACTATTGGATTAATAAGTCGATCAGATCGCGCGCGCGCTTATCCTATAGTTGTTTTTGATATTGAATTGTGTGATTGTATTTAGTTGTGTTATTTAATTGTTGTTGTTTAGTGAACTTTATCATTCGTCATTTTTGCATTATTTGTGTTAATAATGACAAACTTTATGTCGTCCGCATATGCGGATATGATTGTGTAACGTGGGTTCTTGTTGTGAAAAAGACACCAGTGCTTTCCTAATTACTGAACTTTCATTAGAGTGATTTGTAGAATCACTGAAGTAGGTAATTCGTGATAACAATGGCGGCCATTTTGAGAATTTGAAAATTTTGTGCTACCTTTTACGTGGGTTTGTGTTAAGTGGGTTTATGTTGATATGAAAAAGACACCAATGCTTACCTAATGAGTGACCAAACATTGGAGTGATGTGTAGAATTACTGAAATAGGTAATTCGTCAATAAATGTGAACTACCTCCGTGGTATCGTCTGCCGCATAGCACACGTTGCCGTTCTTACAAAGGTCAGTAACCTAATGTCATATTGGTCTACAAATGGTGTTTCGTTTTGCTACTCATATTTTATAGTTTATTTTGTTTGAAAATTTTATTATTTTATTTTGGCCCCATGACCTTTTTAGTTGATATAAAACATTTTATAGGCATCAATGCTACGTCCTTTTTAAATCAATGCCCCTATGCAAGCGCCACCCTGTATAGAGGTTCTGTAATCTCATCTTTATTTTATAATAGACATAAATATAACAAGTCCGCCTGATTTTGATGGCATACCATTAGATATAATCAATATAAGCATAAGCTTGCACATTATGCTGTATCGATTCATCGGTTCGTAATATCAGCATAACAGCAAAACACATAATTGAACTGTAAGCACACTGTGGTTGGTCGTATACCTATTCTGTACTTAAAGCTGAATTCTTATTTTGCTTACATATTTTCTGCGAAATGCAAATAGAATTTAACAGAATGCTGGGTGCCTATACATCTTATGATAATATTGTAATCGTGGATTTGGTAACATATTTAAAGTTCTGACTTGATTGAATCTGAAACTTTTACGTCCACGTCACAAGTTTTCATTATATGAGTATAATACAAATATGCTATTAAATTTCTAGTAGCGCAATATACGACAAAATGGCTTCATGATTACACTCAACAAAACTTCATGCGCCACTTAGTTGAATGCATTTAATGATATAGCCATAAGCTATGAAGAGGTGCTTGGATAATACGACAGAGCGTTTACTGGCTTATACTTTTGTTAATCTACCGGTAATACGGGTCACCGAATGTTTGTAAATAAAAATAAATATAAAATATGTTTTAATAACGTTAGTATAGCATTTGGTAAAGAAAATAGAGAAGAAACATGTGAAAATACATTCACTGGTTATCACCAGTGCATGTATTTTCACATGTTTTATTAAAGCAACTCGAATTAGTTCTATTATAGCAATAACTGTAAAGTTTCATTATATATTTTTTTTTTATAGACTCACGCCTGTATCCCCGAAGGTCGTGATAGGAGCGAGCCTATTGCCGTTCCGGGCACATTACCAGACTCCGTGCTGCTACTGAGAATTTCCTAACGAAAAAACCCAATATCACTTTGCCCGACGAATTTATGCGGCGCGACCAAGGAGGCAGTCGTTTCATTAATATCTGATTATTAGTTAAGGTATAAATGGAAAACAAACAAACGCACTTGCGAATATACAATATTAGTATGTTTTTTCTCCTGGCAACGGATAAGTATTACTTTCGAGATCTGGTCGCTTACAACAGTATCGAATACTCGAAATAAAGGCACGGGGTATTTATCCCAAAAGGCAGTTTGAATTATGATGCCATGAGCTAGCCTTTACAACATATAAGTAGGCATATTAAAGCGAAGCTTTTTGGAATTCATATAAGAAGCGTGCCAACGTAACGCTGCAATTAAACCTCCACTGTCCCTAACTCCATCCATCTTTCTGTCAGCGGGTTGTTATCTCTTGAAACGCGATAGGAAGAGAATTTATATTATTACAGAAATTGTCGGTATTATACTACTGAACGCCATTCAAGCAATTAAAATATGGTTGTCTTTTGCCAGAAGTCAGAAACACTTGGAGGGCGAGTCAGACTTGCACTCGACCAGAAATGTTCTTTTGTGTTATCCAAGTCTTCTGTGTTCTCCATGTCTTTGTCCAAGGCTTCTGTGTTATCACATAAGAATACTACGGTCACTGAAAACTTGATTAGTAAATCTATCCATAAAAAGGAGAGGCGATTTTACTAATACACAGTAAAATAAAGCAATAAATATGGAGAAAAGTTTTCAATATATTCATGATAGCACATCAAAATATTATGATACAAAATAATATGATGAAATAAAATATTTGTGGTATTTTATATTTATCGGCTATAAAATATTGAACTGTTTTTTATACAACTAAGATACATATATCTGACTATCTGATGGTAAACAATTATATTAAGCTACACATTCAAATTTCCAAGTATTACTTGCGTTATCACCCAATCGAAAAACATTGGTCGATCATCTTGTTATTGAGTATTAAAGTTGATAGATTATTCGAAAGTCACCGACAATGCCTAATGATCCTTGTCCTAAGTCATGCTTAAAAAAGTCACATCAACCGTCACCGATTGTAGTAGTGATGACCGCGACATACATTGTTTTACCTGTTTCTTGCCGAACTTTTGAAAATTGCATAATATTATGAAGACTCAATATAGGCGGTGCCAGCAACATGATTAAAGGTTTCTGGTTATATCTACACAAACAACTATCACTTATAGTACTTAAGGCACATAGATCACTTAGAGGTTAGTACATAATAACATCTATCCCATACTACATAAAACTATAATACCACAACAGCATGGCTTTGTTCGCAAACGCTCCACTGCGAGTAATCTAATAGTTTATACTTTCGAACTCTTCGACAATCTAGATGCCAATAAGCAAACAGATAGCGTCTATACCGATTTTCGCTAGGCATTTGACCGAGTAGATCACAAAATATTACTGGAGAAACTTGCATTCAACGGTATACGCGGTAATCTCTTGAGATGGTTCAAGTCTTATGTTACAAACAGAACCCAAAAAGTAGTCATCAATGGATTCGAATCTGATACGGTTGTCACTACGTCCGGTGTGCCGCAGGGGTCAATTCTTGGTCCTCTTTTATTCATTCTCTTTATTAATGACATAAAAAGTTGTTTCCAATACTGTAATTTTTTATTATACGCAGATGACCTTAAAATTTACCGAATTATTGAAGACATTGATGATCAACGCAAGTTCCAAGACGACCTTAACAGATTTACTAATTACTGTCATTTAAACAAACTGCAATTAAGTAAAGCTAAATGTAATGTTATCACCTTTTCTAGAAAACGTACGCCAATAACTTATAATTATTTTGTAAATGGCCGACACCTTAATAGGGTTTATACTATTCGGGATCTTGGAGTCACGCTGGACACTAAGCTGACACTGGATACCCATGTGGATAACATTTGTAGTAAAGCTTACAAAATGTATGGTTTTGTTCTACGATCCAGTAATGACGTCGTACGCCCGCATACCTATCTATATCTTTATAAAACTTTGATCCGCTCGCAGTTGGAATATGCTGTATGCATATGGGATCCATTCTATAAAAAATATTCTGATAGTCTCGAAAATGTGCAGAAGAAGTATTTACGCTGTATGCAGTACAAATGCTTTCATAATTATCAACCTTACCGCAGTTTGTTACGGCACTATAAGCTATTAGATCTTAAATCTAGAAGAATACAGATGCAAGCTATGTTTCTGTATGATGTTTGTCATGACAGGTATGACTGTGTCGATATTGTTAACAACATTAACTACAAAGTGCCTATAAGATCAAATACGCGTACTTGTCGCGCAAATCCACCTTTTGCTATACGATCTTCCCGAACTAACGCAGGTAAACGCATACCTATCACTCGCGTGCTTGAAACTTATAACCGCAATTTTAGTGATATTGATATATATGCTAATAGTGTAAGCATCTATAGAAAACAAATATTAAAGAAATTGCATGATATCTATAACTTACCCTAGTTATGTATATATAAGTTTTAGTAAATAATGTATACTACTCTCAATTTGTACACCTATTTATAAGTTTTAGTAATTATATGTACTACTCTCAACTTGTACACCTATTTAACTGTTTAACCGTGGTAAACGGTGTGGATGTCACAATTATCACATTGTATAGCTTCATACCATCTCGACATAAACATTATTGTGATATTGTTTGTTTACCCAATAAAAGAAAAAAAAAGAAAAAAAAATAGATCGCACTCACTATTCATATTACTATTCATGATAAGCAACAAGATATCAAATTTAACTTGTTAATTTCCCTTAACATGATACCCAACACAGTCAGCAGACTTAGAACCACGCCAAACAACTGGTACTTTGTATTCAACATCCCCAAACGTTATCACCGTAAATGGAAAATTCGTGACTAGTGTCGGCGTTCCATATTCTGAATACTAACAAACCTGGTTAAAATAATTTGATTGCATGAATATTGCTTTCTTATCAAAGTCTCTATTGAAACCTGTGTTGTGATATACAAGTATTCTAATCATTATCTTATATTGACAAATTGCTTTTCACGGAAAATACCTAAAAGTAAAAATACTTCTAAAGTTCAGTTTCTTCAGTTACTTCTAAACTTATACATAAATATCTAAAATAAGTTATTTGTACTAAGGCTCGCCAGAAGATTTATACTAAACTATATATTAATAATCACTTTAAAGATAAACGTTTATTATTCGGGAATCCGAAAAAATTTAAGCAATATCTATGCAGCTACGTAGTCTTAAATATTTATCTAGTACCTGTAAAGCAAAAATTAAGAGTCTACTTCTAACACACGCAGGGCCAACACGAACCAATCTCAACACCACTAGATATCCATCAAACTTCTTAGCTGGCACCAAAACAGAAATTTCCAGTGCTCTAATATTAATAAAACAAATTAATAAAATGAAAGAACTTACAAGCATCATATTTTAAAACCCAAAAAAGCACTCCACACAAATCAAGTCGGACGTCTTAGCTAGTAGCAAACCATCGATGTCTATTAATAATTATAAAACAAATAATATCAGAACAAATTACAAACAGCGATCTAACCCCAAAATTCAACAAAAAAGCTCCATAATAATTAAAAAGAAATCAACGAACAAAGATCACGCTCAGCACATACATTTTCGCATTTGTGAGTCTTCATATATATAGCCATATCAAGACTGTCCGTGCTAGCCCCGCTCACGCAAATAAAGTGTATCCATGAAGCAAAACGTTTAACTGACTGACCGAGCTGGAAGCCCGCCGGGAGCCGGTGTCGGAGAGCGCACTGGGGTGCCAGTCTGTCGGCCCGCAAGCGACGCTCTGTACGGAGACATGCTTCTGCCTCGGTTACCTGGACAAATCGCGGCACATATAAAAAATGTACATTAATATAGTAATACAAGAGGCAGCGATAGCCTAGTGGAGATACCAACAGACTGCCATGCAGAGGGTATCGGGTTCGAATACTAAGCGCGCACCACTGACTTTTCGGAGTTGTGTGCGTATTGAATTATTATCGCTTACCCCGTGCCTCGGAGAGCACGTTAAGCGGTCCGTCCCGGTTGTCATGAAGAAACACTAGTCTAAACCATGAAACTAACACTAGTCTAAACCATGGAATATCGCTATCCCTTGTTGCGGGTTGCGGAGGTCAGACAGGCAGTCGCTCCGTGGAAAAGCTAATATCCAGTCAAATCTGGTTAGACTAGTAAGCGGACCCCAGGTTGAAACAAATGTACATTGATTCCTTGTTATGAAAAAATCCAATAGACTGACAAGATGAGCATAACCATACCATCATCCATACCCTGGTAATAATAATACGGTCAGTATTAAATATGGGCTAATAAAAGTTGACAGGAACGTTATTTCAAAGTTCCAACAAATATTCCAGTACAAAATTAATTTTCTAATTTAACTTTAACAACTAATGCTGAGCGTAAACAAGTCAGAGGATCGTACAGAACTCTCTACACAAACTCTCCATCACACGAAAGAAACCGAATTAATAATTAATTAAATTATTTATGAACTCGCTCTGATAACTAATGAGCTCACAGTAAGCCGAAAATCATACAACAAAATATAATTAAGAACACTGATTAAATTAGTGAGACTAATAAAATTACTTTGTTTAGTCAATTTAAGCTTGAAATTGTTTTAGAAATGAATATGGAAAATATTCTGGTACGTGATCGTGATACCATTTTACTTGAGTGATTATGTCTGATTTGTTATTAGACCTGCTGATATTTGACATTAAATTTGAGCCTTAGTATTCATTATTATATTTGAAAACAACTTAAATAGGTAATGCTTTCGTAAAAAATATCAAACTGACCAGTAGTTTGGCTATCTTCACTTGGTCGTCTTTCTCTTGATACGTGAGGTTCTTGAAATGTAAGAGTTAGGTTTCGTCTGGGACTGATTCTCGTTGTTTCTTCTATTCCAGCCACTAAACTACCTCTTGCAATCCTCTCAGAAGGTGCAATACTTCCTGTTGGACTCCTCTGTGAATCAGGAATCAGAGAACCTCTAGGACTTCTAATGTCTTTATTAATGTTTGATCCTGAGCTGTGCTACCTCTTGGATTAGTTCTCGGACTTGGTCCCAAGTCTTTTTGGCACAAAATGACGCGGACTTCTTCCCACATCCGGCACCAAAGAATTTCTTGGCTGATTCCATGATGTACCTTCAGGCACCAAACTTCTTCTCGGACTTCTGGCGGTCGCAACAGGCGCAATACTGTTTCTTGGACTACGATTGAAGTCTTGTTGGTAAAAGCTTAATCTGGACCCGTATGTCATAATGACTGCTAAGTTGTTTCTAGACGGAGCTAAACTGTTTCTATGTAAAGGTGGTGCAGTGTCGGCAGTTATAGAGTTTCTTGCCGACCGGGGTTCTGGGACTAGAGAGTGGCGAGGACTGCGGTGGTATACATCCAGTGCAGCGTCTGGAGCTAGACTGGCTCGTGGGCTTCTTTGGGGTGGAAGAGCGGTTGGTTCCATTTCCTCATCGGTTTCTGTAGCCGCCAACGAGGCTCTTCTTAACGCTTGTGCTGATGCTCTAGGATACCGCGCTTGGGGTGACGTGGCTGCACTCCTAGAAGCGCGCCGTTGCCTCGACGATGATGTTCGGTGCAACATTTTGGCTAAGTCATGGACTACAATTGCTTTGTATCAGATCGCGTCTCATCCACCATGATCTGTAAACAAAAAGAGACTTTAGAACGCCGCGCTTAGGGATATAGTATCATTTAGGCTGTTGTGAAATTTATAAGTAAAGTTCATAATCTGATTGTAAAGCCGCAATTTAAACTTCTTTGTTTACAGTTTCGGTCCCTGAATCTTAAACGTGTTTAAGTAAAATGAGCTCACCGCAGTAATCCCTGTAATTTATCAGGTGCCCGAACGTTTGCGTAAAGTCAAGACACGAGTTATTAAAACGCTTATGCTTATATTTATATTACTTTGTTGTTTATAAATACAAGTATTAGAGGTGTAATTAAAATTTATGAATATAGATAGAAAAGGTCAACTTATAATATTTATTTGCTGGCAATTTGTCTGCAATGGATATCGCAATTAATTCGAATCGGGCATCAACACCATTGTATGCAACTGATGTGTACGTACCCGAATAATGGTGGCAATTCCATCGTGACGTTGATTGACAAAGTTGAGCGCGGCTGTCGACGGCCAGCCTTTGATTAAAAATACTGACTAAAAAGCTACAAAAACACGTATGCTTCTCAATTTGACTACCATAAAGGTTTAGTGAAGTCTCATATCTGTGATAATGCATAATAAAATGGCATTTTATATGTACTTGGTACATGAGGATATTTTCAACTGTCAAATATATCTGTATTCTAAAAAAAAATTGCGTTACTGACTGACTGACAGACAACGCACTGCCAGATCTGTGGGCGCAGGAAGCTGAACTTTGGCATTTTGAAATGTATGTTCCCTAGATAGAGGAAGCGTATTCTCACTCGCCTAGTGCTCTTGCACTTGGAAATGATTTTTGGAATCTCTGCCCATAATCTCTGCCCATCAAAACGACTCACGTGGATGGCTCGTGGGCTTCGGGCAAAGTCTAGTGTTCTTTAATATTCTGTACGTGGTTTGTAAATAAAAATAATTAATTGTCAACTACAAAACCAAAAAAATCTTTCGAGGAATTATAAGATTCCAAAGCCCAAGCTTGCATTTTTGCAATTATTAAGATTATTTTTGATATACATGTCATAAGTAGTGCCTAGAACCGTACTCTTGAAATAAACATAAGTATACATATTTTTTTACGAATCCAACAGAAGTTATTCTCGTCAAATAAAGAAGGTCAACTAGTTTTCCATTTGAATTTTTCCGTACTCGATTTTTCACAAAGAAACCACTCATAAAAATCTTGCTAACGCGTTTCTCTACCCAAAGCATTTCAGCAAGTGTACTTCAACTAACCCTTCACGGAGCAATTACCAAATTACACAATAAAAGTTGGCGGACTTAAGTCTGAACAACTATGAGAAATTATTTACATAATTCTAGTGATTTTTTTCATAGCTATTTAGGGATATCTATCCAGATACAGTTTTGAACTCCTTTTCGCTCTCCCAAGGAAGGAAGGACGGATTGGATTCAATAAATCCCTATATACTTTTGATCAAAATCGCTGCAAGTTCCAAGACAGTTTTACATTCCCTGGAATTTCACCCGTGTCAAAACCCGATGTCTTCTAGCAAATTATCAACACAGAAGGGATCTCAGTATCGTGGAAATAAAATATGGAATAGGTACTTGAAAATTATGAGGTAAAACAATCAAATGTCTCTCTCACACAATCGCTCATCTCCCTCTATATCTATTGATACGTAGACTAAGAAGTGACGTTTTATATGTAGTTATATACCGTTTCCCTTGATACGCAGACTAAGAAGTGATGGTATACACCGTTACACAATCCACTGTTAGTCACAAAGGACAAATCCGAGGTAATGCTAGAATTGTCGGTATTATCTGTGATTCACATAAGCCTGGCTTTTTAGACGATGTGATTGGCAATTATTGTCTGCCTACGTCTGATAAAGAAGCCTTAGAATTAATTCCAAGTACTTTGTTACATATTGTGTTAAGTAACGGTAATTTTTTAGCTTCACGCCTATGTAATCTCAAAGTGTTTGGCAGAGGTATAGGTATACATCCAGAGTATGAGCGATGAAATGAGAGCGTAATGTATGAGAAAGTCGATGAATGTAAATGAGAGATAGACAGGGTTCGAGCCGGGCCATCCCTGGCGATATCACGTTTATGACCCCGCTATTCACAATGGGTCGTTAAAGGAATAGCGCCAAGTGAGTACGCCTGAACGCCTCTGACACCTCCTCCACTTCTAGCAGACCCATTTGAGCAGCAGGTGTGAGCGACTTGGGTTCTACCGGGACAACTTAGCCATAAAATAGTAAAAGAGTAAATGAACCTGGACCGAAGTCTAAAAAAGTATGAGGAGCATTAAGTAAAAAGGTAACCTATATTTTTAACACGCTTTTATTAGGTCGACATGTATGTAACTATGTAATGGAATTTGAGCTAATTTAACCATCTACCAAGGGTCGTAGCGTAATGAAAATTGGCAGCTGTAGTTCTGATGACAATACAATAATATGGTACTGTCGAACTGATCTGATGATGGAGCCAGAAGATATGAATAGGATCTTCATGATGGAAAATCGTATCATAGCTGTTATGTTTTTCCTAGAAAAGTGTTGTAATGAACTTTGACCACGATTAGGTTTCAAGGTCTGATGATGAAGCCGGAAGATAGGCAATGCCATGCCATGATAGAATATCGTATCATAATCGTGTTTGCACTTGTGAGAAAGGCCACGTAATGGACTTTGAACACGATCAGGTTTCAAGAATATAACAAACCAATTATATATTGTAGACCACGCAGAGGTGTACTTGGGGACCCGTACTTCTGCGGCTGTACAGGCGTACCTGGCCCTAAGTAAAGTAAAATACTAAGTGATCTCCAGATTGAAGAGCTAGATTGTTCTAAGCTGACAGATAAAACACCATGCAATACAGACGCACTGGCGGAGATAGAGAGAATACGGGCTCATTCGCCTACATAGAATAAATGTATAAATGTTTAAAATATTTCTTTATCAAAGACGAAAAATATAAAATAAATTAATAGTTTAAAAACACTAGAAAAACTCGCTTTTATAAATGCACGTAAAAACAAAAAATGAATTATGGATTGTTCAAGTTATCTCTATTTCTGGGCTGAAGTGTAAACGATGTGCTTTTAATTATAATGTTTGAATGTCAAAGCGTGGGGCGCTGGAACAGGAAATACTTTATTGTTAACAAATAATAATACTAACTTCCTGGCGGAAGCTGCATGAGGTTGCACAAGAGCATAACATTTACGCCGCCAAAGGTTTACCTAAGGGAACCAAAGATATCTCGTCCACGAACAAAAACTCTACATTTTGCCACTGTTGACGCATCACCCTTATGTACTTAATTTCCTGAAAGAAGAGGCGTTAAAAATGTCGGTGAATGTCGTCTCTCCTCGCTGCTGGGGCGGGCATGTTTTGTCTGAGTTACACAAACTGGTACTTTGAACAGACTGTTTAATGTAGAGCCACCTACTAGTCGTGCAGCAACTCCAGTTAGAGCGCCAATCTGTGTAACCTGCTGCCCGTAACATCCGTTCACTTGATTTTTGAACAAGTTAAACAAGAACGCCTTTCCTGTTCCAGCACCCCACGCTTTTACAGTTAAACATTATAATTAAAAGCACATAGTTTACACTTCAGCCCAGAAATAGAGACAACTTGAACGATCTATAATTTATTTTTTTGTTTTCACGTTCATTTATAAAAGCGTGTTTTTTAATCTAATAATTTATTATATTTAATAAATATGAATATCACAGTGTAGGAGATTTATTTTAACAGAAATACTTGCCTAGTTTTAATTTTAAATATTCCCATATTAACTATAGCTAGACTATTGTTCCAGTTCGGTGATACGGCTTCGTGCCAAAAAAAATGTTTGAATTTAAGTTGGTAGCATACACGATAAGCCGAGTAAATGTAATTCATGCATTTTGTTTCTTTGCCGAAATATTAACAATTGGTCTAACTGGCTTATACTGCAATTTTGTTTCGGTAATACCGAGAAGAGTTTGCTTTTTAAACCAAATCTCATTTCTAGAACATATTACCGATAAATATAATTTTACATTGGGTAATTCGGAGAAATTTTTAAATAGAAACTAGCTTAATATGTAATTATCTGACAGTTGCAATTTGAATTAAATAGTTTACGCAGTACATACATACATTTCGGTGATTTTTGACGCTTTTCTTGTATAATTTGTATACGTAATACAAATTATACATGAAAAGCGTCAATTTTTCATTAGTTTGTTAATGTAAATTATATATGTAAGTAAAGAGTAGTTTTTTTATTAGTTTGTTAATACAAATTATTCAAATAAAGAGTAATTTTTTTATTCGTTGTAACATACAGCTTTTCATAGTTAATTGCTGGACTATAATATTGTGAGTTAATAGGAGAATTTGGCTCACTATACCACGTTGGCCAGACGCGTTTATGTAATATATGGCAAATCATACATACATACATAGACTCACGCCTGTTTCCCCGAAGGGGTAGGCAGAGGCATATTAAACGCCCACTTTTCGCCAGTGTTTTGATCCCACGTAATAGGTGGCGAGCCTATTGCCGCTTATCGGGATATTTTGTTCGCCAGTGCCTCGTCCGTTGATCGGCATGTGCACCACTTGCAGGTGAGGTTGGCATATGGCAAATCACTGAGATACTATTTGCATCGTGTATGTTGCAGTGGTTATGTTGCAGTACCTAATGACTGGGCCATAGCTGTAGTTGTGCTTCTTTATAAGGGAAAAGGCTCGCAACAAGACTGCAAAAACTATAGAGGCATTAGCCTTCTCAGTATTGTTGGCAAATTGTATGCAAAGGTACTGATTGAAAGAGTTATGAATGTAACCGTCAAGAAAATATGGGATGTACAAGCTGAATTCCGAAAGGATATGGGATGTACGGATGAGGTTTTTTCCTTGTGAAGCACAGGCGAAAAGTTTTTGACCAAAGGTCAAAAGGTCTATTACGCATTCGTGGATTTGGAAAAGGCTTACGAAAAAGTGGTGCGGAATGAAATGTAATCGGTGCTGTCAATTAATGTGGTGGACAGCAGTCTCATTCAAGCTCTGAAATCCATTTATGAGGATTCTAGAGCTTGTGTTATGATAAACGGGGCATACTCTAACTGGTTTACCATCGAGACAGGTTTTAGACAGGATATGTGGCGTCGCCGTGGCTGTTTAACCTCTTCATGGACAGTTGTTTGCAAGATTTAAAACATAGTGACTGCGGATTAAAGATGAATAGGTTACTTGTCAAATGCCTCCTTTATGCTGATAATCAGATAATACGTGCGTCTTCAGCGGAGGAGTTGCAGGCGATGGTAATAATCATGCATTTTGCGTTAGAGAGGAAAGGCATGAAAGTGAATGTAAGTAAAACGAAAGTTATGGTTTTTAGAAAGGAGGAATGCGTTACGGTTGCGTTGTAATGTTTTGATCGATGGACAACGAGTGGAGCAAGTGAATGAGTTTGTACACTTAGGTACGTTGTTTAAAAGAGATCGTAAGAATGAAGAAAATATTGAAAAAGAAGAATGGATTTTAAGAATGGACTTAGTGCTTTAACCAAAAATATATACTTAACACCAGAAAAATAAAGTCTTAAATTACAATAGGTCTAGCTATTTTAGACACGACTGCACTTCAAATTTTATTCGGACATCAAATGTAGTAAATGATCACCAAATAAATAGGTTATGTTAGGTTCCCTTGTGACCCTTAATCCAAAAATAGGAGCCCTGCGAAGTAGGGCTCCGTCAACTTAGTTTATTAAAGTAGGTGGTGTAACCAAATCCAATTTATGTGTGGGTATTTCATACAACACGCTGGCCAAGTGCGGGTTGGCAGACTTCACATGTCTTTCGAGAACATTATGTAGAACTCTCAGACATGCAGGTATCCTCACGATATTATCCTTCACCGATTAACAAACGATAATTAACACTTTAATACGCACTTAACTCTGAAAAGTCATTGGTGCGTGCCGTAGATTCGAACCCGAGACCCTCTGCGTAGCAGTCTGTCGGTCTCTCCACTCAGCTATCTGTGCTCTTTAATTCGATGCCCGCATCGGGCAAAAGTTTTACTGAGTTTTAGCGAATTCTGAGTAGCAGCATGGAGTCTGGCAAAGTGCCCGGTAAAGGCAATAAGGCTCGCCCTCTATTACGTGGAACCTACAATTCATAAGGTGAAATGTGGTTGTAATATAACGCCTCTGCCTACCCCTTCAAGGATACAGGCGTAACAAAATAAAAAAGAAACAATTTCAATTGGCGCACACTGAAATACTTCAAATGAACCTTCCTAATACTGAAATATTTGCAAAGCCTCGAATGTTTCAGGCAATCTGCTAGATTGAAACATGGGCCTCTAAAACATTGACCGAATTCGAAAGCTTTGGAGAGATTTATTAGGCCACTAACACAGAACAACGTGGAGCGGCGCGGACTACGGGCACATGCGTAAATCGCTACATATCTTTACGTTACTTGGGTACTTTATATTAGATTGAAATTTATGACACTAATCATATTCTCTACGTTTCGCTTGTTATCTTTTGTATATATAAAATTCTTGCATCAACACTGACAGCTAAAGCACAGCCACAACTATTGGGCGCAAGAAGCTGAAATTTCGCATGTACATGCCGAGGCCGAGGTGTATATGTATATATATATTCACCTCGGCCTTCAAGGAACATATATATTGATTGGAAAAATAGCACCAGAGCTAAACTATTCAATACTAGGCTGCGTCTGCGACTCTGCTTACGTAGGACCTTTTTACCCCTTAAGCAGGTGCACTTATAAGAAAAAACTCCCTTATAAGTTCACCTCTATGGCCTTCACGGAACATATATATTGAATAGTTTAGTACAGGTACTATTTAACATGTAGGTAAGCCTTGTGTAAACGTCACGAACATACTTTTATGTCGAATCAATCAATTAATTACTATAATAATCGTAACACGCACAATTGTGCCTTTATTTTATGTAGTTGTAGTTGCTAATGGGAATGAAAGACGCTCAATTTATTTTAATTATTACATAGCTATAATTACAATTAATATTCAAAGCATTTTCTATATAAAGAATAGGTGACGCAAAAGGTTTGCAAATTATGTGGACGTACGAGAACGAAAGTTGGCAAAGTTAGAACTTAAAATAAATGGATAAAGAGTACAGGAACCATACATTCATACATACATCGACTCACGCCTGTTTCCCTGAGGGGTAGGCAGAGACTACGGAACGCCGTTTGCAATGATCCTGACATATCTCTCTTGCTTTATTCACTCCCATCAGATTCCTCATGCATGCTCTTCTGTTCAGGGTACTTCTAACCTGTCCTTTTTTAAGGATGTCTCCAATCTGGTCAGTGAACCTCCCCCTAGGTCTTCCCCTTCGTCCTGTCCCATTCACACTTGCTTTGTTTATCTATGTATAGAAACCATTGTATCTTATTATATAAAAAGCCATAAGTAATGTATTTATTATATAAAAATTTCGTAGGGTAGATACAATGGCTAATTTCAATCATAATCTCACCCTCATATCTTTATTACCTATAGAAAACTAAAAATTATCTACACTGTTATCGAAGAAGTAAAATATGTGGGTTTACATTTATTATAAAAATATGTGAGTTTATTAGATGGGAATGTAAAAAAAAAAATTTAGAGCGCGTCATGAAATTCATCCACATCGCCGTCAACTGGCAGCGTGCCCAGAACGCTGGCAGCATTGCCACGTTGTATGGCGATACTTACCTTCTGGGCCAAATACAACCCAGCCTTCTCGTCACGCGAGGCGTCGACAAGTCTCTTTGCGAGGTCTCTAAAAATAGATCTCGCGCTTGGACCCCATGGCCCCAACGTTTCGACCCCAAACGGCTCAAATACGTAATCCCCTACTAGGTTTACGTATTTGCGCCGTTTGAGGGTCTCCGCTGTAGCAGCACCTCGTCTACCTTGCACTTCGTCTACTCTGGTGCGCTGCCCCAATTGTTCCCAGGCGCCTTTAACTCAGTGAACCGGGACACCTTGTTGACACAAGTTAAAATTGAAACACCCAAAATTTACAACTTTCTTTGGCAGTGTTACAGAAACCCTTCAAAATTGATCTTCAAGGCAAATCTTCTGGAATCCGCCGTTGGCTGTCAACAAGGTGACCCTCTTGGACCACTCATTTTTAGCCTAGCTATTCACCCAATCATCAGCTAGTTAAATTCAAAATTCAATATCTGGTACCTAGATGACGGAACCCTGGCAGGCGACGTACAGACTGTTTATCAAGATCTGGCTTTCTTGAAATCTAAATTTTCATCCATAGGCTTAGACCTAAATCCAACTAAATGTGAAATTTTCATAAACGACAATTTAAATAAATCCTCTATACTTTCCAAATTTCAATTTCTGACTCCCAATATAACCCACATTGAAAAAAATTATCTTCGCCTCCTTGGGTCCCCGATTTTAGACGAAGGTTTCGATACATTTATTCATGAAAAAATTCAAAATTTTAGTGAAATTTCGGACAGGCTCCTCAAAATTAACATTCATTCGGCTTTCACTATAATTCGGTATTGTCTTTTCGTGCCTAAATTTACTCACGCTATTCGAGCTTCGCCTTTTTGGAAAAATTCGAGCCTACTCATTGAAATGGACAAAATTATACAAACTACTCTTACTAGTAAAATTTTGAATATAGCACTGAAAGATCGATTGTGGCTACAGGCGTCCTTACCTGTACGTTTTGCCGGCCTCGGTATTCGAAAAATTTCTGATGTTAGCCTACCAGCATTCCTGTCCTCGGTCCACAGCACTGCAGAATTGACCAGGAAAATCTTAGCACCAACACTGGTCGATTCTGAGGTGCCGTTTAAGACCGATGCCACGAATGCTTGGAGAAGAGCTTGTCCAAGCACTGAGTTACCCCGAAACCTATCCTCTCAGAGGCAGTGGGATGGACCGCTTTGCAGCAGAATACGAGAAAACCTTCTTAGCACATCGTCTAATGCTGCAGAGCGTGCTCGCCTACTGGCTGTGGGAGAGTGGGAGTCGGGCCTCTGGCTTCAAGCACTGCCATCGTCCAACATCGGTACCATGCTGGACGATACGACCTTCCGCATCGCGTCTTGCCTCCGTTTAGGCGCGCCATGTGTTACTCCACATCGCTGTCTCTGTGGAGAGGCTGTTGACAGCCTTGGTCACCATGGCCTATCATGCAGCAGGAGCGCAGGTCGTATTTCACGACACGGCAACCTTAATGACATTCTCGGGCTCTTGTCTCCGCTGGTGTTCCAGCCCACCTTGAACCTCAGGGCCTGGTACGCAACGACGGCGAAGACCAGATGGTATGTCTTTACTGCCATGGAAGTTGGGTAGGCCTTTGGTATGGGACGCAACGTGTGTCGATACCCTCGCGCCATCACATCTTCCTAGCACAGCCGGTTGTGCGGGCGATGCTGCTGCTACAGCGGAGACCCTCAAACGGCGCAAATACGTAAACCTAGTAGGGGATTACGTATTTGAGCCGTTTGGGGTCGAAACGTTGGGGCCATGGAAACGTAATATATTTATCAACGTTAAATTAGAGTAAAACCCTAATAAACTGCTTATATAATTTTAACATTATGCGAGTTTCGTTGGATCGGCTATCGCGTAAATAAATCTATGCATATTTGCATCAAATGGAGGCCATAAATCGATTGAAGAATTAATAATACTAGACCTACATAATCTTTCTAAATATACGCTCCGCTATTTTATGTCACCATTCTAACCAATTTGCCTTTTTTTGTCTTCGTAGCTTTATTGTGATTTCATTGAAAAATAGGGCAATGAAAACTGTTTTGTTCGGATTACTTAAGTAAATGCTTTTTCGCATTTGAGAGCTTCGTAATGGACTTTTAGGTTAATGTATAGTCGGCTCTCGAATGTCAGGTGTTTTGTAAACTTTGGTTCAAATTAACTACAAATAGACGGTGAAGAAACTTGTCCTGAATTTTAATAGACACTTACTTCCATGATTTGTATTATAATTGCTTTGACTTATGTAAACTTCAGAGTTATTACCATTGCAATAAGTTTCTCTCGTACTTCTAGCTTCTAAAACTTGATATTAATTGAATGTAACGTATGCTGTGACGGGAGTTAATCAAGATCAAGACGCCTAATGTTTTTTTAAATTTCTCTTTTCAGACGTGCAGTGTGTGAATCTCGTCAAACCACTGACAACGCTATTTTGACGCCCCATACATAATCTTCATTTACCTATATACAGGTGACTTTTTAATGCACTATTTATTGCAGATATTTTATCTTATACTAATAAAATATATAAAGCTGAAGAGTTTGTTTGTTTGATTGTTTGTTTGGTTGAACGCGTTAATCTCAGGAATTACTGGACTGATTTCAAAAATTCTTTCAGTGTTAGATAGCCCATTTATCGAGGAAGGCTATAGAATGTAATATAACATCACGCTATGAGCCACGGGAGCGGAGCAGTAGCCTTAAATAACGCGGGTGTAACCGCAGGCTCATCTTATTGTCTATATAATGAATAAAGTTGCGCAATAATTTAAAAATAATATACGTGCAATAGAATGAATAGATACATTTATATTCGTTATAATACTAAGATGCTGGCATGAATGCCAGCTCACTGTAGCATAAGTTCACCTTAGAAATTATATTAATTGTTGGCTGCCAGCTTCGAAAACAGACGGCCTAAACTCGAAGATACAAGAATATATTCAATGAACAAATCTATCAAAATTTGCCAAACTTCTTTTATACCAATTTGGCTCGCTCCATAAGCTTATTTAGCATTCCTTAAAGATGAAAACCCTTTCAATCAAACTTCAGTAGATTCACTAAAGACAAAAAAAAATAACAAAACTGAATTGTTAAGAGCTCTTTGTTTTTTAAGCAGTTTATTTAAGTTTCCCCTCTACCAACTTTCGCGATCACTAAGGCCTCTCCCAATTTGCTTCACAGTAGCACAGTGCGTAAAAGAAAGATTTGGCCTACTATACCACGTTATGCCAACAGGGTTGGTATAGGTTTTGATGAGTTTCCCGTCTCTTCGCATGGATACTACTTGTTTTGTCTATTTTCCTTAAACGACACTCACGGAATGAAATGGGGTGGTGACATTTTGAATTCCTTACCCTTCATCACACAGATCCTTATTTAAGTTTATTGAACCTTGTCTCCTAATCATTGTATGAAAATTTACTACATTGACTAAAATCCTTTTTTATATCTAAAATTTTACGAAAAGATAGGTAACTAAATAGTTACCTATCATCATCATAATCCACAGCTCAACTGTGGCCACTGCTGAACATAGGCCTCTCTTTGGTTTTGCCATTTCCCTCGATCTTGTGCTAATCTAGTCCAGGTTCGGCCCGCGATTGCAACGATATCGTCGGTCCATCTTGCTAAGGGACGGCCGACACTTCTTTTCCCCATCCGTGGCTGCCATTCTGTTACGGCCTTACTCCACCTTTACCTATACAAATAAGAAATGTACTCGCGTTGAGAGCTTAATCTATGTGCTACCCTCATCCAATGTATACCATTATGTACCCATATCCACTTTCGCAAACCCTTACCTGTCTTGCCTACCTTAAGCTTTAAATTAAGCCAAACCACGGAATATGTAATAGACTACAACCCCAACGAGATATACAATTATTGTATGAAGTGTTGTTATTGCGAATTTGGATGGTTGTAACGATTCGGATAGACGTTCTGAACTATATTCAACAAAGGAAAGCAGATAGCGAACATATAACACGCCAATATATGTTTTTAAACCGCAGTCCACCAAGCTGGCCAAGTGTGGTATGGCAGACTTCACATGTCTCTTGAGAACATGAAGGAGAATCTTGGATATGCAGGTTTCCTCCCGATGTTTGATTACACTTCGTAGTTTACTTTTTTCTATTAGATAAAGCTATAAGATATATCGTCAGACTTTTCTCTATTTCTAAAGATGTTACGACACCTTTAATTTCTGGTCTATGATAAGTTCTATATATCGGAATGGTCATGAGTACGGGACGTTAACTGACTACGAAACGGAAGTGTGAAGATGGCGTGCTTCGACAGAATCTAGTGTGACGTTCGCTAAAGTTGAAGAGGGGGGTGACGGTTGACGTTCAACGGAGCAACACAACTACCACTTCTCTTGGAAACTCCGGGCGGACAACAAGTACCTAGAAACTGTCACTCGTTTCGTGTTCAGTAATCCAAAATATTAAAGTCAGTGTTGTTAATTTGATTTGGTGTGATTTTATAACAAACTGTGAAGCGTTGATACCGGCCGATAATCAAGCACCGTGTCGTCATATTATAGTTATATAGTTGGGTAGATAAATTCAATGAAATATTATAAAGTGGTGAAGTATTTTCTAGATAAAAAATATCAGAGCCCGTAAAAGGTTACTGTCCCTAGTTGGTAGTCTATTTATCTCTTTGGCCTAACAGTTAAGCTTCATATTTGTCGACAGAAAGGGTTAAGTCTCTTTGTCGCGATAATTATGGAGCTTATTTTAATATCAAGTACTTTTTGCATTTTTATTGTAACAAATAAAAAATAGGCTTAGAATATCTTGTTAACCTTGTCTATTGACTGCGCAAAACAGCAGACGAAGTGTTCAAGATTGATTGATTGTTTCTACAAAATCGAATGCTTCATATTCGTATCTAGAATCTAACCTGCCAGTGGTATTTCTTTGTTTGGTATTATTTTAATGACGTGCTAGGATATAGCCTGTTAGGATACGATAGTGAAACGGGAAGTTCTTAAATGTGCCCAATACTACGAAAATAACGTCTGTATTCACAACTTATCGGGAAATTACCAGCAATGTAACGTTAAGCACCTGGCTAAAACCATATTCTTACAGCGCATTGTCTACAAAGCTTCTACGCTGACCTTGCAGTAAACTGCAAACTGCGACAAAAATCTTATTATGAAACTATATATATTATAATAATATTTAATATTAATATTATATTGTGAGATTTCAAAGACTTTGTGGCGGCAGAACGGTTTTGCAATTTCCGTTGTGTTTGGCTCATAAGGATGTAAGGGCGCCATGTTGAATTAAGTCATGCACACACTCTTCTGTCATATAGTCGTGTTCTGTGTAAAGTTAGTTTGGTTGTTTACTGTATTATAAAGGACAATGGCAGATCTCTATACATCAAAATGTCTGAAATTAAATTGAAGCGTACAGTAATAAAAAATATATCAAAAAATTTGGCGTAAGTAATAGAGTCTATAAATGATTCTATTTTTACTCAGGAAAGGTGGAAAAAGAAGATATCGGTGTTTGAATTTTTAGTTAAGAATGAACAATGTAGGTAAAAGGAAAGTTATAGTTTGAAAGATAAATAACATAGGTAGGTACGTTTGAATTATCAAATGACATATCGACACCTCCTTTTTTTTTTTTTTTTTACTCATGGTGGAAACCAAACAATTTACGGGCTTACCCCCCAGGCTGGGCCCCTAAAGGGACTCAGTCTAGGGAGAGTGTGGAGACTCCCCGACGAGAAGCGTCGGGACTACCCACTAAAACCACCTGGTGTTCCTCTATCCGATCCCATTGAATGGCGGGGTCGCGGGATCTGCGTTAGCATTACTGCCGCGACCCCACCTCAGCTGGCCCGCGCGAGCGGGCCCCGTCCCTCGCATGCATCTATCTGCATCCATCATACTTGTCCTCATACATCCTCTTTCATACTACAAGCGGAAAAGAACGACGTAGTCTACTAACGCTACGAGAGGCGCACGCGGAACACGTGCGCCGCCTCTCGGGCCTCGCGGACGGGGGCGGTATAACAGGCCCGCCGTCCGCAGGCGTATACTCACGGTGGCCGGAGATCGTTGAACGCCCTCCGGCGACGACGCCCGGTTCTGCGGGTGGAGACAGGTCGCATGGGCTCCCTATCCCGCTCCGCCACCTCCTTGATCGACATCACCGTCTCACAAAAGGAGGCGGCGGCGTCCCAACACATCTCGCTTCGAATATCGACACCTCCTACGTATAACATCGTAACTGACAAAATGACGAAAATGACATTTTTAGATTTTTTATTATATTTCATTTACCTTGTATCATGGACTATCGTTTTATCTAATAAAAACAATATTATTTACAATAGAACCAAAGATATGAAGCATATAACTGTATCTCCATCTTTAGCGTAGTAATATATCGTATAGCGCAACTACGATACAGTACGCGGGGACGGGGATACCAATGAGCCGCACGAGCCAATGGTAAGTGTAAGTACCGATAGAATACGCGGGGAAAGGGATGTTCGTGGTTGCATTAAAAGAAACGGTTTGATTAATATTATTTAATGGACAAATAAGATAGTACAGCTATCAACTATGTCATCTTGATCGCCTTACAAATTATTGATGCAGTAATTGAACCATTTTACCAAAATTATTTGTTTGATCTACAAAACCAAACATAAACAAATAATAATGTTATAATGAAGTACATAGATACATACATAGTCTCACGCCTATATCCCCGAAGAGGTAGACAGAGGTGTTTTTCTACACCCACTTTTCGCCAGATATACTTTAGTCCCACGTAATAAGGGGCGAGCCTATTGCCGTACCGGGCACATTGCCAGACTCCGTGCTGCTACTGAGAATTTCGTGACAGAAAAACCCAATCACACTGCCCGACCCAGGAATCGAACCCAGGACCTCCCGATCCCACGCGCACATTTATGCCGCGAAACCAACGAGGCAGTCGTATAGGGTTTGATATCGAGTTTTCCGTCTCTACGCAAAGATGGTATTTGCATCGTGTTATTCCTTAGTCGCCTCTTACGACACCCACGGGAAGATAGGGGGTGGTGACACTTGTATTCTATGCCGTCAACCACACGGCTAATATAATGAAGTGTGTACCATTAACTCTTTTGTGGTCGTTGTACGAACGTGCAAGGTAAGTGGAATGTTTTAAAATATTAATTACAAATAAACAAAGTAAATGTCTGAAATAACATAATATCCACAGTAAAATCTCGTATGTAGGACTTACTATATTATACATTGATTTTAGATACTTTTCAAGTAATGACTTACGATATTTAACTATAGTCAAAATGTAAATTAGTGTTGTGTATTTGGACTTACGATTATTTACGCCGGATTTTGATGGTCTCTTTATATCCTAAGTTATACTTAAGATATTTTACATCGAAACGAAACATAAGTTACTATAGTATTTGCTTGAAAAACCCTCAATAAATTGATTACTTTTGTTTTTGATTTACAAAATCACCGTCCCCTTTAACGCAAATATTGATGAGATAAAGGGAATGGTGGTCATTTTAACTGATTCCGAAGAAACACGCCATAGTATAAGCTCCCCCCCCCTCATAGTAAGTAACAGTGTATTGGAATAATAATGGCACGTCTCTAATATTTATACCCTAACTTTAAAGGATCAAGTCAATTTGAAACATAATTTTAAATTTAACTTAATTTAAAATTATAAGTAGTAAAAAATAGACAGATAGATAGATAGATAGTAACTCTTTATTGTACACCAGAAAAACCAAGAATACATGGATCAAAAGAAGAACTTAAGTCTAGTGGTACAAGGGCGGTCTTATCGCAAAATGCGATTAAGTGACTGAGAGAGTGGGTAAATTATGGTGTATTTTATGGAATAGTGTATTCATAGGAGCCCAGCAAAACTAATAACAATACTATTTACTTACATACTAAAATTACTTAATACATAAATACATACATTATAAAATATATAAATAGGTACAATAAAAATATATATATATACATTATAAAATATATAAATAGATACCATATATAATATTAGTGCAAGTTTAAAAGAGCAGTCAAGGAATATCTGCCAAGTAGTGATTGATGACGAGTTTCTTAAATACTGTTAAGGACTGAGCCTGTTGGATTCTCTCAGGCAACGAATTCCACAATCGAACAGCCTGTACAGTAAAAGATTTGTCGTAGAAAACCGTAGTGTGTGAAGGAACTTTCAATCTAAGATTCTCCGATGATCTTAAGCACTTCGTATGTGTGTCGTGAAGGTATTCAAAGCGTGTTTTGAGATATAAGGGAAATGAAGGATTGTATAGAATATTATAGAGAAGACAGAGAATGTGAGTATTCCGTCGAAGGCGGATAGGCAGCCACTTGAGCTTCATGCGAAATTCGGAGATATGATAATATTTGCGTAACCCGTATATGAATCTTATACAGAAATTTTGGAGACGCTCAAGTTTATCAAGCTGATCATTGTTGAGATCGAGATAGCTGGCATCGGCATAGTCAAGAATGGGAAGAAGAAAAGATTGCACAAGTGCAATTTTAGTGGCAGTCGGAAGGAAATTACGCAGTCGTCTCAATGATGCCACGGCAGCAATAAGACGTCGATTGATGTATTGTAGCTGGATGGTCCAAGAAAATGTTGTGTCTATGTATATCCCCAGATTCTTAAGATCTTTACTGAAAGGTATAGAAGCACCTGCAAAAGACACCTGGGGAAGCATAGACCAGTTAATCCTAGAAATAAGTCTAGAGCTGCCGATAATTATAGCCTGTGTTTTAAGGGGATTAACCTTAAGACCATACGTTTCAGTCCATTCAGATATAGCAACTAGATCCTTATTAATACTGGCAACGCCTAACAACTAAAAAAATTTTCAAGCTTCGCTTGAGTGTAGATTTGCAAATCATCTGCATAGAGGTGGTAGGTACTAGAAATAGAATTAGATATTTAATTGATAAAGATTGAGAAGAGCAGAGGAGAAAGAACGCCGCCCTGAGGTCGCCGCAGTATTGTCACATCAGGACGAATAAGTTTCATCCAGATGGACACGCTGCCGGCGGCCAAACAGGTAACTACGAAACCAGTCAATAACTGATGGAGATATGCTAAGAGAACTTAAAATGGCTACGAGAACATCGAAGTCAACGGTGTTGAAAGCATTGCTGAAATCCAACAAACAGAGAATTGTGAGCTTGCCATCCTCCATGCCTCACCTGATATCATCCGTAATATTGACAAGTGCAGTCCTGGTACTATGACCTGTACGGAAACCTGATTGAAAAGGATTGAGGATGTTGTTTTTAATAAGGAATGAGTTGAGTTGATTATGGATAATACGTTCAAGGACTTTGGAAAGGAAGGGTAGTATGGATATGGGCCGGCATTCTGAGAAGGATACAGGATTGGACTTTTTAGGTAGAGGAACCACATGAGCATACTTCCAAGCTGTTGGAAACACGCCACTAGTAATTTAGAAGTTGAACATGTGCGTGATAATAGGCAGGATAACATCAAGGATGGGGAGGATCATATTACGGGTGATACCATCAGAACCAACAGCGTTAGAGCTAATGGATAAAACGCTCTTCTTAACATCACATGCAGTAAACTGACTAAAGACAAAAGGAGTATAATCAGGAGTTGAAAGCAATGAAAGATAATTAATTGTACTCAATTTGATTGTCCTTTGAAAATTGGACGAAGCAGAGAAGTGCTGGTTAAGCATATTAATATCAAAGTTGTAAGGATTAATATTCTGACTTTGCCTTCCAACCCCTAAAGATTTGAGAAATTTCCATACTTTCGCTGGATCTCCGTTTTCTACAGAGCTATGGATATGCTGGCGTTGTGCATCCCTACACACCCTGTTGCAGTGATTTCTGAGTGTAATGTATTTTAATTTATTTACCTCAGTAGGTTTTGCTTTTAACTTAGACTTAGCCGCTGCTTTTTTCTGAATCAGTACTCATATTTCCTCAGTAAGCCAGGGTGAAGGCGCATGCTTTAATTTAATAGCACGAACAGGTGCATGAGCATCGTAAAGGTTGTTAATATTTTTCTCAAATAACTCGATATTGTGGTCTACAGTTTCAGCATGCAGTAGTGGTTTCCAGTCAATTGCCTTAGCATCATCAATGAGACTATCAATATTCATACCACTAAAATTGCGAAGCAAGAGAGTTCTAGACTTTGCCTTGGGGGACAAATTTTATAGGACAGATAAATGAGATCATGGTAGGAAAATGCATCTGCACTACATTGGCCATGTAGCAAAATGGCCAAGCGATGAGACAAATATGAGGTCTAAAAGTGAAGGTGTAGAATTTGGAAAGTGATGAGTGGCATTCAGAGGAAGTATATGCAGATTAGTGGAGACAGCTATAGAAGAGAGAGAAGAGGAACGTGAATCGTTTTTAAGAAGACAGGTGTTAAAGTCACCAATGATTATGGTTTGCCTGTAAGAGGGTGATAGATTAAGTAAAAGATTCTTGGAGGATGAAAAGAAATCAACACGCAAAGATGGACAATAGTAAGCACCAAGGAGAATTTTTGTATGGTGCAGCTCAACTTCCAGGAAGAGATGTTCACCAGCATTGGGTGGGGGCGGTTGTGGGGACATGTTTAATACTGAATAAGTAATATGTGAACGGAGATAAATGGCAACACCACCGCCACCACTCCAAGTCCGGTCATTCCTAATGAGCTGGAAGCCAGGCAGAGTATACGAAGCCGAAGGTATGCATGGCTTAACCCCCCACGTGATTACAGCACGCACGGTCGTGCTCTAATTTTGGTGGTCCAAAGTGATTGAGGCACGCACGGTCGTGCTCAAATAAAAATCTTTCTATTGGTCGCGGTTTTTTCACCTTTTGTTTTACTTAAACCAAGAAACGAAAGTAGTAACTATTAGAATAGTTCATATTCTATGCAACTAAATCGTTTTAGAAGGGTGAGGGAAACGAAACGCTCCAAAAAATATTGAAATATAAGTATCTGTGACTCAGTTGCGAAAGCGTCCGCCATTGTTGTGTTTTGTTCCGTGATCTTTATAATAAAAGTTGTCTTGTGGAAGAAACCGGTGAATATTTTATAAATATACTTATATAGATTTACTCAGAAAGAAATAAATATTAATTGTGAAGTGACATTATTCGTGACAAAGACAAGAAATACAGTGATAAAAGTCAAAAATTTTTTAGAAGGGCTATTTCTACTCTTGAAACTCGCTATTTTCGTAAGTGTTTTATGATAAATATTCTTTTAATAGTTATGAAAAACATAAAAGTACCCAGATTATTTATCTGAAAACATATTTTAGCAACTAAATACTAGCATTGTTGTAAATTTTCACTGTTATCGTGTTTCAAATGGTAAATAATCCACAGCCACAGTGTTCGTAACAGTAACATGGCGGCCTGGCACGGCGAACTTTTTGTTACGCGTTCGGATTATAATTTTTTTAGTGGCGTTAGATTCGTTTGTTACATACATACATACATACATAACGTCACGCCTTTTATCCCCGAAGGGGTAGGCAGAGGTGTATTTCAACACCCACTTTTCGCCAGATATACTTTAGTCCCACGTAATAAGGGGCGAGCCTATTGCCGTACCGGGCACATTTCCAGACTCCGTACGGCTACTGAGAATTTCGTGACAGAAAAACCCAATAACACTGCCCGACCCAGGAATCGAACCCGGGACCTCCCGATCCCACGCGCACATTTATGCCGCGAGACCAACGAAGCAGTCGTATAGGGTTTAATGTCGAGTTTTCCGTCTCTTCGCAAAGATGGTATTTGCATCGTGTTATCCCTTAGTCGCCTCTTACGACACCCACGGGAAGATAGAGGGTGGTGACACACATTCGTTTGTTATAAATAAATAATGTATTGTGTGAAAACCTAAAGGTATATGTGATAATGTTTTTGTGTTTATGAACCAAACAAGTAATGAAATTCATTAATATGTGATGAAATGTTTGTGTGAACAAGTGAAAAAAAACAAACCTCTAAGTTTGTAAGCTTGTTTTGCCAGAAAAGTGAGTATTTAGTAGTAATTCATGTTATTATTATGATAGCTGATTTTATAACCAACACAATGATATGCAATTTTTGTGATATAATTATGCTAAGGTGTCATAATTAATTTTTTTCCGGTAACCTATGCCAATGAAAATTTGCAGCAACGTGACCTTTAGCACTTGTGGCACTTTGCCTTTAGTTTGATCGCACCTCAAGGGTTAAGCCATGATTCAGAGACTAGAATAGCATGGATATTCTTACAGTCAAAACTAGCCAGCATATCAGGGAAATGGGCGGGAATACTCTGTGCATTAATATAGACACAATTAAAGTCTCTCAAAACACCAGAGAACAAAGATTGCAAGTTTTCTACCAAAGAAGGAACACTTATGTAACTGTCTTGGTCGCTACTAGCAGAATAAAAATCGTCATTGTCACTATCCATGCACTAATTAATAAATAACATATATAAAATAATATAATTCTAATATAAATTCCCTCGTAGACGCGATTGAGTGCGGACGTGTACAGTGTTTTTAACACAGTGTCTCAATAAATTGTTCTTCTAAAATTGTGATTGGTCACTTATAACTTTTTACGATTCTCTTTTACTCTTTAACGTGTTATATGTATTGACACCGCCTTTTGGGACGTCCTAGAAAGAAACAAGTGTATAATCGCCAGCTGCTTCCACCTGCGACGGCTTTTGATTTGTTCGGGGAAACCGAGATTTGAACTCAGAACACGCATCGGGCGACGGGGCGGAGCTCCCTACCACCGCGCCACGCGAACAGTGTCTGCGGCGGTGAAATTTGCTACGGCTAGTCAGGTGAGCGCTACGACTGCGCGGCGTTGACGTCATCGTACTGCTACATGCGACCGGTCTTCGGCTACGCGTACGAATAATCTGCGGAAGTGCCTGCCAACAATTTGCGAGCAATTACACTACAATGCCGCGCACTCGGCGCTCGCCTCCGACTACTAAGGCAAAAACGGTAGTGTCTGCGACAACTGATGTACGATCTGAGCCCGAACTATCTACAGTGGGAGCCGAGAAAAGCGGCGGCGCGCCTAAGATTACATCACGGAAGAAAACAAAGGCAGATGATATAATAATATGCCCTGAGAATCAGGTAGAGGAAATTGAAGTTATTTTGGAGGCCTGGAAAGTTGAACAGGATTTGATCCTTAAGAAACTGAGTTCAGACGTGGCGGAACTTAAGGAACAAAACCAATAAATAAAGAACTGCAATCTCGAAATAGAAAAGTCAATTTCATTTATAAATAAAGAATACGAAGACATGAAGAAAAAAAATTATACAACTGGAAACTGAGCGAAAAGGATTTTTGGATTGTATACATGGACTTGAGAAAAAAATACTAGATATACAGTGTTCTGCCCGTATGTCTAGCCTTGAGATTAGAAATATCCCATCACCAGAAAAAGAATCTGCCACCGATCTAGTTACCCTGGTATCTAAATTAGTGCAACGATGCATGTTAATATCGACCAGAGCGACATCCGTGACATATACTGTCTTCCGGGGAAACCAGGGACAAACAAGACTATTGTGGCGGAGTTTTCAACAGTTCTCAAGAAAAATTAATTATTATCTATGACAAGAACTTACAATAAGCAACGTCAGCACGAAGAAAAGCTGAATACGGAGACCATTGGCCTAGCAGGACCACGACAGCCAGTTTACGTTGCTGAATATATGCCTCCAACTTCTAGAAAGACATTCTTTATGGCCCGTATCTTTGCCAAGGAAAACGACTACAAATTTTGTTGGTATTCGAACGGTAAAATCTTCTTACGCAAGGATAACGGTACAAAGCAAATACCTATAGTTTCCGATTTATGCCTTGATAAACTCAAAAACCAATGACTAATATCTAGAAGTGAACAACTGCCAGTTACCTGCACATTGTTTTGCCATTTACATCGCTATTTATATAAGTTATACTTTAAGATTAATTGCATGCTTTTGATTGTTATGATATATTCAACAATTATCACACATACACGTTTACACATACACTACACCCAAATGCATTCTCCTCAAAATAGTTTAATTATTATAAATCCCATTACAATAAATATATATTCAGTGTGTACTTATAACCCCTGGGTACACGGTGAACTTAAAATTTACCCGTATATTAGTTATTCTATTATCATAGTACACTTACAAAGGAGAATGACCAAATTTGTATGGAAGATGGGCTAAGTTTGCTTCTCGATGATTTGACCAGTAAAATATAGTAAATATACTCCTAATTAAATTTGGAAAAAATGAATACGATATTCGGCGGCAGTTCTTAGATATCGGACATTAAAGATTTCAAATATTTTGAGGTTAAGTATTGTGATAGTTACACGATTTAATCATATAAATAGTAGTAAATTAGTTAATTATCGCCCGTGCTTCGAAGAGTACTTACGTTAAGCCGTCGGTCCCGGTTGTCATGAAGATCTTTCACCATAGCACGCCGTTACGGGGAGTCAGTACCCTCCAATAAACCGATACTTACTGGTCTAAACCATACAATATCCCTTTCCCTTTGGGTTATGGCGGTCAGACTATAGAAAAGCTAATATTCTGACATATCTGGTTAGACTAGTAAGCGGACCCAGGGCTCCTAGGCAGCAGCAGATTGAAGTCTTAGATGCAACCGACATAACTCTAGGACGGTCATGATATGATTTAATCATATTACTGGAATTTATTAGAAGCCTCTATGTATATTATACAATATAGAAAATAGTTGTAAAAAGAAGTGGAGCTACGAAACAAACGCTTGTACACTATATTAGTTTGCGGTTTTTTTCAGTAATACCATGTCGTGGTTCAATTAGTGAGAATTTCAGTGAGGCTAGTTTGCAAAATATAAGCTCATTCCATTGGACCTTATTACAAAGTTGGCATTAAAATAACACTGTTTTATGCTTAATAGGTAAATGAAACACAGTTTTTATGTTATTCTTCATTTTATTTGTTATTAGGTATACCTAAATCTTCTTCAAATAAATCACCTCAAAATGAAGCAGGAGCTTGTATATCGTATTCCATAATGTGGTGCAGGTATGACCTCAGAAGTTACAACAGCTTCAATTAATGTGTAGCATTCTAAACATAAGACTTCGTTCAATTCCTGAAACAAACAATTAAAGTAGTTTGAATATTCGGTGAGGAGAGCATGAGAGAATTGCAGGAATTGAGAAGAGAAGTAAACAACACTTACACAGACTGGCGCTATCCATGATGTCAAAATATTGCGCTCCGAATCAGATAGCTTATCCAAAGAACGGACGTGTTGCTGCCAAGGTACCGCAAAGGAAGAATTAACATAACTGCAATCCTCACCACGGCTAGTTGTTCTAAGTCCAGACGACATACTCATGTTACCAATAAAGACTGTCTCATACTTTAGTCAATGCACGAGTCTTGATAACACGAAATAAACTTTGGTCCACAAAGGATTGTTCAAGTCAATATAAACGACAGTAAATTATTTATTTTCCAATGAAGATATATGAGCATAGGTGAAAAAGCAATTTGACTGTTTTCATGTCAAAATAACTGACGTAAGACCAGAGAGGTTGGACTAGTAATAAGGTCATATTTCTTTGCGTAAGACATTACAGATACCAATATAATAAAAATATGTTCCCATATTTTCGATAAGTATAAAACATTATTTCGTGGGTAATATGTTGCTAAAAGGATAAACATATTATTTATAGAAAATATTTCACCACAATACATTTTTCAAAATATCATAAGATTTTGGTGTTATTTTGCTTATTAGAACTTTTGTTATGTCACCCTGTTTTCACTATGAATGTAATTTTTCCCTATTAAAAGGGGTTTGCAAGAAACTGTAAACATTTGCACAAATGTGCAAAATGAGTTATGAATATGAAATGGCGATGCCACGACCGGAACAACGCAGACACTTTTAATTTTGAACAAAAAATCCCCGTTTCGCTTTAAATTAAAATTAATATATATAAAATTATAAAATAAAAGAAGATTTTCTAGATATGAATGGTTTAGAAGCAAACGTGTTACAAAATAGCCCAGTTTTGGTCATTCTCCTTTACACTCATAATATGTATTTACTCTGTTATTTAAATAACGCACTAATAAACTACAATAAAACCTGTATACTACTGCTCCGGCGGATGGCAGTTATACCTAATTATGAAGTAATTACTTAAAATACATCGATTATCCAAATACTGCGCTTCTATTATTGTAAAAAATCTGTCTTATCTCATGATGAATAATATTACTTTAAACGATGAATTAGATCAAATTCAAGTATCGGAGTCTTATAAATGCCCACCGAAGGATTGCATAAAATATGTAGGTAAACAGGTTGGCCTAAAAGTATTTCACATCAATGTTCGTAGCATTAACAAAAACTTTAACTAAGTCACAATCCTATTCGAATCACTCAACATTGAATGTGATATAATAGTATTATCGGAATGTTGGCTTAACAAACTGACAGCGATGCCATTACTTGATGGATACAATTCTTATTCTACAAAAAATAACAAAAGTCAGAATGATGGCGTAGCCATATACATTAAGAATACTATTACATGTGAAATATTAGAACCACATTTCATTGATGGCAACTGCCTAGTCTGTAAATTGGGCACAAACAGTTGTTTAATTGCATTGTACCGGTCGCCATCTAAAAAAATCTTACAAACTTTTATAATTATTTAAGCAACATACTAGATACCTTATCTTCCTTTCCAACTGTTTCTGTGATTGGGGACGTAAATATCGATATAAAGTAGGGCAATACTGATTTAAACTCTGGTGAATATCTGTCAAATATAGCTATGCATGAACTACTGCCTGCTCATCGCATACCTACCAGACAAAACTATTGCTTAGATCATGTCTTATTGCGTACAAAATTCTCGGCTACTACCTTAGTTCTGGAATCTTATATAACCGACCACGAACCTGTAGTTTTATTGATAGATAAATATAAACCGAAACTAAAACCCAAAAAAACTTACAAAAAAGTTGACTTAGTAGGCGTAAAGTCAGAGATAGACCTATTCGATTGGACCCCGGTATCAAATATAAAAGATCCGAATGAAGCAGCTAACTATCTTGTTAGTACCCTATCATCTATTATAAATAAATACACCCAAATTTGTTTAATCCCTCGTAAGCAAAGGAATATCAGACCGTGGATTACACCAGGCATCTTAAGATGTATACAGCATCGAGATAAACTTCATTGTAATGCTAGAAAGGATCCCAACAATACAGTTCTAAATACAATTTACAAAAGATACCGGAACTACTGCAATCTACTAACACGTAAATTAAAAATTATTTACGAACAGGAAGAGTTCAGGAAAGCTAAAAATAATCCCAAAAGTACATGGGAAGTAATTAATAGAATAACTAATTACAAACAAAAACCGTTAACACCTACAGAACTTATAGACCCTGTCAATCCATTGCTTTCAGTAAATAGGATCAATAAGTACTTTGTAGATATTGGAATGAATTTGGCTAGTTCAATACCACAAGTAATTAATAATGATACTCCTGCTGTAGAGACTGCCCAAAATTTTCTAAATTCAATGGTGATACTTGAAGTAAATGAATGTGATGTCAACAAAATCATTGATCAACTAAGATCTGATTGCGCAGTGGGGGGGGATGGTGTTTCCGCTAACATTATTAAGTCTTCTCGTGAAACATTGGTGCCCTTAATTACATATGTGTGTAATCTGTCAATATCTGCTGGTGTGTTCCCAAAAGTCTTTAAAAGGGCTGTCATCCATCCAATATATAAGGTTGGTGATAGAGCCAGTGTCAGCAATTATAGACCAATATCAGTCCTATCTAAATTGTCAAAAATACTAGAGCAAATTTTAAACAATAATCTGACACAATATTTATTCAAAAACAAAATTCTTTCTGAGAATCAATTTGGCTTTAGATCAGGGATCTCGACAGAAGATGCTGTTTTGAGCCTCACCAATCATGTAGTTGACACTTTAGACAGTAAGAAAAAGTGCGTAGGACTGTTCTTGGATCTAACAAAAGCTTTTGACACTGTCTCTGTCCCCATCCTACTCCGCAAACTGGAGGGCCTTGGAATCAGAGGCATACCCCTGGAGATTTTTGAGGACTACCTAAGATATCGCCGGCAGGTGGTAAAAGTAGATGAGCACATTAGTCAGGAGATACCAGTCCTTATTGGCGTCCCACAGGGAAGCGTTTTGGGCCCAACTCTTTTTGCAATTTACATCAACAGTCTTTGCAATCTGCAAATACCCAACTGTAAGATTTATACTTATGCTGATGATACAGCGCTTATTGTTGACGGCTCGAACTGGCATGCTGTCAAAGTCAATGCGGAAGCAGCACTTACAACTGTGGCAAACTGTTTATCTAAAAATAGACTATCATTAAATATTGCCAAAACCCAGTTTGTACCCTTCGCTCTAAGAAATGACCATTTACCACCTGGTTCGTACGATATAAAGATTCACTCCTGCTTACTATCTGCCGCGAGTTGCGATTGTCTAGTGGTAAAGAGAGCAAAACATGTCAAGTATTAAATATTGACCAATGCTTACGCTGGGACAAACACATTGAAGCTCTTGCCAATCGCACTCGTAAGCTGATATTTATTTTCAAGCAGCTTCGTGATTCCGCGGATCGAACAACTTTGCGCATGGTGTATCAGGCCTTGGGACAATCAGTAATGTCATATTGCATTTGCGCTTGGGGTGGAGCTGCTAAAAGTCTAAAACTGTTAATAAGTTAAGAATATTTTTGTATCAAATACTTAACTCATGTATGTATTAGACTTTGTATAATAAATAAATAAATAAAATAAATAAATATGGGTTATATATAAATACTTTATCTAAGTAAAATAAATCAGTACTACTAATCGACACTACTGAATAAAGCCCACCTGCCAGTTTTTACAATTTAAAAATACAATTATACATGTGCAACATTCAGTGTAAGGAAGTAATAATTAAACAAAGAAAAAAAACACAATACAGTAAAATATCAGATAAAAAATTAAATTTAATTCCAGGTAGTGTAGTCAAATTTACGTTCTATGCTTTAAAATTAAGATTAAATCTTTCTATTAAGATAAAATCTTTCTATTAAATGAATAATGGAACAAGTTAATCGCAGTGGCGTGTGACAATGGCCCATCATAAACGCAAATGTCATCGGTTACTAATTCCGAACGATACACATTGACAAGTAAATGTAACATCAGAACTGTCACTGTCATACCAATATTATCAAAAAATTCTAATTAAATAGTCGGTAATGTAATAAAATTAAAAGAAAAATATGTCAATAGATTATCTACCGTACCTGCACTGCAGCGAATATAACACGTCATTCATTCATTGCACAATATATCATCTAGATTTTGATTACGTAAACCACTTTTTCCCTTAGCTTGTCGAAAAAGTTATATTTTCACTACAACCCTCTCAATTTTCACTGATTTAGTTGATACTCAGCTAGCGAACACACCTTTTTCTTCTTTTTCAGAATCGACACCACAGACTGCCAAGAATAGGAACAATAAGTCCAGGAAAGACAAATATCGGACGTCAACATGCTGCCGAATGGAAAGACAGCAAACGGAAAATGCTAAGAAACTTAGACTATGACTTTATGAGTAACAATGGTGCTGTATGGCATTATAGCTTACTAAATAGTTTCTTAAAACTTAGTAATGGATTTTCAATAGGTTTGGTCATTTAGGGAACCATGAAAAGCATGATGTAATGTTTGTAGAATGTATATGCAATCATATAAAATGTTTTCAACTCGTAGAATCTCATTAGACTCGCCAAATAAACCTGAAGATCCTTATATCATCCTTTTGGCGTTATCCCAGTTAAAACCTGGTGTGTGCTTTGTAGTCTAACCGGATTTGACTGAATATCAGCTTATACAGAGAGCGACTGCCTGTCTGACATCCCCGCAACCCAAATGGATAGCTTTATTCTATGGTTTAGACTAGTGTCAGTTTATTCATAGGTACTGGTTCCCTAAAACGACTGTGAAATATCTTCATAACAGCCGCGATCGACGGCTTGATGTGCACGCCGAGGCATGGGGCAAATGTTAATTTTCAATTCAATACGGACATAACTCAAAGTCAAAGCGTTTATTGCAAACCATGTGTACAAACATAGGTGTTCGGTTACAATAATAGCTATTGTTAGGTTGTTTTATTTATTATAACAAGTATAATATGTCGCAAAAAAAATGTACAAAGAAATAATACACCTACATTGCGCTATGTTATAAAAGGTCCTACGTAATAGGTGTCGAGCCTACAGCCGTTACCTACATTACCAGACCCTGTGCTGCTACTGAGAATTTGGAAAAACTCAGTAACACTTTGGCCGATCTGGGAATCGAACCCAAGAACTCCAAATAAGCATACGCTGTCCACTGGATCACATATTTTAGTTATAATAATTGACGCTTAATGACATGCAAAAAAGACATAGTTTTACATTACATGCCTTTGTTTCGCAGCATACCATGCGTGAGTTTATTAAACAAAGACAAAGCCAACATTATTTTCAACCTCTTTTATGTTTTGATATGGCGTTGTTCCAATTAGGTATAGTTATAGTTATAGTTGGTCGTGGGTTTTCCGCACTTAGCTACTTATTTGAGCCATTGTGCGTATGTGGCGACTTGATTGACGCCGACTACTCATACCACCTTAGTTCCTTCCAGAAAGCCATTAGTTGGCTGGTGTCGTTTAAAGCTTCACTCATGGTTCTGGGGTTGTTCAGCAGCTTTGCCCGTTGATCGCTCACACTTGCACAGTGCAGAATGACGTGAGCGGGTGTTTCTTCCGTTTCCATGCAGCCCCTGCACAGTGGGCTGTCCGTAACGCCTATGTTGAACAGGTGCTTGTTGAGTGGACAGTGGCCGGTTATTATGCCCGTCAGATGCTTAAGTGTTTTTCTATTAGAATGCAGCAGCTTGTGTGAAAATCGCTTGTTCAAGCAGGGGATAGCATCTTTTGTTTGTCTGCATTCTTTTATGTTTGCCCACACTTTTATGTTTTTCGTGTTCATGTGCGTTTCTCTCGCGTAGCCACGTTTTGAGTTGGCTTGCTGGTATCGGTACAATCGGCTCGGGTCCCATTATCATTGTGTCCGATCCTTGCCGTGCCAGTTGGTCTGCGGCGTCATTGCCTGCGGAGTTGCTGTGGCCTTTAATCCATTGCAGCGTAACCCGATTCTTCTCTGCAATCTTTTGCAGCTCTAGGTGGCATTCCATGATGAGGCCGCTGTTAAAGCAGTTGCTGCCGAGAGCTTGTAGTACAGAGGCACTGTCCGTGATAATGCGTATAGCCAGGTCACTTACGTTCCTAGACGCGATTGCTGTTGCGGCTCTTTTTATCCCAACACACTCGGCTTGGAATATGGTGTTATGGGTGCCAAGGGATGTTGAGATGTTGATATTTAAGTCATGGGAGAATACGCCCGCACCTGTCCCATACTTCGTTTTTGAGCCGTCTGTGTATACTCTGACTTCGTATATACCAGAGCTGTCTTTGTGTTCCTCCTGCAATTGGATGCGATATTTTTTGTCAAAGACAAAAGTTTTAGGGATGAGATCGCAAGCGGCCTCTAGCATCGGGATCTCTTTGGTTAAGGTCCATTTTAGGCGTGCGTGAGTAATTCGATCATCCTTTCTCCATAGCCCGAGCTTGTCTAGGCGGATTGCTGCAGCGCCAGCTTCCTGCTGGATCATTAGGTGCAGCGGTCTTAGGTCCAGTAGTATCTCCAAGGCGGCTGTTGGGGTGCTCTTCATGCAGCCTATTGTGGCCAAGCAGGCTAGGCGTTGAAGGCTCTGTAGCTTTTTTGTGATTGTGCTTAGTTGCGTGCGTGGCCACCACACTACTGCACCATATGTAAGCATGGGGCGTATAATGGCAGTGTAGATCCACAGGGTAATTGATGGTTTGAGACCCCATTTTTTGCCTATGATTCTCCGACATTGCCAGAAGATTGTGCATGCTTTTGTGCTGATGTGCTTGCCCCAGTTTAGCTTATGGTCAAGTATTACGCCCAAGTACTTGACTTCATTCGATAGGGTAAGCTCCGTTCCAAAGAGTTTTGGTGTTTTGCACATATGGGTTTTCCTTTTGTTGGTGAAAAGTACTAGCTCCGCTTTGTTGGGGTTAACCGTCAGTTAATGTTGGTTGCACCATTCCTCCATGATCCTGATGGCTGCTTGCATCCGATTTAGGATCGTGTCTTCTGAGTCACCTTTGATCAGGATGGTAATGTCGTCTGCATAGCCGACCGTTAAGAATCGTCTGTCGTTTAAGTTCCGTAATAGATCGTCCACCACAATGTTCCCCAACAGGGGTGAGAGTACACCTCCCTGAGGGCAGCCTTTTGCAACTATGCCCCTTGTGGTGGAGTTTACCGTGAATTGTATTGCCCTCTGTTTCAGCAGTTGATCAATCCAGCCACTAAGGGTTTGCTCAACTCCGAACTTTTCGAGGGCCCGGCTGATACTGTTGAACTTAGTTTTTTCGAAGGCACCTTCTATGTCAATGAAGGCCCCCAGTGTCATTAACTTGTTGGTAAGCGCTGTTTCAATGGTTACCACAACGGAATGCAGCGCCGATTCAGTTGAACTGCCACTTCTGTAGGCGTGTTAATGTGGGTGTAGTGGGTTGCGCAGTAATGCGCCCTCACGGAGGTATCGGTCCGTAAGTCTCTCCAGCGTTTTCAATAAGAAGGAGGTCAAGCTGATGGGTCTATATGCTTTCGCTTGTGAGTAGTCAGTCAGTCCAATTAGGTATGTCAAAGAGATAAACTTCTTCTGAATCTTTTTATTGTTTTAATTACTATGTCCAATGCAAAAATATTAAAGGAAGTAAAACAACTAATCTATATAGTCATTATATAATAAATCACATATTATTGTACTATTAATAAGCACAGTTACCATAACATGTATTAAAACATAAAACTTTTGTTTGGTTATAGATAACTAAGATATCATCAATACATAACAAACTATTATAATGCATAATTATTGTAAGTATGAAGGTGAAGGTATGAAAGGACTTAATGATTTTAAAAAGGAAATAAGTATGATTTTAAGGCATGTGTAGCCTAGTTCCTCCTATTCATGCTCTAAAATCCCACTTAATTGCTGCTGGTAATCTTATCACTTCGGGTTGATTTCTTGCCCAGCCATATATATACCATATCATCATCATACTCTTAGCGTTATCCCAGTATCAATCTTGGATCCGCTTACTAGTCTTCCCGGATTTGGCCGAATATTAGCTTTTCCACAGAGCGACTGCCCGTCTGACCTCCGCAACCCAAAGGGATAGCGATATGCCAAGGTATAGACATAGTACAAAAAGAATAGTAGGATAGCTTCATACAAATCGGCCGCCGCCGGTTTGAATGTACGCGTGAGTCGCCGGCGTCTTATACGCACGCACTTTTCACGCACACAATCACATAGACGAGCGCGGCCTCAGTACAGAATTCGCCGCGCGTCTGAGGACGCAAGAATAGGTAATTAACTCGCCGATCGGCCTTTGCTAATCTATTATTCTTTTTTTACTATGGTTTAGACTAGTGTCAGTTTATTTAGAAGGTACTGACGCCCTGTAACGACTGTCAAAGATCTTCATGACAACCGGGACCAACGGCTTAAGGATGATTCACGTTACACCGGGCCGGGCCCCGACTGGTGCACGGCCGTGGCACGGTCAAATATTCATAGTATTGATTTGTATGAAGTAATTCACGTTAGGCCGGCATGGCCGGAGCACGGCCGGGACACGGCCATGCTCCGGCTGTGGGTATTGTTTCCCGGCCGGAGGGCACTTGATGATTTAGGCCGGAACACACGGAGCTATAATTATTAATAATAAATTAATATTAATCATAGGTCAGTATATTATGGTATATTTTTTTAGTAATCGGCGAGTGACCACACACGCAGCTTTAACGCAGCTTTATATTTTTATTACGTCATCAAAGTATGTCGACAGATATCGGACAATATATTTTGGTATAGCACGATACATGTTCGTATAGCAAGACATATTAACGCATATTTTGATATATTTTTAGAACACAGGGTGTTATTTTTCATCTGTTATTTGTGTGCACAGTAATATCCTCTGCGCCCGCGATTCAGCCTTGACGCCCCCATGTAGTAAAGGTACTATGTGCGCCCTCTGCCTGTTTCCCTTGATTTTAACACCATAGTCATTAGTCAGGCATGTTACCAGATAGCAACACGGTAATAACTGTATATGCACGGAATTTTTGTTAATTTTTTACCAAAATACGGTCTACGGTAGGTAATGATCTTTTACCGTGTTATTTACTACGGTCATCATCGTCCTAGGGTTTTTCCAGTTGCATCCAAGATTTAGAGCCTGGGGTCCGCTTACTAGTCTAACCAGCTAGGCGATTCAGAATCCTTCGATATCTCATTTGACATTCGATTCCGTTAATTGTCAAACGAGCTACCTCCTTTTCTGCCTATTAATTTTATGCTTTCACTATCTATATTGCTATAATAAAACTGTAGAGGTGAAAAACATTAAATATATTTTGACGAAAATTAGCTAAACAATCTAGGAAAATGCTAAAAAGCAATATTTGATATCTTTTAGAATTTATGTCTGTCTGTCCGAGGTCTTTCCATATATTGCTAAAGATCTCTAAAATGGCGAAATTGATTTCAATAAAACTTACACTCATGTATAAATGATACTCAAACCTATAAAATAGTATATGTTACATCACAATCGGTTGAGTGGTTTTCGGTGTACAGGATGACCTCTCCTTTGTACGTAGTCCCAAACAAAACAGGGATCATCAACCACTGGTTATATGTGGTGCCATCTATGATCATTAATTATGTGTAATTACAACATGATAGTTAAGTTTATTAATAAAAGTATAGTTAGTCTAAATAGGTACCTTCAACGTGTGTTATGCTATTTACCCAACTTTAAAAAAGGAGGCGATTCTTAATTTCGTCAGTATATTTTTTATGTATTTTCCGTGGCCCGGCCGTGCCACGGCCGGGCCACGGCCTAACGTAAATTACTTCATATAAATCAATACAATGAATATCTGACCGTGCCACGGCCGTGCCCGAACGGGGCCCGGCCCGGACACGGCCCGGTGTAACTTGAATCATCCTAAGCGTGTCCCGGCCGTGGCCCGGCCAGGCCCGGCCCGGCCCGGCGCCGGCATGGTGTAACGAGAATCATCCTCAACGTGCTATGCGAGACACGAGACAAGCGATAATTAACAATTTAATACGCACATAACTCCGAAAAGTCATTGGTGCGCGCCGTGGATTCGAACCCGATATCCTCTGCATATGGCAGTCTGTTGGTATATCCACTCGGCTATGGCTGCCATATATATACCATACTATGCACATAATATGTGCGCAGCATCTGACCGTGCGCCTATAACTCGATCAATAATAATATATGAATAATAAGTCCTAGATCTTACTTACCTAGTTAAGTGCGTATTAAATAGTTAATTATCGCTTGCCCTATACCTCGTAGAGCACGTTATACCGTCAGTACCGACTTTAATGAAGATCTTTGAAAGTTGTAGCGGGAAGTCCCCTCAAATAAACTGATACTGGTCTAAGCCATGAAATATCGCTATCCCTTTGGGTTACGGATTTCAGACGGCAGTCGTTCTGTGGAAAAGCTGATATTCTGTCATGTCTGGTTGGACCAGTAAGCGGGCGTCGAGCTTCAAGGCGTAAGTCTCAGATGCAACGCAGGGACGATGATGAATAAGTCCTTGATCTTACGTGCCTTAACTGTATTCGAACGCGTAACAACCAATCGTCTTTCTCTTCTATATATTCGCTAAGACGCCTTATTTGTTGTTCTCGTTACACTTCAATATTTTACAAGCCCAGTTATTAGGCTGAGCTTCTAGTACACGAGGTACTCAGCCTTATAACTGCAGGCTACCTTGATTTGATTCGTGCCGAGAGTAAACAAAATAAGATCGCGTGCCATAGTTTATTATACATTGATGATGTGTTAACGTGTCACAAAACGTTTATCTATGTAATTAGGTTATATTGACATTCAAATATTTATTTTCCTAAATGGAATACAATGTAACGGCCATAGTAAAAGATGTTCCCAATTACCAGTACTTTCATTTGACATTAAATTTATTGTTGGCCGCCGATCGCCCAAAACCGCCCATTGTCCTTTATAAGTTACAGTTCTACCTAACAAGTTTTACGCGATATTGCTGAAAATTTTCAAGAAACTATTTGAATTTGATTTTATTTAAAAGACGATGCTATTGCGCTGTGATTGCAAATTATAATTGCTAGATTATCACGCCAAACCCTATGACCTAGGCAAAATAGTCCGTCACTCAACACGTCAAACGAAAAATTTTTCACAAGCCTTCATCTCTCGACAAATGAGTTTTGTTCCTTTCATCTTACTCAAGAAATAAAAGTCTAATATTCTGGAACATAGACCTTTATTTGTTCTGTTCTTGGTATTATTGTTTTATTTATATTGCTCTGTTCGTGAGCAATTGTTTATTGTCCATGAAGTAAAATGTTATTCTTTTATCTGGCGAAGATAATGTGTTTCTGTCGTCTTCAACGTTTTTGTCGTTGTCTTGTCAGCACAGTATAAATTGTTATTTCTATATGAAATGATTACTACATATTTCATATTTTTTATTAATGTGGAATGTGTTTGATAAATATCATTGCAGTAAATCTCTGTCGATATGAGTTATGTCGCGTTTATGTTGAATGTAACATTCGATCAAGGGGGAGTGAGGTAGCGAGGGCGTGAAAATATCCACGGTCGCCGCTAACGCTGCGTGAGTACCTAATACTTATAGTTGGTAAACTAGAGTGAAAAATATGTTATAAGTAATAAGTCCTCGCATATTCGAGCGATCTTTCCTTTTCAATGTTCCCATCTATACCTTCCAAATTCTAATTACAAATGTCAGAAAACGTCATAATACCTCGTTTCCTGCCAACAATAACACAATTGAAACCTCTTATTTTATTTCCGCAAATAATTGAAATGACATGCAATATTAATTCAATTAATTTCTAGCGAACAGTTTAACAGATTAAATTTTATTCTGTAATTCGGTATGATTACAATGGGAAAGTAGCGGTAAACCATCATTCGTTTTATTTTCTAAACAATAAAGTTGATATTCAAATGCTTTATAGCGGTACCGTTATATGATTATAGGTTATTGTCTTTTTATAAGTATAATGAGTTATAGTTTGTGTTTTGGAAACGAATGTTTTGTTTTAATTGTTGTCAAGCGAGATTAAATTTATAAATCTTGTATTTGTTAAGAAATGTTTATTTTGTTTACATTAATGCCTTTACTGGTTAAACTGACAAAAAGTTAAAAGGTAACTAAAGTAACAAATAGTTAAAGACCAAACCTACTAACACTCGCGTAACTAATCTCGTATTTCATCCTAATTTTCGACTAATCACGTGATTGACATAATTTTTTTTATAGTCTCACCGCTCACGCCATGTATCCTCGAAGGGGTAGGCAGAGGTGTAATATTACACGCGCATTTCGCCATGAATTTTAGGCCCCACGCAATAAGGGGCGAGCCTATTGCCGTTACCGGGCCCATCACCAGAGGCCGTGCTGCTACCGAGTATTCGCAAAAACCCAGTAACACTTTTGCCCGACCCGGGAAACGAACCCGGGACCTCAGATCAGCAGTTGCATACGCTCTCCACTGGACCACAGAGGCAGTAACATGCACAATATTTAAAGACCACACAAAGTGATAACATATAATCGAATCCAGAACATTCGGCACAAAGGCTAAGCTGCAAAATAGCCATTTTAAGCACTACGCCATTCATTCAATCACAAAGCTAACTGGAGAAAATATGCATATTACTACGTAATTTTACAAAAGTCAGAGGATATTCAAAATAAAGCTCGGTCTGAATGTTATTTCTAATTTCTCCTGACAGACCGAATGATATTTTGTAGATCATATTTTTAGTCATGACTTAATTATCACATGACATAATTATGTTTCATAAACATTCGTCTCTATAATTTTCCTAAGATCGAATGTGGGTCACAATGTACTTATCCCTTTCATGTGTAATATTCCTGTGAAAAAAACTTCTATTTATACACCACTATTTTTTAATTAGTACAAAAACTTTAAGGACAGATTAGCGAAGATATTATTATCATATATGTGACGTAAGAATTTCATAATATCAATAAAGAGCAAAGTTATTATCATTTGTTTATTGTAGAAAATCTCACTTAAATCATAGTCATATTTTATTCACTAATTCATTGATAATATTCCATCCTGCTCATTCGCATTCTCTCTGTCGCACTTATAATGTAGGTAGCCATAGAAAATAAAATGAAGGAAAATGATAAACGTGGGTAGTTATTTTTTAATTTTGTTAATTCTACCCTCTCCTTCATACTTCATTCGGGCTTAGGACCGGTAAAATTTATCGTTTAAAAAGTAATTAAATACGGAGGTATGTAATTAGAAAGCAAACAAATATCAAAATATAAGATGGTGTTCTGGACTAAAAGAAAAGAGTAATTTTGGCGTATTTATGAAGTTAGAATCATCTGCTATTTACAAATTATTTTATCATCATCATGTCAGCCTAGAGACGTCCACTGTTGGACATAGGCCTTTCTCAAGGTGTGTGGAGAACACAGACCGATTTTGAGCCGCCTGCATCAAATTATTATTTACTTAAGTACGTATTATTTACTAAACTTACAAGTATTTCCATTGTCCATCGAAATGTCCACCACCGTTGTCAAAAGCATCCAATATGCACTGTTTTAATTGTTTGACACTGACCCGGTCACTTTTGTACACTCACAATACGATGTCCATGGGTACACAGCTGCATTCGCGATGTTTCCACTCAAAAAGTACGCACGAAGCATAGCTACATACTCCCGTGATATGAACTGATATGATAGGCCATCGCGTCTACGAACAAATTAGTTACGCTCACTTTAGCTAACAATTTAGTACTGTTTGTCGCATCGTCGGGGCGTGGCGCAGGCGCAGAGGGGCGGGAGGGGGGTAATTTATCAATGGTTAATTTTACTATGATAGTACATGGGTCGGTCATAGTATTAGTATATTTATTCATTTTATTTTTTAGTATATCGTATTTTTGTGGACAGTTTTGAGACAGTTTTGGGACTTAGTGTTTTTATTTTTCAACTACATAAATATGATCAGTTAAAGATACTTAGTGTCCTGTTAAATTTTTTGTACTAATTAAAAAATAGTAGTGTATACTAAACAAATGTTCGATCTAATGGTCGCCCTGGCATTATCCCAGTGGCATCCAAGATTTTCGCCTTAGACCCGCTGGTTCGCTTTCTAGGCTACCCAAAATTAACAACATTAATGTTTTGGAATCCGCCTTTGGCTGTCAACAAGGCGATCCGCTTGGACTACTACTCTTTAGCTTGGCCATTCACCCCATTATCAAAGAGCTAAATTCAAAATTTAACATCTGGTACCTGGATGTCGGGACCCTTGCAGGTGACGTAGACTCAGTTTATCAAGACCTGGCACTTCTAAAGTCGAAATTTTTATTCATTGGCCTAGATTTTAATCCCATTAAATGCGAAATTTTCATTAACGATAACTTAGACAAATCCGATATACTTTCAAAATTTCAACATCTTGCTCCCAATATTACTCACGTTGAAAAATGTGCTCTTCGCCTCCTTGGGTCCCCAATATTAGACGAAGGTTTCGATTCATTTATACAAGAAAAATTCAAAATTTTAGTGATATTTCAGACAGGTTACTCAAAATTAGTATGCATTCGGCTTTTACTATTATGTCCCTAAATTTACACACGCTCTTCGATCTTCCCCTTTTTGGAAAAACCCATCTGCACTCGCCCAAAGTGACAAACTTATACAAATTACTTTAAGCAAAATTCTAAATCTGGCCCTGAACGTCCGAGTGTGGCTACAGGTGTCGTTGCCTGTACGCCTGGGCGGCCTTGGCGTTCGCAAAATTACTGACGTAAGCTTACCAGCATTCCTGTCCTCGGTCCACAGCACTGAAGAATTGACCAGGAAAATTTTAGCACCAACACTGGTCAATTCTGAGGTGCCGTGTAAGACCGATGCCATGAATGCATGGAGAATGGCTTGTCCAAGCACCGAGTTACCCCGAATCCCATCTTCTCAGAGGCAGTGGGACGGGCCGCTTTGCAGCGTGGTACGAGAAAATCTCTTAAGTACCTCGTCCAATGCTGCAGAGCGTGCTCGTTTACTGGCTGTGGGAGAGTGGGAGTCAGGGCTTTGGCTTCAGGCACTGCCATCGTCCAACATAGGTACCATGTTGGACGATACGACCTTCCGCATTGCTTCTTGCCTTCGTTTAGGTGCGCCATGTGTTTCTCCACATCGCTGTCACTGTGGAGAGGCTGTCGACAGCCTTGGTCACCATGGTCTGTCATGTAGCAGGAGCGCAGGTCGTATTTCACGACACGCCAACCACAATGACATACTTCGTCGGGCTCTTGTCACCGCTGGCGTTCCAGTCCAACTTGAACCTCAGGGCTTGGCACGCGTCGATGGTAAGAGACCAGACGGTATGTCTTTACTGCCATGGAAGCTGGGTAGGCCTTTGGTGTGGGACGCAACATGTGTCGATACCCTTGCGCCATCTCATCTTTCTAGCACAGCGGGTTGTGCGGGCGCTGCTGCTGCTTCAGCGGAGACTCTCAAAAGGCGCAAATACATAAATCTAGTAGGGGATTATGTATTTGAGCCGTTTGGAGTTGAAACGTTGGGACCATGGGGTCCAAGTGCGAGATCTCTTTTTAGAGATCTTTCAAAGAGACTTGTTGACGCCTCGCGTGACCAGAAGGCTGGCCTGTATTTGGCACAAAAGATCAGCATTGCCATACAACGTGGCAATGCTGCCAGCATTCTGGGCACGCTTCCAATTGATGGCGATGTGGAGGATTTCCATGACGCTCTTTAAATTCTGCTTTTACTTTTTTTTATGTATTTCCTTTTATTTGTTAGTTATTTAAGTATATAAATTATTGTTTTAATTTATGTGTAAATAGCCACTTAGTTATAGTTAGTTTTAATGCAATTATAATGTACCTATATTTGTTTATGAAATAGTAAATTAACAACATGCTCATATAATCCGAATCACAACGAAAATTGAAACTATAAATAAAATAAGTTTAATTCTAAGGTGTATTTGATTTCTCGTCGATAAATACGTCACTTACAACAAAACAAAAATATGTGCCATAACTAGTCATAATATTAATTACTCACAGACTGGAATATTCCGACGAATATTCCAGTCTGTGAGTAATTAATATTATGACTATTAATTTTAATTGGATACCGGATTAGAAACCGTCTCATTGTTACAATTTTAGCTTGAAATAAATCAGTTATACTGTTTGGTTTCTAGTCTAACTGAGAGTATTGAGCATTTTGGAAGATTGTGCTTGGATTGCCGCTAGAAATAAAATTATTTACACATCATTACATATTTTAGAAGATACCCCTTTGCATGGGTCCGCCAATCCCGCAGGAACGTCTTAAATGCTCGCTCTCATGGTGGACCATAAAGTAGTAATGTCCACCATTGAAAGGTATATAAGTATCTCTGTGGTCATTGGCCTCATTCTCTACCGTTTTCTTCTAGTCAACGGAAATGATACAGTAATTGTTATTTGAACGTAAAAATGTAAGTTTATAGGCTAATTGCTAAATAATAAGTCAGTTTTAATTCTATCCTCTTTTTTAGAAACAAAAGGTAGAAAGATAGATATATAGGTTGATAATATTCTTTATTGTACACCAAAATAAAGTACATTTCTAAAGTATCTTAAATCTACAATTTATGTACAATCGGCGGCCTTATCGCTAAGGGCGATTTCTTTCAGGCAACCTTATGATGGACAGAAATGATGTTAGATGTTTTGTGACAATGGTGTAGCTATGTAACTAAATCTATAACCAAAGATTTCAATAACATACTAAAATACACATATACAATTATTAATTATACATGTATATACACATATATATAAATATATACATAAATATATACCAGTAATCCATAATGGTTATACCTACCTAAGACAGTACAGATAAATACATACTATATGCACTTATACAATGAATATCAATTTAGAGTAAAAACTATCGTGAGTTGTCATAATTAGAGTAACTATAAACGGTTGTACTCACGTATTATTTTTGGTCGGAGTAGCGCGACTAGTTTCTCTAATATCAATTTACTAAATAATACAGATACAGCGAATATAAGTGTCAAAGATAGACGATCACTACATTAATGTTGTACCTACATATTACGTTACCTACTGATTTAAATACTGTTTTTTTATCATTCCTTTGAATATATTTAAGGAATCTGCTCTACGAGTTTCTAATAGTAAAGCATTTCACAAGCGCACAGCCTGAGTAGTGAAAGATTTGTCAAAATAGTTAGTAGAATGCTTCGGCATCTCCAGCGTAAGATCTTCAGATGACCTCAAGGACCTTGAAAGGAAGATGTGTGTCATGAAGGAACTTAAATCATTCTTTGAGATAAGAGGGAGTACTAGGATTAAATGGAACATTTTATTGCTTATTGCGAAAATCAGAGACGTGATCATATGTGCGCAATCCAAATATAAATCGAATGCAAAAGTTTTGGAGACGCTCAAGTTTATCTAGCTGCTCTTCAGTGGGAGAATATCGGTCGAAATAGCTGACGTCGGCATAGTCAATAACAGGCAGTAGCAGAGTTTGAGCAAGCGCAATCTTAGTGGTGATCGGAAGAAAGTTGCGTAATTTCCGCAACGAACCTGCTGATGCAAACTGTTTGCGACTGGTTTCTTTTATTTGCAATCTCCATGACAAAGTTTCGTCGAAGTATATACCCAGGTTTTAATAGTGTTGGTGAAAGTTAGATCCTTTCCATCAAAACTGATTATTGGTAGATGGGCCAACTGATTTTTGAAACTAGTTTGGGGCTGCCGATAATGATTAGTTGGGTTTTTTCGGCATTCACTATCAGTTCATAATTCTTAGTCCACTCACAAATCTGCGCTAAGTCCGTATTTAAGGTAGTGCAGGCTTCTGCTAACTTATTTACGTGAGCTTCCGTATAAATCTGCAAATCATCAGCATAAAGGTGGTAGGAAGAAAATAAGTGGTTTGAAATGGAGTTAATAAATATCGCGAAGAGTAAAGGAGATCACACGCCACCCTGTGGCACACCGTCATTTGTATTTGACCAAGTGAATGTTTGTCTTCGATGCGTATACGTTGCCGGCGACCAAACAGGTAACTATGAAACCAGTCAATTGCCGATGGAGATACGTTAAGAGAGCGTAAAATGAAGTAAGGACAAGACCGTAAGATTTCCATTATCCATGCCTAGCCTAGTATCATCAGTTACGCGAACCAAGGCAGTGACAGTACTGTGGCCGGGAAGGACACCGGATTGGAAGGGATTTAGGAGTGCATTTCTATGTAGGAAGGAACTGAATTGTGAGTGAACTAGACGGTCAAGGACTTTAGACAGGAAAGGTAGAATGGATATGGGTCGATAATCTGAGAAGGAACTGTGTTTGGGTTTCTTGGGTAAGGAGAGTATTAGTGCATCTTCAATCGGTTGGAAAGCTACCACTGGCAATGAAATGATTAAGGATGTGACATAGGATTGAAAGAATTTCCTCCAGGATGAGAAGGATCATTTTCAGACTGATACAAACGCTGCCGACTGCATTGGACGTAACTGTTAGTATACTCTTCTTAACGTCACAAGCGGTGAATTGTGTGAAAAAAAGGGAGAATAATCTGGTGTTGGCAAGAAAGAAAGATAAGCTAATGTGGTTCTTTTTGTATTGTCATCAAATTTTGACGAAGAAGAGAAATGTGTATTAAGAGAGTCAAGATTGATGTTCTTTGATGGTTGACGTGTCTTGCCAACTCCCAAAGTTTTAAGAATTTGCCACACCTTTGCTGGAACACCGTTTTCAACAGATGATTGTATGTGTTGGCGTTGTGCTTTCCTACTCATCTTGTTACAGAGATTTTGAATAGCCACGTATTTTTCTTGTTTGACGGGAGTAGGACTTTGCTTCAGTTTTGCCTTGGCGGCGGGTTTCTTTGCCATGATATTCTTGATGTCCTCCGTTAGCCAAGGTGCTGTAAATGCTTTAATTTAATAGAGCGAATTGGCGCATGCACGTCGTATAACTGAGTGAGATTATTAGTTAAGATACGAACTTTAGTATTAACACACTCTGAAGTGAACAAGGGCTCCCAGTCAATATTGCTGGCATCCTCACGCAATCTGTCGTGATCCATACCACCAAAATTGCGTTGCAAGACCACCTTCGGCTTCATTTTGGGTGGGCGTATTTTGTACGATAGAAAGATAAGATCGTGGTAGGAAAACGCATCTGCCGTATATTGACCATGCTTATGGACAAAACTAGGAGAAGACACCAAAATAAGGTCAAGAAGAGAAGGAGTACAGTTCAGAAAATGATGAGTTGTGTTTAATTCTAAGTTAAACACGTTAAAAGACTCTGTAGCTCGACGACAATGGGTGGCACGTGAATCTTGTTTGAGAAGTCAGGTGATAAAGTCACCCATAACCATAGTATGGCTATACAAAGGAGTTAGATCTTCCAGGATCTTCTCAAAAGATGAAAAATAATTTACCCGATTAGAAGGCGAATAGTATACACCTAATAGCAGCTTAATGTAGTGAAGTTCTATTTCTTAAAAGAGGTGCTCGCCGGCATTAGCCAGTGGTGGCTGTGGAGACATATTGACTATGTTGTAAGGAAATTGGTGACATAAGTATATAGTAACACCGCCACCACTGCCCAACGAGCGATCATTCCTTATTAAATTGAATCCAGGAAGAGTATACAATGTTGAAGAGAGGCATGGTATTAGCCAAGACTCGGAGACAAGGACAGCATGTATTTTTTGGCAGTCTAGGTTAGCCAGCGTATCAGGGAAATGAGTTGGAGTACTCTGTGCATTAATATGGACTACATTAAAGTTCTTGGGTAGATCTGAAAATTGTGACTGGAGAATGTCGCCTAGTGAAGGAATACTTTCGAAACTTTCATTGAAACTTGTTGCAGAAACAAAGGAATCATCACTGTGACTTAAGTCTGTATATGACATTAAAATATAAGTATAAATATAAATTTATAAATATAATAATATACAACCAAATAAATGTATAATATAAAAATAAGTAATTATATTATTTACTACTCTATTAAATAACGCGCAATAAATCTTCACATTCTGTCCACAGTTGCGCTGTAGCAAAGATAACAAATAAAACGACAGAAGATATGATACTAACAAATAAATAAAAACATAAGAGAAAGAGAAACATAAGTGAAAGACAAATAAGTAAACTAACACATGAAATAAATTTGAGTGTCTCAAAAGACGGGTGTCCAAATACATCAATCAAGTGTGAAACGAAACGTTTTCGACAGCTGTGACATATGACACTCATGACACATTCGAGTGACAGCGATAATATTGCTTGTAAACGTTACCTACATATTCTATAATAACATAACAATACAATTATTAATATAAACAGAATTAGATATTGAAGGTAACACGTAAATAGATCAACATGCAAATATACCCCGTAGAAGGAAAAGCCTATTTCCTGGAAGCTGCAGCTCGCTTGGCTTTCGTGCAGTTGGTTTAGTAGTGAGCTTCTCCACTTCCACCGGCTTTATCTTGTTTAAGTCAGCGACTGAGGTAATACGATAGCGCTTATCATCGGGGCCCAGGATATGAATGAAGCCCTCTCTCGTCCAGCAGTACGCAACGCCAAACCTCGCTCGTGCAGCCATGAAAGCGTCATGTCGCGATCGCGTCAAGAACTCAGACAAAGTGATGCCCGATACCTTCAGTTTCGCCTTTGCAAACCAGACACCATCCCGCACTGCTGCAGTCTCGAACTTGACCAGTATGGGCCTTGCCTTGTCGCTGGAAGTTGGGCGTCCCATCCTGTGACAACGCCGGATGTCATTAGCTACGAAGGTGTCAATTTTGAGATGCTGCTTAACAATATCCGTCACCAACCAAGACGTCTCCTCATCCTTCCGCTCCTCCACACCGTGAAGCAGTAACATCTTGCGACGGCTACGCATTACCATCTTTTCTACTTCGCGGCCGACGACATCGAGTTGCTGCGAGAAAGACTTCAAGATCTGCAGCAAAAGGAAAGTCTTGAAGGAAGCAAACTCATCTGCTAGACTCTGTGTACTTTGTGGTGATTTCTTGTAGCTCAGCCTAAAAACTTGCCATACCCTCCTCAAAGTATGACTGCATATCAAGGATTTTTGATACGTTAAAAGTGTCCATTCTGTGTGTCTTGTCTAAGTTTGTTAGTTTTCAGAGATAACGCTCAACCAGCAGGTATGTAGAATAAGCTTTAACTTTTGAACATTAAAATTAAATTACAATTAAAATTAACGATTTTATTTAAATTTTCCGCACGCGCTATTTTAAATACGTCTAGTTGTCTTAACTACCTACAAATATCTCAAAGTTAGTAGTTATTAAAATAAGTACTTGCGCATATTGTCTTGACGTATTTTTCAGTACTAAACAAACGTTACGATTAAGAAAATACGACAAGAAATAGTTTATATCATAAACTGAATACCAAAAAAAAACATTCATCACATTAAATGAATTATTTATCTACGTTCTACATTAAACACGACGGCCGTTTTCTGTCAAATGTCACAATTTATTAATGCTTGTCACAACGTGTGTGACATAACGATAACAAACTACCAAATCAAAACAAGTTATGATTTGTGACATTGTTGTTATGAGCTTAGACTATATATATTATGTAAACCAACCTCTCTGGTTATGAGTCACTGTATAGTGGGTATGCATATTTTAGTGTTTATTTACACCTGAAAAATAATTTATGTTTATGGTACATTGGGTTTAAGGAATCTAGCGTTGTCACAAGTATCAACTCCTTCACTATGATTGATCCTTATAGGACATTACAAACATTCAATCAACGGACACAAAGAACACTCAGAGTCGAAACAATAATGTAAGACCTCACAAAGTTAAGACTGATAATCGAATCTAGGACATTCAGCATAAAGACTAAGCTGCAAAACAGCCGTTTTAAGCACTACGCCATTCATGCAGTCACAAAGCTAACTGGAGAAAATATGCATATTAATACGTAAATTTACAAAAGTCAGAGGATATTCAAAACATCGCTCGGTCTGAAAGTTATTTTGAATTTCTCCTGACAAACCAAATAATATTTTGTAGATGATATTTTTATCTCGGGTATGGAAACACTGCACCATCAGTGCAATCGCTTATGAGTTAATATTTGCGAACCTGGAAATGTAAAATGCAAGATAATTGGTCTTATTTATATTTGTATCTCCCTTTTTAGCTTCGTAATTTTTTACAATCAATCTCATTTTATAATGGCTTTATTAAATCCAAATTGTAGCCACTTTGTGTTAAGAGAAATTGCAGAAATAGAACCACTTTAAATAACAAAGCTTTACAATCACAATCCTTATAATAATTAATTATCCAATCACTAAAACGGACGTTGGTACAGGCCTTTCCAGTTACAATCAGAATATAACCACGAATCGCTTCACTTCGGGCAATATCGGGAATATTCGGCTTTTCTCGGGCCCTTTTGATCAAAATGCCTCGAAGGAAATAATTAATTTCGTAAATTAAAATCGGGAAATTAATGCGTCGCCGACGTTGATATTTGGGTAACGTTAAAGACTTCGCAGACGTAAAAGGGTTGTTTTCTTAGAATTTCGTGTTAGTTATTGAATATTTTACTTAGAACTGAAGTGTTTATCACAAATTTTCATTAGAATAGAGATTTATCAGATCTGTTACGTAACAAAAATAGCTATCAACATTATACACTACTTTCCACCAACCGAGCTTATGTTCAATTAGAGTATCGTAACAGAGATAATATATTATAATGATTGCATTTTAAGTTACTTGCTGCCTGCTGTCGGTTTTAATAAATTATCATTCACACGTTCTCATAAAATAAAATATGAATTGATTTCTAGTTGGTTTGCATTGCATTACTTTTATTGCTTACCAACAAAATGGAGTTCAAATTAACAAAAAAACTAGCGTAACTTACCAGTTTGTATGAGCACTCAATATCTTACCTTATAGCAATTTGAAAATCAGCAATTTTACAAACAGCCTCAAAAAGTCTATGTCTATGTGTCTCGCCTGCACTACACCACTAAGGTGGAGGACATCGCGGAGTACGTGCGCCAAAAGACAAAATACACACTGAGAGTATAGCTGCTGGAGTCGCGTCGCTACGTCAATTTTAAGGCGTTTGTGGTGCGAGTCCCGACGTGCTTTCTGGATGTTGTGATGAAGAAGCACTTTTGGCCGAAGGGAGTGGTGTTCCGTCGCTTCCGCGGACAAGTACCACACGAGCGCACATCAACAACGTGCAAGCGAAGCGATACTAACATAGTTTATAAGTATATTTATACTAACAACCACTGTATGTATGTTAGACTGTAAGGTATTTATTTATGCGTCTATGCCACACGAAATAAAATGTTTGATTTGATTTGCTTGAAAAATATATATTACCAGCTTATCGTCCCCGATATTTTTAGTGTCCAGCTTATAAACTATTTCGAAACCAAAAGTCTTCAACATCGTTTTTTTGCCTTCTTGAACAAGAAACATACAAGTATCTAAACATACAAACGTTTGCATATACAGTAGGCACCCTATAATTAGTTCATAAAACTATAATTAGTTTTCTATTTGCATTCAGCAGCTTCGTGCTGTTCATTAGCCGTGGTTACTACTTGACAGCTTTTCTTTTCAGGTTCGCCGAAGTAAATGCGTTTGTTTTTACTATTTTAATTAACTTGATTTACTTTTTACAAGCCCTTGTTCATTATATGCCTACCTTGTTTAATTGGAGAGTTTGCACGCTGAAGCTTTATTTTCTGTATGGCAGCTTGAGATACATGCACTGACATTATTTTATTTTATGTAGCGGGTTGTGTCCTTGCTATGCTTTGTCTGTTATTCGCGACTGCGTTTTCTTTATCGTCAAACTTTTTATTTGGAACTCAACGTAGTCTGAGTTATTTTTACTCTATGATATCAAATTATCTGCCACCAATAGTCTATACAACTGGACGGTCTTTGGTTGGATACATTTACCAGAAAAATACATTTAAGTTGTACACTATTTGTTTTTTTTTGTAATTCCGTATGACATGTAACAGCTGTTATTACTAAAATAATAACTCGTAGACATTCGCTTGTTACTCATGAGATCCAATGTAACGACAACTCTACTACAATTAAACTGTAAAACTTACAAAACGCAAATATGCGTTCAATATTTAATTAAAAAAAATAAAAAGATTACATTTAACATAGCCTTGATGTCTTTTGTCTCTTGTCTTCATAAATCAAAGGCGTAATGAAAATGTTCAAAATCAAATGATTCTTTATATGCGTGTTTATACGTGTAAGATAACCGAAACTTTGATGTCTTCATAAATCAAAGGCGTTATAAAAATGTTCAAAATCAAATATTGTTTGGGGGCGCGCGTGTGTTGCATTCTTTGTGGGGTTAATTAATTTTGAATATTATTTGAAACTTGAGTATGCCCACAGCGTCAGGTCACACATTATTTTTAAATGAACCGTTTCAGTTCGATCCCAATATTTTTGACTGTGCTTTGTCGGTCAGTCAGTTAGTAACACAAACATATCATATTTTTATTAGATGAAAACCGTGGCCATAATAGTTTGCCAGTATAAAATGCCTTTACTTTGCACCAGCAAGAGGGTTCCAACGTTACAGTAATGATTCATAATACATCATCTGAAAACGAGGTTCTCTCACGGCTACATACAAAGTAATTACCGCTAATGGTATCAATTTACGCTCTCGTGAATGCTACGGGCACGTAATGGACGCACGTTTCACATTATGATAAAGAATTAATTAGGCGGAGTAATACAATTTATTCAGTTCGTACTGTCTGGTAAAGACAAAATATCCTTCTTCTTCCTTCTTCGTTTGTAATCCACCGTGGACTTAAGCATCTCTTAATTTGCTTCACATTGGCGTTGTGAGCTAAAATGAAGTTTAGTAGAAGAAACATGTATGAAACAATAATATGAAAAAAAATGTGCCCAATTCCATTGTATATTTTCAATGTTTGTTACTTCAGAAGTTCGTATTTACTTATTAAACTATTTCGAAGCCATTTTTGTTAAGAAAGATACTTTACGTTTGGTCCCATTCATTTAAGAAATGAAATTTAATGTCGGAATTTGTTAAAATTATGAATTACCTTTGAACTTTTAAACCTGTAGTACTTCCGGAATTATTTACCACCTTCAAGTTTATTATAACGTACCTAATTGATTGTATTTTTTACGTTTTATTTATTTTCAGCTTATTTCATTGGATTTGATATTATTCTAGAAATTGATTAATTCAATCATGAATCAAACATAGCGTACAAATTTAATCCAACTAGCAGATATCGTGGGCTCCAAACATTTATTACGTAAACATCTTGTCAATGAATAATTTTGCTTTGATTATACACAAAATTATTCCCGTCAATAAGAGGTTGTAATACTTGAATTAATTCAAAGATAAACAAAAACAGTACGAGAGGATAAACAGTCTATTCCGGCGAAACGCAGAATATACGTTATTTACAATGGCACCGAGGTTCCGTTGGAGCAAAAATAAGCAAGTGAAGCTGAGCTAAGTGAAACGAATAGGAACGTAGCTAATCGTGCTGTACACTTTCCTAGTGTTTAAATAGTTTAAAGTAAAACAAGTTGTGCTAAAAATATCGAATAATCCTACTGTATTCTAATTGCCTTTACTCGTATTTAGTGCCCATATGATTTTTTTTTAAGTTAAACGAATAGGAACGTAGCTTATACGATTAGAAGAATTGCGCAACGAGCGAGAAAGCAAACTTGAGCGGAGTCAATATGGATAAAATAAATATAATTTCTTTCTCTTTTTTTAATAATCAGAATTTCGTCAGATTACGCGAGAAATGTAACTTATAAGAAGAACCGAGTATATAGCATGTACAAACAAAATTGCATGAGGTTGCAATATAGTAATACATGTGAATTCTGCCCAGATGGAAAGCACTGCTGTGTTTAACATTTAATTATATATTGCTCCATAACACCCATGTGCCATGTAAAATCTCCAATAAAATTATTGGTTTGCGGAGGGAAAAAGAGTGTGGTGTTTCTCCAACTAGAGAGAGAATCCTCTGACGAGGTCATGTGATCGTCCCTGGTCGACTGCAGTCTGACAGAACTACCTGAGTTGTTGTTTATATGGTGAACTCTTGCGCGAACTTTGCTTACGCGGGACATTCAGGACTTAGTCCCACTGCGTCGTTAGATGTCGCCGTGATGATTTTGTTGGCCGTCGTTTGATAGGTGTATGTAACTACCGCTACAGGTTAAAAGTTTCCTCCGCTTCTCACCGCTTACTCAAAATCATACTCTCTTGCCGGTGAAAATTTAAAGACAGGTAACGCAGAGCCTTGCTCACTGAAGCAATATTCGGAAACAATTTAAGAAACTCACACATAAGAAATATTTACGATATGTAAGACATTCATATGTATGTACTGGAACGAAAAAGAATATATGATATTTACATCCTGATATTTATGTCGAAGTCTAGGTTGTGAAACAATTCAGATGTTTAAATAACTAAAATTAGATATCAATTTGACTTTCAAAATCGGCAACCATAATGAAAAAATTGTTGGCAGACAGTGAACTCAAATATCATCATATCGAAGTCATCATCATTTTGTATCCATTTCGGTTACGGCAATGTTGTAGCAGTGAATGCGCAAAACAAATGCGCAAAAAAATCGATATCTAGCCAAATCTTATTATAGCAGATCCACTGAGTTTCCATGCAACAGAGATGATGCGGAATCCATTTGTGTTATATAATTTAGTGTCAGCGTTGTGGAATTGCCACAGTTTCGATGCTTACTCGTATGCACTATCTATTCATGCATGGAGGTGCAAGTTCATGGTTTACACGGCTGGCTGTTATCAGTGCATAAATTAGTAGATAGACACGGGTACCTCCTGCCACCACTGTTCGCAAGAAACAGCTAGCGGAAATGCGTCAACATGCGCAATCTAGCCGTATAGAGTAAGGATTTATAGTCAACATATTTTGTTTATTAAGCGTAAGCGTATATGCGGACGATCGCCACTAGTAAGATAGTACCACCTGATTATAGGCAAAACAGCTTTATGTGCAGAGTTTCCCGCTTATCTAATGAGTTAGGTACTCATCGATACAGCCTTTCACAGTCCACTGCCGGATATACGCGTCTTCTAATATGCGTCACAATAGCATTGTGAATCAACGCTATATTATAATGAACAAAAAAAACAGTTTTTTTTATAGGCATATTTATAGACACGTGTACCTTCTGCCTTTATATATATATAAGCATAAGGGTATGGTAGGTATGGTAGGTATAAGCTTTAATATAGTCACGAAACTTACACATCCCAAGCACGAAAATCCAACATAAGAATGTATTTGTTAGCTTCAGGCGATACTCACCACTCTTCGATAAAGTGTCTGATATATATCTAATAAATAACAATATCTCATATTAAACATGGCCGGGTATTCTTTTGTTTAGCTGCTCATTTTCTTCGTAAAATTTCGAATAAAATGTGTATCAAATATGTGTCGCAGGGGGTGGGGGGCATGAGGTTCGATTTTCAATTCTTAGTATACTTTTTGACTGCACGAATGGTCTAATGGTATAAGCGGTCGTATCACCGATCAACACCGTTCAACCGAGTGTTGTGGGTTCGTGTTCAGTATGATTAATTTTTGTCTTCTACAATGTTGTATTTTTAATAAAATAACTACTTTTTAAATAAACAAAAATGTTGTAAGAATATTTTACAAGCTTTTATTTACTGTCACCTGTCCCGGTGTCTGTAATGAAATGTTGGAAGATAAAGTTGAATCACTTGCCGGTTTCCTATTGAAATTTGAAATTGAAATTGAAAAATCTCAAAATGAAGAAGACGATAACTTTTCCTATGTCATACTTAAAAAAAACATTATTTATTGTATACCAGACGTACACTAACATCTAAAATTTTATTAATAAGATAGAGTGATCATGCCTAGTCAATAATAATAAATGGGACAGGCAGCTTAAAAATTTTGATCAATAAAATTATATAAATCAGTTCCAGTTGCCAGTTCTGCTGGAAAGCAGTAGAAACCACGTGACCTTTGATTATAAACTTATATATAATCGAAGGTCACGTCTTAAAAAATGACTTTCGTATGCATTTAAAAAGTTTATTGTTAATTCGATATCGAGAGATTTAATTTAGCAAAAAGAAATATTAGCTTGCCAATATTTATAATGACTACCTCGAAGTAGGATCAATCTCAAAATATGTTTATAACTCATACAATTTTTCTTTCACAATAGAATACGTACAAAGCAGATCGTTAAGGGAACTGGAGGGGAAAGTCAAGGTTAACTTCGAAGCCCTCAACGTCACATTAACGTGTCCCCTCGTACTCTGGCAATTTCTACATTCCGATAAGAATAGTGCAAAATTCCAAGTATAAAAACCTCTTTAATATGAATCTGTAATTCGGATTTCAGTCACGATATATAAATTTGAATTAGGAATATTTTATTATTTTGTTCTATTGTTTTTCTCTGAATATGTTGTGATGTTTCTCATTACAATAAAATGAATCATCATTCAGTGAACTTGCGTTTTACTCCTCTCCCTGTGGCTACTTCCAATAGGTTATGGACCCAGGCTGCGTTACTGCAAAACTAGTAAAGTTGCTATAAAACAACTAGCTTCCGCCCGCACATTCGCCCGCGTTTATTTCATAAAAATGGATTTAAGAAATAAAATAAATATTGAGCCAATTTAAAGGTGAACGTTATGGCACGTGGAAATTTCGAGTTAAATCCTTACTAGCAGAACTAGAAGTACCTATTGTGTGTCGTTGATTAGAATATGCCGTCCGATCCCGATCAAGAGTGGGTAAGGAAAACCACATTGCTAAAGGTATAACTGTTGAATATCTTTTATGTTTTTCTGAATTTTGCTAAAGAGTGGGCCACGGTTAAATCTATATTTAGTGATCTAGATAATAATATATACGAAAGAAAAAGCTTTGCTACACTTCAGACATAGTCAACGGCCACAGCACAATACTCTTATCTCCATGCAACGCTGCGCTGGTGGGGAACCGCGCGCGTCGTCAAATCAGTCAGCCATCAGAAGCCCAGCAAGATACACCGAATTGTATTCACTTCTAATTTTTAGTAATAACTTTGCGCTTTCTACAAATAAGGGAGAACAGTGATGAAAGGAAGTAAACTCGCAGATGTCTCTACAAAGGCGATTCCCTGTAAGAATTTCCTAGATTTAAGATAGAACCTAGGTAAGTTTGTTTTAAATACTAATGTGTTTAAAAAATGCCAGAGAAGCACGATTAAAAACGTATATTTTGATATGTTGTATACTCGCATTTTGAGAGGGGCTATTATAGTGCACGACAGTGCAATATTCCAACAGCCTTTTTGTTTTTCATCGATTAGTTCATGCAGGTTGTAGAACATAGCAATATATGGACAAAAGCTCAATGTTTAAAAGTTTGAGTTGATTATTTATTTTTTAATAAACTTATTATTTACAAAACAAAATGGGTAGTAGGGCAAAAAATTTGCAAGTCAACTCAAATAGATCCAATTCAATCATAAAAAATACGGACCTTTCAGTAATTCGTCTACATTCTAATTTAAAAATAAATGAGGCTTGGCCTTAATCCCTTAATTAACCCTTCCAAATTATAAATTAATTTGGTCCCAAAGAAAAACATGCAAATTAATTGTTTTGCTGGGTCCACCTGACCTTTAGCCTTAAATAATGTGTGGTAAGTGGTTTAGGTACTTTAGCAAACTCAATATGTGATAGCATTTTTTATGAAATCACATGGGTAGGTATTTTTTGGCTTCTTGGTTGACAGAACAGACTACTATGTAGACGGTATCACGTACAAAATATCGAGCCTCGTAGAACACGTGAAGTCATCGGTCCCGGCTGTCATGAAGGTCTTTGAAGAATTGATATTTAATAATATAATAATAATAATAATTCATTTATTTCAAGCATAAACTCATAGAAACACATTCATTATAAGACACAAAAATTTCAACTTTAAATTAAAATGGGAATACATATTTACATACAACATTAAATATTCAACTTAATCATACAATAATAATAATTATATAATCAGTCAAGAGTAATAATAAAATCAATACACATTCATACATAAAATTAAATGAACACATTATAAGTATTACACACATTATATTTAAAATTTTATTTCCTGTTCGCGTCATGTTGCACGGACGACCAGTATTTCAGAATGGGATTGTCCAAGCACCCAGCCAACGTGACAAGAATCGTGTTCTGTGATGAGCGTAACCGATCCCAGAACGATGCAATCCGTGTCCTCATAATGGCAAAAAAATCTGGGACTCCAGCCGAGGCGAACATGTCTGACGCGCTGCAGTATCGCGGCAACTTCATTAGTATGCGGAAAGCATCGTTATAATGTACCCTAATCGTGCTGTACACTTTCCTAGTGTTTAAAAAGTTTAAAGTAAAACAAGTTGTGCTAAAAATATCGAATAATCCTACTGTATTCTAATTGCCTTTTCTACATATCTCTTCATTGTAATATGAGTGGAAAGTTCCCTTTTATACAGGGCAATATCCTACAAACTAAGAACAGACGCCCCTATGTTCCGCACTAACAGAGCGCGTTTAAAAGTTTTACCTTATTTCACCCACGTCCCTTTGTCATCAGTCAGCCATGCCCAGTCCTCGAACTCACAACCCAATGTAAAATCGTACTCCAAATACGGTTCACTCAACGGAATAATTTTCATTCAACAACCATAATCGAAAACCAAACCTATCGCTTGAAAATAGAGTTGATTTTTAAATGGTGTTTTGTTATTTTAATCTGTATGCCTAAGTTGTAGCTTGAATAGTCAAACTATCTAATGTTCGTCGATACGGAATAATAATAATAATAATAACTGTTTATTTCGGATATCATCCATAGTTTGTTAGTAACATTGTCTTAACCTAGTGTTAGTAAAGTACAAATAATAAATCAAATTAGGCATATCATATTTTATTATAGATAGGTCTCGCGTGTAGGCCCATCCAGCGCTGATACAACACTGAGTCCCATCGTTCGGCACACGCGGCCAGGATGGCGTTGGGGCTGCCGCGTACCCGTGCCATCATACTAGCAAAAGCTTTCTCATTATCGCGTGGAAGCCCTCCACGTGCGCCAGTGCGAACATGCCGCTCGCACTACAGTACCGTGGAAGCCCCAACAAAACCCTGAACGCGTTGTTATACTGGACGCGCAGGGCGTCATACGTCCCCCGCGTGTAGCTGACCAACAAACTACACGTGTAGAAAGTCTGGCAGAAAGCCCTAAACAGCGTTATCTTTACTTGCTTGGTGCAGCGTGAAAATCTACGGGCCAGCATATCACAGCGGACAGACAACGCCCTGCGTTCCCTGTCTAGATCCATATTGTCCCTGAGGTCCTCGGTGACCCAGTGGCCCAGATATTTAAAATGTGAAACCCTTTTTAACGGTGTACTGCAAAGTGAGACCGGTGGTATCGAAGAATAAGTCTTTTTAGGTGCTGTAAAAATCATGAACTCACTTTTCTTCACATTATATCTGAGCCCATGAGTCAAAGCGTACTGTTCACATATGTTTATTAACTTTCGCAATGCACTGATGGAAGGGCTGAGCAGCACCATATCATCGGCGTAAGTAATATTGTTAACGCAATTTCCGTCTATATGGCATCCGATCCTAGTGCCGCTCAGCTCTTCAATCAGATTGTTCATATAAAAATTTAACAATTTCGGTGAGGTCAACCCTCCCTGCCGTACACCACACTTTCAACCATACATATTAGATTCAGTATTACCCCACCTAACAGTATTTTTCTGATGACCATACCAGTATTCAAACAAGGATACAATTTCAGGTGGTAAGCTGGTCTGTCGCATTTTTGCCCACAGGAGGTCATAGGACACTAGATCGAATGCTCTAGATAAGTCTAGGAAACATGCATACACAGGGGTTTTACGCTTGGTGTAGTACTGCACAGTCTGCTTGAGGCACAGTATAGCACTTTCAGTGGATAGGCCAGGTCTAAAGCCGAACTGGCCGTCGTGCAGTTTTAATTTTTTTGTTAGGAGGCCGTCAAGCAGACTATCCAGCACCTTAGCCACAACTGTGGCCAGGGAGATAGGCCTGTAGTTTGACTTGTCCGAGACGTCATCGGTCCTGTTCTTTACAATAGAGACAACGATGGTATACATGAGCTCCTCAGGCAGGTATGAGTGACTTACACATAAATTAAAGAGTATGGCAAGTGTCCTGCACAAGTGACTCCCAGCATGTTGAAGGTGTTCGATGCTGAGGCGATCATGGCCTGGAGACTTGCCTCTTTTTATACATTTAATAACTTGGGCTACCCCTAATGCAGTAAATATTACCTTACGATCTCCAGCTGTGGCCTCAGCACCAGACACCGGTAACGACCCAGGCTGACCCGGGCTAAGCAGAGGATCAACACTAAAATGCTCCTGAAATAATTTTGCAATGCCATCTGGTTCATGTACACCACCAAAAAAGGAATGCTTAGACTTATGATGAATGGATTCTAGACGGGTCCTAGTTTACAATTTATATCAAATACGAAGGCCAATTTGCTTATACATGAACCGACCAAGCTTTATTTAGTTAAAACCAGAAAATAGCCTGATGCCTGATAAGCGAACCTGTAAGGTAGTATATAATTATAATATTTATTTTTGTAAATACATAATAATACATCATATAGTCCATAGAAATACTCCGACCAAGGGTTCATACAAATATTTGACTTGAACGGGACTCAACCTCGCGAAGGTTAAGTTAAAATAAAATGTTCGGGCGTAGCTGCATCCTCTAGAACTCTATATTTCTATATTATGATTTTACAAAGAGTTTTTAAATAAACTATTTAATTATGCTATATTTTTTTTATTCATGTCTACTGTTGTTTTATCTTTAATTTATTAATATTTTTCTATTTGCATAAAAGTTTATATGTATTAATTATTATGCTATACATATTACTCGTTTTTATTTCTTATTAATCTTTTTCAAAAGACAACGCCCGCACTTGGCATAAATCCTGTTGCGGGGGACCATAAAAACATACAACCAACGGTCACATTGCAAACCCAGACTCAAAACAACAATTGCGTTGTCTCGTGTGAGAATCGAACCCACAACACTCGGCGCAGTGTCAGACGGCGTGGCGGCCGCTTAAACCACTACGCCAGACGTGCAGTCTATGCAGTGCAGTCTAATTAAAAGTTGTGTAAATTTTACGCGTTAATGAAATATAATTTAGGCACAATATTAGTTTGTAACGTCATTATTTTGGTGAGAATGTAGATGGTTGTTATTATTCTCATGGTTTCACAAACTATTTTTGTGTTATATAGCATGCTATAGAAACTGATGCTATTAAAGTTTATGAGACATACATGATATCGTCCTGGGCTACTATTAAAAATTTCCATAAAGAAATACCTGTCTCTCGTCGTTGAAAACAGTCTATGTATGATCTTCGAAAATGATTTATTGAAACGGTAGCATATATTTATATACATACTTCCTCTTCATTCATCATTATTGTTACCAAGAATCAAACCCAATTCAGTGAAGTAGTAGCTGTATTATGCTCATATCCAGTTGAACTACGCCACGCTGATGATAACGATGATTATGAAGATTAAATTCAAATAAAGTAAACCCATATCTTTCCTCCATTGAACCCCAAACATACCAAGCAATATTTTTATTCTTCACTCTATTTATTTACTTTCTTTAACGAAACAAATTCAGTCATGCTTGCCTAAAATAAGCCGAAAACTGTTAACAACTTTATTACTGTGGCACTCGGATTAGTAATTATGCACTAATTAGGGTAGCTGTAGCCGATAAACCCTATATAGATTTGAAGTTAACCATAGAAGTATAGTGTGACACGTATGGACCATGTTATGTTATTGTTTTAGTTTTAAGTACATGTAGATAAGTTTTACGGTATTTGAAATGAAGGCTTTTTATATTTCGTTTCCGAAATAATAGTGCCTAGTCAGAATAATAAATAATTATTGTTTTAAAAATAAGTTAGGCGTTAATTTAAACCTGCATTAGAACAAAAATGGGACATCAAAGAAAATAATTGATATGCACATGTACTTATTCCGCATTGAATTCTATTGGCGATGCTAAGATTCTAACTAGCAACTCGAGCGGCGAAATTTAGAAGTTGTCTCAGATCGTCACTTACACAGATTTACATAATAGAAGCGCATTTCTTAAGGATTTCGTGTGCCGATTCCAAGTGGCGAGTTGGCGGGTGTCGTCAGTTTGTCTCTCTTGCACTCATAGAGACAGCTGTCACCACGGACTATAGGGATACTACCTTTATCACAGGGCGACAGCTGCCACGCCGCCAAGCGGCAATTTGGGTCACAGAAAGTTTGTCTCCAGAGCGCCCATAAGAAATGCGCCTCTATATAAATGTCTATGCTCTATGGTTTTGCTATAAAATATAGAGAAAATATTCTTTTGAATATTTCCTCTATATTCCATGATATATTTTCTATACCAAGTAAATTACATCAGAAAATTATAATTGAAACCTGCTTGCTGTAGGTCAGAGGAGAAAACTAGCCAGAGCTCACAAATATTATTGATATATTAAATAGCTGTAGCTTTTCGTTCCATAGGAGAGCTGCAGGGGTAAAAAAATCACAAGATAGCTTGGGTATATTTTCTTTTCGCAGCTTTTGTAGTTCCAGGAGAACTCATATTGAGGTTCTCCATGACGATAATAGTAAAGGATGCTGACTTGAATCCTTGTTTCGTCTTCAATAATACAAATTTTCTGACTCGCCTGCCATTTGATGCAAGCAGACTTCGGCAAAGTATAAACCTTTCATAGCACTCTAATTTCATGGCCGAAATCAATAAAATTTCGTAGTTACCACCACCACATTTAAAGGTCAGTTAACAAATCATAAATAGTAAATTATGTAAGATTTTCCGTCACGAATGTAAGCATTTTGAATTGAATTCGGGTCACACGGCCTCGCTAGTACGTTGTGATTTATGAGTACATTACATCGTGTACGGTTGTACAACAAAGTAATATTTTCTTTTGACGTTCATGTTTTATATATTGTTACTATTTTTGGGGTGTTTGATGGCAGATGTATGAGGCCCACCTTGTGGGAAATGGTCGTGGGGAAGCAATTCCAAGAAATATAAATTTAGCTTTTGTCTATCTTCAGGGTAGAAAAGCAACAGACAAAGCCCAGTTTTATCACTTCTGGATAAGCTTTTTCTCCCAGATAAATTTAGGATTGGAATGCAATTTGTACGAATTATCTGACAACTCAATTTCACAATCATCAGTGGTAAACAAGCTATAAACAGCGTGTACCATTGCTACTGATTTTATCCTTCTTGTTCAGTCGGTCGTCCTGAGAAGCCAAGTAAATTGTTATTGTGTCAATGGCGCTAATTTGAATTTGTGTGTGTCACATAGTGTGTCGAGGCTTGTTTTCTTTTTTTTCTGTGTATAGAGTCACGGCTGTATCCCCGAAGGTGTAGGCAGATGTATAATATTACAACCACATTTCGCATTATACTTAAATTGTAGGTCCCACGTAATAGGAGGTGAGCCTATCGCCTTTACCGCTCAGTAGCGACACGAAGTCTGGCAATGTGCCCACATTGCCAGACTTCGTGTCGCTACTGAGAATTCGGCAAAACTCAGTAGAACCTTTACCTGGTCCGAAATTCAAACCTGGGATTGGCATACGCATACGCTATCTACTGGACCATCTGGTTCGTTTGTTGTAGCTTTGTTGATCTTTGCTGTTGCGTTCCTGTTGTAAACCACAATACTCGCAAACGATCCGACAACGGCGAAGTTTCGACATCGTATTCACGCAGAGCTTAACATTGTTAGGCAATCAATTTGCGTGAGCAAGATACGTTAGGTGTTTGGCCCTGCTGTGTTACCCATATTGTTGTAATAGAGTTTTGGTACATATGTGGTAAATTATACTGAGGTTAGCATGGAGTTAGTGAATAACAACATAGTGAGAAAAGGCTCGAAGTTTGCAAGGAGCAACAAATTGCATTCGATGCAAACTGAATGGTTCCTTGATATGATTAATAAATACTTATCAGTACGATCGTTACACTAAATATCGGTTACACTTAACGGCTAACAGGCTGTAGGTACTTTAATTACTTTTATGCCACATTTTCGGCGTTTTTGGAACGAACATTAAATCTCTTTTACCTCCTTTAGGGCGGAAAACAAAAATCCTTTCGAAATGGATGGATTTGTTGTAAAAAAACCGAACTCCATATTGCGTTTACCTCGCTTCAGTGGTTTAGTTTCTGTACTTAATTATATCTCCGTCAGTATTCGTAATTTTATATGTACGATGATGATGTGAAATAAGAAGAGGCAATTAAGCTTTCGTTGTCATTAACAGCTTTCACCGTAATCGGCAGTTGCCAGTAAATTAGAGAGTATGGCGCTAACGACCGGTACTTGTATCGGTATATCGAAAACTTAAAACAAACAGTACGTGGTAAATTTGTCGCAATACGATGTAGTACTCTATGTTTTCGTAGTTTGAATTATCACGCATTTTCCATCTCTGCCTGTGACCGTTATCAGATACCACCGTGATTTAACATATCCAAATAAAGCCAAACCAATTACTTATATAAAGATACTTACATACGTTTACCTATCTATATATAAACAACCAATCTACTAATAAAAATAAAAAGCCAATGATAGACCAGATATGTTGTAATTATGAAAACAAATATTGTAACGAACATCTGTCAAGTTACTTGAATCAACTTTAAAACAACTCTCCAATGTTTTCACAGCCGATATCAAATTTTCGAAACACACTGGCAAGCTATTTAAAGGTTACCCACAAATTCGTGGTCTGATGTTATATGAATTTGGTTGTAATTAAGTTGATTAAATTAAAACTCATATAATTCTGTGTTGCTGTGATCGTTTCAGTTCACATACATTTAGCGAAATCCAAGTTAATGGTACCTTGAAACGCCGAATGCTGCGTATATTAGCAGAAAATACTATTCCAATACCTAGTAACTTGTAACACAAACTATAGTCTGCCCATGACTACTGTAGACAGCAAAAATCAAATCAAATAATACTTGCGTTTATCCAGTGAATTTGATCGGCACCTGCCTTCTCCTTCGTTGATTTCTTATTTCATTTTGTATCGACCACAGCCTGTTTTGAACTTTAGAGTTTTAACACACAAGGCTATGCTTGTGAAGATACCAACAGACTGCTGTGCAGAGGGTATCGGGTTAAAGCCCACGATGTGCACCACTTACATTTGTAAGTTATTTAAGTATTAAATTTTAGTTTTCGCTGGTCGTGAACCGAGAGCACGTTGAGCTGTCACACCCGGCTGTCACGAAGATCTTTGACATAGAGAGATCGCTTAGCTTTCTTTTTAATGAACTTACTACTTTTATAAAGTTTTTTTGTTTTTCTGTTAATAATATGAATCGACTCGTTGATCATACAAGTCTAATAGACATTGACTAATAACCTGAATATTTCGGATATGTAGTGGCACCGAACAAAGGCACTAGGCTATAACCAACTTTCTTACAGTTATATAAAATACATACATATCGTCACGCCTTTTATCCCCGAAGGGGTAGGCAGAGGTGTATTTCTACACCCACTTTTCGCCAGATATACTTTAGTCCCACGTAATAAGGGGCGAGCCTATTGCCGTACCGGGCACATTTCCAGACTCCGTGCTGCTACTGTGCTACTGAGAATTTCGTGACAGAAAAACCCAATAACACTGCCCGACCCAGGAATCGAACCCGGGACCTCCCAATCCCACGCGCACATTTATGCCGCGAGACCAACGACGCAGTCGTATAGGGTTTGATGTCGAGTTTTCCGTCTCTACGCAAAGATGGTATTTGCATCGTGTTATCCCTTAGTCGCCTCTTACGACACCCACGGGAAGATAGGGGGTGGTGACACTTGTATTCTATGCCGTCAACCACACGGCCTTATATAAAATACACAAGCTTTAAAAATAGCCCACATCGGTAACAACGCGCGTTCTGCACATCTAACCAAAAATGTATATGTAAAGCTAACCCGTACCACATAATCAATTTTAAACTTTCGCGATTTGTATACAGCATACAATATTATTTAGCGGGTCTTAGTCGCGATAATTTACTTATTAAAAGCATAAATACCTCTGTTATTCCGTACCACATATCGACGGTCTAAAAGAATTGAAGCATAAATTGTAAATGATCTGTAGATCACCTTAATCCAATTACGTTGCTACAAACAAGCATTTGTAATCTATCGCCACAACTCACAACACCACGTAACAAACACGTCAGTATCGACATCACGTTTCACGTCATAGGAACTAATCTGCGTGACAGCGTGATTAATAGTCCCTCACGCTTTGAACATTAGTTTTCAATCACTATCGACGTATGCGTCTCACGTTACGAGGTTGTGAACTTTACCTACGTTGTAATTTGCGAACGTGGTGGATGATGTGTGTATTTGGTAATTGAGTTGGTAACACTACACTACGTAGCGGTAGCTACGTCTAGCTAGTGTAACCTATCGTACAATGGAGAAGACATGAACATGATGTTGGTGGTGACATCTAAAGGACACTAATAGAACTATGAATACAAGTTGAAGATTCTGAATCGCCCTATCAAAAGTTCTGCACCTGATTCATTTATTACTAAAATGTAATCAGCACTTGTAACGATGCAAGGATTTTAGCGATAACTCTGAATCTACTGACGCATTTATAAATTTAATAAAAAATGTTACAAATGTAATCCTAAAAACTATATGACTCTTTTATTTAGGCAGTTCAGAAAATAAACTATTTCTTAGTCTATTTACTAATAATGTCTGCTTCATTTCTTAATTATGATATAACCAATTGAGAAGTCTTAATACTTGTAACATTTCATCAACAAATCTGTAAGTTTCCATTCCTAAACCTAAGTTCTTCAAAATGTAGCAACAATTTCCTTACTTATAACACAGAACACACTCCCAAAACTCATTCCTCCGAAACTAAGTCGCAGCTTATCAGGAGCCCTTTCAATGCATCATAAAGGGCCACTACAACCTTTTGTACTGGTTCAGATAAATCGTTTGTTAGAACCTCTGAATGTTCGCGAAATTAGGTTATAGGGCCGTGGGTCGGGTTGGGTGTCGTGTTCGTTAAGATAGATAGTGGAACGTGCTGACTATTGTAGAAAGGTGTGTTTCTTATGATTATGAAAGCAGTTATTTAGTTATATTATGATACGTGATCGTGTTTGTATATTCCTGATAAGATAGGGAGATGCCTTTTAAACAACGACATTGCGCATTTTCTATTTATTATCAAGGAGCGAATACAGATTTATGAATAGAGTAGGATACAGGCTTAATTCTAATTAATTTATTTTTCCATTTGGATAAACCAAACGTGGGGTTGCTAGGGCCGGCACACATAATAATATAGCGAAGCACAGCGCTGCGCAGTTTTCACTGTCAAACTATTATCGACATTGTAATCATATAAAAAAAAGTTTACACATAAACAGCTAATAATAATTATGTTATAATTTAATAAATTCGAAAAAAATATTTTATACTATTCCGATAGCAAAAATGCGCTACGCTGTGCTACGCCGTAAGGGCGTCGGCCCCTTAAGGGATAATTATATAATTCATGTAATTTTGTAATACAAAGTCATAATTATACCCTTACAGCGCTCAAAGCATCAAATCAAGTGATTTGACGTTCGTACGTGCCATCATACAAATGTATCCGAGTCTGAAGCTTCCACTTTACTCGCACGAGTAAGGTTAATATAAACCTGTGTTTGAAATACCTAAAAAATCATTTACCATTGGACACGTAACTAAAACAAGAGTTATGCATAAAGCGTGCGAATTTGTTTTATGAAATAATAACTAAAAAAAGAAGTAGCTTATAGGAAAAAAAAAAACAGAAAAAGCTGGTAAAAATGTTTTACTTGGAAATTTCCAAGCCTGACTCTTATTGCAGATAGATCAATAAAATTAATTCAATAGTCGTTTATTTACGTACGTCTATTTACCTCACTAAGAGGCAGAGTTGTTCCAAGAAATCTAATTAGAGTGCTATTATTATTTCTGGGCAGTCACAACAGTACCCAGATAAAACACAATTAAATAAGTCCAATAAAACACAGATCCTTTCAAGATATGAAACAAACACTCTCCTTTTTATAAAATAAAATAGCCTTAGGCTTTGAAATAGTGCCCGATATTGTTTGCAAGCTGGGATAGATGGCGCCACGATAGTTTTAATTATCAAAGTGACGGTTGTTGGCGTAACTGGAGCCCCGCTTTGTTCATTCTATATCGACCCCTTAGATCCCGCTAACAGACTAGAGGGAAATATTTTACGATACTTGTACTCCCTTTTGAAGGTACCATTGGACGTATGTGTGTGAAATGGAAAGCACGTGTGTATTATTCCCTTTCTTTTAAGAAAGCGATCCTTTAAAGACTGCGTTCAAATTATTATAAGATGTTATACTAAAAAAATCTATTATAAATATGCACACGTGCGTTCTAGCCGAATATTTAAGTTAATGCATATCTGTAATTTTAAGTCTCTTCAACTGAAACAAGGGTTGTTCCAATGGCCCTTCATTTGCCAATTTAGTGAGAAATGATAAGGTAGTATTTATAAGACCCTATAAAAGGGACAGTCAATTACGCGAAAAGGTATTTCCAGGAAATCTACAAATCTTTGGCAACTATATTTCTTCGTTATTATATGTTTTCCTAATGGAGTTTGAAGATTCCATGAATTTACTCTTTTCAGAAAACAATACACAGACTAACTAATGCTTCTTCATACAGCTACATAATGTGGAGTATTTTTGAACTTTTTCTTTACTAAAATAATAATAATAATATTCTACCACATTCACACAACACCATCTAGTCCCAAACTAAGCAGAGCTTGTACTATGGGTACTAGGTAATGGATAAACATACTTATGTACTTTTTTTTGTAAATACATACTGTTTAGAGTACAATAATCAATAAAAAATACCAGTCCAATAATCAGGGTTTTCTTGAACGAAGTCGTCGGGCACCAACCACGTGCACGGATTCACACGAGTTTACAATGTTCAATAGGTTATAAGTTTATCTTTTATCACAAACACAAAACAATTCGCGAAGCTACTAGGACGAGCTTTCCAAAAGGCGATCAATATAATTCCAACACGCAAACTAACAATACTGCGTGAGCACAAGACCAAACGTGTCGTCCAAGCCAATTTTCAGAACAGGAAGTGAATGACAGTTCATCGTGTGACCATAGTCAAAATTTACAATAGACTAAACAAACCTTACTAAACCGATATTATCGATATGACTTATCATAAATAATATTTCTATTTCAAACATCCACCCGCCCCGGACCGGCCTACCGGTCCGCTAATCAGTTGGTAGACGTGACAACGTTGCAACCGCTCTCCTCAGAATCGAACCGTCCACCAAGACCTCAGCAAATCGGGGAACTCCATCAGCCCCAGTTACCAAACGAAGAATGCGCCCCTGCGCCATCTGAGTGGTGGAAGGTTAGCCCCCTTGATTAAAATGAGGTCACCAATATTGGGTGGATCGGTCTTGTCGGTCCACTTAACGCGTTGCTGGAGTATGTGCAAATATTCCAAATTCCAGCGTTTCCAAAAGCTCTGAGTAATCTAGCGTACCAATTCAAAATGCTAGAGACGACCAGGTCTCGTATCAATATAGGGGTACTCAGGCAAGGCGACAAGTGGGCGACCAATCAAAAAATGGCCCGGCGTAAGGGCCTCCAAATCATTTGGATCTGAGGAGATCGGGCACAATGACCTAGAGTTCAAAACGGCCTCAATCTTACAAAACACAGATGCGAGTTCCTCAAATGTAAGGACAGACTCACCGATTGTCCTGCGCAAGTGTGTTTTGGCCGATTTTACAGCGGCCTCAAAAATATCACCCCAGTGTGGACAATTTGGTGGGGAAAACAACCAATTTATCCCACGACAGGCAAGCCTTATTGCCTATATCAGCCTTGTTGGTTTTAAGGATATCAACAACGTCATTCAAATAATTATAGGTGCCCTTGAAGTTAGTGCCGCAATCAGAACGGATCAAGGAAGGCAGCCCTCTGCGGGATACAAATCTGTCAAATGTGGCTACAAACGCCTCGGTCGTAAGCGAGGAGACCAGTTCTAAGTGAACGGCCTTTGTGGAGAGGCAAACAAAAACGCACAAGTAGGCCTTAACAGTCTTGCTGTTTCGAAGTGTCGACGTTTTCACCAAAAAGGGACCAGTGAAGTCCGTGCCATCACCATCAAACGTCCTGCTCTCAGTTACGCGATCTGCCGGTAAGTCTCCCATCAAGGGCTGCATGGTAGAAGCCTTGAGCTTATAGCAAGGGATGCAGCGAAAGACTACACTCCGAATAATTCTTCGGGCAGACAAAATCCAAAATTCGCGTTGCAAAATGGCCAACAGGGCATTACAACCAGCATGCGAATTTATAAGGTGACGGTCAGTTACCAACAAGCGTACTAAATGACCGTCCTTGGGTAACAAAAGGGGGTGACGTGCCCCGTAAGGGAGGTTGGCGTACTTGAGACACCCTCCAACGCGCAAGAGACCCGTATCGTCCAAAAAGGGGTTCAATTTAGATACAGCTCCCGATAATTTCGATCTCCCTGACTTTAGGATAGCAATCTCCTTCTCAAAATGCGCCAATTGCACAGAACGAACCCAAAAGGTGAGGGACTCCTGTCGTTCCTGTGGTGAGAGAAACGGTGTCAGACGTTTCTGTTGTGGGTGCCTAAAATTAAAAACAAAACGCTTTATCCAAGCAGTAATACCTAACAACTTGTCAAGGGAGCTGTAGCAATTCAACAAAAAATCGGGGTCGAAGGCGCATTCCACCTTCTCAACAGCGAGTGTTCGTAGACCCGGCAAATTGGAAGTATTCAAAGCTGGCGTTCGAGGCCAATCAATTTCTGGCCGACTCAAGTACTCTAACTCAGTAGGAATAAATGCAAGAGAGGCGGTGCTTGCATTATTGTCAAGACTGGGCTTAGATGGAAAGAAATTCCAAAAGTAGCCAAAATCTCATCTAGTGGCATGTTCGAATGTTGTGCCATAGAACTAACTGACCACAATATTGTGCTAGTTTGTATATATAGAGTACCGAATACAAAAAATCCTCAATTCATGCTTTGAAAAGTTTGAACTTTTGCTTAGAGAATTAGTGAAAAAGTGTTTTTAAAAGATTGTTATAACCGGCGATTTTAATATAGATTTATTGAAAAGAAACAGTCACTCAATAGAATTTAAAAATTTGTTGTTAAGCTTTAGTTTAAAATTAGCTATTAATCAACCCACATGCCTAAAAAGCCAAACGTGTATTGACAATTTTGCGCATAATTTCAGTCAACCATGCAAAGCCAGTGTACTAGAATTGGCTCTATCTGACCACACGGCTCAATTACTTAAATTTCCAGTTGAGAGACAATGTTGCTTAAAGAGATGGCGTACAATAAAGCGCGACTAAAGCATAGAAAATATAGCAAAATTTAAAAAATATATTAACTCTTTATCTTTCTCTAATGTATATAAATCCTCTAATACAAATGTAGCGTACAATAATTTCAATGAAATATTTTTATTACTTTATGATCAATGTTTTCCTAAAAAAACTATCTTAGTCAACTCAAATAAAGGTAAAACCTGGATATCACGAGGGGTTAAGTTATGTAGCAAAAAGAAACGCCAATTGCTATGGCAATATAGAGTCAAACCATCGCTTTATAATTAAAATAAACTTACAAACTATTCGAAATTATTGAAAAGAATAATAAATCTGACAAAAAGGGTTCAGAATGACTTCAAAATAAAAACATCAATGAACAAAAATAAAACTATCTGGAAATTAATTAATGAATCAAAATTAAATGTCCCGAAAAGTTATATATGTCAATTAACTGTACACAAAATGCAAGTAAGCAACCCTAAAGATATTGCTAATTTATTTAATAATTATTTCGTAGACAAAATAAAATCAATTAATTATCAGTCAAATGCTTCAATAACCAAATACATATTAGCCAAAAGAGATTCAGTGTTCATGCCCCCATGTTTATCACGAGATGTTTTAAAAATAATATATTCTTTAAAAAATACTAGTAGCGTGGGGTATGATGACATCTGTACAAAAATAATTAAAGCAGTTGCAAATGAAATATGTGGACCCTTGCATCACGTTATCAATTTAAGCATAAGCGAAGCTATTTTTCCAGTTGCACTTAAAATATCTATAATAAAGCCTTTACATAAAAAATGTGTAAAGAGTTAATGGAGAATTACAGACCTATTTCTCTAATACCTGTATTTTCTAAGATATTTGAAAAATATTATTATAAACAGTTAAACAAATACTTAGAAAAAAACAACATACTATGCCATGAACAGAAGCGCTTCAGGGAAAATATAACCATAAACATGGCTATATATGATTTCCTTCATGTGGTATTGAATAATATGGATAAAAATATACCGGTGTCCTCAATATTTTGCGATATGACCCAGGCTTTTGACTGTGTACAGCACACTACTCTTTTACAAAAACTTGACGCATACGGGATAAGAGGAAACCTACGTAAACTATTTGAATCTTATCTTAGTAACCGGACACAAATCACTCAAATAAGCAGTATAAATGTAAAAAAAACAAGAAGTAATATCTTTATCCGAGGCCCGCACGGTAGTACACGGAGTACCACAGGGGAGCGTTCTAGGACCACATCACTTTACACTATATATCAATGACTTTCCTAAGGCTACTATACATCCTATGACATTATTCGCTGACGATAGCACAATCACTATAACAAGTTAATCCCGGGACACTTTTGAAAATTATATAAATAATACGTTAACCTCAATTATAGATTGGTTAAATAATAATAACTTACAAATTAATCTAAAGAAGACATTAATAATGAATTTTAGCCAACGTTTAAGAACTATAAATTTTGACATTTATTATAATAATACCAATATTGACGCAGTAAATACCACGAAGTTTTTAGGATTAACAATCGATAGGGCCCTTAATTGGAAAGCTCATATTGAAAACTTAAGTAAAAGATTAAGCAGTTGTGCATTTCCGTTAAACACTTTATCGCGAACTCTTAGTACAGATACACTACTTACTGTTTATTACGCACTGTCTGAATCAATTATCAGATACGGAATCATATTCTGGAGCAGCTCAACAGACAAAGACATTATATTTAAAGCACAAAAGAGATGCCTCAGATCAATGTTTAATTTAAGAATAACGGATAGCTGTCAGCCTTACTTTAAACAGTATAGGATACTTACGTTGCCATCCTTATATATATTAGAAATGGTTTTGTTCGTAAAACAGAATCATAATTTATTTTCACGGGTGGCAGATATGTTTCCTCGAAACCGGCGTGATAACAGCAAATTATGTCTGAACCCGTCCAAGACTGCACTTATGCGCAAAAGTGTCCTATGCATGGCACCAGTTATATTTAATAAGCTACCTAAGACTTGGAAGGAACTTAACAATACCGAATTTAAAAATAAAATTAAATTGTTTTTGATTAATAAAGCATATTATAATGTTAATGATTATTTGACTGAAAAATTCTGATTTATTAATTTTGACATTATATTCTATCTATTATTTTACAATTTATTGATTGACATTATAAAACTAATTTTATTAATGTATAACATTAGCACGTCATCGTATATGACAAACATGTCGCACAATAATAACAATGTACCTACTGTATAACATCTTGCATGCAACTGTATGTATACACATGTTTTTAGCAAATAAATTTTATCTTATCTTTTCTTATCTTATCTTATCAACCATTCCAGACCCCACCACAGCCCGAATGACCTATCAAACTAGGCGTCAAGCATCCGCGCGAGGCACAATCAGCGGGGTTGAGCTCACCTGGCATGTGTCTCCAAACAAGCTTGACTTCAGATTTTTGTATTTGGGAAACGCGATTAGCGACAAATACCTTCAAGGTGTGGACAGAAGCCTTCAACCAACAAAGAACAATTTGGCTGTCTGTCCAGGCGTAGGTCCCATTAATAAAAATGGTTTTACCCAAAGTACTAGACACGTGGTTCAATAAGCGTACAAGTAGGGCTGCTCCCGAGAGCTCCAATTTCGAGATGGTCATCCGAAGGGGTGCAACCTTGCTCTTGGCCATGATCAGGGAAACCTTCACCTGACCTGAGGCACTAACTGTGCGCAAGTACACCACGGCCGCGTGACCACGTTGCGAGGCATCACAAACCCTTGTACTTCCAGGGAGGAAGGATGGGACGAGGCAAGGAGATCTCGTTGACGGCAGGAAGTGAGGATACAAAAGACGTCCATTCCTCCACAAGAGTACCGCGTAGAGGTTCGTCCCAGGACAATCCTGCTGTCCAAATCTTCTGCAAGAAGCATTTTGCCCAAAATATAACTGGACAGATCCAACTGTTCGGATCAAAGGTTCTGGCGACAGTAGACAATACGAGACGTTTAGTCCAAGAACAAGGCAATTTCAAGTCTACGTTACACGTAAAGATGTCTTGGACTGGTCTGTACTGAACGCCGAGAACAGCCATTATGGCGGGGTTGTCAACAATCTCAAACAAATGTGGATCCTGCTGATGATCCTCTGGCAAGCCTTTCAAAAGCGCTAGTGAGTTGGAAATCCTTTTGCGCAACTCATAACCAGCGGAGGCCAAAATACCTATCAATTCGTCCCGCAGGAGGATCGCCTCGTCCGCTGTGGAGGCGCCTGAACAAATGTCATCTACGTAAATATTGCTTTTCAAGATGGCGGAGGCTCGTGGGAAACGTAAAGCCTTCGCGGTCTGCGAGCTTCCATAGAGAACGTATTGCCAAGTAGGGGCTTGACCTTAACCCGTACGTATTGGTATTGAGCTCGTAAACGACCATAGGATCGCGAGGATTCTCTCTCCAAAGGATCAGCTGGAAACGACGGTCATCAGGGTGGATTATTGTCTGCCTGAACATCATTTTTATATCGGCTACAAAGACAACCTGACGTCGTCGGAAGCTGGTGATGACGTCACAAAGGTCCTTGACCAATTTGGGACCAGAATGCAAGAACTGGTTCAAGGATACGCCTGTAGAAGTCTGCGCAGAACCATCAAACACTGTGCGCAGCTTGCCAGTCGATGACTTCAATACCGCCTGATGCGGGAGAAAGTAATGCTCCACCGAACGCCAATCCAAATTTGACACGGACATGTGTCCCAACTGTTCATATTCTCTCATGTACTCAATATACTTCTGTCTGAGCTCCGGATCACGACCCATGCGACGCTCCATAGCCAACAATCTCTTTTCGGCTAAAGGTCGTGACTCACCAAGCGGAGGCCGAACAGACAGAAAAGGTAGCTTCGTAATGATCCGACCAGAACGGAGTTGACCAGTGTTGTTCTGGAAGAACAGCTCGCACTCCTTATGTTCTGGATTCAAACGGGCAGCTTGAGGGGGCTTCTCTACCTCTCAAAACCTCTAAACCGCATCAGAGAGAGCGGAGCCTACAGCCAACAAATTATCAAGTTCGGGTGGAGGGGGTCCCTAGGTACAGGTCCCATCAAAGCTAATCCAAATATGGTCGAAATGGCAGTCAAACCATTTGGCACCAAGACCCGTTTCCCACCAATCAAAATTCCACCGAGCACATCAGAGCCAAGCAACAAATCGATTTGTCCCGGTGTGTCAAATTTGGGGTCTGCCAGTTCCAATCCCGATGTCAAATTCACCACAGCAGCATGCAGCTGCTTCTGTGGATGCATACCCAAAATATTCTTCAGCACAATAGCCGAGGTTTTAATCCTCGGGTGTGAAGATTCAACAGGGCCAAACAAAACCTTAACTTGCCCTTCAACATTAGAGGCTACGTCACCTATTCCCCGTATACAATTCGGAAAAGAGCCCATATTTAATTTAACCTGCCCGACCAAATAAGTGGAAACAATGCAACCTTGTGAACCTGTGTCCACTATAGCACTGACAACAACAGAGGTCCCCGTGGGTCCTCAGACCCTAACAGCAACCGTTGGTAGGATAACGGTCTCAATGGGGTGGTTGGCGTTATAGGGCCTGCCCTATAACGCCAACCACCCCCATTGAGACCTATGTGACCAATTGAGGCAATGACCTATTGTTGCCTGGGCGGCGACCGTTGGCCAGGACCAGGCAAATCAAAATGGGGGTGTGGCTTGAAGTCCTCAAAGGCGCGATGACTCGATCCGCGCGCCATCTGTGGGGGGTCATAATGACGCACCCGCCCAAAACGAGTTGGGCGCGAGTCAAGACGGGGACGCTCCGCCAAAGGAGGGGAATACCTGGGGCAGCAGTCATGGTGATGGTGACATTGAGCAGTCACACATTCTGGTGCGCGAGAGAGAGGAGGCGTGCGCACGCTACGGTTCTCCAAGCGGGGTGAGCGGTGATCAATTAAGCGAGGCGACTCTCGGCTGCGCGCCGGTGAGCCTCGGCTGCCACCTTCAAAACACCCGCCCGTGCGCGGCGTCGGCTGGTTGGACAAGTGGCCTACCTCTCTGGCATTCATGCAGAGAATGTCCAAATGCTGTCCTCCACAGTGAGGACAGGGGCGAGAGTTTGGGCAGTCTCGCTGGTAGTGGGACCCTAAGCAAGAGAAGCAAAGGCGGCGGGCATTCGCGATGCGCCTACGAGAGGCGACATGCAGGTCCAAGAATGCCCTACAACTGGCCGTTCTGTGCCCCGTGACCTTGCAGTAAGAGCACTCCGCTGGGCTCTGCGTGACTGCAAAGCGAGGAGAGCGCCGGTCAACATTGGCTCGGGTGTGAACGCGAGCCTGCTCCTTGACCTTGGGTGGCTGCGACTTAGCTGGCGTGTCACCACCGGAGTTGTCCAAGACCCGGCACTCACCCTCGAGAAACTTCTCCAAGTCTACAAAAGGGGGGCAGATGGGTCGCGCTATCTTCACCAAAGCGTTGTTCAAAACGCGACCTCAGGTCGGTAGGCAGCTTTTTGAGCACAATGTGCACCAATAGATAGGACCATTGGTCCACGGGCAGGTCCAAGCACTTAAGTGCGTTGATTGCCACCAAAAGCGGGTTCAAAAGTTGGGTGCGCAACCCAAAGGCCCAAAATCTGCTCGATGTGCGTGTCTGCTAAGCCACGCTTGTTATGGTACCTACGGGTAATTAAGTCCCTAGCCGTCTGGTACGCCTCGTCAGACACGGGCAGATGCTGGATAAGGCCCTTGGCCTCTCCATCCAGAACCGACATCAAATATGCCAATTTTTGTGCCGGCCGAAGGTCAGCCCTGTCATCGACCAGGCTGTCAAATAAATTAACGAAGCCCAGGTAGCTTCCTAGGCAGCTATCAAAATGTGGGAGGTCCAAAGTAGCAAGCCTACTCACCAGTCTCGGTGCCGTCCTAGGAAGCTCCTGCTTCAAGCTGGGTTGCCCGTCCCTCTCCGCAACTAATTGTCTCGCATAGTTGGAGACAGCATCATACAGGTCTAAAACCTGGGCATAATCCTCGCTGACTTTATTTCGCTGGTCAGCGGTGAAGTCATTAACTGACACTTCGAGACAGTAAGCGCTGAAAGTGCGAAATTGCTGTTCCACACTTGCCAGGCGATCATCGATCCGCTCATACCTTTGTAGTAAGGCCTGCTGGCGATCAGGTCGGTTCACCAAGGCACTGGCTGAGACAAACCAGCGCAAATCTGATGCAATAGCACCAGCAGCCGCACGCAAGTCCTTGATAGCTGACATAATTAAGTTTCAAAAGAGCTCGGACAAGCGTTAAAAAATACTATCAATTAAAACTTAATATTTGTTAATTCTTTGAAACCAACAAAGTATTAGCCTATTTACTGCTGGTACAAGCAAGTGACAGGTATTTACTGCCCTACAAAATTATTAACAAGCTCAAAATCTGCTCCGTTCAATATATTGACATGAGGACAAAAGTTATCAAAGTTATAACTTACAGCAAATTAAAAGTTGAACCTTAAATTAATTAATTAATTACTGCAACAAACAGAATAAGTGTGTTATTTATTACAACTGTAGATACCAGCTTGTGTTACCTAACAATATTATCAATATATTATAAAAAACAGAGGTTTAGCAATTTAAGGTCAAATTTGGTTGTTATAATGTTTCAAACTCAATATATGCAATTAACCATTAACTAAATTAATTGATACGTATAACTGTTATGTATCCAAACAAACTGACTTATTAATACTAACAACAACAAACTATAGCTAGATTTCAACAATACAAGTCAAACAATTACTGATTGAGGTTATGTATGACATGTGTTTCAAATTATGTAGGTCAACTTATACAAATAAATATTATGTATTTTAGACAAAACTGACTGATAACACCACAACACTGTTAACACTGTAACAAGTGTGTATATAGCTCAGATACAAGCTTATACAATACCAATCTGAGTTTAGATACAATCAACAGCGGCTAAGATACAACAGCGCTCTGCACCAAAATTATGTTTAGAGTTTGGGCTAAAATTGGGTAGTTTGCAGAAGACAGTGGAAGCGATTAATTCATCCAGTCTTAGCCCAGGGCAAAGGTTTAAACACTTATACTGTAACTGCACAGCGATGAGTTCAAAGTAATAGGTAGGTACATGAGAAAATTTACCTTACGTCTCCTGGTGATGTTCTTGAGTGGACCTATAAGATTAGACTCATAATTTTGGCCAAAATAACAAGCAAATCGTTATAAATACCAGTCCAATAATCAGGGTTTTCTTCAACGAAGTCGTCGGGCACCAACCACGTGCACGAATTCACACGAGTTTACAATGTTCAATAGGTTATAAGTTTATCTTTTATCACAAACACAAAACAATTCGCAAAGCTACTAGGACGAGCTTTCCAAAAGGCGATCAATATAATTCCAATACGCAAACTTACAATACTGCGTGAGCGCAAGACCAAACGTGTCGTCCAAGCCAATTTTCAGAACAGGAAGTGAATGACAATTCATAGTGTGACCATAGTCAAAATTTACAATAGACTAAACAAACGTTACTAAACCGATATTATCGATTTGACTTATCATAAATAATATTTCTATTTCAAACACATACATATTATACATAGAAACACCCAGAGACAAACATACATGTTCATGCACACAAATGTTTGACTTGTGCGGGAATCGAACCCGCAACCTGCGGCTTAGCAGTCGCTTACAATCCCGCTGCGTCATCCGGTCGGCAACTCGTCGGTCTTGTGGCAATCTGACTAACTACTATTATAAACGCATAAGCTTGTGAGGAGGCATGGGTGGAAGTTTGTTACTGTTTCACGCAAAAAGTACAGAACAGTCATATTATAAACTTTTCAGTGATATATCTTCACCTGCGGCTCTGCTCGCGGTTCACCGTGCACAATTATTATACACCAAAATCCAAGACCTTCAGGTATCACACTATCTACGTATTAGTGCAAATCTCAGAAATTTGTTCTGTACTTTTTGAGTTTGTTTCGTTACACCACAATATCACATGGGCTACCTTCTGTTGCGATATTCTACACCCACGCGGGCAGTTTATATTTTTCTTTATGATTTAGAAGTTTCAGTAATTTTCTATAGCTTAAGAATTAATATTAATACACTAATTATACTTATAGTAACTCGATCTTCCTAGCGTTATCCTAGTTGCAAACTGGGGTCCGCTTACTAGTCTACCCTGATTCGGCTGAATATTAGCTTTTCCTGTCTGACCTTCTCAACCTAAAGACGCTTGCGATATTCCATAGTTTAGACTGCAGTCAGTTTATTCGGCGGTACTGACTCTCTATAACGCCTGTCAAAGGTCTTCATGATGGGACGGACGGCGCAACGTGTTCTTCGAGGCACGGTGCAAGCGATAATTAAGAATTTAATACGAAAATAACTCCGTAAAGTCAGTGCGCGTTATTGATTCGAACCCGATATCTGCCGCGTAACGGTCTTTTGGTATCTCCACTAAGCTATCGTCACCTGTAACAAGTATGATACTATAAATAAATGAAAACCACAACATATTTACATCCGCAGCTCGAACGCAAGTCACCACTCCTCAGAGGCAAGCGTACCGTGAAATGAACAAAACGTAGTGGCATTCGACTGCTAATTGCACTGAGAATTACCAACCAGTGCTGCTACCAACGACACGAGCGCATTCACTTTTATATATCACGAGATGTAAACGAAAACTCTAGTTGTTTGGGCAAAGATGTGGTTCTGATAGGTGGTCTGTAATCGATGGTGCTAGGATTGATGCATTTTAAAGTCAGTTCTCAACTGGTCGGGATGCTAGTAAACTGTGAAAACGAAGTCACTATTCAAGTCCCTTTGTGAAGTGTTTATCATTGAAGCTTCGTAACTCATTGTAGGTACTGTCAGTATTAGTAATGAAACTGCTACAGGAGGATAAGTGAGTCAAATGACATTATTAACAATGATGTGTCGTAAACATAATATTATCACCACAAGTCACAGGTCAATAATCACCCATTTGAGAAGTCAGAGGACTTATTAACGCCTTTCTCTTCATAATTGTTACCTACGCGATAACTTTTTTTTTAAAGGCAGCTATAGAGTAGTGGGGCGACTAACAGACAGGTCGTGGGTTGGAGCCCATGGCTCGCACCATAAACTTTTCAATGGTAAGTGCGTATGAAATTGCTTGTCACTTGCTAAATGGTGAAGGAGATCATAGTTAAGATACCTATCTGGGTGGTACAATTAGACACATAATAATGCAAATAAAAATATATTAACTGAAACGCTTATTACTCCAGCCACGATATACATATAATATGATACATGAAGTATGAGTTATGATGTCACAGGCAGACATACAGATCATACTCTGTTTGCATCAGAAACGAAAAAGTAAACGTATTGATCAATAAGACTAATGGTAAATCGCATTGTTGGAAAGTAAATAATATACTTATTTCATTAAGAAAATATATTTCAACTTATAGTTCAAACTGAGAGTCCAACAGTAACGTTCAATCGCATTCGCACGTAATCTCCTAAGTGGTAATACATATGCATTCCGTATATGGATGGATTAATATAATGTTGAATGGAAATAAAATGTATTTCAGAAAAGGATTTGCGGTCTTCTATTGATTTTGTTCCAAAACAGAAGAATATCATTTATGTTTTATACTTTCTACAATACAATAAAATTATAGTTCTGCTGCAGTAAGAGTATATTCAAATTCAGCTTTCAGTTTGCGTACAGAGTTGTTTTTATTAATTAATTATACAGTACATTACATATTAACTTATATATTACCTTGCCATTATCATCGTTCTAACGTTATCCGAGTTACATTGTTACACTTTGGAGCCAGGGATTTGCTTACTAACTGTCTAACCAGATATGGAATGCGATGACATGAAATAACCATATATCAGATTCCCGCAACCCCGTTCGTAACGACTGTCAAAGATGTTCATGACAGCTCGGACCGACTGTTTAGCGTCCTCTCCGACTAAAATTTAAAACGCAAGTAACTCCGAAAATATTATTTTGTCTGCCATGGATTCAAACCCAATACCCTCTTCATGGCAGTCTATTGGTATCTCTACTAGGCTATAGCTGCCTTAACACACTCTACCCTGTGGTAAAATTATAATCAAAGGATTACTATAGAATAAAAATATACAATCACCATCATCCTCCTAGACTTATCAAATTTTCAGCGCGAAGTCCGCTTACTAGTTTTACCAGATGTTACTTAATAATAGCTTCTCCTTAGAACGACTGCCTTTTTTTTTTTTTTTTTTTTTTGTTTTACGAGGTGGAAAATCCCTTCGGATCTCCGACTCTTGGGGGAAATAAGAGCCGGAGTATGTGGTGTTTCCACTAAAAACCACCTCGACTTCCGCCATGTACCCGTGTGTCGGAGGGTGGGGCATCACCAAAGCACTCGTCGCCACCCTCCGACGGGTATTGGCCCGCCAGATGGTCAGGCGGGCCCCGAACAAAACCCCCTTGGCGACGGATTAAGGTGTTGGACTCCGCCGCCAAAACGCCCAGCGGCCGCAGAGGATAGGGAGGACGGCAACGCAACACCGCATCTCCTCTTCCTCTGCGGCCCCACCGCGACGCATCGAATGGTGCGCCCCCATTTGGTCGCGGGAGATAGGGCGCGCGGCAACGCAACACCGACACGCCTCTCCTCCTGCGACCGCACCCGACTGCGAGGGACAGACAGAACTGTCCCCCGCACCCGCACCGTTGGACGCATCCTGCGCAGGCCCCTCCAAGCCAACGCGGAGCGTCCCCTCCTGGATCCCTCTTAGCTTCACCGCGGGTGACCAATCCACGGTTACTGAGCCCCCAGAACGACTGCCTGTCTGACCACCGTAACCCAATGGGATAAAGATATACGATCATATAAAGTGATCCAATCACATGAAATAACCAATTTTTTCTTCAACATTTTAAGCATAATGCCACAATGTTAGACAATAAGTCAATAAATATAAAATGGCGGTGCGCCTCGCCCATCAATCTGGGACAAATTGCATAGGGAATTGCCTCACGCTATCCCCGCTACTTAGTAGGTAGACTGTCGCTTAAGGGTGGAGACGTGGTATAAATTGTCATATGTCAATTTACAACTTTATTTTTAGTACAATGCAAGTTCTTAGGGTTATTACGAACATATACTTGTTTTAGGACTTTGCAAATACAGCCTCGTAGCCACTTTGTCATGTATTTTCTTTTTTTTATAGATTCACGTCTGTATCCCCGAAGGGGTAGGCAGAGGTGTAACATTAGTAACTTACACGCACATTTTGCCATGAATTTTAGGTCCCACATAATAGGGGGCGAGCCTTTTGCCGTACCGGGCACATTACCAGACTCCGTGCTGTTACTGAGAATTTCCTAACGGAAAAACCCAATGACCTTTTGCCCGACCCGGGAATCTAACCCGAGACCTCTCAATCCCACGCGCACATTTATGCCGCGAGACCAATGAGGCAGTCATGTATTTTCTTGAGGTTAAATATCAGTTTTGTATGGAACATCTGATGTATGTATATAGTAACGTGTACGATCACCCTTATCACCCTCTAAGCTTTTTGCACTAAAGTAAGAATAACCAAACCTGTCGTACTAATATTTGTAGTATTGCAAGCAAGCAATTTGTATTATTTGTAGTATCTGGCAAGGAGTTAAATAAGAGAGCTCTCAGTTATTAATTTAATTAAAAAAAAAAAAGGTTATATATCTTTATAGAGTGTTAAAGTGTGATAAATAAGTGAATAATACTTAACAGCACATGTACTTACATTGGCAAAGTTAATTAAAATAAAAAAGTGATACAATTTGCAAAAAATACCGGTGGATATCTAATTTAACTAAAAGTAGTAAAAATCAGTAAAGAAAGTGATAAATAACTTTGAGTAATAATAAATACATTATCCTAATGCAGTCAATGACGAAAGCTAAGTGAATAACGAAAAATAAGTGCATGACTTTTGTTTGAAATAGAATTAGTTTTTATTATAAGTCAAATCGATTAGATCGATTGAGTAACATTTTGTTTAGTCTATTGAAAATTTCTGACAATGGTCACACTGAACTGTCACTTCGGTCTCTTCCCGCGTTGAAAAATTTACCACGTTGTCGTCTCGTACGTAAAATATCGCCCTTTGAATTAACGCGAATTAAATTAAATTGAGTAAACCGCTTTGAACGCCGCCTGATCTAGTGCTGGCAACGGTAAATTGATTGTGAACTATTGATTGACATTTGTGAAAACTGTGAATCTGGTATCGACTTCCACGTGCCAGCGTGTCCTGAAAACGTCGCGTTTGAAGCTTAATAGCTAAGTATAAGATACTTCATTCATTTATTTTGGCCAATATACTTGTATGAATGTGTCTAATTTAGCTCAAGCCTGACATCAGCAAGGATAGCCGGTGAGTGAAACCCAATATTGATATTGATTGATTTAAATTCATCGCTGTGCAACGCAGTACAGTTATGTCTGAGATTTGTTGTGGCTGACAAGGGCTGATGAATAGAGTCACGCTTCCACAAATCTGCTGCAATTGATCCCAGCTCCTTCTAGCCAAAATTCTAGACATAATTTTTTTTGATAGCAAGAGCGTGGTTAACTGTGCCTATATTGTAAACTTACAAGTTTAGCTTAGCCGTTGATTGTATCTGAACTCAGATTGGTGTTGTATGAGCTATATATCTCACCTTGTAGACAGTATTGTAGTGTTTGTCAGGTCAGTTATTGTCTAAAATACATAATATTTAATTGTATAAGTTGACCTAGATAATTTGAAACACATTGTCACATAACCTCAATCAGTAATTGTTGATTTGTATTGTTGGAAAATCTAACTTAAATTTGTTGCTGCATTAATAAGTCAGTTTGTTTGGATACATAACAGCTGTATGTATCAATAAATTTAGTAAATTTAGTTTATTGCATATATTCATAAACATAACAACCAACTTGACCTTGCCACTTGGGCGGGTCACATTAATAAACTTTGTTTTGTTATAATATAAAGATAATATTGTTAGGTAACACATATTCTGTGCTTACTTCCTATTGTATATCATAAATAACACAGTTAGTCTGTCTGTTGCAAATAATTAATTAATTAAGTTGAAGTTTCAACTTTATTAATTTGTTATAAGTTATAACTTTGATAACTTTTGTGTTTGTTTCAATATACTGAAACCTTTAATTTTGTTGGGCAGTAAATACCTGTCACTTGCCTACACTTGCAGTAAACAGGCTAATACTTTGTTGGTTTCAAAGAATTGAGAAAAATTAAGTTTTGATTGTTAATATTGTTTAACGCTTGTCCGGGCTCCTTTGAAATTTTGATTATGTCAGCTATCAAGGACTTGCGTGCGGCTGCTGGTGCCATTGCATCAGATTTGCGCTGGTTTGCCTCGGCCAATGCTTTAGTGAACCGGCCTGATCGCCAGCAGGCCTTACTTCAGAGGTACGAGCGGATTGACGATCGCCTGGCAAGTGTGGAACAGCAATTCCGCACTTTCAGCACTTGCTGTCTTGAAGTGTCAATCAATGATTTCACCGCTGACCAGCGAAATAAGGTCAGCGAAGACTATGCCCAGGTCTTAGACCTGTATGATGCTGTCTCCAATACTGCGAGACAACTAGTTGCCGATAGGGAAGGGCAACCCGGCCTGAAGCAGGAGCTTCCTAGGTCAGCACCGGGGCTGGTGAGTAGGCTCCCTACATTGGACCTCCCCCATTTTGATGGCTGCCTAGGAAGCTACCTGGGCTTCGTTAATTTGTTCGACAGCCTAGTCCATGATAGGGCTGACCTTCGGCCGGCACAAAAGTTGGCCTATCTAATGTCGGTACTGGATGGGGAGGCAAAGGGCCTCATCCAGCATCTGCCCGTGTCTGACGAGGCGTACCAGACGGCTCGGGACCTAATCACCCGTAGGTACCATAATAAGCGTGGCCTCGCCGACACGCACATTGAGCAGATTTTGGGCTTGCCGACGCTCACCCGGGTCTCTGGGTTGCGCACCCAACTGTTGAACCCGCTTTTGGTGGCCATCAACGCACTTAAGTGCCTTGACCTGCCCGTGGACCAATGGTCCTATCTATTGGTGCACATTGTGCTGAAGAAGCTGCCTGCCGACCTGAGGTCGCGTTTTGAACAGCGCTTTGGTGGGGATAGCGCGACCCATCTGCCCCCCTTTGCTGACCTGGAGAAGTTCCTGGAGGATGAGTGCCGGGTCTTGGACAACTCCGGTGGTGACACGCCGGCTAAGTCGCAGCCGCCCAAGGTCAAGGAGCAGGCTCGCGTTCACACCCGAGCCAGTGTTGACCGGCGCCCTCCTCGCTTTGCAGTCACGCAGAGCCCAGTGGAGTGCTCCTACTGCAAGGTCACGGGGCACAGAACGGCCAGTTGTAGGGCATTCTTGGACCTACATGTCGCCTCTCGTAGGCGCATCGCGAATGCCCGCCGCCTTTGCTTCTCTTGTTTGGGGTCCCACTACCAGCGAGACTGCCCAAACTCTCGCCCCTGTCCTCACTGTGGAGGACAGCATTTGGACATTCTCTGCATGAATGCCAGAGAGGTAGGCCGCTTGTCCAACCAGCCGACGCCGCGCACGGGCGGGTGTTTTGAAGGTGGCAGCCGAGGCTCACCGGCGCGTAGCCGAGAGTCGCCTCGCTCAATTGATCGCCACTCACCCCGCTTGGAGAACCGTAGCGTGCGCACGCCTCCTTTCTCTCGCGCACCTGAATGTGCGACCGCCCAGCGTCACCAGCACCATGACTGCTGCCCCAGGTATTCCCCTCCTTTGGCGGAGCGTCCCCGCCTTGACTCGCGCCCACCTCGTTTTGGGCGGGTGCGTCATTATGACCCCCCACAGATGGCGCGCGGATCGAGTCATCGCGCTTTTGAGGACTTCAAGCCGCACCCTCGTTTTGACTTGCCTGGTCCTGGCCAACGGTCGCCGCCCAGGCAACAATAGGTCATTGACCCCTGCCCTATAACGCCAACCTCCCCCATTGAGACCGTTATCCTACCAACGGTTGCTGTTAGGGTCTGGGGACCCACGGGGACCTCTGTTGTTGTCCGTGCTATATTGGACACAGGTTCACAAGGTTGCATTGTTTCCACTTATTTGGTAGGGCAGGTTAAATTAAATATGGGTTCTTTTCCAAATTGTATACGGGGCATAGGGGACGTAGCCTCTAATGTTGAAGGGCAAGTCAAGGTTTTGTTTGGCCCTGTTGAATCTTCACACCCGAGGATTAGGACCTCGGCTATTGTGCTGAAGAATATTTTGGGCATGCACCCACAGAAACAGCTACCCGCTGCTGTGGTGAATTTGACATCGGGATTGGAACTGGCAGACCCCAAATTTGACACACCGGGACAAATCGACTTGTTGATTGGCTCTGATGTCCTCGGTGGAATTTTGATTGGTGGGAAACGGGTCTTGGTGCCAAATGGTTTGACTGCCATCCTGACCATGTTTGGATTTGCTTTGATGGGACCTGTACCTAGAGACCCCCCTCCACCCGAACTTGATAATTTGTTGGCTGTAGGCTCTGCTCTCTCTGATGCGGTTCAGAGGTTTTGGGAGATAGAGGAGCCCCCTCAAGCTGCCCGTTTGAATCCAGAACATGAGGAGTGCGAGCTGTTCTTCCAGAACAACACTGGTCGACTCCGTTCTGGTCGGATTATTACGAGGCTACCCTTCCTGTCTGTTCGGCCTCCGCTTGGTGAGTCACGACCTTTAGCCGAAAAGAGGTTGTTGGCCATGGAGCGCCGCATGGGTCGTGATCCGGAGCTCAGACAGAAGTACATTGAGTTCATGAGGGAATATGAACAGTTGGGACACATGTCTGTGTCAAATTTGGATTGGCGTTCGGAGGAGCGTTACTTTCTCCCGCATCATGCGGTATTGAAGCCATCGACTGGCAAGCTGCGCACAGTGTTTGATGGTTCTGCGCTGACTTCAACAGGCGTATCCTTGAACCAGTGCTTGCATCCTGGTCCCAAGTTAGTCAAGGACCTTTGTGACGTCATCACCAGCTTCCGACGACATCAGGTTGTCTTCGTGGCCGACATAAAAATGATGTTCAGGCAGACGATTATCCACCCTGATGACCGTCGCTTCCAACTGATCCTTTGGAGAGAGTCTCCTCGTGATCCCATGGTCGTCTACGAGCTCAATACAAATACGTACGGGTTAAGGTCAAGCCCCTACTTGGCAATACGTTCTCTTTGGGAGCTCGCAGACCGCGAAGGCCTACGTTTCCCAAGAGCCTCCGCCATCTTGAAGGACGATATTTACGTCGATGACATTTGCTCGGGCGCCTCCACAGCGGACGAGGCGATCCTCCTGCGGGACGAATTGATAGGTATTTTGGCCTCCGCTGGTTATGAGTTGCGTAAATGGATTTCCAACTCACCAGCGCTTTTGGAAGGCTTGCCAGAGGATCATCAGCAAGATCCACATCTATTTGAGATTGTTGACAACCCCGCCATGATGGCTGTTCTCGGCGTTCAGTACAGACCAGTCCAAGACATCTTTATGTATAACGTAGACTTGAAACTGCCTTGTTCTTGGACTAAACGTCTCGTGTTGTCTACTGTCGCCAGAAACTTTGATCCGAACGGTTGGATTTGTCCTATCATATTTTGGGCAAAATGCTTCTTGCAGAAGCTTTGGACAGCAGGATTGACCTGGGACGAACCTCTGCACGGCACTCTTGTTGAGGAATGGACCTCTTTTGTATCCTCACTTCCTGCCGTCAACGAGATCTCCTTGCCTCGTCCCATCCTTCCTCCCGGGAAGTACAAGGCCACCCTTCACGGGTTTTGTGACGCCTCGGAACGTGGTCACGCCGCCGTGGTGTACTTGCGCACAGTTAGTGCCTCAGGTCAGGTGAGGGTTTCCCTGATCATGGCAAAGAGCAAGGTGGCACCCCTTCGGACATCTCTGACCATTCCAAAATTGGAGCTCTCGGGAGCAGCCCTTCTTGTACGCTTGTTGAACCACGTGTCCAGTACTTTGGGTAAAAGCATTTGCATTAATGGGACCTACGCCTGGACAGACAGCCAAATTGTTCTTTGTTGGTTGAAGGCTTCTGTCTACACTTTGGAGGTATTTGTCGCTAATCGCGTTTCCCAAATCCAGAAATCCGAAGTCAAACTTGTTTGGAGACACGTGCCAGGTGAGCTCAACCCCGCTGATTGTGCCTCGCGCGGATGCTTGACGCCTAGTTTGATAGGTCATTCGCTGTGGTGGGGTCCGGAATGGTTGAGTCGACCAGAAATTGATTGGCCTCGAACGCCAGTTTTGAATACTTCTAATTTGCCGGGTCTACGAACACTCGCTCTTGAGAAGGTGGAATGCGCCTTCGACCCCGATTTTTTGTTGAATCGTTACAGCTCCCTCGACAAGTTGTTAGGTGTCACTGCTTGGATAAAGCGTTTTGTTTTTAATTTTAGGCACCCACAACAGAAACGACTGACACCGTTTCTCTCACCACAGGAACGACAGGAGTCCCTCACCTTTTGGGTTCGTTCTGTGCAATTGGCGCATTTTGAAAGGGAGATTGCTATCCTCAAGTCGGGGAAATCGAAATTGTCGGGAGCTGTATCTAAATTGAACCCCTTTTTGGACGAAACGGGTCTCTTGCGCGTTGGAGGGCGTCTCAAGAACGCCAACCTCCCTTACAGGGCTCGTCACCCCCTTTTGTTACCTAAGGATGGTCATTTGGTACGCTTGTTGGTAACTGACCGTCACCTTAAAAATTCGCATGCTGGTTGTAATGCCTTTTTGGCCATTTTGCAACGCGAGTTTTGGATTTTGTCTGCCCGAAGAATTATTCGGAGTGTAGTCTTTCGCTGCATCCCTTGCTATAAGCTCAAGGCTTCCACCATGCAGCCGTTGATGGGGGACTTACCGGCAGATCGCGTAACTGAGAGCAGGACGTTTGACGGTGTTGGCACGGACTTCGCAGGTCCCTTCTTGGTGAAAACGTCGACACTTCGAAACAGCAAAACTGTCAAGGCCTACTTGTGTGTTTTTGTTTGTCTTTCCACAAAGGCCGTACATTTGGAACTGGTCTCCTCGCTTACGACCGAGGCGTTTCTAGCCACATTTGACAGATTTGTATCCCGCAGAGGGCTGCCTTCCTTGATCCGTTCTGACTGCGGCACTAACTTCAAGGGCACGTATAATTATTTGAATGATGTTGTTAATTTTCTTGAAACCAACAAAGCTGATATAGGTGATAGGCTTGCCCGACGTGGGATAAATTGGTTGTTTTCCCCGACAAATTGTCCACACTGGGGTGGTATATTTGAGGCCGCCGTAAAATCGGCCAAAACACACTTGCGCAGGACAATCGGTGAATCTGTCCTTACATTTGAGGAACTCGCAACTGTGTTTTGTAAGATTGAGGCCGTTTTGAACTCTCGGCCATTGTGCCCGATCTCCTCAGATCCGAATGATTTGGAGGCCCTTACGCCGGGCCATTTTTTGATTGGTCGCCCACTTGTCGCCTTGCCTGAGTACCCCTATATTGATACGAGACCTGGTCGTCTCTCGCGTTTTGAATTGGTACGCCAGATTACTCAGAGCTTTTGGAAACGCTGGAACTTGGAATATTTGCACATACTCCAGCAACGCGTTAAGTGGACCGACAAGACCGATCCACCGAAGATTGGTGACCTCGTTTTGATCAAGGAGGCTAACCTTCCGCCACTCAGATGGCGCAGGGGGCGCATCCTTCATTTGGTAACTGGGGCTGATGGAGTTCCCCGATTTGCTGAGGTCTTGGTGGACGGTTTGATTCTGAGGAGAGCGGTTGCAACATTGTCACGTCTACCAACCGTTTAGCGGACCGGTAGGCCGGTCCGGGGCGGGTGGATGTTTGAAATAGAATTAGTTTTTATTATAAGTCAAATCGATTAGATCGATTGAGTAACATTTTGTTTAGTCTATTGAAAATTTCTGACAATGGTCACACTGAACTGTCACTTCGGTCTCTTCCCGCGTTGAAAAATTTACCACGTTGTCGTCTCGTACGTAAAATATCGCCCTTTGAATTAACGCGAATTAAATTAAATTGAGTAAACCGCTTTGAACGCCGCCTGATCTAGTGCTGGCAACGGTAAATTGATTGTGAACTATTGATTGACATTTGTGAAAACTGTGAATCTGGTATCGACTTCCACGTGCCAGCGTGTCCTGAAAACGTCGCGTTTGAAGCTTAATAGCTAAGTATAAGATACTTCATTCATTTATTTTGGCCAATATACTTGTATGAATGTGTCTAATTTAGCTCAAGCCTGACATCAGCAAGGATAGCCAGTGAGTGAAACCCAATATTGATATTGATTGATTTAAATTCATCGCTGTGCAACGCAGTACAGTTATGTCTGAGATTTGTTGTGGCTGACAAGGGCTGATGAATAGAGTCACGCTTCCACAAATCTGCTGCAATTGATCCCAGCTCCTTCTAGCCAAAATTCTAGACAACTTTTGTTTATCAAGTGTACGGAATGTGAAAAAATTCCTAAGCTGTGATTAATATTAACCGATCTTCTCTGTTTGAAAATTCCATCAACGTATCTAGTAATACATAATTTCGCAACAATTAACCAAGCGATCGGTGGCTGGCACTGTACAGTGTTCGGTTGTTCGACTGTAGGCAGTTCGAGTCTCCACCGCTCGACCGACAACTTTTTGTAATACATCTTCCAGCGATTATTTCAATTGATAAAACATTCAAACTAAATAGTTAAACGACATCTGTGAATAACGTCATGAATTTCTTCGACAACATAACATTTAGAAAAACTCGTGCGCATTCATCACAGTCAGATAATTAAAGCGTTTACCTTGACCAATCACTAGATCGCACCAGTCATAGCGCTCCGTGCATGTCGGAGGATGAGGAGACAACCAAGATTGAAAAATTAAAGGAACATGTCGGAATTGTAACTGCTAAATTACAAAGTGCAAATGACGAAATAGACAAGCTTTCTATTGAAAATAGTATGATGAAGGAGGAAATCGGCAATCTACAACGCAGAAATGCACTTTTAAAGAAAGTAACTAACAGTCCAGCAAAATCTATTAAGTCCACGCCCATTAAGAAGTGTCAGCGTCAAAAGCAAGTCTGTGACCATACAGTGCATCAATCACTTCAAGCTTTAAGGCAAACTCTGATACCACAAGACCATAGCCAGTCATATAAAAAAATTGACCAACAATAAAAATCACCTGTGAAACAAAATGTCAACAAGGCAACGAGGTTACCGAAAAAGTGTCAAAATAAGATGTACATTATAAGTTCAAACAAATATAATAACATATTATCATTAACAAACGACACTTTTGGTAAACAATATAGCATATGCCATTTTTTGTTCCAAATGTCGGAATTAATCAGCTATTATCGAACATACAGAGAAAATTAGAAGGTCTTACTTTAAATTATTTCTGCAATATAATAATAGGCGAGGAAGTCTTCAAAACATCAGGAAATTACATTGAACTTATCACCAATATGAGAAATATACTCCAGAAAATTGATTACACCAATATAATTATTACTTTACCTACATTTAAGAATGCCCTACATTACAATTTATATAATTCAAGAGTAACTATGTTTAACCAGCTGCTGTACTTGGATAATTTAACCTATGAATATGTCTACATATTGGACTCGAATCTCAATCTGACATATGATCGCACTATGTTCAGAAAATCAGGAGCGATAAATAAAAATGGTATGAAAGTTATTTTTGAAGACCTCAATACTCTGATTAGCGCTATAATAGATAACTTATCATCCGATACAATCTCCCTAGAAAAGCAAATTGAAGTCACGAATAGAGACATATCCTCACAAAAGTTTTTTCGGACATAAATATATCAACAAATTACACCAAAATATTGCAGGCTTAAGAAATAAATTAAATGAACTTTATGTATGCTTACAAGAGCTGTCGGATAATAGCAATGCTGTCGATGTCATTTGTGTGACAGAACACTTTATGACGTCGGGTCATGAGGACCTGTGCATTATACCAAATTTTTATCTTACTGCATACTATAGTAGAAATAGTTCTAAGAGAGGGGGATCATGTATCTTTATAAAAAGGGGCCATTGCTGGCAACTTATTCCTAATATAGCTTCATTTGCTGTATCCTCTAGCTTTGAGTGTTGTGGTGTAGAATTAATTGACTATAACATTGTTATTGTATGCATATATAGAACACCTCAAACCAGCAACCTAAATATATTTTTGATAGGCTCAACAATATATTATGTTACATAAAAAGATCTTACAAAAGGCATAACATCGTGCTGGCAGAAGATTTTAATATTAACATCTTAAAACATAATAATATTACTTTAGAATTTGAATGTTTGCTCTTAAACTATAACTTGAAATTAGCATTTAGAGAACCTACCAGAAAAGTTAGTCAAACATGTATTGACAACTTCATTCATTGTTGTGCACAAAAATGTAAAACTGATATAATAGACTTAGCATTATCTGACCACACCGCCCAGTTCTTACGATACCCTGTTAAGAAAGTCTGTTTAATTAAACGCTGGAAAATCAAACGTAGGGACTATAACATTAAAAATTTGGAAATGTTTAATAACTATATAGGTAATCTGACTTTTTCAGAAATATATGCTACTCAAGATCCAAATGAAGCTTATAATATTTTTTATGACACGTTTAAAGTGCTTTATGATCTCTGTTTTCCATACCAGTTTATTGCTATAAATGTACATAGAAAACAAAAATGGGTCTCGCGTGGCATAAAGGCGTGCAGCATAAAAAAAACGATCACTTCTTTGGCAATATAGAAAAAAGCCAAGTGACATAAATAAAATAAAATTTAAGCAATATTGTAGACTGTATAAAAAAATATTAAGATTAAAACAACGAGCTCAAAATGTTCACTCCATAGACACGTCACAGAATAAAGCAAAGTCAATTTGGAAAATTGTAAACAGAGTGAAACATAATATCCCAAACGAAACTGTAACTAGTATAAAAATACATGACGAAATTGTAACTAATCCAAATGTTATCTGTAATTTATTCAATAATTATTTTATTGACAAAATAGTTCCAAATTGTGTGACAAATAAATTGAAATATTCAGCTTATATGTCCTCTAGGCAAAAGTCTATGTATATGAATCCATGCTCTCCTATCAATGTATTCAATATTATAAAAACCTTAAAGAACACCAATAGTGTTGGATATGATGAGATATGTACTAAAGTTATTAAATATGTAGCTCCTAATATTTGTGACCACATTAGTCATATAATAAATTTATGCATTGAAATGGGGGTATTCCCTGAAAAACTTAAGACAGTAATAATAAAAACTGTTTTTAAAAAAGAAATTAGAGATCACATGGACAACTGTAGACCTTGTTCCTATTTTGTCCAAAATATTTGAGAAACATATACACAATGAACTCAATAACTATCTAGAGCATAATTGTATTCTAGTTAAAGAGCAAAAGGGTTTTCGACGTAACATGTCAATAAATATGGTCATATATGATTTTCTAGAAGTTGTAGTAAAAAGTATTGACAGCAGAATACCTGTCTGTTCCATATATATGGATATAAGCCAAGCTTTTGATCATGTAGATCATGAAATCCTGCTAGGTAAGCTCAATGCTTATGGCATAAGAGGAAATGTCCTAAAACTAATTGAAACATATCTTAAAAATAGAATACAGTACACGGAAGTTGTTAAATTAAATACTATAACAAAAATTTAAGAAACTTACAGATCTGAATCACATATAATTAAATATGGCATGCCCCAAGGCAGCATATTAGGTCCATTACTATTTATATTGTATATAAATGACTTACCAAACGCAACCGATAACCCTTTAGCCCTCTTTGCGGACGACAGTACCATAACTATCAAATGTACAGATAAGGCTTGTTATGAATCTGCTATTAATACCGTTCTGATGTCTGTCATTGAATGGTTGAACACAAATAATTTAAAAAAAAAATTTTCTCTTCGTCGTTCGCATGTCAACTTGGGCAGACGTGTTTTGTGTTCGTACGTGATTTAACAAAGTTTAACGTCAAACAAATCTACTCTCTATCGCCGATAAAATAACGTATCAATCAGTGTACAAAATAAAGACTTAAAACGCGGGTGACAGTGCGCGTGCGCCTCCCCTCTCTATTCGAAGAAATAGTCCGACCGATATTCTTTGCCTCGCTCGCTCCCGCCACAGTAACCTGACGGTGCCTACGGTGACGCAGTGGGGGTGGACCGTGCTAGAACGGCTCATCCGAACTTTCACCTCGGTCTCAGCACATCAAGACGCAATTAGCAACCGACTACAGTGTCCAACATACATTGCGGAAGCAAAAAGCGGTAACTATAACGCAGTACTAGCTAACAAGCATTGTACGCAATCATACGCAACGATTGCTGTCGATCGTACAAAATGAGCGTTCAACACTCGCCCAACAGCGCTCGGCCAGGCGGCGGATCGCAGCCCGACCTGTCGAAGCTAACTAATATGGAAACGGATTCCGCTATTACCTTTCGTAAACGAAAGCAACATTTTGATGACTCTAAATTCTCAAATGAAATAATAGAAATGCGAACAGAGCTATGCCGTATCTCTTCTTTGCTAGAAAAATATACCAGCTCTAATGAACAAATTCTTAACAAAATGCAGGAAAGTATTGCGGAGGTTAAAACTCAAATTGCTGAAATTAAAATAACTAACGAACATACAACTAACCTACTACATGAGAATATTAATGGAGTAAAGTCACAAATCAACGACATCAAAACATCTTCATTCAAAATGACAACGGAACAAAATAAAATCATAGACAAGGTCACCGTCCTTGAGAGCAAATTTTATGAGAGTGAGAATAAAATTAAGTCTTTGGAATCTAGCTTGGACCCAAGAAAAATTGGACATTCTTCAACCCACAACCCCGAGATTGGAACCACATCGCATTGCAACGAACAACTCATACGGGAAGTACAAGAGCGTAATGAGAGACAAAACAACATTATAATAGCAGGGTTGCCAGAGCAACACTCTCTGAATGACAAAGAAAGATACACTAAGGACGAAACCGATGTCATAAATTTAATTAAACTTATTAATGAAGACATTCCAAAACCCATTAAAGTAGTACGTATCGGTAAATACACTTCATTGAAAAATCGCAGAATCAAAGTATGTTTCGGCGCCAAAGACCCAGCCAAGGTAATTCTACGAAACAAAAACAAACTTCCTGATCACATTATCAATGGCACACCAAGAATTGTGACGACTACCTCAAAAAACTCCCTAGCATAACAACCACCACAGAGTCAACTTTTACCGCTAACACCTATCAAATAATTAATGACTATGAACACCTCCAGACTGGCAAATCTCGACTTGCTTTTCTCTACTTAAATGCTCGTAGTATCCGTAAGAAAGGTAAATTCAATGAACTCAAGTGTATCATTAGATCAATACCCACAACCACACATTTAATTCTACTTACGGAGACCTGGATTAGCAATGAATCACAAGCTATAGAACTGCAAATACCAAACTACACACATTATTACAACTTTCGTACGGATAAAAAAGGAGGCGGCGTATCCGCATATGTGCACAACAATTTGAAACACAGCCTTTCGGAGTCAACTTATCTGGATGGAAACAACTACCTTTGGATCCGAATTGAAAAATATGCCTTTGAGATTGGAATAATCTACAATCCCGGGGACACCGACTACAAGAATTTTCTCGACACGTATAATTTACAACTGAAACAACGACACAGAGCACTCGTTTTTGGAGATTTTAACATCGACCTCTTATCAAAAAACAAAACAACGAGACAATATACAGATCTTATGAATGAAAATGGATACAAAATACTCAACAAAATTAGCAAAAAATACTGTACGAGGGACTCTGCCACGCGTAAATCCATAATAGATCACGTCAGCACTAACCTAAATAACGATCTTTTCCACATGGCAATAACCGAATCTTCAATGTCTGATCACAATCAGATTTACCTAGAATTGAAGAAGATAAAGCCACCAAATAAGATATACTCCAAATACGAAGCAATCGACTACACAAAGTTGTACAAATTGCTCGAAGAAAGCAACCTTAATGACATGGACATCGATTATGCTAGCCTAGAAAATACCCTAAAGAATATAATCATAAATAGTAAGGAGACAAAGACAAAACTACTCAACCTTCCCCAAAAGGATTGGATCAACAAGGACATCATTTATGGCATAAATCGAAGAAACTACATCTGGAGAGAATTAAAAAAACAACCGGCTAATGAAACCCTGCTGAAAGAATATATATCAACCAAGAACTATGTATCGAAACTAATTCAAGATACCAAAGACACTTACTATTATAGCGAGTTCACCAAATGTAACAAAAAGCCTAAACAGATGTGGAACCTGGTCAACAGCTTAGCTAATAACAAGATCAAACATAGTAGTATCCCGTCGCGACTCATAATCGACTCAAACCAAATAACTAGCACAGCTGCGATCTGTGAAGAATTCAACAGATACTTTTCCACCATAGGACCTTCCCTAGCCGATGACATTCCCAAACAGTTCCAAGATAATTTTATCGACGCTCTCCCTCGTTATGTTATATCCTCCGAATTTTCAACCTTTGAACCATGTAGTAGTAAAGAAATTTTAGACATTATTAATAACCTAGACTCAAACTCCAGTGCCGGTATAGATGGGATCAACACCAAAAGTATCAAATGTATACAAAATCTAATTTCCAACAATTTAGCCAAATGTTTCAATCAACTCTTACTAAAGGGTGAATTCCCTGACAGCCTGAAAATAGCAAAGGTATCCCCAATCTATAAATCAGGGCCCAAAACCGACCCTGGAAACTACAGACCCATCTCGGTACTCCCTGTACTTTCCAAAATTCTAGAGAAGATCTTGCATAAACGCACAGAAAAATATTTAAATAACATTCACTTCTTTTACGAGCGTCAGTACGGTTTTCGACCCAAAAGCAACACTCTAGCAGCTACAGTTGACTTAGTCACCAAAATCAAATCTAATCTTGATAAAAAAAACATTGTACTTGGCATATACATCGATCTGAAAAAAGCATTCGATACGGTCAGTCATAAATTGCTTTTAAACAAATTAGAACGTATAAATTTTAAGGGAGCGGCACTAGAGATGCTACGTTCATACCTCACAAACAGATTTCAAGTGGTAAAATTAGAAGATACCCAAAGTAAAATCGTACCTATCGAGTGCGGTGTCCCCCAAGGGTCCTTGTTAGCGCCCTTACTTTTCGCTATTTACATAAATAATATACAAGAACTAGGTCTCCATGGTCACACAGCTTTATACGCTGATGACACCTGTTTATTTTACTTTGGGCCATCTATACAAGACATCATCACCAAAGCTCAAGCAGACCTCAACAAACTATCCACATGGTTTCAATGTAACCTCTTGACGATAAATATCTCAAAAACCTGCTATGTCATTTTTAAGTCCACAAGTAAATCAATACCCCCTTATAATCCATTAAAAATTAATGACACTATCATTCAAGCAAAAAAATGCGAAAAGTATTTGGGTTTAAGAATGGACGATGCACTGTCGTGGAAAGCTCACATCCAACACATAAAATCCAAACTATCAACTCTCATCGGGTCATTACGGCGCATAGTCCGTTGTATCCCACGTAAAGTTCGCTACTCTATTTACGATTCTTTTGTCAAACCGCACCTTCTATATCTAATAGAAATTTGGGGCAACGCCCCCAAAACCTATTTATCTGAACTCCAAATAATGCAAAATAAAATCATAAAAACTTTATTCAACTATCACTATCTAACACCAACCACAAAAATTTACGAAGATACCAAATTAATGAACATAAAACAACTATATATTTACAATACATGTATCCTAGTCAGAAAAATACTAAGCGACTCTCTCCATACTAACTTATCCTTTATACGAATGAGGCAAACAACACAGCGAAGCACGCGTCGAGCGAGTTTCTTAGTTCGACCAAAGATAAAAACAAATGTCGGTAAATCAATGTTTACCTATGCCGGCGCTGAACTTTATAATAAACTACCGTCAATTATTAAAAATGTCAGCTCTTTTAATATGTTCAAATCAAAACTTGCGCAGTATGTAATTGAAAAATATTAATATTATACTTAAATTATTGTCCAATACTATCTGTCAAGTGCATTTGAAGGTATTAAAAGTGTGTGTATGTGTAAAAACTGTGAAGAATGTGAACGTTGGTGATATCACCCTACAATGTAATATTTAAGTTCTCATGTAAGTGACTTTGTCTTTTTTGAGAATAAATATTCTTTAAACCGAAAAGCCAATATAGGAAAGACGAAACTAATGCACTTTAGTCAGCGTATACCTACCATGAATAACATTAATGTATGCGCTAATGGACAATCGCTAAAAGAAGTAGAGGCTACAAAGTATTTAGGCATAATAATCGACAAAAAAATCACATGGAAACCATACATTGAACAATTATGTAAGAGAATCAATAAGTCAGTGTATGCACTTCATGAATTATCACAAATAATTGATGTCAATGGTCTTCTTACCGCATACCATGGCTTAATGGCATCGGTTCTTAGGTATGGAGTTATATTTTGGGGGAACTCAGTTGACAAAGACATAATCTTTAAAGCCCAAAAACGCTGTATTAGGGCTATGTTCTCTCTCAAAACAATTGAAAGCTGTCTGCCCTACTTTAAAAAATACAATATTCTGACTTTACCTTCAATTTATATACTAGAAGTAGCTATTTTTGGTAAAAGATACTTAGGTGTATTTGTACTTGCCTCAGATACATCTAAACGCGTACAAAGAGATAAACATCGGCTTTGCCTATGCAAAACAATTACAACATTTATGCATAAAAGTATTTTCGCCATGGCTCCCAAAATTTATAATAAATTGCCAAGGAGTATCAGGGAATCAAATGTGACCATATTTAAAAAAAAACTAGTAAAGCTTCTAAATTAAAAATGCTATTATAATGTCTCTGATTTTTTGACCGACAATTTATAATTTTACTATGACATATTACTATTCAATGTGGACATTTTATATACATTATTTTTTATTAATTAATTAATCCTTGACATATTTTTCATATTATTTGGTATATTTTTTATTTTTATTACTTGACATTGTTATTCATTAATCTTAATTATGACATTTTTCTTTTGTTTTTGGCAATAATTGTAATTAATTGAATTTGTTCTAAATTGTATTTTTTGTTATTGTAGTATTTGCATACCTCTTTGAGGTTATAATCCAGCGAACTTCATAATTATATTTTGTAAGACCTTAATGTACCTACCTGTTTTATGCAAATAAAAGAATTTGAATTGAATTTGAATTGCAAAATAGACAAATACATAGGTCCAGGAGTCCCTCCGCCCTGGGTGCAGAAGGGAGCGGTCAGACTCTTACTGACTAAAAACCAACCCGTGTTCTTCATGTACCCGTGTGTTGGAGGGTCGGGTATCGCCGAAGCATTCCTCACTACCCTCCGACGGGTATTGGCCCGCCAGATGGTCAGGCGGGCCCCAAACAAAACCCCCTTGGCGGCGGATGAACTTGTTGGGCTCCGCCACCAAAACACCCAGCGGCCGCAGAGGATAAGGAGGACGGCAACGCAACACCGCATCTCCTCTTCCTCTGCGACCCCACCGCGACGCAACGACGGTGTGCCCCCATTTGGTCGCGGGAGATAGGGTGTGCGGCAACGCAACACCGACACGCCTCTCCTCCCGCGACCGCGCCCGACTGCGAGGGACAGAAGGACTGTCCCTCACACCCGCACCATTGGACGCATCCTGCGCAGGCCTCCGTCAACCCCACGCGGTGCGTCCACTCCTGGGATCTCACTTAGCTTCACCGTGGGTGACCTAACTACGGTTACTGAGCCCCTCCACCACGACGAGGTGGAGATCCAACGGGGGGGATGTAGAGGGTCCCCTGGGCTTATAGACGTAGGTATAAGTCTTAAAAGCAATTGGGATAACGTGAAGACGACGATGGTGATTATGATGATGATGACAATCATGCACTTGTTATTGCGCTATGATACTAATGATGGGCGGTATGAAAAAAGTGTGGGTGCTCATGTCGTTATAATTATACTATCTTAAAATATTCCTATTATGTGGGAACTACAAATTCATAACATGGTGCAATGAAGGTGAAATATTACACTACTGCCTACTGCATCGAGGAAACAGGCAGTTTGTTACTAGTGATATCTTAAATTGCACACGCGTTTTCACGATAAAATTTTAATTTTCTACCCTTAAGTATTTATATAATCAAAGCCTTTAGTATTACGTTAATAGTTATTCTTCTCTTTAACTGAGGATTAAAAAATCGGCCCTTAGTCTGGCAATAAATACTGTTACAGTAAAAAATAAAAAATATTACATTTGAATTTGGAATCTGTCATTTTTATACGATTGTTAAATGTGTTTTCTCGTTTTGGTGCCAATACACATACAATACATTTTTGGTGTATCTTCTCAGATTAGCGGGTAGGTGGTACTTACAGAACTTTCTGGATCGTTGTATTGGAGTGAAACACACGGCTACCCACTAATGTTTTTTTTATTTAGGTACACCACGCTGGAAGGAGCACGACAGCAGTACAATTGTATTATTATAATTTGATTGCGAATGTATACACGACACAGAATTATATACTAATAGTCGCGGAGCCGAGTACATGCGATATAATTTCGATTGCAACCGATGACGACGGGTTGTGTCTCGCGTCGGAAGTTCTCTTAAGACTGGTTTATAATCCTATGCGCACGGGCGGGCCGGGCGCTGTTCGGAATCGTTCGGTTGTACTCGGCTTCTCGGGACTCCGATACCGTATCTAATATCACATCATGTGTGTTTGTCAGGTTGTGTGTTGACATAAAATTTATGTAAGTATAGAATAAAATTATATAAAACTAAAAACTTTCGAACGAGGTTAAATTAATTTTAAATTAGGGTTCCGTATTACAAACTATTTTTATTTTTACAAAGATATTATATATAATTAAAAATGTTGACGAAGTTAAATGATTGTAAATTTTAATAAGTTAAATGATATAAGTATAATAAAAATCAGTTCCACTACATCATCCCCCCCCCAGAGACCATCCTATGGGCGATAATAATCAGGAAACCTGATCTTGCGCCCCGACCTTGTTTTTCTGATGACATGGTCTTCAGTGTTGGGGTGATCATCTGGTATGCATGTTGGTGAGTTTATGTGTGGTGAGTTTGAAGAATTTGGGCCTGTTTTGTGTTGTATGCATGGTCTGTGTGATAGTTGAGGTGTTTCTGAGGAGTGTTGTGTGCTTTGTGTGAGGGTGTTTGGGTCACGCAGTATGTAGGCTGGTTTCAATCGGTCTATCGATACTGTCACCTTATTACCCTTGTAAAGGATCTTGAACACCTTTTCACCTCGCTCCAAAACTTCGTGTGGACCAGAATATGGTGGCCTGAGGGACCCCGTAGTGCCGTCATCTCTGAGAAAGACATGAGACGAAGTGGCCAGTTCCTTAAAAATAAACGATGGCCGTTTACTGCTACGCTGATTGGTAGGTAACGGCTGGAGGTCCTTTACGAACCTGCGTAGCCGCGACACGTAATCAGATACATCTGGGATGTGATCTTCAACAGGCTCGAAAATATCGCCTGGAAGTCGAAGAGGCTCCCCATACAGCAGCTCTGCTGACGATGCGTTGAGGTCCTCCTTGATGGCACTACGGATGCCCAATAATACGAGTGGTAATGTATCCACCCAAGAAGTGCTGTTATGGCACACGATCGCTGCTTTCAGCTGTCTGTGGAACCTCTCAACTAACCCATTGCACTGTGGGTGGTAAGCAGTGGTCCTGCGGTGCTGGAAGCCGATTAGCTGAGACAGGCTTTTAAATAAGGTGGACTCAAATTGTCTCCCTCGGTCGGTTATAATGTCCATTGGACAACCGAAGCGTGAGATCCAACCGGTGAGTAATGCCTTAGCAGTGGTCTCAGCTGTTATGTCGGATAACGGTATTACCTCTGGCCATCGCGTGAAGCGATCCACGGCTGTGAGGCAATACCGGTAACCTTGACAAACAGGCAGCGGTCCAATTAGGTCTATGTGGACAAAAGAAAATCTAGCCTTTGGCAATTTAAATGAGCTCAAGGGAGCAGAAACATGCTTGGTGACTTTGGAGCGCTGACATTCGAGACAATGGCGCACCCACTCACGACAGTCACGTTTCACGCCTGGCCATACGTACCGCTCCGACACCAGTGTAGCAGTTGCATTTGCGCCAGGATGGCTCAACGAGTGCAAACTGCTGATAATTTGGTGCCTTAGCTGTGCTGGAACAAACGGACGCAGCTTGCCATCCCTCTCATCGCAACATAATTTCCCTTCGAGACCGGGTAGTGTTACCCACTTGAGCTGCAGAGATGTGCTGCCACTCAAGAGAGTCTTCATTTCGCAGTCCGCCTGCTGAGCCTCGGATAACATCTTCAGGTCGACCGGTTGCCCCACTGCCTCGATACGGGACAGAGTATCGGCTACGATATTGTCCTTACCTGAGATGTGCCTAATATCAGTGGTGAACTGCGAAATGAAGTCCAAATGCCGAAACTGCCTTGGGGAACAATTGCTCTTATGAGAGTTGAAGGCGAATGTTATGGGCTTATGATCTGTGTAGATCGTAAATGCTCGAGCCTCCAACATGTGGCGGAAATGCTTTACGCTCTCATAAATCGCGAGGAGTTCTCGATCGTAAGGAGAGTACTTCTGTTGGGAAGGACTCAACTTACGCGAAAAGAACGCAAGTGGCTCCCAAGAAGTCTCCCTCAGCTGCTGGAGGACGGCCCTAATGGCCTTATCGGAGGCATCTGTAACCAAGGCCAGCTTTGCATCGCAAACGGGGTGCGCCAGCAAAGCTGCCTTGCACAAGCTGTCCTTGCAGGCCTTGAAGGCTTCCAGTTCTTCGGCCGCTAGGGCGACGGGGTGGGAGCCCTTCACGGAGCCTGTGAGGAGAGCGTTAAGTTTGGCCTGATGAACGGCCGCACCTGGGATGAACCGACGATAAAAATTTATCATCCCGAGGAATCGACGCAGTTCTTTGACGGTTTTCGGGGTGGGGAAGCTGCGAATGGCTTCAACCTTGGCTGGTAGCGGCTTGGTACCCTGAGCTGAAATGCTGTACCCAAGAAAAGCTACCTCGGAGACGCCGAAGACACACTTACCTGCGTTGATGACCATGCCATATTCTTGCAGCCTGGTGAACAACTGGTGCAGGTGCTGCTGATGGGTCTTCTCATCTGGCGAAAAGACCAAGAAGTCGTCTATATACCCATAAACAAAGTCCAATCCGCGAAGCATTTCGTCCACAAACCGTTGAAATGTTTGACCTGCATTTCGGAGCCCAAAGGTCATGTATGGGAATTCGAATAGGCCAAACGGTGTGGTGATGGCCGTCTTCGGAGTATCGTCCGGATGGACGGGCACTTGATTGTAACTTTTCACCAGGTCTATTGTAGAAAAGACTCTGCATCCGGCAAGACTGTGAGCAAAATCGTGAATGTGCCTAATCGGGTACATATCCGGCACGGTGCGGGCGTTCAGCATACGGTAGTCTCCAAACGGACGCCAACTGTTGTCCTTCTTTGGCGCGAGGTGAAGAGGCGAAGACCATGGAGACTCTGATGGTCGACAAGTACCAATCTGCAACATTGCCTCGAATTCAGCCTTTGCGATTTTTAATTTGTCCGGCGCTAACCTACGTGGTGTTGCCGATACTGGTGGCCCAGGTGTAGTGCGGATGTGGTGTACGGTGTTGTGTTTGGGTGTACGATGTATACCAGATGGCTTAATAATATCAGGATATTTTGATAAAATGCTATGGTACACTGAGTCACCTAAAGCAACCTTCACTGAAGAAATGTCACTAGATAATGCAGGCAAACCCGCGGCAAATAGTGTAGTGCTGGTGTCAATGAGGCGTTTACCACGGATGTCTACAATTAAATTATATTTAAATAAAAAATCAACGCCTATAATCGCCCTAGTGACGTCCGCAACTATAAATTGCCAAGCAAAGTCAGGGCGCAAGCCCAAGTTTAGAACTAAATGCATAAAACCGTATGTGTGAATTGTCGAACCGTTAGCTGCGCGAAGTTCGAGGTTTGATCTCGGGCGTGATCCGTTTATAGCAGAACGCGGAAAGACACAAAGATCACTGCCAGTATCGATAAGAAACGGAATTTTTAAATTTTTGTCGGTTATTATTAAGCGACCCGCGCCTGGACAGTCGCCGGCCGCCATTATCGACTGCCCGTGGCATTTCCCGAATAATCACACGGTTTTATGCACTTACTTGCCCTGCTGCCGAATGTATGATGATACCAACATACGGGGAACTTCCGGTAATCGGAAGCCGACCTTGACCATGGACGGGATCTGGAACGGCGACGTCCAGTATGCTGTTGCCGTCGGGAATTCTCGCGGGGGTGTCCACTGTGTGACGAACGCGCTTGCTCGTCGACCTTCAGTGCCAGTCGCTCCACCATCCTCTTCAGCTCGGCGATCTCGCTGGTGACGCTGACGTTGTTGTGGCTCGCAGATGTCGCCGCCACGGTGCAAGGCGTGACGATGTCGTGCACGCGCTCTGCCAGGTCGCTCAATTGTTCCACCGATAGCGTAGGCTGTGAGGCTATCAGGGTTTGGATGTTGTTTGGTAGACGCTTGCACCAAATCGTCTTCACGAAGTCATCTGGTACTGCTGGACCAGCGAGGTCCTGTAGATGACGCAGAAATTCGGATGGCTTGCGGTCGCCCAGCTCCTCTTGGGTCAGCAGCTGCTTGACCTTCTTCTCATGGGAAGCTGAGAGCCTACGAATCAGCTCCGTCTTAATCTTCGTGTACCGGTGACGTTCAGGAGGGTGCACGATCAAGTCTTTCACCGCCTTTGCATGCACTAGGTCGAGGTTGGTGATGACTTGCGAAAATTTTGCAGAGTCATCTTCGATGCCGTACGTTTCGAACTGGCCTTCCAGTAACGCGAACCAGATCTCCGGTTCCTCGGGGGAGAATGGTGGTACCTTCACCCTGTACCGCCGTGGCTCTGCAGGTCCAACGTCTTCGACCTTCACTGGAGATGGGCGTGTCTTTTTCATGGTTCTTCTCGTGACGTTCGATTGAGAAGTGGCGGTGTGCGTGGATTCGCTACTGCTGTCGCTCATCGTGCTCTTCGGTGGTCACCAATTTGGTGTATCTTCTCAGATTAGCGGGTAGGTGGTACTTACAGAACTTTCTGGATCGTTGTATTGGAGTGAAACACACGGCTACCCACTAATGTTTTTTTTATTTAGGTACACCACGCTGGAAGGAGCACGACAGCAGTACAATTGTATTATTATAATTTGATTGCGAATGTATACACGACACAGAATTATATACTAATAGTCGCGGAGCCGAGTACATGCGATATAATTTCAATTGCAACCGATGACGACGGGTTGTGCCTCGCGTCGGAAGTTCTCTTAAGACTGGTTTATAATCCTATGCGCACGGGCGGGCCGGGCGCTGTTCGGAATCGTTCGGTTGTACTCGGCTTCTCGGGACTCCGATACCGTATCTAATATCACATCATGTGTGTTTGTCAGGTTGTGTGTTGACATAAAATTTATGTAAGTATAGAATAAAATTATATAAAACTAAAAACTTTCGAACGAGGTTAAATTAATTTTAAATTAGGGTTCCGTATTACAAACTATTTTTATTTTTACAAAGATATTATATATAATTAAAAATGTTGACGAAGTTAAGTGATTGTAAATTTTAATAAGTTAAATGATATAAATATAATAAAAATCAGTTCCACTACACATTGTACAATATTTTGCAATATTAAAATGGAGTGGGATAATTAAGAGAACCCACTCGCTGTGATTGCATTACACAAAGTAGGTATGGAGCCAAAAGCAATTTTAAAAGTGTCCATACACTTGGTATTAGTCAAATGTTTGTGTACCGGGCTATTAATAGGTACAATGAGACCTCCTCTGTTTGTGACAGAAAAATACCTGGCCGTCTACGTAGTGTTCGTACGAAAAAGGTGGTCAAAGCAGTAAGGGAAAGAATTCTAAGAAATCCTCCGAAAGCAAAAGATTTTATTGGGGAGATGAAGATAGCACCTAGAACCATGTCGCGTATTTTAAAAGATGACTTAGGACTTGCAGCCTATAAGAGACGCACTGGTCATTTCTTAGCGGATAATTTAAAAAGAATAGGGTGGTAAAATCGAAACAACTACTGAAGCGGTACGCAAAGGGAGGTCACAGAAAAAAATTGTTTACGGATGAATTTTTTTTACAACTGAGCAACATTTTAACAAACAAAATGACCGTATTTATGCTCAAAGCTCTAACGAGGCTTCCCAGTTCGTCGACAGTATGCCACGTGGGCATTATCCGACTTCAGTGATGGTTTGGAGGGGTGTTAGCTATGAAGGAGTGACAGCCATATTTTTGTGAAAAAGGTATCAAAATACCTTTTTCACAAAAATATGGCTCGGTCACTCTCTCAAACTTCTCAAGAATGGTATTTTGATACCCTTGTGCCGACACAAGTGTATCAAAATAGGTAGTTAAGCATGTTCAATAAACAAGTATGGACCTTCCAGCGAGACTCGGCACCGGGTCATAAAGCTCGGTCCTCGTAGTCTTGGTTGGAAGCGAACGTTTCGAACTTCATCAGAGCTGAAGACTGACTGTCGTCAAGCCCCGATCTTAATCCACTGGATTATGATTTATGGTCAGTTTTAGAGAGTACGGCTTGCTCTTAACGCCATGATAATTTGGAGTCCCTAAAACAATCCATACGATTGGCAGTGAAGAATTTTCCCATGGCAAGAGTGCGTGCTTCTATTGATAATTGGCCAATGGAGACCACTTCGAATAAGCTTTTTATATTTTAATTATTTTTTTATTTATGTATCAAACTAACACACTGTAAAAGTAATAAATTTTATTTGCAATTAAAAAAATATATTTTTCTTTGTTACAACATTTATGGCAAGACCAGGTAATTTATGCAAATATCACACTAAGTACGTACTATAAAAGGATGGATTTATGTAACATTTTTCTCGTCTTAAGCAACTTAAGGGTTTTCAAGCACCATCCATCAAGTACCAAGCGTTTGCAAGGCCTACAAAATTTAGAGGATCTCACCCAACGCTGAAGTGGTTTTGGGATACAAAAAAGTTTCACATTAACGGTGCGAAAACCTCATTGGTCTGTTTGAGTGGTAATTTTTTTACACTGTCATTATTGTATTTAAGTTTTCTTGTGTGAATGAGTTCATGTTGTTGGTTAATGAATACTTGCCTTTAAACTTTCGTGACCTGTACACATAGTAATCATACAATTTTCACATAATTACACGACATAGATCAATTACATAATTACAAATATTGTTGGTAAATGTTTCTTTTGTGTAAAAAGTAGTGCCAACATAGGTTCGAGAAGGTCTAGTAAACTTTTGACTTCAGTGAACTGGTTAGGCATAGGTTTCTTCTTTTGGGAAAGGGTTTTAACGTGACTTAGCACTAACAAGAGCTTGGGAAATAATAAGATAACGGTAGAATAAGCATTTATTGGATTTATAACTTGACTTTAGTTACCTATCACCGATTTTATACGATGTCATTACGTCAAAATGGCAACGAAGATTTGCCAATCGTTTATATACATTATATACTACTTTGAATATAATAGGTGACATGTACCTATATACATATTATAATACAGTATGCTTGAAACCTCTTGATAGCTTTAATCTTTAAAAATAAATTGAGGTTATTGAGTTATTATTTCAAATAATTTTATTATGCTCCATTGTTCAGTTCCATATACGACTTAAAAGAAAACCCAATGCAAACGTCTAGTTCAGATCACAGAGAGGTTTTACAACTGAGGCGTTAAACGATGTTTAATTACGTGGAAACTGCCAAAGGACAGCTATTTTTTATTCTCGTTTCAATATTCAGGGCCATTTTCAGATGTCCGCCAAGCCTTTGATAAACATGAATAAAACCATGTCGTATTTACTGAAAATTCTGATGGTAAATTAAACGAAGGAACATTTAAGGGAGCAGGTAGGTATTATAGCGAAAAAACTGTACTTTTTTGTTTAGCGGCAATACAAAAAATACTATTTTAGGACTTGCACTTGCTTTGTTGTGAATTTTATTTGTTGTGTGAAGAGTACGTACTAGTACGTCAAGAATGAAGCGGCCGCTTCACCATTAATACTAGAGAGATAAGACGTAAATTACTTTGTGGAATATTATGTTTGTGGAGTATTAGTTAAACAGAAAAACACAATCGTCGATGAATATTATGTTTTATTAACATGAAATGTTTATGTAATGTTTTTATATAAGTATCGATGTATTTTTGTTTAATCAATATCAAAGAGGGATATGATAAGGTGGTAAGTTCCTAAACATATTTTAGCAAATATAACGGTAGGTTTAGCAAATAAACATTTTAACACACTACACATATCATGTAAATAGATATGTTAATGCCCTATTAATTCTACAGAATATTAGTCAATTATCATTTCATTTTACAGTCTAAAACCGGCCAAGTGCGTGTCGGGCCACGCGCAATGTAGGGTTCCTATAATCCCGGAACCCTATATAATACCCTTTGCAGCAAGTCATTACTTGCTGCAAAGGGTATTAATGTACAACAAATCCGATTGTTTATTTTGCTGAAAAATAATTTTAATAACACTATTATAAGAACCTAAGTTTTGTTTAGAAAAATACTAGGTATGTATTCAGTTATGTATTGTAAACATAAAATGTGGTTTCCAAGATGTACTACTACTATACATACGTAGTACCGTAGTACATTACAAACCAAAGTACGTATATCTTTAAGATTAAGCCAGCGTGTCCAATGTAAACTCACAGAAATAGGTATTTATAAGTTAACCGACGATTACTCGTAAACTAGTGATATCTACTTAGCTGTGATAGTTTTCCTTTTAAATTCGTTATATGTACTACATTTGAGATTTTTTTCACCTCTTCCAAATTAATAGTTTAGCCGGCAGAGGGGGGGGACACTTGAGTCTAACAATTTTTTTCACTTCAAAGCTTGATATTTGACAAACCAATCACTTGATCGAAAAATGATTTGAGCAAACTAATAATATTTTTTTAAAACCTATCAAATGATACCCCACATGATGGGGTACTCAACCAAAAAAAATTCATCCCCACTATATATGTAGGGGAGATACCCTTAAAAAAAATATTTTCCTAAATTTTATTCAACAGTTTTGTTGCAATATCTTATGTCTATATTCATGTCAAATATCAGCTTTCTAGCACCAGGCGTCTTTGAGCTAGGCTGCGGACGGACAGACGGACGGACATGACGAAACTATAAGGGTTCCTTGTGGACTACGGAACCCTAAAAAGTAAGGACATAATTCATATAGTAACCCTAGAATACCTTAGTACCTTAGAAATATTATATGAAATATTATTTTCCTATATTGCTACGTAATAACATGGCAATTCCAAAATAAACCAGATAACTAAGAGAGTCGCTGTCTAAAAACACTCTCATTCTCATAATTATAAGAAAACATAAACGTTAAATGCGGCAACGAGCACAATACAGAGATAAGTCGAAACACCTACTCAATGTAATAACCGAGAATTTGTATTGCACATATTTGCATAGTAGCTGATTCTGCTATCCACGCGCTTAAATAATTTTAAACTATTGCCCTCTACTTCTTTTTGATCCAGTAAGAAAGAGACATAAATATTTTTAGTAAGTATATAATTTATATTATATCATCATCATCAGCCCTGTGTATATACTGTCCCACTGCTGGGCACGGGCCTTTTCTCACTGTGAAAAGAATATACGGGCATAGTCCACCACACTGGCAAAATGCGGGTTGGCAGACATTACATGTCTTTAGAACAATATGGATATCTCTCAGACGGGTTGGTTTCTTAAGAATGTTTTCTTTTACCAAGCGATCATTAACAGTTTTAGTGCAATAAGTATACAAGTTTATTTATAAAACGGGTAATTATGATCCGTTTTCTAAGATATTTTAAAACATTCCCTTGCCAGTGACTGAACAACAGAATTATGGCCTGCACAAGAGGCACTTCATATTTTCTTTCTTATGATAAGATGATTTACAATCGTAACAGGTCGTGCACATTAACGATCAATGTTGCGAACATTAGCAGATGTCGCACATTCACATCCGTATGTACGAACAATTTCTTTTTATAGCTTAAACCTCTTTTAATGTTCACGATACGATACTGCGTAGATATATTTTCACCTCAGCAGCTCAAACATGCCGCTTTTGCTGCGAGATAACAGTGAACAAAACGCGATTTTTATTCGAGCGTGGGTCAAAGTAGCTTTTTAATTTTTCAATCTCTCTCTGTCACATGCATATAATGTCAATGTCTCTTTTACATGCATATAAAAAAGGGAGTGGAAAAATCAAATCCCTTCGAACTTCGATTTTGGACTTCGACCTCAAAGAAAACACGTTTGGAAACGCGTAATACCCTAAAATTTAAAGATATTTGTAATAAAGAAATTACGTTTTTTTTAATGTTATTGTTAATATGTTTAATTTATTACTGGATTTTAATAAAAATAAGTCTAATGAATAGTATAAAAATTGGTATTTAACCAATAAATTTTTATTTGGAATTTCAACAATGATACTATTATATTTGAAAAATAAACATCAGGGACGCGGTATCAAAACGCGACTTAAAAAAATAGCGGGAATAAAAATTTCGCTGATGCTGATAGTGTAACGTGTTAAATTAGATCTCACTGTTGAGGTGAAAAGTTGTGTGTGCTACACGAGAAAAAAGTTTTTTGCATCTAGTGCTGTTGAGTCCCTCACTACGCTCAGGATTCTAACTTTGATTCACTCGCTACGTTCGTGAATCAATCATAGAATCCTTCGCTTGCTCGGGACTCAAAATCAGAACTCGAAACAAAAAACAACTTTGCCCTCTCGTTGCACAAATAACTATTCCACGTCTCAGGTATTGTAGGACGCTCGCTGACCAGATAGACCGATGACAAGAACAGGGTATAAGTGGTAATGGCTAGATGGTGAAAACGAGGAAGTGGGTCTTGTGGCCTACCGTGGTGAAGTTATACAGTGAGTGGACTGCATTGGCTGAGGATATAATTTTATGAGATGATTATAGATTGAATAGCTTGGTGTTTTCATGCTTGATTAAATTATTTATTTCATGTATTTTGACTTGCTTGTAGTTAAGTCACATACTATGTGCCTCACAGCTACGCTTTAGTATTAAAAAAATAAAAAAGAGTAAGTGAAACATCGTCCAGAAAAACACCGATATCGAAAAATTGGTCACAGAACGGGACAGTTTCTCTTATGACTTTGTTTTTAACTTTGGTGGGTGTCAGAAAGAAAAAGTGAAATTGGTCAACAAAATATATTTTAGCACTTCTATTGGACACCAACACATAGCCGGCCTAGATAGTGGCGAGAAAACTTGCGACTGTTGTATTGTATAAAACTCACTTGGAGGATAATATAGATTAAGATTACGCGAAGAGTAAGGATCATTTTGGTCCTAACTGCTTTACGGTGTCTTGGACTTGTCTTGGCATTCTAACTTTGTCCAAAAACTGTTAAACGGCCTACTGATATCCATACCTCTCGCTGACCATACTTGTCTAAAGAATATTATATCCGTATCCAGATTACATCTTCACTGCTTCTAAAGTAGCCGGCGTCGTATCGTCTAATAAAATGGTCTCCACTTTATGTGCTCCGAGCGATAAATTCTTTATGCGTCAACATCTGCGCCTATTTAGATTTATTAGATTGGGTGTCTACTAAGTGTTTTACGTGTTATGCCAAATTTGCTCTAAATGTTTGAATTGACGAGTATTCCTCTTCTTTTTCAGGTAGATAGAGGCCATCATGCCATTATTATTGATATTTTGTTTGTATGATGAATTTTGCTATGGAACTCCATGAATGCTTAAGATCAGGTGGCATGAAGTCATTTTGAAAGACTACAATAAAAAAGTATCAGTGCATTTTAAATGTTAAGCATTTATGTAATGAAAATGTATTGTGTAAACACGACCTTGGAATGCAGCTAAGGTAATTGTTGATGTTTGGCATCGAGCCCTGTCCCGTCTATTATACAACTAATTCTTATACAACTTTGATAAAGTGATGTCGTGTGCCATATACATGCACGTATTTATGGGCGCAAATGAATATAATATAACGATTATATTGTTACGAAAATGTTAATAATATTTAAGATTGATATTTAAATAACTATTTGTGAACACAGAACTGAGAAATTCTCTACTTTACAATATTAGACACTGTATTGGCTGCTTAACTGTTTATAAAGATTGGATATTTAATTTATCGCTTAATTATTAAGATAACTCCAGAAACTTTCAAAGTAAAATCAATTAGTATTATATAACATGATTCTGACACTTATTATTATGTTTTCGGTAATAAATAACATGCTATTATATTTACATCCTGTTGATAGCGCTATCTGTTGACCGAATGTTGTAAAGCAGCGTTTGGCTATTAAAATAGATTTGTTATTCGTATAAAATAAATCATTTGGTGTTGTGCAAAATTCATTACAATATTAATGTTGGTTTTTGATAATTAATTGTACAGTAATTTCAATTATATGTTGAAAAGGAAGTGACAGTTGTTAAACATTGTGTAATGACGGTTGGTGTATAAAAAGGACTGTAAGTCACATTTTATTTCAATTCTGTGCTAGAAATCAACTGAGAATAAGCCAAGTACTATTACGTGAGTGTTTTTATTATGGAGTCTGGACACCATAACCCTGGCGTATCGCCGACATATTTGTCTAACTTTCTACTGAATGTGCTCTAATTTTAAAGTGTAAATAAGGCTCTTAATATAATCTTGTTATGTGTGACTTTCTGTCAGTTTATAATTTCATTCTACACTTAAAATTTATTCTAAAAGAAAACTATGGATATTTCTTTCTAACGTAGTCTTTTAACATTTTCTTTATAACAAACATATCAATCTTCGTTTCAAACAAATTTTAAGTTATAAGTTTAAACAATAATTGTTAATAATAGTGACGATAACAATAAACAAAGGCAGGCAGGTATCTCTTGGTTAATTTTTTCTAGACCGGGTATCGAACTAACACAGCCAATTTCATGAACTAATAGGCACTAATTTCCTAAGATTTCAAGCATATGTAGCGAAACATGAACACAAAATGTCTCTGCTTAACCCGAAGGGGTAAAGAAGACTGTCTAATACATGGCACAATGTGGTACATTAATGATTTATAGGTCACACAGCACAAATGCTACAATATTCAAGATTCTACTATTCAATACGGTTGCAGCTTAATACCTATAAGTGCGAATGCAATGTAGGTGCCAACTGGCATAAGATAAGTGCGACAGTCGTAATGCATCATAGCAATATACACGAAGTTTAGAAACAGGTAGGATTTCGACATATCACACATTTAGGGTACAATATGATGGCATAGTAACTTATGTATAAATAAATAAATAACTTATACATCAATCTTTAAGCAAAAGACTTTTACGATTTCTTTTTCGCACTTTTTGTTTCATTTTGAAGTTCACTGCTAAATATAGGCCTCTCTTAAGTTTCGTTACAATAAGACTGTGAGTAGGAATATTTTGCCAACTAGGAATATCACGCTTTTCATTTAACTGTATTTTTCTTTTAAGTATTTGATTATTTCATACCTTGTGCGAAGATGCATAGAATATATTTTCCTTCCTTTTCTTTCATATTACTTTTATAAAAGCATTTTAAACTTTGATTCATTTTACAGTGTACAGGTTTGTGTTGCGAAAGTAAAAATCTGATATAAAATATAGGTTAGGTGAGAGAAAATCAGATATACAAGTTAAATTAATATTCTGTTAAATCTGGTGATATGAATATTTTGCCGTTTATTTTGAATACACGATGTAGATCGATTAAATAAATATTACAAATTTGGCGAGACTGAAGGACGGGGGTTGATGATGAAAATGTATTACATTAATGCAAAAGTGTGTCGGTTGCTTTGTTTGTCCATTTTTCACTTTAGAACTACAGATCGGACTTTGATGAAACTGTAGTAATATACCTAGTCTTGCCATAAATATTGTAACAAAGAAAAAATATTTTTGTAATTGCAAATAACATTTATTACTTTTACAGAGTGTTAGTTTAATACATAAATATTAAAAAATATATATTTAAAAAGCTTATTCGAAGTGGTCTCCATTGGCTGCAATACAGTCCTTTAAACGTTGAGGCCAGTTATCAATAGAAGCACGCATTCTTGCTATGGGAAAATTCTTCACTGCCAATCGTATGGATTGTTTTAGACGACTCCAAATTATCTTGGCGTTTAGAGCAAGCCGTACTCTCTAAAACTGACCATAAATCATAATCCAATGGATTAAGATCGGGGCTAGACGACGGTCAGTCTTAAGCTCTGATGAAGTTCGAAACATTCGCTTCTAACCAAGACTGCGTGGACCGAGCTTTATGACCCGGTGCCGAGTCTTGCTGGAAGGTCCATACTTGTTTATTATTGAACATGCTTAACTACCTATTTTGATACACTTGTGTCGGCACAAGTGCATCAAAATACCATTCTTGAGAAGGTTGAGAGAGTGACTGAGCCATATGTTTGTGAAAAAGGTATCAAAACATCGGTGTTTTGATACCTTTTTCACAAAATATGGCTCAGTCACTCCTTCAGAGCTAACACCCCACCAAACCATCACTGAAGTCGGATAATGCCCACGTTGCACACTGTCGACTGGGAAGCTTTCTTAGAGCTTTGAGCATAAGTACGGTCATTTTGTTTGTTAAAATGTTGCTCAGTTGTAAAAAAATTTTCATCCGTAAACTATTTTTTTCTGTAATCTCCCTTTGCGTACCTCTTCAGTAGTTGTTTTGATTTTACCACCCTGTTCTTTTTAAATTATCAGCTAAGAAATGACCAGTGCATCTCTTAAAGGCTGCAAGTCCTAAGTCATCTTTTTAAAATACGCGACATGGTTCTAGTGCTATCTTCATCTCCCGAGATAAAATCTTTTGCTTTCGGACAGGATTTCTTCGAATTCTTTCCCTTACTGCTTTGACCACCTTTTTCGTACGAACACTACGTGGAAGGCTTGGCCTTTTTCTGTCACAAACAGAGGAGGTCTCATTGTACCTATTAATAGCCCGGTACACTAACATTTGACTAATACCAAGTGTATGGAGAGTTTTAAAATTGCTTTTGGCTCCATACCTACTTTGTGTAAATGCAATCACAGCGATTCGGTTCTCTTTATCACCCCACTCCATTTTAATATCGCAAAATATTGTACAATGTATTGGCGCCAAAACGAAACGAAAACACAATAAACAATCGTATTAAATTACAGATTCCAAATTCAAATGTAATATATTTTTTTTTATTCGAACAATATTTATGGCCAGACTAAGTAGTTCATGTAGTCAGTCAGTCAAAGTAACCCATAAGCTACATTAATACTTAGCGTCCACTGATTAGCATCGTACGCATCGGACGCATCGCATTTCACGGATCGTAGTATTCTTTGTATAGAAAGTCACACAAGTGCGTCCACTGACCCGCATCGTACGAATCGCACATCGTCAATGCCGACACGGATGCTCCGAGAGGCATTTTGCGATGCGTGCTGATGACGTCATATGGAATGTCGTGTATCCAGACATAATGTTTTCTTTTTTTAGATGTTTTTGCATTTTCTTTCTCTTCTACTAACAAACAAGCAATAACGACAAATTGTTCTTCTTCGCTTTCTTCCATTCTCACAAATACACGTACGATCACTGGTACTTGCGTCGGCAATAAGAGGGCCAATTCTGGTAATTATATTTGTTCAAATTCCAATATCGATCTAGTCTCGGCGTCATAAATGGTATTCTCGTAACTTAACTGACACTTGAATGAGATCGGGACTACATCGAAAGTTGAACCAAGTGTGAACTAGTGTGAACGGTATTCTGCTAATTATTAGTAGAGCAGGTAAGGTATTTCTAGTTTTTTCACAATGATACCATCGTACATAATATAACCACATGAGTAAATAAACCGAACAGAGAAACAGCTTCTTAAGAGCTTGTAAATTTGTTACCTATTTTGGTAGGGTTGTCACAATAGGTTAAGACAAATCGCTTGTTCGGTATACGACATATTCTGGAATGGACAGATTCGTGATTCGGCAGATTCCCAACTCGACAGATTCGTGAATTGGGCAGATTCTTGGACTCGACCGATTCGCTATACGGCAGAAGTACAGTTGTAAATAAAATAGCGAGTGGAACCAAAAAAGCATGCACCTGATACTTTTAAAAGCACGGAATTAAAATATACATTTGTTACCAAGGACACGACGTGATGACGTGATTTATTTGACATTCCCAACGATACCACTAATAGTGTTGAATATTTTTCTGGTAATATTTATGATCTATTTTGCTAATAAACATAGGAATCGCCTTTAGCTATTATGTGCCACTAGTTTTACCACGGGGATAGGTATCTAAAATAAGTTTAAAAAGAAATTGTGTAAGACAAATTCATGTCTACAAAACAAATGACTATAAAATGATCAACCATCGATAGGGCTTACAAAAAACAGGTGCATGCGATTTTCGACCTTATTGACAATTCATGATAAACTTCTTTTTGGTATTTTCTTGCTTTCTGACATTGATACGTTATTAAAATTATAAATTCTGAGTTACGTCAATAAGGTCGAAAATCGCATGCACCTGATTTTTGTAATCCCTATCGATGGCTGATAACTTTCTGATAGTCACTGGTTTTGTAAACGCTAAATGCTTTTATACAATTTCACAACTAATGAGTTCACGAGGATCCTCTGGGGGATCTGGTTAGGAGATCCTGGTGGACAACATGCAAACATGTTAAGTATTTCGTTGCCAGCATTGACAATATTTATTTCAAGATCGAAATATTCGCGAAACTTTTGCTCGAGAAATTCAACAAATGAGATAAAATTATCAGGAGGGAAAAAAGAATTAAAAACCCAATTGTACGTTACCATCGTTAAAATCTTTATAATTTCTGAATTATTTCTATTATTGAATATAAATTTTTTTAATTATTGAATACCTATTGAAAATAATTCACACGATCCAAGGAACCAATATATTTACTTACCGTTATATTACTTAGTTGTATATTAATTTTAATTTGGCATGTAAACGTATTGGCATCCAATAATTATTCCTATTAATGTATTTTCCCATACAATGGCAAAATTCATGTTTTTGTTTTTGAGTTTTTGACATTACCTCTAAGATCAACAAGAGATTATAAATTGATTAATATCGAAATTATACTATAAGGAGATTAAGTGGAGCAGAATACCAATTGTGAGTTAATTCAAAATTAAATCGCAGTTCAGTCAAAATTCAGTGTCAGTCTCTGTTAAATACGAGAATTGGCCTTCAGATCGCTGCCGATACAGTGGACGCAGTATAAAAAAATAATGCGATTGATGCGATGCGTGCCATGCGTACGATGCTGACCTGTGGACGCGTCATGATAGTCAACACCAGCGCGGGTGATGCCGCGGGAAATGTCAAGAAATGTAATAAGTTCATATCTTAAAGTCTACAATTTAATAGACATTCCAGTAATAGCAATTTGACTTATAAACCAAATAAAAGTAAAATTGCTGTAGATTTGTTTGATTATTAATTAGCCAAACTTAGTTTTACCAGCGTCAATATTCCCTTAAGATCGTACAAACCGATTGATTTTGTTGTAAATCCAGGCCTAAAACTTTTTTGATTCGTACAGCTTTTTGTATTTCACAAGCGTAGTCTACATTCAAGCTAACTTTGAAGTTTACTTATTTTTTCGACTAATAATAATAATATATATATATATATATATAAAGTAATAATGTACGATTTCCATATCGTAAAAAATGTAATGGTGAAATAGGCGTTTCCATGTGAGATCTAATTAGAAATGAGGAGATCTGCAAGAGAACAAAAGTTACTGACATAGCTCTTCTAATAGTCATGCTGAAGTGGCAATAAGTACATGGATTGAAGAACCGATGGCCAGCAGCTGAGGTAAGCTCCGAGGAATATGGACCAACAATCTTGTTGAGCAAATGTGGTATGAGCTCCACTACCCAAAGGTTAATTTGTCTGCAATGTTCTATAGCATTGTCAGTACTCACACATCTACATTTAAGCCATTTCTATTGCAAATAACCGTTACGTACAGGCGAGCAATCAAGCGAATATACTAATACATTACTCTATATGTAATATGTGTGAATCATGCCACCATATGCCCAACATTATCCACTTGCTCAGCCATTCGTATGTACATCGCTAGTTGCATTGCTTGTATATTGTGCGTACGCGACATCAAATTAAATCAAATCAATGTATTGCTTGGTATAGTATTTTCTTGGGTTTACGCGAATGTTACACATTGAAATTAAACTACAGTTTACGGATTTTATCGCGATGTATTGGTTTCACTAAGTTATTACATTTAAAACGAATGATCTAGAGAACTATATTTTTAATTTATTACTAGCCGACGTTTCGAATTCTTTACAGAATTCATGTTCACGGCAGACTGAGGTGATATTTGTATTTTTCTTGAATGTATAAGTTATCTCAAAGTACCCAAACATTTTTCAATTACTGATGTTACTATTTACGCAGAATGAGCTCACAGTGTCCTTAGGTCTTCTGGTGACTTTGTCCTTCTTGGGTTTCATTAGCCTTATGACAGGGTCCTAAGCTGGAGGAACATTCCAACCATCTTCTCTATTGAAATTAGGGTGTTTTTTAATTTCAATAGCCTCTCGTATCATCCTTGGAAGAAAAAGGTGTTCTTTTGCGAGTATCTGTGGTTCATCAAATCGCAGGTAGTGGTTGGGTCCTTGTTCCCCATGTTCACACACAGCAGACTTTGTTGAGCGTTTATGTTTTATGTCAGCTATATGTTCTTTGAGTCTAATGCATATGCTTCTCTTGGTTTGTCCAATGTATGAGAGCCCACATTCACAGTCAATTTTGTAGACACCGGCCTCTTGCAAGGGTAACTGACACTAAGTAATAATAAACAAAATACACTAGGTAATAATTGACTGATCTTCGTTGGCGGCTTGTAGTAAGTTTTGATAGAAGCTCGCTTCAAGATGTAGCCAATTTTGTCGGTCACGCCCTTGATGTATGGGAGGACAGCAGGTTGCCTTTCTACTGTGGCTGGTTTTTCTTTGTGGCACGGCGCTCGGAGCTTGTTGTCTTGCAGAACTTGCCTGACATGTTGAAGCTCAGCGTCCAGGTATTTCTTGTCACAGATCCCGCGGGCTCTCTGAAACAGAGACATTCCTACAGTAGCTAACTGTTTAGGATGGGGGTGAGATTCACCGTTTAACTTATTTGTATGGGTCTTTTTCCTATACACAGTATGGCTAAAGGAGTTGTTTTTATTCCTGATGACAAGTACATCTAAGAAAGGTAAAGAATTGTTTGCCTCTAATTCCATTGTGTATTGTTTTTGGTTATTAATAGAATTAAGATGGTTTAGGAAAGCATTAACACTATCTGTTGGTAAAATTGTGAAAGTGTCATCTACATACCGCTTGTAGAACCTCGGTGTGATAGTGGCAGTCTGCAGGGCTGGCGCCTCGAAGTCCTCCATGAAGATGTCAGCGACAACAGGCGATACTGGAGACCCCATTGCTACACCGTCTATTTGTATGTAGTATTTCTTGTCCCATAACAGATAGCCCGTTGTCAGGCAGTGTTTGAGTATTTCTGCATATTCCTCAGGCATGTTGTGTTCTGTCAGCTTCCTTCTAGTAATTTCTACACAGTCATGTACTGGTATGCATGTGAATAATGACTGTATATCAAAACTAACCATAGTTTCCTTGTCAGAGAGATGTAGGTGTTTGATTTCACTGACAAAATGGTAGGAATCTTTCACATGTGCTCTCGTATTGCCTCTGAGCGGTGAGAGAATCTTTGCCATGTGTTGAGCCAGTCTGTAAGTTGGTGCGCCTATCTGCCTAACTATCGGGCGCAGAGGAGCGTTTTCCTTGTGTATTTTTGGTAGCTCATACATTTGAGGAGGTTTTACACACGATGGTATTAAATATTTCACGTCCAAATTAAGTTTTTCGGAGTATTTCTTAACAATATCACAAGTTTGCTTGAGGATTTTGTTCGTAGGGTCTGACTTAACCAACTTGTAGGTACTTTCATCCGACAAAAGATGTTCCATTTTTTGTTTATACTCGGACGTGTCCATCACTACCGTTGCATTTCCTTTATCTGCTCGGAGTACTGTAAGTTCAGGCCTAGCTTGTAACTTCTTCAGTGCGAGATATTCAGTCTTTGGTAGATTCCTTGCTGGCACTTTCGATTGACGTAATACAGCAGAAACTGTCGTATGGCCTCGAAATCTTCCTTACTCACATTGTTCTTGACTAGGCAATCCTCAACGTTGCAAATAATTGTTTCATACGGTATTCTTGATGGAGTTATCGCGTAATTTAAACCTCTGTTAAGTACTTTCTCGGTATTTTCATCTAACGTGTGTTTTGACAGATTGACAACTGTTTGTCTACGGGCGGACGGTAGCGTGTGATTGGTCCGTGCGAAAACGTTCTGTTTCATGTTGTACTGGTCATTTGATTTTTGTTCTAATTTTTCAAATTTTTGAATTTTGTTACGTTTACACGCGTAATATTTTGATGTTTCTCTGTTGTTTATTGCATCTATGCACTGTTTAAAATCAAATGAAGTTACCAATCTGCATATTTCGTTAGATAAATGCTCAACATTTCTATTAATTCTGCGTAAGTCAGCTCGGTGTTCATGAATCTTTTGTATGAGTAACTTTTGGCTTGCCTGTTTTAAGATCTTAGCGCTCTCACGTATGTCCTTCTTGGCTGATATCTTGCAGCATGTAGGAATGAGATCGTGATCCCGGCATCTCTTCAAGAAATTTAAAGATGTTATGTATCTTGCGCGCTTGGTTTGTAGATCTTCTAACCGGCGTATTTTTGTTGCTGTTTCCAGACCGTACTGGTTCACATAATATTTTCTTGGGTTTACGCGAATGTTACACATTGAAATTAAACTACAGTTTACGGATTTTATCGCGATGTATTGGTTTCACTAAGTTATTACATTATTATTAAGTTATTACTTTGAGATAACTTATACATTCAAGAAAAATACAAATATCACCTCAGTCTGCCGTGAACATGAATTCTGTAAAGAATTCGAAACGTCGGCTAGTAATAAATTAAAAATATGGTTTTCTAGATCATTCGTTTCAAATGTAATAACTTAGTGCAACCAATACATCGCGATAAAATCCGTAAACTGTAGTTTAATTTCAATATTGCTCGGTATTTTAATTTGACAGCATGTATGGCGTTGTGGTTTAAGCGGCCGCCTTGCCACTTGACACGGCGCCTAGTGTTGTGGGTTCGTTTCCCACACGAGAAGACACTTTGTGTAACTCATAAATTGTTGCTTCGTGTTTGGGTGTTCAGTGTGTCCGTTAGTGGTATGTTTGTAAAAGTACCCCGCGACGCAGGATTAAGGCCTAGTGCGGGGGTTTTCTTTAAAAAAAAAAGAATATGAAAGAGTCGCCTTATAATATCAGTAGGTTAGTATTTTACATTATATTCAAACAATATTCAAGTTTGATAACCACACCATGATTGAATATCTGTATTTACTTTTATTTAGATAAATTATAGGTAATATATTAAGCTAATTCACTTAAGACATTTTATTTAAAAACGAAACTATTGCTTTTGGCGTCTCCTACTGAATTTATTCGGTCGTTATGCAAAATATCTGCCGTCAGGAATACAAATAATGAACCAATCTCGTCTCTTGGCGTTTTAAATAAGGTAATCGGCAGCGTAAATACCTACCTGTTCAAGTATTACTCCTACCTAATTTTGTGTATTAATTTTTTTACATCATATTCACAAACTTTACATACATACATATCGTCACGCCTTTTATCCCGGAAGGGGTAGGCAGAGGTGTATTTCTACACCCACTTTTCGCCAGATATACTTTAGTCCCACGTAATAAGGGGTGAGCCTATTGCCGTACCGGGCACATTTCCAGACTCCGTGCTGCTACTGAGAATTTCGTGACAGAAAAACCCAATAACACTGCCCAACCCAGGAATCGAACCCGGGACCTCCCGATCCCACGAGCACATTTATGCCGCGAGACCAACGAGGCAGTCGTATAGGGTTTGATGTCGAGTTTTCCGTCTCTACGCAAAGATGGTATTTGCATCGTGTTATCCCTTAGTCGCCTCTTACGACACCCACGGGAAGATAGGGGGTGGTGACACTTGTATTCTATGCCGTCAACCACACGGAAACTAAGTAAAGTTAGTAGTATAATGATAAAATAGAATATTTGCATTGGTTATCGGCTATTGGTACATAAAGTATTCCACGTATTTTTCTGATATATAAGCTATGTTACTGTGAAATTTCATCAAAATATGTTCAGTAGGAGTAGAAGTAGATATTGCGTAAAAGAGTAAGAAATATCCATCCATATTCATTAACTTTCACTTTAATTATAGTAGCAGGATATTAAAGTATATATGATTTTTTACATAATGATATTCCGTGTGGTAGCGGATTAAGAATACGGAATGTCACCATCCCATATCATCCCATGGGTGTCGTAACAGCCGACAGAGGGAGCATATTATGCAGAGAACAACACTGTAAGAGAAGGAAAACTTGATACAAACCATGGGGTTGATATGGATCAACCCGTTTGGCCAGCGTGGTATAGTAGGCCAATTCCTCCTTTCAAAGGGGAGGCCTAGTCCAGCAGTGGACTGTTAAAGGCTGATTATGATATCTACAGACATTATAGTACAATAAAATAAAACATCGCTCATTGCTATATTCTAGCGATTTCAGTACTCAAAACAGAGAAATCTCTGGAGCGAGGAAGGGATGATACATCGGTTTGAAGTAACTGAAGCATTTGGACCCTAACTTCTAAAGGTATCCGATACCATAGGGTAGGCAATATAGACATTGTCAATACTTTCAATACATTAAGACAAACTTCGGGGTGTGATTATTTGGTGAAATTGCCTGTTTTGCTGAAATACATCCCGAGGGACCTTCTACATATTGAGTATACTTCATATCGTAAGGTTATTAAAATTTTTATTTTTTATTTTTATAGACTCACGCCTGTATCCCCGAAGGGGTAGGCAGAGGTGTAATATTACACCCACATTTCGCCATGATTTTTTAGGTCCCACGTAATAGGGGGCGAGCCTATTGCCGTACCGGGCACATTACCAGACTCCGAGCTGCTACTGAGAATTTCCTAACGGAAAAACCCAATAACACTTTTCCCGACCCGGGAATCGAACCCGAGACCTCCCAATCCCACGCGCACATTTATGCCGCGAGACCAACGAGGCAGTCAAATTTTAATTTAATAAAAAAATAAAATATTTAGATTTATTGGCTGTTTGCTCTATATATATGTGTTTGTATGTAAACCGTATAAATAATATCCACAATTTATCTTAGGTATATTCTATGTATACTTTCTATTTTTTCAAATAAAATTATGATGCGAAAGTAATAAGGTTGATAAAGTCTAGAATAGTAATGAAATCGTACGAAAGAGCATCGGAATGGTCATCTAAGCCAATCTAATTAGACTAAAATTAAATTAATGTTCAGTGAAAGTTATAAAGACGGGCTATTACCAATTCACGACCATCGGCGTGTTCCAGCTATATATTATATTATTAAAACTGTAACTTGTTAAACTTTTGCTAACGATCCTACTAAATTAACGTTCTCTATAACGTCATCTTGAAATTTCTACTCAAAGTTGTACAGTAACTCTTCTTTGAGTTTCGCTAACGTAGAAGAAAGGTATCTGTTTTATTCATTTTCCATTGTAATGCAATTCAAACTTTAACACCACAGAGCGTGGTCAATTTAGGTAAGTAAGTTATAAATTTATTGAACTTGAAATTATACGGAATATTGTCTTCTACGCAAAAGGTATTGAATGAATTGTAAAGTGCAATATAATAACGCTTAAAATAGAAACTACAACCGCTAATAAAATTAATTGAGAAGTAAGATTTTCAGAAAAACTTCATGTGCTTATTTTTAACGTTGAAAAAGAACGAGATATTTTAAATTAATAGGTTAACATTAAAAATTTGTGCGACATTATTTTTTAAAGCAGCCATAGCCTAGTGGAGATACAAACAGACTGTCCTGCATAGGGCATCGGGTTCGAATCTACGGCACGCACCACTGACTTTGCTATTACGCATATTTAATAGGTAATTATCGCTTGCCCTGTGGCTCGGAGAGCACCTTAAGCCGTCAGTCCTGGGTGACATGGACCGTTGTTATGGGAGAGTCAGTAACCAGTGAATAAAAATCTCCCGCGGGTGAGGTTGTTTACCCAGGAAACAAATTGTTAGGCCTTCGGACGGCTTATAAATTCGAACACCAGATTTGGTCACACACTCAGACCAAAAGGAGAGGAATAATATGGCGTAAAACGTAACATACTATTATGCAAACATACATTACCCATATGCAGTTTACACAGCATGATAGACAGTTAAAGTAAGCATGACTTTAAACTACAGTTATACTACTCCATGTTGTAGAGATGACTAAGTCACATTGGATAAACTTTAAAATACCAAGTTGTTTAACTTCATTCGGGTTTTATTCTATTGGATGGTAGCTTAAAGGTGGAGAACAAATTGTTTTATAACTTTTGAATAATGAGGAAATGTCAAGATCTTAAAATTTTGACATCAATTTAATGCTAAGGCGCCGCAATGCCATGCCAAAGAAACACTTTAACTCTTAGCGATTATATCAAATAAATATCAAAATTAATTAAAAAAGTAAAAATACTGGTTGGATGGATAATGTATTGGTGCAAGGAGCCCCATCAAATACCCTGGTGTTCATGACATGTTGATGTGGTATTACGAGCTCCCCAGGTATAAAGAAAGGTGACTGGTACCAGCTATATGGCTCGTGCTTAACTACATAGGTACATTGGTAGGTTATTTATTAAGGTGCTAATTCCGGCATAACTACCATATGTCAAATTAGTTGATAGTTTACTAAAATTATCTTATCTTGGATGTTGAATAACCCTTCAAATATTTAGAACCATAGCTGACCCTTAAATATGTAATTCTACATATTTACCTCATGTAATTCAAACACATAATCCTTACAAAACATCAGCACCACCATTTTGTACCTCAATCGCCCATATTATTTCTTCTTTCTGAAGAAATAATCCCTTAAATGCTTCCTGTGATACTCCTAGCAACTCATTGTAGTCTTAAGTCAGTCTTTTGTTTCCAAGAAAACGGGCTTCTTCTTGACCACTTTTAAATTTTTATTCACCAGTGTCGCCAAGCTTCAACTAAGTCCATTTAACTAAGTTATTAAAACTTGTCGCTTGTAAGAATTAATTAATTAAAATTATGACACCAGTGTGGCTAGTCAACTTCTAATATTCTTGTGGTTTAAGCGTTGGGAGTTCGCTTTGGTTATTTTCTTGTTTGTTTTGCTTTTGGACTTATTAGTTAGTTACCGATTGTTTTAAATTAGGCTGCTGGCTTAACTTAACCTCTTTAAACAGTAATGGCCACACTTTTAAACAAGTAATCAATTTTAGCTGCCTATTCTTACAGATTTTGAACGAATAGGAACCCTTTTGATGGTGACAGATAAACATACATAAAGTATGGTTTTTACGTATACTTTGCAGCATTCTGCATGCATAATGACTCGACTAGATATGTTGAGACCCTTTTTCTTTGATTGACTTACAGGTTGGAGAACAGTAGCACGGTAAGCTGTCCGTCCCGGCTGTCATGAAGATCTTTGACAGACGGTATAGAGAGTCAGTACCTGACTCTGAATAAACTGACACTGTCTAAACCATGGAATATATTGTCTGTTGTTGCCGTTTTTCATGAAATAAATTAAGCATATTTTATTTCTATATTTTTTACTTCTATTAATCAAAGTGATCACCCATGCAATCAATGCATCTTTGCCAACGCATTGGTAGCTTATTGATGAAATCAGCTTGAAGAAATCAGCTGGACGGGAGGCAACAAATTCTTCAAAGGCATGTTGTACTGCCTCTCGGGTATTGAATTTTTTTCCCGCCAAGAAGTTATCCAAATTCCGGAAAAAGTAGAAGTCTGTAGGCGCAAGAACTTTCAACCCCAGCTCTTGTAGATTGGTGACCGTCTGCTGTGCAGTATGAGGTTGCGCGTTGTCGTGCAGGAGCAGTGGAGCCGAACGATTGACCAAAGCTGGTTGGAGACGTGCGCGCTTCTCCATCATTGTGTTCAGTTCTTCACAGTACACATTTGCAGTAGTGCTCGTCCCGTTTGGAAAGGAGCTGTGATGAATTACACCGGCGTTAGACCACCACACAGTGACCATCACTTTTCTAGGGGTAATTTTTTGCAAGGCACGTGTCAATGCGTACTTCGCGCTGCCGATCATTGAGTTCGTGGGGTACCCATTTGTCAAGCCTTTTTACCTTGCCAATTTGACGCAAATGGACGAATTTTTTTTTGATGCTAACGTCGAAAGCTGCTGCTAATTTAGCCGTAGATTGAGTATCATCAGCTTCCACAATCGCCTTTAATTCGTCATTGTCGACCAAAGTTTTTGCACGACCACGAGGTTCATTTTTCAAGTCAAAATTTCCAGAACGGAAGCGGGCAAACCAATAACGGGTGGTGCGTTCGTTTGTAGTGTTTGCTCCGTAAACGTCGTTGTTGTTGCGTGCCGATTGTGCCGCTTTGCTGCCACGGCGGTACTCATACTCAATAATTATTCGAATTTTAACGTATCCGAGATAACGACAAAAAAATGTTCGAATGCGATGAAAACGTAATACTAAGGGCTACCGCAGACAAGCTTCTTTTAGCATCGGCGACCGGCGATTTTGCAACTGTATCGATGCTGCATTGCGTTTTAGCGACTCTTTCCGTTCGGACGCGGCCTTCGTAGTGTTGTAGTGTGTTGTTGGTGATCAGTCGAGTCGACTATCGATAATTGGATTTATGCATACAGATTGGCACACATTTAAGCAATACATATTGGTAGCAACATAATATATACTAACAGGTTTAAAAAATTACCACTGTTACAATGATGTCAAAACATGTCCTGTTATTAATAGACTTATACTACGTTAGTACTATGTATTCTATGTTTATACTATCAAACATTTGCAAGATATCGATAGTATACATTATTTTTATGCTCTAAAACAATCAATAGCATGAACAGTATTGCACTGATTTCTTCTTATTAATGTATGAAATAATAAATGATACTCTCTGAAAATAACTTACTTAAATACGTAGTTGTGGGATGTAGGTAACAAATACCGACTTCAGGTTGGTTGATATTTCCATCGATATAAAGATAGAGGTAGGTATTATAGTTTCATCATAACCTATGGTAAGGGCTGCATCGTCAAAATCTTAACTCTAGGTCGTGTATTGCCTTTAGAAACTTACTTCGGAAAATGTCATTCGTGTCTATTCTTTGATATTGTTGATGATTCTTTGATACTAAATTTTGGTTCTAAATTTTGATTTTTAAGGCTATTTTACCAGCTTTTGCCCGCAGCTTTGCCTGCATGGATATAAGTTATCGCAGCAGAACGTAGCCTATGTGCTATTGTGTTGTGCATCCGTAAGTTATACTGCAAAGTTTGCTCAAAATCCGTTCAAAAGATTTTGCATGAAGGAGTAACAAACATCTATCCATCCGCACAAACTTTTGAGTTTTAACAGTTTATTTATTAAACCATCAGTGGCAAACCACTCATACCGCACATAAGAGAAGTGATGTTTGATTTTGTGGAGTTATTAATATTATCTCCTAAGATATTTATAAATTATATTATCATCATCATCAGCGTGCCTTAATCCATAGCTTTATCTCCAACACAAGACCATGAGTTTATTTATTTCCAATTGCAAATGATATGATAAAATGTGTTCGTTTGAATAAGAATAATTTCATATTTATTAACACAGGATTTATCTTCATTTTATAAATATTAATTCTAAGTAAGCCAGTTCGCACTTGAGGGTTTATTATAAACACTATCATAATTTTATCGATATTTATCGACAAAGGTTTTGTTTAAGCCAATCACTTGTTGAATTAACCCTTTAATAACATTCTTATTTTCATTATGTAACCAAATAAACACTTCAGGGTAAAATTACCCCAAACGACTATTAAAAAGTTGCAGTACCTGTACAAAAAAAAACAATTTTGTGTTTTACATAATAAAGCTTACTAAATTATACGATTGTTTAAAGAAACATCCATCGGTATATAAAAAATGCTTGCCTTACTGCAGACAACGCCAGCTAAAACGATTGGACACAAGAAGCTGAAATTTAACATGTATTTTATTCTTTGTAGAACGTAGGATTGCACTAAGAAAGGATTTTCCGAAATGCCCACGGAATCGGGTAGAAACGGTAAAAAAATGTGCATGTGCAGGCTAGACGGATGATATTTTACGCCACGTGACTGCCAGCTTTAGTGAATACACGATAGGAGATGACACTAACTTCGCAAACAAAAATACAAAAAGAAGTTTTATGCGCCTGAGAGAAATTTCCCCACGGTGTTACGTAAGGGTTAAAAAATAAGTGACAACCTACGGTAAGGAGCCGTCCATTAATTACGTGAGTCTCGATAGATGGAAGGGAGATAGAAGTGTAGAGATATATCACGTGTCTTTGTTTTTCTTTGATTGTATAATATTCTTGATCCAGAGATATTTATCATATACGCATCATAAAACGACGTTCGTTTAATCGGGAAAGATTTTGAATTCTCTTGGATGTTTTCAATTCATCATCTTGAAAAAGGTGGATGTCCTCAGTTCGGTTCGAATATAATTTTTGTATGTAGGTGAACCGGTTTTGCCAAGGTTTCTGAATTTCCTGATCCATTTCTGGGATTCTTTTTATTTTCGAGGCGATATAGTTAAGACTTAACAAGTCAGTATCAGTAGTATTCAGAATAGTTTAAGAAAATATTGTTATAGGTAATTAATAGTATGATGCATGTTATTTTAATCATTATTTTACCATGAAATTATAGACAAAATATCAAGCACGAAAAGGTTCTCATAATACAAACATCTTATTATGTATTTAGGTAAGCAACTGATAAATAGGAGGGTTAGGGATGAAAAGGGAAAGGGCGACCAAATAAAAGATGGAATGAGAATTAATATGATACATACACGCCGACCCAAACAAATTGGAACCAGGGCAAGAGATGAAGAGAATAATGAGAATAATATTTTTTTATTTTAGCTTTAATTTCAACAACAGTAGCTGGCGATATGGCTTGCAAAGTCTTTTTTGGTTTAATTTATGTGTTTATTAACTTTCTATCAAAAAAGACCTAACCTAACCACGTATCCAACAGAGTAAGTTTAAAATTTGCAAGACATAATATCAAGTTATCAATGGACGACCCCTATGTTTTTATTTTAAGTCACAAGTCGCTGCAATAGGCATCTTCCAGTGTGCGGTGTATTCATTCGGACGCTGCATCTGGATGCTAAAAAGCGAAAGAAACGCTGGGCATCCGACCCATTGCCGTAGGGTGTACTTACAGACGTATGGCAGCCAAATTATGTTGCAAATATTACAGCGCCACTTTGGCCCATAAATTTCAGCCAATTCAACTGGGCTTTGGCTCAAAAGGAGGCTGTGATTCTGCCATACATGCGCTGTCTACGTTCCTTGGCTGTGGCGAAAGTGAGGTCATTTCAAAGATTGATTTGAAGAATGCCTTCAACTCAGTGAATAGGGACACCTTGCTGTCACAAGCCAAACTAGAAACACCCAAAATTTTCAAATATCTTTGGCAATGCTATAGGCATCCATCCAAATTAATTTATAAGGACAATTTATTAGAATCTGCAGTTGGTTGTCAGCAAGGTGACCCTCTCGGGCCAGTCATATTTAGTTTAGCCATTCATCCCATTATAACACAAATAAATTCGAAATTAAACATCTGGTACTTGGATGACGGGACTCTTGGAGGCGATGTTGCCACGGTTCTACAAGATTTAGAATTTAAAAAAAATCAGTTTAGCACTATCGGCTTAGAACTAAATTCCAATAAATGTGATTTTTTTATAAATGACTCATTACAACACTCATCGGTACTTTCAAAATTTAATTCTTTGACGCCAAATATAAAAGTAATCACTAAATCTTCCTTTCGCCTACTCGGGTCTCCCATTTTTGAAGAAGCTTTTGAAACTTATGTAAATGAGAAAATTCAAAATTTCTGTGAATCTTCAGAACGGCTATGCAAAATCAATTTACATTCGGCTTACACAATTATTCGGCATTGCCTCTTCACTCCAAAATTCACACATTTTCTGCGGTCATCTCCCTTTTGGAAACATTCATCTCTTTTGGAAACCATAGATAATGTGATTCGAAACACTTTGAGCAAAATTCTAAATCTTAACATGAAGACGTTGTTATACCTCAGAAGCCGTGAAACACCAAGTTTTTCGTCGCGCAACTAGCCATAACGGTACATGTTACAAACTAGCAAAAAATAGAGCTTAAAGTCAAAAGTCTGAACAAAAGACTTTTGAAAGAAATTTTCATGTATTTAAAATAGAATCACGGTAAAAAAATCACAAAAACGAGGCAGAAAATAATCTTTCGTCTCACTATTTGCAATATTTTGATCGTAAGCTGTCATATTTTATTTAATAATATTGTAGGAAACCTAATGAACTAAAGAATTACCTAGTTTATTTTCATATTATACGTGTATATTTTGTAAAATTAAATAAAATCTGCCAAACGTCTATGATTTTGGCGCTCGTTAGATCCCATCAATTTCAAACGCTTCGGCAATTTAAACCTTATTAGCATAAGCGGTGTACTGAGTGTCAGTTGCTAGTTTATGCCCCGCCCAGACCTCATCATTCGGCTATGAGCCCTGTGAGAGATAGGTCATGTCGCTTGCGTCTCCGCTGCACGAAATTATACGTAAACCTGTTTGTTATTGTAATACGCCGATTTGAGTTCGTAATTTCATGTTTTATGTTATAGACTGAATACTTTGAATCAAATAGGTTTTAAATTTTCATGTGACTATGGGCACATATAATTAGGACCTAAGTTTATATTCTTCTTGCGTTTAATGTGTTATTGTTTCTGTGCTTATAAATATATAATTAGAAGAATAAAATATGGATAGTTAGAGAAATAAATTTCTACGAAGGATTTGTACAAGAAAGCGTCGTAATAAAATAGAAATTCATCCATGGCCAAGTGATTATGAAATATTATGTAACATTTTTACACAAATTATTTTCATAAGAGTCTTTTATGACTGACTATGTAATAGATTATCGATTATGCATAATATAATTATATAAATTATTCTCACAATACATAGTTGCCACAGTTTTCAATATTTGAAAGAGTAATAACTAATAACATAAAATCGAATCATTTTATGTACCTTTATTTCAAATTCATTAGCTTTTCAGAGCGCCTGGAGCGCTAAGATGCCGCCACGGCGAATAATAAACAGCACTAATATGACGCTCCGCAGTCCGCACACAAGCGGTAACGAATGTTGTATTATTGTGTAGTAAATATAAACCTATTTAGGTACATCGGGTAAAACTTTGATTATTCATAAACTATTAGGTATGTATCAGTACTTCTAATATCTTTTTTATTTCTAAAATCAATCATTTATAAGTAAGAGAGTGACTTCTCTGTTTGCTATAATACAAGTTATAGTATGTTTTTAAATAATACTGCCGTCATACGGATAAAGGACGCATCTAACATTTTTTAGATAATTGAGTTATATAGTGATTCGGAATCAGCAGAAAACGGCGCATCTACTAGTATTTTTTAATATTGTGAAATACGAATACCCTTTCTTTTATTAATAACGAAAAAGAACTTATCTACAAAATTTATTGTGGATTACTAAATTGGAAAGAATTTTCTGTAATAGACTTAGATGAAAAGGCGTAACTAAGTAGAAGAGTGTTATTCGTTTATAAAATATATTAATGTTCCTATGTTGAAATGGCGTATCTGCATGATACTAAAAAGAAAAAACTCATTTGAGTAGATGCGTCTTTCCATCTAAGTATTACAAAAATTAATAAGGCGTACGTGGCAGAAGCGTCTTTTCTATTTAGTATTGTTGCGTGTGCGTGGGGAAGTGGGAGCTGCGGTAAAGAACATGTTCCACCACTTGCGTCCAGATACTCAAACCGAACACGCGATACGCGCGCGCGGCTCTCTGCGTCACTTTTACGAGATCATGGTAAGATGACATTGGTTATATACAATTATTTTATGCATTTGTAACGATCGTTTCTATTTAGAAATTATATTTTAAGAAGAGATTAATTGTAAAATAGATTGTTTTTATTATTTACACTTATAAATAATAAAATACAATTCATTAATTGTATTGAGTCGTGATAGCCTTCTGGCATGAACGTCGCTTCACATGCGTGAGTTCGGCGGTTCTAAACCGGGCAGGCGCACACCTCTGGATTTTATAAAAATCGATGTATGGATTTATACCACTTACTTGACGGTGAAGGACAACATCGTGAGAAAACCTGCGTATAACTGAGAAGGATTTCTTAGGTTCTGTGAAGTCAATCAACCCGCACTTGGTCAGCGTGGTTGACTAAGGCCTAGTCCCTCTGATTCAGTGTAGGCTTGAGCCCCTCGGTGAGGAAATTATATGAGCTGTTGATGAATTGTATTTTGGTATTTACAAATGTAAATAATACAATACAATTAATACTGGTACGCATAAATAACAAGTCTTTTGTTATAAATATCTGTGCGAATCTTATTGAAATAGTAGGTATTCTATTTCTCATATGAAAATTCTAATCGATAAATCATAGTATTTTTATTGTTACAGACTGATAGAAAAATACTAATAGAAAAAAACTATAATTTTACATAGTTCAAAAATAATGTCGATGGTACCAAAAGCGTCTTCCTCACAGGAGTCTACTTCAGATCTAATTTTACCTACGTCTTCGAAGGAAAACATTAATATCATTAATTAATGACATTGACTCTGATCTTGATTTTGATTCGTATGATTCTGTGTTTGATAAGGATTATGTACCTTCAAGTATAGATTGTTCAATGGATTTCATCCCTAACTCACAGCTAATTCACATTACTGTCCCTGAGTCAGCCGAAGTCTCGATTGACGAACTTGAACCTGCTTCAAAAGACAAACTTGAGCCAAGAGCCACAAACCACGAACTCGAGCCTGAAGTTATAAACCACAAACTCGAGCCCCAAATAACACACCGTGAACTCGAGCCTGGAGTCATAAACCACGAACTCGAACCCGAAGTCAGAAACCGCGAACTCAAGCCCGAAGTCTTAAACAACGAACTCGAGCCCGAAGTACCAAACCGCTAACTTGATCCCGAAGTCTCAAACAATGAACTCGAGCCTGACGTCTCAAACAACGAAGTCGAAACCCCGAGAAATCTGACAAGAAACCGGTTGCCCAGAAAACGTTCAAGACTGCTCTTCAGTGTACAAGCTACAAAATTTTTCTCCTAAAGCATATTTAGCTGATATGTGTCAAGCGACATTCACCAGGTGCGATCACGTCACACGATACAAGACTGCCTTTTATGACGAAAATGAATTTTATTTGGACTTTTTGAAGTTGAAGAATATTAAATCAGGAAGACCTCTACCAAAGCCTATCACACGATGCAGAGGCATTACCCTGGAGCGCAAGACGGAGATTATTCAGAAGTTGTCACCGTTAATGCCTGAAAACAGGAGAGCCTTTTCCAATGATTTGCCAGTTAATATGAGGAGTGTAGATCTTACGCGATTTCATGAAGACTGATTTGTATTAAGAATAGAAAGCGACCAATTTTCTGTTTATATTTAAGTTTTAGATACAATGATTTCATGCTGGTTGAGAAGATATTTTTATCGTTATGTTTGCTAAAGAGTAAAATTTAAGTTTTGGACAGTTTATTTTTATTGAGAAAGTAATATTTATAAAGAACTAGAGGACGCCCGCAGCTACGCCTGCATTTTTTTAATTTACCCGTTTTGGCCGATCCCGTGGGAATTTCGGGAAATCCCTTCTTAGTGCACCCCTACGATCCCCAAGGAACATACATGCCAAATTTCAGCTTCCTGCGCCCAATAGTTTCGGCTGTAGCGTGTCTGTCAGTCAGTCAGTAACGCAAGGATTTTATATATTAAGATTAGCTCTTTAATTACCATGGCTGTTTTAGAGCTAAAGAAGTCGTTTTGAATACATTTTGTATTTGATTGATATTGATTGTAATGATTGTTAGAGAAGTATATTTTGGACACAGTTCCTTTTTTATTGAGAAGTCATTACTTTTTAAATATTAGATCTTTTTAATTTGGATACTATTTATCGAGTAATAAATATTTGTTAAGATTTAGGTTTTTAATTACAAATTTAGTTTTGGAAACATTTAACTGACAACGAGTAGATTGCAAGTCAATGAAACGAAACTGTGATTATGATTCCTGTTAGTTCTAATAAAAACACCTATTTGAGTCAAATTAGAAGATTTTTAAGGTAAATAAGATTGTTAAAGAAGTGATATTCAACTTTTGTTTTGTATTTATTTTTGATAGAGAAAGTCTATATTATTTAAAAAATTGTTTTTAGTGAAAAAACTACTAGTAACAAAACTGTGATTATGTTCCTGTTCATTCTAATATAAACATGTGTAATAAATAAAAAAATTGTTTTTTAAATTGAATAAAATTTAATTGCATAAAAATTATCTTCGTATTATTATCAAACCGTCATAGAAAAATATCCTTAAACTTAAAAGATTGCTCATTCATTAATAACAAAAAATAGAGGGCGCATATAGAAAAATTATCTTAAAATTGGTGTCGCAATACTTAGCAAAAAAGTAGTAAATGGCTTAATACGCCCTTTTTTATTCAGCCCGAATCACATTTTAATTCAATGAAAAAGCGTTATAAAAATTAGTACGTATAAAAGTCGTATCTAGCCAGAAACGTCTTTTCAATGAAGTATTGCAGATTTCTTTGGATTTTTTTTATGAAATGCCGTAGACCGCGCACAAGTGACTATTTTCCCTTTTTGGTTACAGCGCTATACTCGATCTGAATTTACTGTTTCTTTCTATTACGTAATGTTTTGAATTATTTTTCTCTGTTCTATTCAAATCATTGAACATTTCTTCATGCTAAAAATACGAAGCGAGTCTTAAAATCGTTAACCCGGAACGAAAAAATAATGTCAAATGCCACTCTTTGTTTCGCGCGCTCCGTGATTACGTGCTTATCGTATGCGTGTAATTAAATATTTTTATACTATGATACATGTTTTCTTTATTTAATTCGGTGTAGATAGAATCCCTCTACAGTTAAAACTCATAAAATATGTATGTCATCGATCTACTTTTTAAAATAATCCTGTTTAAAATACACAAAGTGTTTTTTTCAACGATAGTCAATGTTCGCTGCTAACTAATTACGTGCTTATCGTATGCGTGTAATTAAATATTTTTATACTATGATACATGTTTTTTTTATTTAATTCGGTGTAGATAAAATCCCTCTACAGTTAAAACTCATAAAATATGTATGTCATCGATTTACTTTTTAAAATAATCCTGTTTAAAATACACAAAATGTTTTTTTCAACGATAGTCAATGTTCGCTGCTAAGTAATTACGTGCTTATCGTATGCGTGTAATTAAATATTTTTATACTATGATACATGTTTTATTTTATTTAATTCGGTGTAGATAGAATCGATGACATACATATTTTATGAGTTTTACCTGTAGAGACAGGTAAAACTCATAAAGTATGTATGTCATCGATTTACTTTTTAAAATAATCCTGTTTAAAATACACAAAGTGTTTTTTTCAACGATAGTCAATGTTCGCTGCTAACTAATTACGTGCTTATCGTATGCGTGTAATTAAATATTTTTATACTATGATACATGTTTTTTTTATTTAATTCGGTGTAGATAAAATCCCTCTACAGTTAAAACTCATAAAATATGTATGTCATCGATTTACTTTTTAAAATAATCCTGTTTAAAATACACAAAATGTTTTTTTCAACGATAGTCAATGTTCGCTGCTAAGTAATTACGTGCTTATCGTATGCGTGTAATTAAATATTTTTATACTATGATACATGTTTTATTTTATTTAATTCGGTGTAGATAGAATCGATGACATACATATTTTATGAGTTTTACCTGTAGAGACAGGTAAAACTTATAAAGTATGTATGTCATCGATTTACTTTTTAAAATAATCCTGTTTAAAATACACAAAGTGTTTTTTTCAACGATAGTCAATGTTCGCTGCTAAGTATAATAAATTAGAAAGTAAATATCAACAAAGAATTCATACGACTTGAAAGAGTCATTTATAAGGTTGAAGAAAAACATCACGTCAACTTACTGATACTACCGACTTATCAACAATAAATGTTTATGTTAGCGCGCCCATCTGGCGAGCGGCGGCGCGACATTTTGTTTAGAACGTGAGCGGTCAAGTGAATTCGGCGAATTGGCGCTAGCGGTCAAGCGGCTAAGCAGCAACGTTTTTCATTTCAAAATCACAAAATATTTTTTATCTCCGTTTTCAACTGTATGTAGAAGCGCCCTTTTTCCGTATGACGGCAGAATAAAGTACCTAACTAATTATATTTATTGTAATTACAGTGAAATTAAAGATAACAGTTCTGCAACGTCTTACACACATTTGACTGCAGTAATTCCTAACACGATTTGTTCAAGAGCTGGCCAAGAAATGCCAAACATTTTTTTTAACAAATTTGACTCAACTCCCTAGTGAAAAGCAAAAAAATTAAGAGGGATAGCAGTGACTGGTGATTCAAATTTTGGTATAGTTGTAAAAGAAGAGATAACAGCAGTAAAACCAACTTAGTAAAAATTACTTTGTACAAATAAAATATTTGCAATGTAAAATAATGTTCTAAAATTGCCTATAAGAATGGCCTGGAGAATAGTATAAGAGCAAATAAAATACAAATATGGAAACATGATAAAAAAGTGAACTGACTAGTCTAAACAAATATTGTAATTGTTATTACCAAATTCAGGAGCAACGCCACGTTACACGCAAACAAAAATGTTTATTTGCTATGTGGAGTGGCGAAAGTATACCACTAAAAATAGAAATTATAGAAAGAGATGATTTTTTCTGGGAGACGACACTGAAAGAAAAGCTTGTGGTGTTTTATATGAATTGGCAGCTGCCTGAAATGGTTGATTCTCGTCAAGCTCAAGGAATGGCATTGCGAGATCACGGAGAGGAAAATGATTCATCAGTGCTTGAAGTTTCTACAATATCAAGCCGTAAAAGAAAAGTAAATGAAAATGTGCCTCGTGAACAACAGCAAATAATAAGTTTTGAAGCCTCATCACCTCACACACTGCCTTTAACTTACGATGAGAATAAAGAAAACCTGCCGGGTTGTAGCATACAGTTAACTTTTGATGAGCTGTAAACTCTGTATTTTGTTAGTAAATGATAAAAAAATATAAATAAATATCTTTTAATATTTATTTTCTTTGAAACAACACATATTTTAAGCGAAATAATTTTTTATATTTTTCCATACAAACATGTATATTATGTATATGTATGCTAACGTAAAAGCAGTAACTCAAATTTTAATTCTATAATTTTCTAAGCGACATAGTAGTATGTCATGAATAAGGTATATCCACATATATTTTTGGTATTTCATCTATTTTGAAAAATAATAATGGGTTGGGTTTCGAAACGAGTCGCCTGAATTTGAGGGTATTGGTGGTGTAGGGGGCTCAAGGGAGTTAGTTTAAATCCCCTAAAAGTAATTTTGGCTGCCGGCGTTGCGTCTAAATATTTTTAAACAATTTCCAAAAATTCTTGAATACTTCGGCAATTATGTAAAACGAAACGTAGTTTTTATACTTTAGTACAGTTTGACAAATGTCATTTTTAGGTTTTATGTGAAAAACGTGATATGAAACGCAAACCCGCCATTTTGGAATGATCATATTGACAGCTAATGTCAAATTTGTGCGTCATTGCTTTCGAGTGCCTTAGGTGCGACTGTAATAAGTAACTAAATAGGTTATGTAAGGTTCTGTTTTGACCCTTAATTCGAAAATAAGAGCCCTGGGAAGCAGGGCTCCGTCAACCTTAGTTTATTAAACTAGTGTGAAGAATGTGGAAGTTGGCAGTGCCATACACACCGATGTTTGGAGATTTTATTTTTTCAGAGGAAACCAATCACTCACAACCCCTAAAAACGGCGACGTATTTCGAAACCTTTACTACAATAATAATACATATAATAACAATAAAACATCCATAAATAAATAAAATAAATCAACTTTTACTAAACTTCAATTATCTCGTAACTCACTTTAGTTGAGATACGGCTTTTGCGCTTAGTAGCCGAAAATTCAAAAAACGGAACCCTTATAGATTCGCCATTTCTGTCTGTCTGTCCGCCCGTATGTCACAGACAATTTATTCCAAAACAGATTTGAAAACTGGCAGGAATAGAATTAGATGTAGGTATTCTATGAACCGCTTCACCATTTTTATACAAAAACAAAACAAAAATAATAAGGGCCTCTCCCTACATGGAACTGACTTAATTATTTTTATCATCTTACAGCACGTAGGTATTTACCTACTTTCGTCAACTATTAATACCAATAACGTCTAACGTAAACCACTTTTGCTCATGGCTCCACTGAGAACAAAAATTGCGCTATGCCTATATTGTACAAACAGATTGATTTATGTAACATAAATTTTAATATCAGTATCTCAATTCAATATGAAAAAACGTTTTGTTTGCGATTTTGAAATATTGGAATACGGATGTCGCCAGAATACGCCCGCACGTGATTAGAATGAAGGGGGGCGCCCCGCAGTAGACGGAGCTAAGCGCCCTTCACCTCCCCTGCTTCACCCCCTCATTTACCGAAACAGTCGCTTAGAACAGCGCCTGAACGACCGAGTGTGGCTTCAAGCAACTTTACCAGTTCGTTTGGGCGGCCTCGGCGTTCGCAAAATTACCGATGTCAGTTTGCCAGCGTTTTTGTCCTCGGTCCATGGCACTGAGGAATTGACCCGGAAAATTTTAGAACCCACACTGGTTAATTCCGAGGTGCCGTGTAAGACTTGCCATAAACGCTTGGAAAATGGCTTGCCCGAGCTTTGACTTGCCCCGAAATCTTTTCTCTCAGAGACAATGGGACGGCCCGCTCTGCAGCAAGATTAGAGATAATCTATTAACTACTGCTTCTGGTGTTGCAGAGCGCGCCCGTTTGTTGGCTGTGGGAGAGTGGGAATCGGGGCTATGGCTTCAACCGCTTCCATCGTCCAATATAGGAACTATGTTGGACGATACTACATTCCGCATCGCCTCTTGCCTTCGGTTGGGTGGTGTTTGTGTTTCTCCGCATCGTTGTGACTGTGGGGAAGCCGTCGACAGCCTTGGCCACCATGGCCTATCATGCAGCAGAAGTGCAGGGCGTATTTCCAGACACGCCCATATTAATGACATAATCCGTCGTGCTCTTTCCACCGCTGGTGTACCAGCTCATCTTGAACCTAATGGTCTGGTACGTGACGATGGAAAGAAACCAGACGGTATGTCATTATTACCTTGGAAGATGGGTAGGGCTCTGGTGTGGGACGCAACCTGCGTCGATACCCTTGCGCCATCACATCTTCTAAGTACAGCTGGGTCAGCTGACGCTGCTGCTGCATCGGCGGATACCCTCAAACGGCGCAAATATCAAAATCTAATTGGAAATTACGTTTTTGAGCCGTTTGGGGTCGAAACGCTTGGGCCATGGGGCCCGAGTGCTCGTGCTCTATACAGAGCAATAGCAAAAAGGCTGATCGATGCTTCCCATGACCAGAAGGCTGGGCTATTTTTCGCAGAGAGAATAAGCATTGCCACCCAGCGTGGCAATGCTGCCAGTCTTCTGGGAACGCTACCAGTAGACAGCGTTGCGGAAGAATTCTTGGACGCAGTATAGCATATATATTATTATATATTTTTTCGTTTTCGTTGTGTTCCTTTTGTTCTTTTTTTTCTTAATTTTTGATTAGTTTTAGGTTGAGCTTTAAATTTAATTATAATAATGTATACCTATGTTCAGTTGCATAAGTTAATTTAGCAAATATTTTAATTAATAATGTAACGTGCAAAAATATGAACGTTAATAAAGCATTTGTGTTTGTCTTGGTCTAGGTGTTTCTATGTATCACATGTATGTATTTACAAAGAAAATAGTATATTTGTATATTATTTTTATCCATTATTTAGTACCCATAGTACAAGCTCAGCTTAGTTTGGGACTAGATAGTGTTCTGTGAATGTGGTAGAATATTATTATTTAAAATTATGTACACTAGGTTCCTACCAAGAACTTAGGATCCCAAGCCAACCTCACCTGCAAGTGGTGCACCTGCCGATCAACGGACGAGGCTCTGGCAAACAAAATATCGCGATAAGCGGCAATAGGCTCGCCACCTATTACGTGGGATCAAAATACTGGCGAAAAGTGGGCGTCTAATATGCCTCTGCCTACCCCTTCGGGGAAACAGGCGTGAATCTATGTATGTATGTTAAAATTATGTTTGCAATGTGAGTCGAACAAGAATGCGTTAGTAAAGTTAAAATGTTTAATTCGGTTGTATGCATATAGCAAAAGTCATAAGGCTTTGACCTCGTTGAAATAAATTTCATCCAGACAAACAAATAATATTGATCCTGGGTGAAAATTTTACATACAGTTTCGCAGCCAGGCTCTCTAACCACTAATTTAAAAGGCCAGTGAATGAAACAATTACCTACATAAAATATATTTTGAATTCACATTGCAAGTGAAATTTAAAACCTTTCGATGTATTTTGTACTACCATAAATATGTTTCGCCATTCACTCCGCGGTAATGAGGCTGCAATATCGGTTACCCCATCAACCGAGAGGCTTCCCGTGGCTTCGAATAACGTCATAAATATCAGGTACGGTCTATTTACGGGAATATAATTTTAGATATACCTTATTGAAGTAAATCAAGGTGGAGTAAATATAGGAAGGCGTGTATGAAGGCTGCTGCGAAGATGCTCTTATTTGAGATAAAGGTACTTTATAGTCGTATGTCTCTTTCTCGCAATGACAACGATAGCTTAGTGGAGATACTAAGAGACGGCACGGCGACTACTAGGTAACACCGCAACATCGCAAACACGATGTTGCATCGTCGCGATGACATATTTATTATTGATGTTTGTATGCAGCACAAGCAACCACGCAACCGCTCCCACATTTCGTGAGTACCACAACGCAACCATAAGAAAGTGTAGCTACACTGTTCATAATATGTAACTACAGCTTGACAACTTTTTGTCGCGACGCCGACGGTGTGGTAAACAAATATTTATTTGCTAAACACATGTAAGTATATAATAAAAGCATTTAACAAGTAATTGGCACATATATGATCAAACATATTTTGCATCAACGTGTTTGACCATAATAACTGTACTTTAAGGAAATTCAAATAGTAGATAATAAGTACAACGACAAAAGAGAAGTTGTGGTGTAGAGCATGTGAAACTATCCTTATTTAAAAATAAATGCAAAAACGAGCCCTAATGTACAGAAAATTGATTACAGGAAGCTAGATAACATCCAGTACAGTTATTACATTCCACTTACGGGGTCAGGGGTCTCATAACAGAAGAAATTCTATCAAAATCTTAGCGTTATTCCAGTTGCGATTTGAAAACTTTTCTTTAGGGCCCGAGGTCCACTAAAAAGAAAGTGATCTTGTTCATCAAGTAAATATAATGCATCTAACTTTTCATTTCATGCCTCCTATAATTACCACGGAATAGGCTAGCCAAGCCAAGAGCCATCGCGTCGATAGAGGGAGAATGAAAATGAGTTCTGATTTTCTTGTTTTCAAACAGCTTCGCGCGTTAATTACGGCGGAAGCCAATCAGATATCTGTATATATAAAATTGTTGCTTTACTGACTGACTGCCAGACAATGCACAGCCAAAACAAACACAAGAAGCTGAAATTGTATTTTTTGTATTTATTGGCATATATGTTTCTTGGCGCAACAACCCGCAAGCACTCCAGCGTCAGACCCTAGAGCTGGATTGACCCGACACTATACCGAAGATATCCCGGACGTCAGCATGCACGAGATTAGTGTGGCTCTCAAACAGCTTAAAAACAACAAGGCGCCGGGTGATGACGGAATTACGAGTGAGCTTCTGAAGGCCGGCGGTGCACCCGCTAGAGAAGCCCTCCGGAAGCTATTTAATTCCGTCATTCTCGAGGGTAAAACGCCACAGGCGTGGCACAGAGGTGTGGTGGTGCTTTTCTTTAAGAAAGGGGATAAAACCCTCTTGAACAACTACAGACCCATCACACTTCTGAGCCACGTCTACAAGCTGTTTTCGAGGGTCATCACGAATCGTCTCGAGAGCAAGCTAGACGACTTGCAGCCTCCCGAACAAGCCGGTTTCCGTAAAGGCTATAGTACCATAGACCACATACATACGCTGCGGCAGGTTATACAGAAGTCCAAGGAGTATAACCAGCCCCTATGCTTGGCGTTTGTGGACTATGAGAAAGCCTTCGATTCGATCGAAACCTGGGCGGTGCTACAGTCTCTCCAACGGTGCCGGATTGACTACCGATATATCGAAGTGCTGAAGTGTTTGTATGAAAACGCCACTATGTCAGTCCGCCTCCAGGACCAGAGTTCGAAATCTATTCAACTCCAGCGAGGGGTGAGACAGGGGGATGTCATATCCCCGAAACTGTTTACCACTGCGCTGGAGGATGTTTTCAAGCTTCTGGACTGGAATGGACTCGGCATCAACATCAACGGCGAGTACATCACTCACCTTCGATTCGCAGACGATATCGTAGTCATGGCTGAGACCATGGAAGACCTAGGCACAATGCTCGATGGCCTCTGTAGAGTCTCCCAACAAGTAGGTCTTAAGATGAACATGGACAAGACGAAAATCATGTCGAACGTCCATGTTGTACCTGCTCCTATTCAGGTTGGGAACTCTACGCTCGAAGTTGTCGACAAGTATATCTACCTGGGACAAGTAGTCCAATTAGGTAGGTCCAACTTCGAGAAGGAGGTCAATCGTCGAATCCAACTCGGTTGGGCAGCGTTCGGGAAGCTACGACATATCTTCTCGTCCGATATCCCGCAGTGTCTCAAGACGAAAGTCTTTGACCAGTGTGTGTTGCCAGTGATGACTTACGGATCAGAGACGTGGTCGCTCACTATGGGCCTTATCAGAAGGCTCAAGGTCACTCAGAGGGCGATGGAGAGAGCTATGCTTGGAGTTTCCCTGCGAGATCGAATCAGAAATGAGGAGATCCGCAGTAGAACCAAAGTCGCCGACATAGCTCTCCGGATAGCCAAGCTGAAGTGGCAGTGGGCAGGGCACATAGCTCGAAGAACCGATGGCCGTTGGGGCAGAAAGGTTCTGGAGTGGCGGCCACGTACCGGACGACGCAGCAGAGGTAGGCCCCCCGCAAGGTGGACCGACGATCTTGTCAAGATCGCGGGAGGAGGTTGGATGCGGGCGGCTCAAGACCGGTCTGTGTGGAGAACCTTGGGGGAGGCCTATGTCCAGCAGTGGACGTCGTTTGGCTGATATGATGATGATGTTTCTTGGAAACCATAGGACGGCTTTCTGGAAATTTTCACGTTATCGGGCAGAAACGGGTATTAAAATGAAATATACAGGCGCAGCTGCGGGCATTCTCGAGTAAGGTATAAAAGAGAAACACCTACCAAACGCATGTTTCTTTCTCTTTCCATCAACTCGATATGCAAGTACGATACCTTTTTTTTACTAAAGCAAATTGAATAAATGTTTCACTTATTTTAAATATGTACAATGACATTTATTTATTTTCGTTTTCAAAAACAATACAGTTCACGTTACCAACAAATGAACAAACAAAGGAGAATGGGCAAAATGGTACCCGGCGCCAATAGATATGATTGTTATGTCGTTTAAAAGGTCTTACCAAGAGGAACAATATTTACTACTAGCTGTGCCCGCGACTCCGTTCGCGCGGAATTTGTCTTTTCATTAGGCTACAGAATTGATACCCAAAATTTTTTAAGTTGCATATAATACCTATACGTATTGAATAGTGTAAATGTAGATGTCCTGAAAATATCTCAAATGAGTTTCACTTGTTCGTGCGAGACTACACCGCGAAGTTACCAATCGCGAGTAAAAGATCAGAGCATTCCTGTGCATGTTCGTTGCCTCATAATCGCGCTCGCATATTTAATGTCAAACGCATAGCGACAATCCCATAGTTAAGAACTCTTTAGACAGGCTCTAATTTCATTAGCTCATTGTAACATCGTACTCGTAGCGGACGCCGCCGCGCCGTCCTCTCACCTCTCGGCTGGCCCCCGCCCGCTCACCTCAGGCACTCTACTTCGGGCCCTTTAATACGACGGTGCGGCGATAGACGCTCTCTTTCTGGCCGCCGCAGCATCGCAAGTTAAGTCGTCTTCCCCCTACATATCCAGGAGCGTAACGTAAAAGTGACCCATAACGTTACATCTTGTCTCATATGTGTATGGTGGTATAACTGACAGAGCCTAACGAAAATCGCCACAAAAAAGTACTGTTATACCACCCATGGGTTTGTCATTTTGCTTGATTTCCCTTGGTTTGCGATCTACATGCTTAGACCGCTTCACGGTTTGCCATCGTTTATTCATCTCATACGATAAGATGACAATAACGTTAAATCTTAGCTGTGTCACTGCTTTTAGAGGTATAACAAACAAAACTCTGCGTGGTTCAAGTCGATCGGAATTTTAAACATTGTAGGCAATTTTTAGGATTCTTTATCCAAAAATGGCAAAAATAAGCACCCTGATAGACTGGCCATATCTGGGGGCACGGCAGTGCCCCCACCAAGTCGAGCAAAAAAGCGGCACGGCCGTACCATCCTTTTCTGGAAGCAATTCAGGCCATTTTCGACCCCCTATAACTTCTTTGTGGATACAACTAGAAGCCTGATTTTTATTGTGTATTTCAAATTTCATTCAATTGAAACTAGTGGTTTAAGAATTATAACGTGTCAAAATTCTTAATTTTGTCACTCACTGACCGATCATCAAAATTCTAATGCACTTCTAACAGACATTGAAGCTTCAAATTTAGAGTACGATTAGTGTTCAGTATATAAATTAAGGAAAAATTTAAATATTTTTCAATTTCTGTCCAGTTTTCGAGATACATCAACTGCATAAATAACTTTGTAATCTTATATAAATATAATAGGTTTACAAAATTACATTTGCAGTTAGAGCTTTAATTAAGAAAATTCGTTGTTGGTGTGTAAAAAGTAGAAGGTACCAGAAAGGACAAAAGGAAGACTATCTACAAAAAGAAATGAGATACCATAAAAACAATACTTGTCAAAAATAGTGAAATCCATGTTGTAACCAAGTCGGTTAATTAAAAATATTTAATGTTTTAAATAAATATATTGACTTGGCAATGGCGTTAAACAATCTAATTTATTAATTAACCGACTTGGTTACTACATGGATCTCACAATTTTTTACGATCGCGAGACTTGGTATTTTTGACAAGTATTGTTTTTATGGTATCTGTCTGTCTGTCTGTACTTCCGAATGTCACAGCCATCTTATACCGAAACTATTAACTACTAGTAATAAAATTCATTAAATATTTTTAAGCCTGCAATACATGTTGGTCAAGCTTAGGCCAACGCGAGCGTAGGCAAATTAATACAAGACAAGTGTTACTGTCTACACGTTGGGCTCAGTCAGCTTGTACATATTGTGAATTGAAACAAGATGGATGACGATTGGCGTTCACTCAGCGACGCTCGGCCAACGCGAGCGTAGGCAAATTAATACAAGGCAAGTGTTACTGCCTACACATTCGGCAAGTATATCGAAAACCAATGCAAATGGCCAATACAGACGAATTTTGAAGAGATGACCATACGTTGGGCTCCGTCAGATATGTAATGTTTTAAGTCTACTCATCATCATCACTATCTTCATCAGCCCTTTTAACTGTCCCACTGCTGGGCACGGGCCTCTTCTGACTATGAGAAGGGTAAGGCCATAGTCCACCACGCTGGCCAAGTGCGGGTTGGCAGACTTCACATGTCTTTCGAGAACATTATGGAGAACTTTCAGACATGCAGGTTTCCTCACGATGTTTTCCTTCACCGTTTAACAAGCGATAATTAACAATTTAATACGCACTTAACTTCGAAAAGTCATTGGTGCGGCCATGGATTCGAACCTGACACCCTTTGCGTAGTAGTCTTTCGGTCTCTCCACTCGGCTATCGCTGCTGTTAAGTCTACTCACTTATTGCTAAAATATATGATTTTTATTTGAAGAGCACTTGTTTTCTTAGTCCTTTTAATAATAGAATCCTAAATGTGTTATATCATCGTCTAATTCTATCTTATTCCAGCATTATTTTACTAATTTAAGTAGTTTGTAGTAAATTCTCATTTATAAAACTTTGTGAGATTACTGCTTCCCAAACGTGAATAGGGACAAGCGTCATGGTAGACGTTTTTCTGCATCAAAATGTCTTTTCAATGATATATTAATGATGACTATTGGAGCGGGTACCACGTTCCGTACATTTTTGCCCATTCCCCTTTAATTTGTGCCAGTTCCGAGCCAGCAATAAAACTACTTTGAGCGACACAGGTGTACTTAGCGGCGACGATAAAGGTGCACACTGAGATCGCAATTAGGTTCGGGCCACGAAAACGACGATTTGAAACGTTAATCATCAAACAATGCTTTCCAATATTTATTTTATGTATCAAGGCAATATACACCGCTATTTTTTAATTAGTACAAAAAAATTAACACAGCACTAAGTATCTTTAACTGATCATATTTATGTAGTATGTTCTTGGGTTTACGCGAATGTTACACATTGAAATTAAACTACAGTTTACGGATTTTATCGCGATGTATTGGTTTCACTGAGTTATTACATTTGAAACTAATGATCAAGAAACTACATTTTTAATTTATTACTAGCCGACGTTTCGAATTCTTTACAGGATTCATGTTCACGGCAGACTGAGGTGATATTTGTCTTTGTCTTGAATTTCAAAGTTATCTCAAAGTACCCGAACATTTTTCAACTATTGGTGTTACTATCTACGCAGAATGTGCTCACTGTGTCTTGATGTCTTCTGGTGACTTTGTCCTTCTTGGGTTTCATTAGCCTGATAACAGGGTCCCAAGCTGGAGGAACATTCCAACCATCTTCCCTATTGAAATTAGGATGTTTTTTAATTTCAATAGCTTCACGTATCATTCTTGGAATAAAGCGATGTTCTTTTGCGAGTATCTGTGGTTTATCAAATCGTTAAACACTAAGTCCCAAAACTGTCTCAAAACTGTCCACAAAAATACGTGATAATTGGTAAATGCAATACTAATACTATGACCGACCCGAGTACTACGAATATCTTAGTAAAATGAACCATTGATGAATTCCCCTCCCTCCCCTCCCCTCTGCGCCTGCGCCACGCCCCGACGATGCGACAAACAGTACTAAATGGCTCGATTTAATTTGCACCTCTGCCCTTGATCTTGTCTCGAAACATGGTCAAATCCCTGCCCCAGGTTTCTCCCATCACGACCTCATCTTCTTCTCATACATCCTTAAGCTTCCCCGTCCTCTCCTTAAGGTTCTGCATGTGCGTTGCTTTGGGCACATGGATGTTAATCAACTGGAAAGTGATGCAGCTACAATGAATTGGGATCACCTACCCGCTGCTGCAACTGTTGATGAAAAGGTCGAGATATTTAATAACGCTGTTCTTGAGCTGTACAATGTGCATGCACCCGTCAGAAAGGTAAAACTGAAGCGTCCACCTGCTCCATGGATGACGAAGGCGGTCAAAACGGCTATGAGGCGTAGAGATTGTGCCTTTCGGAAATTTAAGAAGCACAAAACTGAAGATTTTTGGTCTCTTTATAAAGTTGCAAGAAATCGGTGTAATCAGGTGATACGTAACGCTAATCGCCGCCATATTCTCAGTAATATTAACTCATCCTCCCCTGCCAATATCTGGAAGTTTCTCAGAACTATAGGCATATCAAACAGCATAGTTTTGATCTCCAGTGGACAATTGGTTTGGATGAAATCAATAAACATTTCTCCACGTCCAATTATTTGGATCATCCTACCAAGTTTCACACGGTGAATTACTTACGTAACCTCCCCCGTCTTAACATAGACCTTTTTAAATTTTCTTCAGTGACCCCGGGGGAGATCAAGAAGGCTATCCTGTCCATCAAATCCAACGCTACTGGCTGTGACAATATTAGTCGTAAAATGATCGTCCCTATCATTGATCAATTGTTACCAGCCATTACGCATATTTTTAACTTTTTCCTCGACACCGGTGCGTTTCCCTTACTATGGCGGAAAGCTTTAGTAACTCTTTTGCCTAAGATCCCTAACCCTTCCCTCCCCAGCCACTTTCGCCCCATATCAATCCTTCCTTTCCTCTCCAAGGTGCTTGAGGCTTGTGTCCACAGACAACTCTCAAAATTCATCAGTCAGAATAACCTACTGGACCGATTTCAATCTGGATTCAGACCTGGACACAGCACATTGACCACCCTTTTGAAGGTGACTGGTGATGTTAGGGCGGGAATGGAAGACACTAAAGTTACGGTGTTAGCTTTGGTCGATTTCACGAACGCCTTTAGCACGGTCAATCACGAAATCCTATTATCCATCCTCTCCAGTCTTCAGATCTCTCCAGAGGCGCTGGAATGGTTCTCCAAATATCTCATGGGACGTCAACAGTCGGTTCGCTACGATGAGTCTTCGTGGTCATGGTGTAACCTCTAGTCTGGCGTTCCTCAAGGTGGCATTCTCTCTCCATTATTATTTTCTATTTTTATAAATCTCCTGACCCAGAATCTTCGGTGTTCGTATCACTTGTACGCTGACGACTTGCAACTATATGCACAGGCAGGAGTTAACAATGTCGCTTCAGCTATCGATGGGGTAAATCAAGCTCTGACTGTTGTACATGACTGGTCAAAACGATTTGGTGTGGCAGTGAACCCCGCTAAATGCCAGGCCATCATCATAGGTAGTCAACGCAACATGAGCAAAATTGATATTTCAACGCTTCCATCTGTCATGTACAACCAGATACCAATACCCTTCAGCCCAGTCGTTAAAAATCTTGGTTTATACATGGATAGCCACCTCAACTGGCGGGCTCAAGTTACATCCATTAGTCAGAGAGTGACAGGATGCTTGCGATCGTTGTACCGTTTGAAGAACTTCCTGCCTCCTAGCAAAATTAAAGTCTGCATGAGCATTACCTTAGTAATGCTCATGCAGACTTTAATTTTCCCTATTATCGACTATGGTGATGTGTGCTATTTTGACCTGAATGCAGACCTTCTCAACAAACTAGACCGGCTTCTCAATAACTGCATTCAATTTGTTTACAACCTTCGAAAATATGACCATGTCTCTGAATACCGTTCCCAACTCAAATGGCTAACTATTCGTCAACGCCGTAGTTTGCGTGCTCTCACTACTCTTTTCTCTTTTCTTAACTCTCCCTGTCTTCCTTCTTATCTAAGTCCTGTTCTACAATATTTAGGCTCCAATCACGACAAAAATTTACGGTCATCTAATAATCGTCTCCTTTTGAGTCTCTCCCATAGTTCTGGGTTTGTTAACTGTTCTTTCTTCGTCCAAGCTGTTTCATTTTGGAATACGCTACCTCTCGAAACCAGGATGGCAAACAATCGGCTCACGTTCAAACTAAAGGCACGAGAGTTTGTTCGGAGTAAAATGGCGGAATTTCATAATGACTGTATTTACTGACTTATATATTATTATTTATTATGAATATATTTTTATAATCTGCAAGTATTTATTCATATATATATATATATGTATTTATATAGTTTATGTAGTAATTTTCATATATATTAATTATTATCTTATTCCAAATAATTACTTTCTAATAGTCACGCACCTACTATTTACTATCTCTGCATCACCCTAGGTTGACTGGTAGAAAATGCCTAAGGCATTAAGTCCACCTATGTACCACATGTTTTGTGCTGTGCAAAAAGTTAAATAAAAAAAAATAAAAAATTGCTAGCAAAAGTGAGCGTATCTAATTTCGTTGCAAAAGTTAATTGTTTGTCTACGTTTTCCCGACGCGATGGCTTATCATATCAGTTCATATCACGGGAGTATGTAGCTATGCTTCGTGCGTACTTTTTGAGTGGACAAAACGCGAGTGCAGCTGTGTACCCATGGACATATATCTTATTGTGAGTGTACAAAAGTGATCCGGTCAGTGTCAAACAATTAAAACAGTGCATTTTGGATGCTTTTGACAACGGTGGTGGACATTTCGAAGGACAATGGCAATACTTGTAAGTTTAGTAAATAATACGTACTTAAGTAAATAATAATTTGATGCGGGCGGCTCAAAATCGGTCTGTGTTCTCCACACACCATGAGGAAGGCCTATGTCCAGCAGTGGACGTCTTTAGGCTGACATGATGATAATAAAATAATATTTGTAAATAGCAGATGATTCTAACTTCATAAATACGCCAAAATTACTCTTTTCTTTTAGTCCAGAACACCTTCTTTTATTTTGATATTTGTTTGCTTTCTAATTACATACCTCCGTATTTAATTACTTGTTAAACGATAAATTTTACAGGTCCTAAGCCCGAATTAAGTATGAAGGAGAGGGTAGAATTAACAAAATTAAAAAATAACTACCTACATTTATTATTTTTCTTCATTTTATTTTCTATGGCTACCTCAAGGAGCAATTATTATAAGTATGGAGAGAGCATTTCAAAAAGAGTAGAAATCGTATATGCATCTCTTTTCTCTCTGATTACAGAACTGCATATGTTCGAGTGTGATAGCTATAGAGCTTTTATACATGTTTTATATAGCCTTGAATGACATATGCCAAGAAAAATGTTATGTCATGTTGATGTTCATCCAGCTGGACTGAAAGCCGTGTCGAAATAAACTGCAATTTTAATGACTACAAAATATTATAATCGTGGATATTACCACTTTTAAACATTAAAAAATTACCATAGTTTGTAGTGCCGTCGGATGTAAAAGCCGAATGGGACTATTGACCGAAAATGGTCAAAAAATATCTTTCCACCGGTAAGTCATAATAAGTAAAATTGTAGATATCTGCCGTAATAATTCTACAATGATATTTGTAAATTTTACACAGAAAGATAAAGATAATTACCACCGTTGACACCTATTTTTATTCTATTAGTCACAATGAAATAAATATAATAGAAATATTTCGATAAAAATATGAGGATAGTGTTGTAATCTTAGAGTATACACTAATGTATACTCTAAGGTTGTAATGCAATTGTCAATTAGAAAACCAGTTTCTGAAGGATTATAATTTGAATAATTAGTTATTAATTGTGTTTTTTTTTGTAGATTTCCAAAGAATGAAGATTTGAAACGAAATTGGGTCCGAAATATGAGAAAGGGAGAATGGCAACTGTCCAATTCTTCTAAACGTTGTTCGCTTCATTTTGTTATTGCTTGTTATCAAGAAGGATTTCAAAGAAAAGTTTTGCATTCTTTGTTAATTATGCTGTGCATATTATTGTTACTAAGCAGATATCTAATACTGAGGCTTATACTTCTACTTTATTATTAGTAACTTATATTTTTGTCAATCAATATATACCAAAATTGCAACTGTAAAAATATGCTTAGTTATCATATATACATATATGTATATCATAAACAGATTTGTGTTCTAATTTTCAGAAATGTCCGAAATAACGAAAAGTTATTTTTAGAAGTGATAATAAAGCTTCAAGAGAGAACATGGCTTGCACTTCTGAAACTCAGGCTGAAAATATTGTTTGTAAATGTTAACTGTTTCCGCCCATGTACATCCCATTTTGGTAATACATATAGTATCACACTTGCCAGGCAGTATCGTGTGCGTTACTTTGTGGAATAAATAAATGATTTTGACTTATTTTTTTCAATTATTTTCCAATACCAATGTCACTAATAATGAGAACATAAAATAACTCGCTGATTGCCAATGCACTGATCAGTGCGAGACATAATAGATTTTTTATGGTGTCGAACTGTCTAGTCGGTATTGCAACATTCAACTGGTTATATATACCTAATGGCGCAGTTTTTCACTCCTTCAAAAATTGTATATATGTTTTAGTATTGTCCATTTAACAGGAATTAAAGGTAATTATTTTCTATAGAATTCTAAAAATATTGTTAAATTGTTATACCGAGCAATGCTAAACTGCGCTGTATACTGTTCCTATCTAAGTACATACCTGGAGGATTCGTTTACAAATTACAAGTAAACTACTAATAGTACCAAATGTACGGTAAAGATAAAACTTCATTTTATTGTAATGCAGGTACTGTACGTTATTTTCAAATTTCTGAAATGTAAACATTATAGAGGTGGATAGAGTATAACTACTCTGTCCACCAGTTCGTGCCTACCTGCTTATTCGATTAAGCTTCATACCTCGAAGTCGATACTAGAATTGCTTCTGTAAATAAGCAGTAGGAGAGGAGCACCGCGAAGGACATTGTCAATTCGATTTTCCACGCTGTAATTTTATGAGAAAATTTACTTGAATTTACCATTAATATTGCATCATTATTTCAGCCAAAATATGTACATCATTTGCTGGACATAAGTCAAGTCTCCTCACGATAAATCATATCTTATTATTACCTCCTATACTATTATATACTTAGAGTATACATTAGCAAGCTATAGAGTGCTAGCAAAGCATATTACTCATTATGCCAATCGTAAGCAGATATTTGATAGATGTCAATTTAGATGTATGTACAACATAGTGATGTGCCATGAATGAAGTTATTGAGTGATCACTAATAAGGTGACAACTGTATAGGTGAAGTAACAGCTAGTAACAGGTAGGTAATAGGTACCGTTTTGTATTTAGTTTGGGGTTGCGTTCGTGTGGCAGAGCTTTTAATAAGTAGATTTATTTACAAGTAAGTATCATGATAACTCGCAGAATATTATTATTGCATCTTCAATATTTCTCAAAAAAAGTACATAAGTAAAGTCATCTACTTATCAACAGCGTGAAGCATCAAGTAAGTACCTAAGTATTATAGCGATATTACACTTACACCTACTACTTATACCTACATTGCATGGTTTATTCATTTTCCCACAAAAGCTAAGTGAATTGACTCATCAATGTATAACGAATCGGAACATAGATGTTGGGCGGTATAAGAAGTGCTTTTACTTATCGTTACACTTACCTGTGGACCTTTACAAAAGTCCAAAAAAATGTAAACCCCATGGTCTATAGGCTAGAGGCCAACATTCACGAGCTTAGTTAAGACATTGCAGGCTTTATTCACTTGATTGTCTGAAAATATGCCGTGCTTCGGAGGACACGTTAAGTCCGCTTACTAAGCCGTGGCTTTATAAACCTGACGCCGGTAAATTAGTGAGATTGGTGATTAATGCTGTAACTCATAAGATACGATGTTGATAAATAAAATAAAACACACGTATGTTAAAATTGTACAATGATTTATTAGTAAAAATTAAACATAAGGAGTAAGTATAACTACAATTACTGTCCCTGGAAAAGGGTTAATTTATTATACAATTGTCGCTTTGTATGCTTGATCCCCGTTTTTCGAACTAGATATTTCATCCTAATATCTACATATTTTTGGATCACAGCGCGTAACAAATGAATTAAATGATTGCTGCAAGGCATTTGATGGAAAATGTGTTCGTGTAAAACTGTGAAAATATATTTTCCAATAAATAGTTGCAGAGCCTCGGTAACTAAAGTAAGTGCCATGAGATTACTATTTTCTTTGGGCGATACAGTCTTCCTGATTATTGTTTCTGTTTGCATACAGATATCTATCACATCATTTGATGGATAGATAAGCCCGTCCCTGTCTTTCAACTCGATAAACTTATGTTGAAGACTTTTTTCTTTTGATATAAGCGCTTTTTACATGTATCACAAACAAGTTTTTCCAGTAAATATTTTACCACATAGCCAGCTATGTATGAAATTACATGTTTTGAGGATTCGGACTGAAGTGTTTCAGGTAATTATAAATTATTTTCTCCATCAGCCATAAATTGCCAATCTGCCATATCCTTAACCCTTTCATCCATTTCGGACCTATATCCTTTTGTTGTTAAATTTATGTGATCCGCAGAGGAAGAACAATGCAGTGGCGTAATATTCTCCAAAGGGAAACAATTTCCTTTGGTAGTTTTTCTTAGCTCCATATGAGCCAGCATTTTTTATATATTGCCGTGAATTGTCATCCTTAAATTAACTATACTCGTTCATGATATTACCTATATTCGCATAATGATTAACAATTAGCTAGAGTTGTTTAATACAAAAGAAATACAAAGTTCTGCAAAAAGTGCAAAAAATTCATTAAAATCTGAAATAGTTCACTGATATTCAAACAGTATTTCACTTTATAAAGAGTCGAAGTTTCGGATACATCAGGGGGTTGATATCATAGAAATCATAATATTATTAAGATTTCTGTGGTTGATATTTAATTTACTGATATATATGTTGCAATTTTTTTATTCAAAAGCAATAGACAGGATTTTTTAAAGACTAAAATACAATATTCCTTTTTGTTTATTTTAAAATATAGTAAGCGAAATTTTCGACTTTGACTTTCAAACCTGTTACTAACTCGGTACTAACACTGTTATATTTCGAGTACAGAATGACACAACACTAGCGTAAGGCAGAGGAAGGGTGAAGCGGGAGGCGCGGCAGCGCGGTTCTGCTGTCCCGCCCGCGCGCCTCGCGCAACCCCCTCCCACGCCCTACAATATTTCTTAAAATACTAGATTTACTACTAAAATAATTCTTACCGATGATAAGAAATATCATGTTTCTTCCTTGTATGCTTCCGAGAGTCATTTCTACAAGTAGTAACTGCACATTTCACCATATTTTCAATATTTTTTCGCCAAATTACTGTCGATGAACAAGCCGCTCGCGTGACAATTTATGACTAGTGCTGTCATTGCTCTACTCTCGCGCTCGTTCATACCCGTGCTTATGGTTCATACTCGCATACTGTTGCTCTATAGCTTGCTAATGTATACTCTAAGATTATATACTATTATTTAATTAAATGCTTGTCTTGTCTCTAAGTACCGAATTATATACCAATACCAATCAGATATTTAATACATGAGTACATCACTATTGAGAGTCATTTCTTATTTAAAAAATATTGCGAAATGAGTATTTCAAGAGGTAATAATTACAATACATCTGTCTCGGTTACACATATGACATTTTATACAAGTAAAAAGAAATAACGATAGGTTTCTTGTTTATGCTTAAAGCTATCTCTCCATACTTATAATAATTGCTCCTTGGGCTACCTACATCATAAGAGCGACAGAGAGAATGCGAATGAGCAGGATGGAATATTATCAATGAATTAGTGAATGGATTGTAAAATATGACTATGATTTAAGTGAGATTTTATACAATAAACAAATGATAATAACTTTGCTCTTTATTGATATTATGAAATTCTTACGTCACATATATGATAATAATATCTTCGCTAATCTGTCCTTAAAGTTTTTGTACTAATTTAAAAATAGCGGTGTATATGTATGTATGCAATATTTATCAATCGTACCTATATTATTTTGAAAGGAAAATTTTAAACCCTCGTTCTAGCCTCATCCTGGTTTGAATTTAAGACTTGCGCTTTGAAACCTGAAGTTCGCTTTTGAATCTAACCAAATTTTACAAAAAAAAAACTTTTCTACCCTGCCACTAGCTGACCTCTGCATTTCAAAGGGATAGCGTAATTGTCAGTAACTAAGCATTCTTGTAACGACTGACATTGATCTACATGGCAACTGGGACAGACAGCCTAGTGTCCAATCTATAGTTAACGATTTGAAAATAAATTGCATTTCACATTTATTTTTCATCCGAATTATCGTCATCATCATCAGCCTTTAACAGTCCACTGCTGGACTAGGCCTCTCCTTTGAAAGGAGGAATTGGCCTACTATACCACGCTGGCCAAACGGGTTGTTATAGGGTTTGTATCAAGTTTTCCTTCTCTTACAGTGCTGTTCTCTGCATAATATGCTCCCTCTGTCGGCTCTTACGACACCCATGGGATGATATGGGGTGGTGACAATCCGTATTCTTAATCCGTCACCACACGGGCTGAATATATTCGAAATATCTGAATTATATTCCTATGTTATTTTTAATTTTCCTGTGATTCTCTGATGACGTTTTGGGTTATCAGTTCCTTGAATATATTTTGCATCACTGATCTTACACATAGAATATCGCTATCCCTATGGATCAGGATACTATATACGAAGTCTTATGGCGCTGATTTACCTGATCAATTGTTTGTAACAGAACAACGAACATTCGCCGTGTTTATGTTTTGTCGAACTAAACAACGTAAAGAAACAAACTTTGATACGAACAGTTACACGATCTTTCTAGGAAACGCTCTAATAAAAAAAAAGTCGAAACAGTTTGACTGTCCATTCGCTACAATAACCGATTTTAAGCTTTTGCGTTGTATACATTATATAAGGTTATATAGCGGTTCCTACTCGCTATAACTAAGATATCAAGGGCATAAACCATAAACATAACCATAACCTTGGTATTTGCCGACGTTTTTGAAATAAAACGACGTATTCCCAGAGACGAGTGGCAAAGACTGACAAATAGTTTTAACAGACTTGCTCTGGTTACAGAGGGACTGGACCTCAAAAAATTAATCGCGAGTAAGACGCGCTAAACAACCTTGAATAATACAGGGTGTCGCACTAAGCAAATATTATACCTGGGAAACGAAATTTTATTTTAAGCTTAAAAAAATAGGCACATTTTATGTGCCGCCATGTATAGCGCGCGAAATGCATCGTGCCTATGTCGGCCGTATCTACCTACGTACCCATCGGCTCGTAACTAAGGGTGGTTTCAGATTAGCGTATTTAACTGCGTGTATACGGTCGTTTCAGCATACGCGCTTACACGCCCGCTACATAACGCGCTTCAAAAAAACTGAACTCGCGTAGACGGACATATTTCGGAATGTTCGCTCGAAATGGTAGTGACATCGTGTCATTGTCAACATGGACCCTGACGGCTCAAGCTTATACGAGCTTAGAAGCGCATCAACGCTGGTACGAGTTGTGCGTGTGCCAAAAAGGCGCGCCTATACACGCGTACATGCACTTCCAAAAACGAGCTTACACGCGCGTCTGAAACTCTAATCTGAAACCGCCCTAACGGTGGCAGCTTATGATCACGTGGTCACGCGGCCGAGGTTAATGCCCTCCAGCTGATTGATAGTTGCGCTTACACTGAGTTGAGGGAACTTTAAAGCCGTTTATTTTAGGGAAATATTGAATTATTTTTGTTTATGTTTATTTGGTATAACGTTTACATTTATCATTCAAAACACGATTTTGGAATAATTAGGAAAAAAAATTCGTCACTTTGAGCCTCAATATCTCCTGAACCAGGAATTTCCCAGGTATGTTGCTGAAGTACAAAATGTTTGTAATGATTAGTACAATATGGGGTACTTATCAGTTTTCGTTAAGGGTCTTTTTACACCCTGTATGCTACAATGTTGGCCAGAATGCTCGAAAGAATGTTCGCTATAACACTCACATTTGTTTCTTTGTTATGTAACATTCGCAAAAATGCTCATAACAGTTGAATGCTCAAGTGTATCAGCACCATTAGTAAAACTTTGCACGTTAAGACATTGCTTACAATGTCATTTTAGTACCATTTTGGTATTAAGAAAACAGACGGTGTATAGTGATTAGTTCTACATTGTTGCGTTGCGTGACCATTTCAATACCCCACAATATAGCGCCTTTATTATTGCAGTTTATACATCATTAATACAATTTATAATATCGTGCCTACGTAACTAACACGCAATAATAACGTAATAGAATTGTTTGTTTTTAATGAAACAAAACCAGCATTTAAAGCGATATAGTTAGAAATTAGTGACACAATTACAATTGAATGTAATTGATCAGTTGCTAATGTAAATATTGCTGAAGTTGCATTTGATAGGTAGATCGAGATGACGTTTTAATGTCTTGTGTGTTTGAAATTGTTAATTATTCTTTGCTAAGCGGTAAAGAAGAACATTGTGAGGTAATAATCTACATATCTGAGAGATCTCTATATAATATCCTCAAAAGACGCGTGAAGTCGCCACCTCACTATTAATCAGAACAATATGATATAACAAGGACTTAGCTTCTCCTAGTGAGTATCAGCCATCAACATATTATCAGCCTAGAGACGTCCACTGCTAGACATAGGCGTCTCCCAAGGTTCTCCACACAGACCGACCTTGTGCCGCCCGCATCCAGCCACTTCCCGCGATCATAACCAGACCTTTGGTCCACCTTGCGAGAGGCATACCCCTGCTGCCTACCCCTATTTTTGTACTGTTTTCATCAATTAGTGAGGGTTAGGTGTAGATAATTCAAGCGGACGGAGCCGCGGGTGAAGTCTAGTATTAAGATAAATAAGACTTCTTTAACAAGCGTTTTCGCGGTTTTCCTAGCCACAATCACCCAGCGCTTGCAACGCGCGTCATGCCAAAATGCAATAACGTATAGCGCGGTAATGCACCGGATCAGAGCGCGGGCCCGGGTTCCCTTCCCCGACGACGCTACATTTACTTTTATTTGCGAGTTGCAAATTTTGATGCACAGTAGAGCCGTTTACGGCCACTTTATCGGGTAATGTGATTTTTAGGTCAGAATTTTGCTCTTAATGTGAAATGTTGTGGTTTTTAGTCCAAGAGTTAACTGTTTTTGTAACGTAAATACCGCCTGATATTTTCCGTAGTCGGGCCTTGTTTTAGGGTACATAATCAGCCAAAGTATACGCTACTTGGAATATGTACCTTCGTGTATTTTCTTTATTACCTTTATATTCCTTTTTGTGTGTATGTGACCAACTCAAGTATCAAAGTTTATAGGCAGTCTGCAATACGCCGACATGGCCTAACGATTTGGTCTGACAGCTTTGTGCCTTCCGAAGCCCAGTAGTGGCTTCATGTAAATGCTAATGCACAAGCGACGCCCATCCAAGTGATGACCACTACCAGCGGCGCTGAACTTTGCCAATCTGTTACGAATTGCAATTTAAAACACGCTATGAGCGCTACAATTTTTCCTTTTAAAAATTTGCTTCCGTGTTTTTGTTATAGAAGTATAATGTGTCCACGTGCTTCGTTCACCAGTACAAAAGTTTTATAACAAAAGTACGCGTGATCAAGAACATTTTCCTGATTGAGCGATGCTTGTGTGACTGCTCAACTTTGGCAACACGAACTTCGCATCACGGAGTGATTTTCCATTAAGTTTACTGTGTTACATCCACGTGCAGTTCTTATTTGGTTGGAAATGTATCTTTGATAAATAAAATATTGGTGTGACTCAGGATCAAGATATTGCCTTACTTTCGTGGCTTTAAAATCTATACTAATATAATTGAGCTGAAGAGTTATTGGTTCGTTTGGTTGAACGCGCTATGAGCTCGGGTTCGGAAGCCCTAAATAAAGCGAGTGTAACAGCGGGGTCACTTAGTTTAGTATACTTGCAGAGCTGAAACATTTTTAACCTCCTATGCAAGTTGAGGGGTGATGTTTTTAATTATTATTATAATTTCGTAGTTTGTGGTAGTAGTTTTCTCTGCATGGTAGTCTGTTGGTATATCCACTCGGCAGCGATAGCCGAGTGGATATACCAACAGACTGCCATGCAGAGGGTATCAGGTTCGAATCCACGGCGCGCACCAATGCCTTTTCGGAGTTATGTGCGTATTGAATTGTTAATTATCGCTTATCCCGTGCCTCGGAGAGCACGTTAAGCCGTCGGTCCCAGTTGTCATGAAGATCTTTGATAATCGTTACAGGGCGTCAGTACCTTCTAAATAAACTGACACTAGTCTAAACCATGGAATATCGCTATCCCTTCGGGTTGCGGAGGTCAGACAGGCAGTCGCTCCGTGGAAAAGCTAATATTCAGCCAAATCTGGTTAGACTAGAGAGCGGACCCCAGATTGAAACTGGGATAACGCTAAGAGGATGATAATTTCGTAGTTTGTGGCATCATAGCTGCTAAACGGTTTGACTGATGAGGATGCGATATTTTTTTTGAAAACTGACGATAAAGACACAATTCTTAGCTACAATGAATGAAGATTGTGACGAAGATTACTTAAGGTTTTATATTATAAAGATCAGTTGTGTGAACTGTGAAACAGCTTGATTTCTTTTTGTCGTCGGGCAATATTTTTCGATAATCTAACTGACGGACTAATTCGATTTTTTCAGTCAAAAACCCTATTCTTGTGTATATGAATATAATTTAATCTGAATCTGTGGTGGGCGGTTTGTAATAAAGTACCTGGATGACCGATCCAGGTACTTTATTACAAACCGCCCACCTAATACTTTTATTTGACACAATACTGTTGGATACTACATGTGACCAGAGATTTCACGTAAACAAAGTACTGAATTTAAATGGAATTTTACCTTTACTTGTCATATAATTTGTTTATATCTAGTTTATTAAGTATAAATAGTCTTGGTCTGTTATTTGACATTTTATGAGGCTTCTCTTTAGGCCTGACGGAAAATGTTGGCATGAGATGATGGGACGGCATGGGGATTTTTTATTTATTTATGATCACAAAACAAACCATTCTTACAGACGCACCTAAAGCAATGGATGCGTAATTAATACATCTGTGTAAATAAAATTACTGAAATATTACAAAACATCTTCACATAATACTGCGTAGGTAGCCTTTGTGAACTCGTTCAATGAACAAAAAAAAATATCATTTTTTTAGGACACTATGTTGAGCACACGCAGTGTTCGAGTGAGTGGCGCGAGATGCAGTAAGTTGGTGCGCGCTCGCGGCACCTCCAGCAGCTGCGGGCGCCGCCGTCGTCCCACGTACTCATCAGGTAGCCGAATCATCTGTAAGATGGCCTGGTTGCGTAACGTCCCCCAGAGAACTCTAAACATCTATAGGTGGCTAGACTCACCAGCCAGAATCCCTTCTCACTTCAAGGCGGTTACAACCAACTATGCGATAAACAAGAATATTACTTAATCAAATGGCTAAGCCTGACGTCAAGTGTGTAAGCCATTAAAGTTTTAATTTCCTTGTAAACATCTTAAGTAAAATTTTTCATTGTTGCTGAAATTTTGTCCATAGCTATTTGATTAGTAGATTGCAGTATAATTTATTCCTCACGTGAAATATCTCAAAATTAAATGCTGCTAGGTTTGCGCCAGACCCTAGAGTATACGGTTTCTGTCGAAGTTTGATGGTTCTCCTAGATCTTAAGGATCCTAGATACGGGTATCAAGGGAATCAAATTCCACTAGTGCCCTTTGCTACCCCGAAAGATTAAAATTATAAATCATCTTGTAGTAACAAGTTAATTGATAATTTAAAGTGCCACGACTTATTATGTAACGATGTATGCCGCGTTTCAATTATTTTAAAGCAAAGGTGAAATCTGTAATATACTATATATAACATTCTCGTTGACTGACCGACAGACAAGCCACAGTTAAGACTACTAGGCGCAAGAAGCAGAAGTAGTAGTAGTTCATGGAGTGTAGAGTTGCACTAAGAAGGGATTGCCCGAAATTCTCAAGAGATCAAGCAGAAGTCATTCAACTTAAAAAAAAGTGTGCAGTCGTTGCTGCGGGCATCCTCTACTTTTTTTATAAAAACAAAGACACGGTCTTTGTTTTCGCAGGCGTTGACTTAAAAAAAATTCGTAATGCTTTGAGACAAATCGGAAGCTTTCAGATTGATTGAGAACTGTACCACTAAGTAAGCCACTACTCACATTAATACACTTAGAAGATACACACATACAGTTGACAGAAAGTCTCCCAGATAAAGAGATACGGTAAAATGTAGGTCAACCAGAGAAAACGACATTCTTCCTAAGTGACTCACTCATATTAAACGTATTTTATAATAAGTAGCTGACAACTATGGTCGTGTATCACTAGTATGCTCTACAGTTTGCCTTTTATATTTAATTATTTGTCCTTGTAATGTATGAAATACTGTCAATTTCCTATTTTCTACTCTAGCCGACTGATAAAGGTTTATGTCATAATTTGTATACCAGTTGTATACTAAGTATACTGTAGGCGAAAATGCATACGGACTCACACGGCACATACACAACACACACACACACAAACACATAAATATATATGTAAGTGTATATATAATAAATATATACACTCGCGGACACGCAAATCGACTCAACCCCTACTTGCACACATAAATTCATTTTTTGATAAAAGTATACAAGATAATAATAAAAAGTATATGTCATTTTAAACCTTGGAATACCAGCTTTTAATTAATATTAACATCATAATTTTTTTTGATTTCGCACTAATCAATTTTCGCATGAATACGCGTATGTGTCAATTTGCTCGTTACGCTACCTGTGTCTTGCGGGACTTACCACCCCTATAAAAACCGGTGCCACCCCTATTTTCTTATCAGTCGCTTATCAGAAGTTGACCGGTACACATCTCTGCAAACAGGACTAATTGTTATCAAGAAATTATGGATCTCACCTGAAGCAGCCGCTCAAGTCATCGCCCTTTTACAACAAGGGCTTAGTCAGCGAGCAGTCGCTGCCCCGCTTCATCTGAGCCAGTCTGCTGTATCCCGGATACACAGAAGGTTTCAAGAAACCGGAGCCTTCAATCGGAGACCAAGATTGAACCACCCGAGGAGTACCATTGAGAGAGACAATCGTTGCATTGTCTTGTCATCACTGCGAAATCGGCACCTTACGGCCGTTGATCTGCAACAACAGCTGAGACGTGTTCGGGGGGTAGCTGTCAGTGAGCGGATAGTTAGAAGACGCTTGAGGGCAAGTAACTTGACTCCAAAAAGACCTGCCACGGGACCTAAATTGACTGCAAATCACCGCCGAGCACGCGTTCAATTTGCTCGAGAGCATCTCGATTGGAACGATGCGCAATGGCAGTCAGTTTTATTCACCGACGAGTGCTTAAAATCAAACGAGTTCTTTCTTTCCTTTTCTTTAAACCAAAATTACGAAAGAAGTATTTTGAATAATATAATACCAGGCAAAATCACAATAGGTTTATTTTTTGATCAAATGGATATAAATACATATTGCAGGCACTTTCCACCTTAATCGAACTCTGTTTCATAGAAAAGACTTTAAATCTATTGAAGATTTTTCCAATAAAATTTGGCTCAAGAAAAAAATTATATAACATAACATAACTTCACGCCTTTTATCCCCGAAGTGAGATAAAAGGCGTGAAGAACATGAATTTGGGTCAACTAAGTTCACTTATTGAGTTTTGAACCTAAAGAAATATTTAAAAACGAAAGTTAGAAATTCTTAGTTAAAGTTTATTTGTGAAATTTTATCACTGATTATTGATTTCACATGAAATTAAAAACCTGGATTGGAAGTAGCAACATTTTATATATAAAAAAATAAACGTTAAATTACAATATCAAAATTAACAGAATTAGGTATGGCAACAAAATATTATAATTATGTAATAAAATCAAATAAATTACTTATTATAAATCTACAAAAATCAACTTAAACAAAAAATAACTTTCCTTTGCATTAAAACATACTAGGGTGGTCTGAAAAGTTTCCGACCTCAACCTGAAGGAAGCAGCACTCGTCAAAAAAAGTGTTGTGGATGTAATTGTAGTTCTTGTGGCAGTTACCTACCAACATTTCAGCTATTTTGTACCAGTATCTGTTGGGCAGCCATACGATTGAGTCGATGTGAGTGTTTTTTGTGAAAATGGGAAATTTTGTATCGAGCTGTCATTAAATTCTTATTTTTAAAAGGCCATACACCGACGCCATTTAAATTTGATTAAACTCTGCTTATGGGGATTCTCTGCTTCATAATCATCGCCCTAGTGTTATCCCAGTTGCATCCAAGACTTACACGTCTTAGAGCCCGAGTTCCGCTTACTGGTCTAACCAGATATGACAGAATATCAACTTTTCCACAGAACGACTGCCGTTTGACCTCCGCAACCCATAGGGATTCCATGTTTAGACCAGTATCAGTTTATTTGAGGGTACTGATTCCCCGTAAAGACTGTCAAAGATTTTCATAACAGCCAGGACGATTTAACGTGCTCCGAAGCACGGTGCAAGCGATAATTAACAATTTAATACGCACTTAACAATTTAATACGCACATAACTCCGAAAAGTCATTGGTGCGTGCCGTGGATTCGAACCCGGACCCTCTGCGTAGCAGTCTGTCGGTCTCTCTACTAGGCTATCGCTGCCTCTCTGCGCCATCATTTACCACAATGAAAGCTTTTGGGCAGCTGAATTTATACCTGGTCGTAAGAGCTAGGGAACAGATGAAGGTCCGGGACGTCCAAAACCTGCAACCACTGACGATAACCTCGCTAAATTTCACCAAATGGTGCTAGACGACCGCTGAATTGAGTAAAAGAGATAGCAGAGTCTATGAAAATGACCAACAAATGTATTAGTTACATATAAAATCGAGATTTAAGCTCCAGCGCAACAGGTGCCGCGTTTGCTCACGTTAAGACCAAAACCGCGTTCAAATGAATATGTTTTAATGCTCTGTTTGCGTAGTTTAGGCCTAATAAATCCAAGTTTCGGCCCAATTAATGACTGTAGATGAAATTTGGATACACCTACACCCAAATCAATAATATATTCCAAACAATAAATTGCTAAGAAGGAAACGACTCCAAAGGACAAAGGCCGTATTTTTTGTCTGGGAATGTGATGCTGACTGTTTTTTGGGATGTTCATGGAGAGAGATCGAAAGGGATAACTATTACTGCAGCATACTACGCTTTGTTACTAGACAAGTTGAAGGTAGAAGTTGTGCAAAAAGGTCCACATTTGCAGAAAAGACTATATTACTGACATAAATCTTCGTATATTTTATATTTATTTTGTCGCTGATCGCCTCCATGGCCCACTAAATAACCTATGCGTCTGGCCTTCTGGCCTGAGGTCTTGGGTTCGTTTCCGGGTTAGGCAAGAGTGTAGGTAACTGATTTTGCCGAATTCTCAGTAGTAGAACGAAGTCTAGGAAAGTGCCCGGCAACGTCAAGAGACCCCCTTTTTACGTAGGACCTAAAAATGCATGACATGGCCAAATGTGGGTGTAATAATTACAATTTCTGTCTACCTCTTCGGAGTATCGGTTTGCCACGTCACGCCTTGCTCGCTATCTCGCGAGGTATTTTCTCACCTTTAGGCTTTCATAATAGGAAGGGGGCGTATAATGGTCAAACAATTATATTAACTACTTCTTCTCATTTAACACATTTCTTCAGCATATCACTCCTAGGGGTGGCCTCCCCAGGGTATGCCACAAGACCCATTCTGGCTGCCAGCACTACGCTTGCTGAGGCGTGGCCTTAATTTAAAAACCTGCTTTTTAATCGACAGACCATAACTTCCCCCATTGAATTTGCTATAACTCTGAACTATGTCAGTTACTTTGGTCTTCTGTCGGATAATCTCGTGCCGGAAATTATCCATCAGCGAAATGCCTAGCATTGTCCTTTTCATAGCTCTCTGAGAGATATATAGTGTAGGCAGTGCATTGCAGGACAGCCCAGTTTCAATGGAGTTGAAGGCATTTTCGTAATCCTCAAAAGCCAGCCACAGCGGCCGGTTTTACTCTTCGGATTTCTAAATAACCTATTAAAAAGTATGCTCTGTATGGATTTGACCCACGGTACTAAAGCCTTTAAGAAATCTAGCCTGCACCGTTGGTTGGAAGACATCAAATGTCGATGTCAGAAAAAAGTAGGGACGGGTGTCCACACCACCAAGTCTTAAAGAGCTGCTCTCTGAGGCACGCGGCAAGACAACACATTACTTCGAAAATTTACTGCCTAGAATTCTAACCCGAGCCCTGTGAATGGCAGTCTGTTGATATCTCCACTAGGCTATCGCTGCCTACCTTAGTAACATAATATGTCTAATAATTGTGTATCTGTTCATACTATTATAATCCGATTGTAATAAATCGCCGGTAAAAACAAAGCATATAGCACGTACTATTAATTTAAGTTGCAGTGAGTTTAGAATCTAAATCGATCATTTTGCTGTATTATGCTACCTAGTGCATACATACATACATATATAGACTCACGCCTGTTTCCCCGAAGGGGTAGGCAGAGGCATATCAAACGCCCACTTTTCGCCATTGTTTTGATCCCACGTAATAGGTGGCGAGCCTATTGACGCTTATCGGGATATTTTGTTTGCCAGAGCCTCGTCTGTTGGTCGGCAGGTGCACCACTTGCAGGTGAGGTTGGCTTGGGACCCTATGTTCTTGGTGGGACCCCTATGCACCCCTTGGTGGGACCCGGGACCCCTATGCACCTAGTGATTCAGTTATATTTAAGTAATTATATTTTAATTGGATCATAATTGTCGTGGAGCCTTTAGAGATGCTTCATGGAGCTCTGGCGCTCCGCGGAGCACACTTTGAGAAT